>OY756233.1:10002500-11202500 GCA_963576875.1 Acrobasis repandana | reverse complement strand
TATTTGTTATCGTTGAAAATATATTGCACTCTACTACTCTACTCTACTCTCGCCTTACAAAAATCAAGTGATTTTTTTAACTAAATGTGTCTCTATTTATTTTCTATTGCACTTGTACAATAATATTTACACATAAATGTCAAGGAAAAACACTAGTTCCAACACTTATGACATTTTTAAAAGACATTTTGCCTTTTAAATAAATAAAAACAATGTTTAATAAAATCATTTTGTGGACGTCCGTGTGTCTGTATGTATGGAAACTGGCGTGGTCACGATAACTCCCGAAAAACTTATCTGATCAAGTCCCATTTTTTTTTATACGCTTCAGTATTATCCAAAACTAAGTCCTTTCGAAGATCACGGTCTAATTTAATGTAGTTTAATCGTAATTATTATTATAAAAATACAGGTGATTCGTATGAGGCGTGCACTTTTGGATTTTCCAAACTATTTCAAAATCTCAGGACCCATTATTATTCCAGTTTAAAAAAGAAAGTCTAGTAAGCTCATACTTACAATATTGAGCGAAGTCCCTATGACTAGACTGGAAGTTATTTAAGTCTACTGAAATCACAGTTCCATCCGGTCTCATGAAGTCATCCGCCATATCCATTGACCAGTTGCCAAAGAGACCTCGAGTTTTGTTCTAGAACAAACGTAAGATAATCAGATCTTTATGAGGCAAATAGAATTTAAATATATTATGTGAAAATTAATAAAATATTGATCGACTGCCTCCGTGGTCCAGTGGTCAAGGCGTTTGCCTTGTAATCCGGAGGTCGTGGGTTCAAATCCCACTGGGAAGCATACTTTGTGAAAAGTTCTTTCCAGTCTGGCTAACATTGCAGGCTTGAAAGAAAATGATTCCGTGCGAAGGCACGTATTCCCGAACGCCATCTAGCGTTTTTTTAAACCTATCCTAGGATTGGTTCTAGTCTTCTCTTTGGGTTGCGGAGGTCAGACGGCAGTAGCTCTGTGTAAAAACCAGTAACCTCGTCAAATCACTTTGGTATAAGGTAGCGGACCCGGGGCTCTGAAGCGTTACCGCTACGAATGCAACCGGGAATACCGCTCAGATGATGGTGATGGTGGAAATTAATAAAATAATAATTAATTACGCTCCATTAAAAAAAGTGAAGGATACTAAGTTGATATGCAGAATACGAATGATGACTGAAAAAATATTTTTGGCCCATCGGTTAGATTATTAAAAAATATTGTACACGTATTTTTCCTTTTCTCTGAGAAACAATAAATAACTAAGGAAGATACAGCGCATTTAAATTTCGCATGACGTCACGCATTCGTACGATTTTTACACATCGGTGACGTCACAAGCCCCCACTCCCGAACTTTGATACTCTGTATCTTTGTAAATTTTTACTTTTTTGATAAACTGAAAAATATGGGTACATTATTTTTGGATAATCTAACTAACGGACTAATTAGAATAATATTTTTCTGACCCAGTCATCATCCCTATTGCAGATGCTGAAAAGCTAGAATTGCCAGAAAAATGTGCGCGACAGTCTTTAGATGACAGATAGATATCTGACCGGCTATTTGCTCTATCACGATGAACAGACTTGGGTTACTTGAGTTGTAGGCTAAGAATTTACATTGTTGCATATCACTTAATAGAGAGTATGCATGCATTTTTTTTATATTTTAAAACAATAGTCCTCGTCGAGAAATAGCCGCAAAAAATAAATCAGTGCCGAAAAACATGTATATGGTGTAGAAAATAAATATTAAAAATAGCAAGTAGATTATAACAACTAAAACACGCCATTTTAAAATATGACGTCAACGTCTGCAATATCCGCTAGAGACAGAAGCTGTCAACGCATGTTTTTCTTTTTTGGGTACTTTCGATATTATCAGCCAGTGATGTTTGTTAAACCTCTATATAAAAGTACATACATTTCGAATGTCATCGATAGTCAAACTACATGGACGGACAGTCCTACCGAACGCACCCGAACTTGTCATTTCCCTTTTGTGAACTTTGTCGTCATTTCCTTTTTGTTCGTCAAAAGTTCCCGCGCAATATTTGCATATTTTCAATAATTTATTTCTAATCCAAATAAGAGTCAGTAATAAAAATAATTAACTAGGCGTGGTAACGTATTAATAGAAATTGTAAAATAAAAATATGAGCCGGTTTGGTATTACATGCATATTCCTTATTACTTTTACATGCAGCGATGTTCTCAATACTTAGGCGATTATCACACTGCCACGCATCACGCTGCATGTTGCGTTTTCTGGATGCATTTTCTGTGTGTTGGACTGTGCGTGTTTTCTATACAAACGGAGATACTAACAAGCAACGTTCGAACACGCATTCACGGGTTACGCTGCGTAGTGTGAGAATCGCCTTACCTAACCTTTACAATATATGTATTTGTTCCTTATAATGTTTCATCTTAAGTTGAAGCGGTCCACTTCGCATGGTTAGTGCGAAGTGGACTGCTTCAAAGTTTCTGGAAAGTTCATATATACCTATGTATGTATACGAGTCCCTAAGGTGAACTGGTAGCCAATACTTAGCATTAAGTATTACCTTTTGTATTATAATCGTTAGATTATTGTACAATAAATATAAAATAAAAAATAATAATAATAAGAAATGCTCCATATAATTAAAAGAGAAAAAATCAGCCCTGTTGTTTCTTTCGTGTACCCTAGTGTAGACAGACAAGTATAGGTAATTACACGCAGGAGCCTCCTCCTATGCACATAGAATCTTACCACATAAGTTTGCGGCAGATAGACCCTGGCAGACATGAAGCCCTTGTTCTCTATAACTTCCACGCCTGCTCCCGACGAGAACATGATGACGATCTCTGACTGGTTGAGTATGTACGAAGGCTGGTACACTGTCACACCTGGAGAACACATTAATACTAGTAGTTCGCCCCAAACTGTGAACTTGCGAAGCCTCTAACAACCGCAAATCTCGAAAACCCCTAGACTACTAAATTATCTATTACTGCGATCATCAACCATTCTGAACAGCGCGGTGATTATGGGCAAATCTCCTTACTCAACTGGACTATAAAGAAGGCTGTAAAGCAGAAGTCGCTAAGAAATAAACAAAAAGTTTCGATCGAGGAAATCGAACTCATCATATTGTTCCCTTATTTTATTAAGCGACTTCAAACAAGGAGGAGCTTCTATATGTTGTTTTTAGGATTCCGTACAAAAAATGAAAAAACGAAACCCTTATAGGATCACTCGTGCGTCTGTCTGTCCGTCCGTCTGTCACAGCCAATTTGCTCCGAATCTGGACCTGGACCGAATCAGGTGAAATTTAGTAGAATGTTGTAATCCTATGACCCAAATACATATGTGCAAAGAAAATAAATATTTTTTTAAAAATAAGGGTCATTTTCGGTGGATTAATTAGGAAATTGAAAAAAAAAGTTTTGCAAACCTTACTGTGTCATATATCAAATGAAAGGGCTCGTTATGAGGATCTCAAATATATTATTGTTATTATTGTAAAATGGATAGTTTTGATTTTATTCATGAAAGAAGACGAAAATTGATAACGATAGTTCATTGTTAGATTACAGGAAAACCTATAAGCCTAATTCAATCAATTGTACGGAACCCTCTCCAAGCGAGTTTAACTCGCATTTGGCCGGTTTATTTTAAGTATATTCTCCCTGATAACTTCTCCGTTTATAAACCGATTAAGAAAATTATTTTTTTGTTTGAAAGCGTACCAACTTTGCATGTAGCAAAGTTGGTCCTATTGTCACCATTGTCTAATGATGAGTTTCTTGAGAAATCGAGGGAACTCCTCAAATATTCTACTTATGCACACATATATAGTGATTTTTATGTTTTTGTCACTAAATCAAGCATTTGCATTCAGAAAGTGAGTTTTGGTGAAGAGGAACTTATAAAGAAGACCAGAAATTAAGGCACTTGTTTTTTTTTTAAATTATTCACTACTGAAACGGTAACTGTCATTATGTATTGCCCGGTGTAGAAATACCACTGTTCATACCTGGGAAGTGTTGAACTCTCAGTGCAGTGCGGTCGAAGTAGATCCTACTGTCATCAGCGAACACGTCCAATCGGTACCGCCATTGAGCATGCTGAGGACGGAGTCGTATCTGATAGGGTATCATTGAGAATATTGTCATTAGGATTGAAGAGAGAAACTATGAATTTTTAAAGATGTTAGAAAATTTTTGTACCCTTTTTAAAAGTTTAAAATAAAATTTTATATCTACTTAGTACAGCACATTGAGACAACGTAGCTCGTTGTTGCTTGTTTTAAGTGTAATCATGTTAAAAGTCGTGAAAAAGCCTCAGCTTTAAAAAGAAACTTTAAAAGTAGTGGGAGACCACTCGACCATCGATTGAGCTGAAATTTGGTGTAAAAGTGTGCTTTTGGAGAAGTAGTTAGTAATCAGGTATCTCTTGTGAAGAGAAATAAATGTTATTTTTATTTATTTTACAAGTAGCTATACGCATGGTACTATCTATATATTATATGTATATAGATTACATAACTTAAAAAAGATATATCGGTGCTAAAGTATTTATAATTACCTCGATGGGTACGGAGTTGGCAGCAGCGACGATAGAGGTGATTTGCGTAGCCATAACTGGACCATAGATGTTCCTGGGCACCTGCTCGAAGCGTCCCTGCACGTCCAGCTTCAGCTGAGGTTCATCCACCCTCACCAACACATATTCACCTGATGGTGGAACAAAGAATCATCGGTACATTCACCTACATCATTGAACATTTTGAAATTCTACCCATACGATCAAGTAAGTTGAGTAATGAACAATCATTCTTTTGATGCCGTGTGGTTTCCAGCAGAGTAGAATAGGACCACTAAGGAAACGCAAGCTAAACAAAGCTTATACCTAACCTCAATGAGACCAGCGTGGAGAGTATAGACTAAATCCTCTGACTGCTCTAGCTAATATATGGCTCTGGTAGTACAGAGAGGGTCGTGCTTCTGCAGTGGAGAGTGAAAAAAAGAACTTACGATGATGATGATGATGATTCATTTGATAACTACTTCTATGAAAGGCATAAAGGAAGACACGTACTTCTTGGAATTCCAAATTGATGAAACCTTAAGAACTAGCTTGGGCATTATTTGCGTGGAGTTACAACACTGGAAAATACTACGTCGCACAAACGCGTAGGCACAAAAAGAAGGTACTTAGTAAAGGGTTGGTAAAAGTATAAAATATTATTTTTTTTAGCCCATCGTTGGGTAAAGGCCTCCCCTCTAGACTCCCGGTTAAAAATAGTAAAGAAAATTTGTAAATAAACCCGAAGATTCTTCCTATTTTTATCTATAGGTGGTCTTAAAATGAATAAACTTGGCATTGTCTTCTGTTTCTTAGGATTGTTTACTCCATAAGGGATCAAGATGATCGTCTGTAGCTAGGAAATCTGTACCTTTGCCGTTGAAAGTGTACTGCAAGTCATCGAAGGTAACAATGTGAGGGTCACCGAATATACCAGCTACTCCGGGAGATTGGTACGCCACACAATCTTGAGATGGACGACGCTCGAATCTAGGAAATAGATAACATTATTACTATTCAGAACAAAGGTTTTTTTTAAAATAAAAAATAACGTGAGAAGAAGACCCGTAAGTTTCTCCTAATGTGATCATCTTTATGTGTTATTCACATTCAGAAACAAAGAAATACTGAAGAGAAGAAGATAAAATCAAACTAACCTGAAAGCTTCACAGCCTACGGCCTGTTCTTCTTGCCACAAGCAGCACTGGTAGAATGGCATCATGTCGTGGAACCAATGGGATAACGTTGGCACCTGTAGGGCAAACACATTTTATAGTCAGTTAGTCTGCTGATCCAAAACCTTTGAATTGCCTTATGATCAAGATGCCGCCGGACCGGAAATCTACGATCTGTGTTCATGACTTGAAAATTCATGCAAAAAATTGAGGTATTAGCATAAAGCCACAATGACAATAGAAAGAAGGTATAAAATAATTCTGTGCACAAATAATGTGCACAAACTGAGAGTCGCACAGAGAGCCATGGAGCGCGCTATGCTTGGCATCAGGTTGCTGGATCGAGTTCCTAACACCATAATCCGACAACGTACTAAAGTACAAGACGTTGGTATAACGGTGATGAACTTAAAGTGGAACTGGGCAGGACACCTGGCCCGACGGAGTGATGGCAGGTGGAGCAAGGCTCTGACCGAATGGTGGCCCAGAACGGGTGAGAGAAGCGTTGGGCGTCCGCCTATGCGATGGGTTGACGATATAACCAAAGTCGCGGGTCGCACCTGGATGAGAACAGCACAGGACCGAGATGGGTGGCGTCGACGAAGAGAGGCCTATGCTCAGCAGTGGGCGGAAGAAGGGCTGGGATGATGAGGATAAAATTATTCAACAGAATTGTACCTACTTAGGTACTTTTCGCAGTTTTTTTAAAATTAAAATATATAAAAAATTGCACTGATAGATACGATTTAGAAATAGCGGAAATGAGAGAGAGAGTGGGAGAGAGGGGAGATGGACAAGAGCCTTAAAAAGAAGAAACATATTTAAAAGCAGTTATAGTAGTATTTTTTTGCATATAAATATAGTCAACTCTTTGTGTCTTCTTATCGTTTGTTACCTTGTTAGCTTGATTGTAAGGAGCGAGGCCGAAGTCGTGCGACCTCTGAGGTCTAGAGCCCCGCATCTGGTCGTAGGACATCATGAGGAAGCCATTCTTGTCGTAACAACACTGTTGTCCGGAACCCTCCGCGCTACATAAGAAAAATTACGAACATACCTACATTGTCTTTATACAAAACTAGCAGCTTCTACTACTAGCTTCGTCAATGAGAGATTTAAAACTTTTCGAAATAAAAATTAAGATTAAAAAACTGCAACCCGACCACGGATAGCAAACTCAAAAGTAAAAAACAAGTTTTATCTAGTGTTTCATCTTTTGACATTTTACATCAACAACACTACAATGTAAGTATTTATAAAATGCCGTGGTCGTGCTTTCAATTTATTCCTCCAATTTATTTCTTCATAACGCACGACCACGGCGTTTTATAAATATTGCAGTGTAGTTGATGTAAAATGCCAAAAGATGAAACACTAGATAAAACTTGTTTTTTACTTTTGAGTTTGCTATCCGTAGTCGGGTTGCAGTTTTTTAATCTTATTTTTTATTTTAAACTTTACCGTGATAACGTTAATCTTGACAAAAGAAAACTTAGTATAGCTCAAGTAATTGATTTCTTAAATAGTGAAGATATTTGCAATTATAACTTGTTTTTCTGCTTCTCCTTTCTGCTTATCCTAACCAATCTTTATCCATGTCTCAATAGAAGCTCAATAATAGCGGGACGCCCCGAACCCCCGTTCTCTTTTTTTTTGTCCTAACCTATCCTTATTCATGTTTCACTAAAAGATTAAATAGCGGGAGGCTTCACCCCCCGAACCCACCGTTCTCTTTTTTTCTTGTCCTAACCTAACCTTATCCATGTCTCACAAAAACTTTTTAAATAGCGGGGAACCCCCGAAGCCCCGAAGCCCCGAACCCCCCCGTTCTCTTTTTTTATTGTTCTAACTTAACCAAAAGTTAACCCAAAGATAATATCTAACCTTATCCATGTCTCACATAAATTCTTAAATAGCCGGAGGCTCCGCCCCTTCGAACCCCCCGTTTTCTTTTTTTCTCGTCCTAACCTTACCTTATCCATGTCTCACTTAAAACTGTAAACAGTACGTAGTTCATAAATTTGAAGGATTATCAAAGGTATTTAACTATAGACAACGTTTTCAATGATATCTTTCGTTTCCTTTGAAATGATTTATTTAAAATGGGGTCAGACTGGAACCCGGGAAATTGGATGATGGGAGCATGTATGGCCTATAAACAAGTCGCGTAATGAACATCTTTTCTTTCCTTTGACATTTCTTCGTTCTTGTAATAGATGTCGCTAGTAGTATCATTTTAACGTTAAGATATTTTAGGGGCTTTGTTTTTATTTATTCATAACGCAGTACTACTTTCTTTGAGCACTAAAAAACCCCTATTACCTACTTCTCCCATGAATCGGATTGATCACAAAAAATTAACAATTGCTATTAACTCTGCAGATTTTACTTCAATACTTTCCGCTTCTGACCCCGATATCGCTACTGATCTACTAATTTCTATTCTTTAATCCCTAGTTTCCAAAAATACCGTCTCAACTGCTGCGCCCCGAAGGCGCAGAATTTTAAAACCTTGGATAACCCCAGGCCAACCAATTCTTCCAAACCTCCCACGCCAGCTAATCCTTTACTTACATGCATGCCTACAATAAATAGTTCACTAGATCATGTTAACTCTTTTTTCGCAAACATGGGCAAATCTCTTGCCGAAGACTTAAACAAAAATAACTCTTCATGCACAGTGCCTTCAACTCCTTCTCCTCCAACATCCAATCCTAACTCCTTCCATAATAGACATGTTAATACCCGACCTAAGACTAATTTAACCTCCCCTAAGTTAAAATCCAACAAATACCAGTCTCTAGTTTTACTTCACGCTTCAGACGATGAAATTGATAATATCATCAATAATTTACGAGAGGATTGCGCAGTGGGTTGGGACAAAATTTCAATGTCTCTTATCAAGCGTAACAAACATATACTCGTTCCCTTAATTACTCATATTTGTAACCGCTCTCTCTCCACAGGCATTTTTCCTGTTAGCCTGAAAAAAGCTCTGGTTCATCCCATTTACAAAGCTGGGGAGCGAAATCACGCGAACAACTACCGCCCAATTTTCATTCTGCCTGCTCTCTCTAAAATATTAGAACGACTTATTAACTCCCGCTTAATTTCCTATCTTGATACTTTTTCAATTCTTGCTGACAATCAACACGGTTTTCGCTCCGGAAGATCTACTAATGGGGCTGTTCTTGAACTTACCGATTTTATTGCCCGCCATCTGGATGCGGGATATAAATGTCTTTCCATCTTCCTCGATTTAGCGAAGGCTTTCGATACCGTTTCAACAAAAATCCTCATTCAAAAACTCGAAGCTATTGGAGTTAGAGGCATTCAGTTGAAGCTATTCGAAAGCTTTCTTACAGACCGCACTCAACGAGTAGTTATGGATGGTCATATTAGTTCAGAACTTCCCATTCATTACGGCGTGCCGCAGGGCAGTATTCTGGGCCCTACCCTGTTTTTAGTCTATGTTAATGATCTGTTTCTCTTAAATATTCCTCAATGCAAAATTATTTCCTATGCAGATGACACCGCCTTACTATTTACTGCTAAAACCTGGCATGAGACTTACCAAATGGCTCAAAGTGGTCTGAATGCTGTATCTGACTGGCTTCGCCTTAATCTTCTTACCCTAAATGTTAAAAAATCTCAAATAATTAATTTTTCTATTTATGATTTGCAATCAAATAAAGCTGCTCTAGCTAATCTATCCATAATTGCCCATTCCCACTCCATCCCCGATATTCCCTCCTGTGACTGTCCTTCGCTAGCTTCTGTGGAGTCGGCAAAATATCTCGGCGTGCTCATAGACAAAAATCTAAATTTCCAACCTCACATTAATGCTACTGCTGGTAGAATGCGTAAGTTAATTTATATTTTTAAACGTTTAAGACACGTGGCTGATTCCAAGTTAGTTAAAATGGTATATCTCGCTCTCGGCCAATCTCTGCTGACGTACTGTATAACTTCATGGGGTGGTACTTGTAAGACCACATTACTAAGGCTCGAAAGGGCACAGAGAGCACTGCTCAAAGTGTGCACGTTCAAACTTTTTTGTTTCCAACTTATGATCTTTACCAGTTTTGTGAAGTTCTTACGGTTCGTCAGCTGTTTATCTTAAACACCATTCTATAGCAACATAGCTCTACCACCTTCAGTCCAAATTTGTCGCGAAGGAACTGTCTTGTCATTAAAATTTCTCCTCTAACTACTGAATTCTCCAACCGTTTCTTCTGTTTTGCCGGTCCCTTCCTTTACAATAAACTACACGGAAAACTTAACATCTTTTCTCTTCCGAAATATTCCTGCAAATTAACTGTCTTAAAATACCTGCAAACCCTAAACTACGATGATACGGAACGACTAATCCTTCCACTTAAATAGTGTAGTGTATATGTATTTACTTTTGCTCTGCAGTGACCTAACTCCTTACTTCCATTCATTTATCCATTCACACACTCACACATCCATACTTTAGATATGAATAAGTATAACTTAGGTATTATTTTTATATAATAGATACAGATAAAATAATTACTTAGAAATATATGTATTATATATATGTATATATGTATCTACTCCTCCCCCTTCAAATTTATATAATTAAATACAATAGTAAGCTTCTTTATGTACATTTTTTGTAATCTCACTTGTATCCAGTAGTGAGAGCCTTGGAGATCTGTATCACAGGCCCAGCCTCTTGCAGACTCCAGTCTCCACCAATCGGTGATAAGATAACACCATAGCCTGGATTGTAACCTACCTTGTAATTTAGATTTTTGGAGAAAATAAATATATTTTTTATCTTTTATCTTTTATCTTATCTTTTATCTTTATTTAGTACTAAGTTTTTTTTCTTTTAAGCTCAACATTTGCTCCTGTTTCATTTGACACCCCACTTGATGCAGAAACAAAAAATTTTTTTTTTTTATTCGCACTTTTTTGTATGTTACTTTCGTTATATAATATTTTTGCATAAAAAATGTAGCCTATGTCACCCAGACGATAATGATGAATCGATTAACATCTCTTTTGTGAAAATTGGATAAGTGGTTTGGATGCTACGGTGGAACACACATAGATACATTCATACATAAATTGACTGCTAAAATCATTACCCTTCCTCCCGCCATAGTCTGGTAAAAACAACATCAAAATCAGTAGTAACCAGTAGTTACAAAGTTTATGAAGTACAAACAGATAGATATATACGCATGTGGAACTCATGTCATGTTTTAGGAATACCCTTACCTAGAACCACTGCCCAGTACACAATGTATACTTCCACTATGATATCTGCAAGTTGAATTTGTATCTATATCACAAGCTGGGTCCGGCATGAAGCTCCCTTTATCTAGAAGTGCGTGCTCAAGAGTACATGGGCAATTCGGGATCTGCGAGGCGAAGCTCTGCAATTGTCGATCTGTTCTCAGCCAGTTGTTGCACATGGATTGTGCCCAGCGCATGCCGTGGACACGCTCCCATTGAGGGGCGAAGTACCAAGCCAGGGAAATTGGACGACTCCATAATACTCTGGAAAAATTGAAAAAAAAAATATACCAGTTCATAGAAAGATAGATAGTTATTCGACTGAGAAGGTAGGTACTCGTATATTACAAAAAAAGAATTAAATAATTTCATAAAAAATAAACTTACGGTGATATATATACGCCCATCACCAACTCAGGAGTAGTGAGATTGATCTGTAGGAAACCGAACTGCATATCATTGTGCATAATGTTCTCCCTGTTTCTGAAGTTCTGTGGGTTGATAATGTATTCTCCAGTATTTACCACAATAGCGTCAACCACATCAATATATTCAAGCAGAGGCACGGTCGTTTCTTTGTATCCCCAAATGCTGATTTGGAGTTTGGCATTCATGTTGGTCGTCAAGTTTGAGGGAGTCCATGTTATCTTGATTTCAGGTGGATATGGCGTGTGGATTGCATCGTCAGTGAAATAAATTCTCCCAGTAGCCGTGCCCGGTGTCTCTGTAATTTTTATTATATAATCAAAACATAAGCCTAAAGATTTCCGATTTGATCGATTGATTAAAAATTCGTCAAAACTTCGTCAAAGCTGGAAACGACTCATCTTTCATCTCACATAGTGATAACTTAAACTTAAAACTTACCAACGAAGAATTTTCCTTTCCACTTGAATGGCTCATTATTGATAGCCACTTCAAACCTAGCGTATCCGTTGTGATAAAACCTGGGCTGAACACAGATGGCCCTGTTCACGTCAACCACGGCTCCGATGACGGATTCTGTGTCGAAACGGCAGGTGATTCGGTCGTTGAGGTTAAAACAGGGGCCGGTGATGTTGACGATAGTTCCACCCAACATGTTGCCGCTCTCAGGAGCGAACATGAGGGGCAAGTTTGCACCGTCTGAAAATTTAACATTTTCAGAATTTGTTTTTCAAGATTTTTCAAGGAATTAATTGAAAATACTAGTAGGTCGCAAGTAGGTAGATAAGTTTTGTTTTGCTTTATTTATAAGAAAATAAAGAGTATTGAAGTATTATTAAAAAAAGCTTGGATTAAAAATAAGGTCAGTAGGTAAACGTGATAGGAACTTTTGATCTAGCCTGTGGATAAAATTTTGCGTACTGGATCAGTAAATTATAAAGATATTTACCAATATCTTTGTTGCAGGTGCCCATTAGTATCTTCTCGTCTATCCTAAATATGTGTCGTCCAGGGAATCCGTTGGCCCAACCTCTGCCCGTCAAGTCTCGTAACACTGAGGCTTGGGAATATGGCTTGTATTCGTAGCTTTGAGTTCCGTTACCAGCGTTGAAACCAATCTGAAAATTTGATCCCTTTTTAATGTTTGTAAAGTGGAAAGCTAAGTAGATGTCAAGAAAAAATAGACCGAAAATTTTCACTGGTGTTGACAGTTAAGAATATCGAGCATGGGCTTCATCTACTATAACATAGACGTCCAACTGCAAAGCAGTCAGATAAAGATATCAATGAGACTTATCACGAGATAATCTTCATTTACTGGATGAAAGAATTAGCACTAGGCTAATACTTACGTAAGCTGGAACGCCTCCTTCTCCAGTAGTAGTGTCACCACCAGCCTCGGTATGCGAGCTCCAGTTGATCTCCAGGTAGTTGAAAATTGCGTATGTGAATACTTCATCGGTAGCAAGAACCATTTGGAATGTGTTGGTCTGTACAAAACAATAAAAACAAGTAAGTACCTACATACATTTTAGCTGGACTGTATTTGTCCGCATCATTCTAAAAAGTGGTATCGAAAGACATGTACATATTTAATAAGAAAGAGATCATTTTAATGATTCATCATCTAAATGATGATGAATCTGATCACAATTCTCAAACAAACTAAATACAGTCATACAGTAAACAGCTGCGAAAGAGACCAACAGTATTTTGTATTCTCATTGGAGATCAATATCAAGAGACTCCCCAAACTTCAAAATGAAGATGACTTCTGATAACGATAAAAGTGATTAGGAATATTGTGATAATTGATAGAACAAAAATGAAACACACCATATAGAGCGAGTTGTCAATTCCACCAGCGAAAGACATGTTCTTCCAGGTGATGGTGATGGCATGCTTCGGGAAAAAGGTTTCTGAGCCGATGACACCCTGACGGATGTCCCAAGTCAGGCGCTCTCGCATCTCAACACCCAGTTGGTCCGTTCGGGTCTAAAATAAAAATGCGGAATTATTACACGTTTTGCTTTGGTTAAAAAAATATGATTGAAATTCTAGGTACTCCTCGTCTTTTGCGTTAACGAGTAGTACACGATCACAATTTGATAGTACTTGATAGCCTTGGAGGCACAGATCGCATCGGTCTGTTTATGCTGTGTTTTCGCAAACCAACAGACAATGCTGAAAAAGTTGCCAAATTCCAATTGCCACTGTGTCAAGTAACTTATTATTGTCCTTTAACATACTTCTGATCAGAGAGCTAAGAAAACAATTATTAAGCATGATAAATCATTCTTGTTATCAGTGCAATAAAAAAAAACACATGAGGTTAATAAGTCACCTGTAAATCTCTGTCTATTCTAAAATAGACTCCCGGGCGCCTCTGATCGGGATCTTCAGGCCTCATGCTACCAATACGGCATTTGCTGAAGAAAATGCCAATGAAAGACGGATCATTCATGTTCGGCCAATCGCGGATGGGGAAAGACAGAGGGTAGGTGTAGTGGTCCGGAGGGTCACTGAAGTAGATGTAGCCGTTCATAGAGAGCTGAAAGAAGATTTGAATTTTAGAATTGAGTAATGACGTATCTGTATGCATGTATTTCGGTAAGACAGCATCGGGCAGGAACCTGCTGTGTGATAAACTGGCAAACGTCGCAGTGACTTACTTTTGCGACCTCTAGTTAGAAGCCTCCAGTCATCATCCTTATCTTTTTCATTATAAATTATGAGCTAAGGCTTCTAACTAGAGTCATGCTGCTAATTGACAGATGTCACCGACTTCTCAGAAGATACTCTTTTCGAGAGAGCGCAAAAGAAATAGATGGATCTCAAAAGTAATAGAAAATAATAATTTATTAGTTGAGAGTTTAACCAAATCTCTTACCCGAGTATAATTGAACCTAAACCCAAAGAAGGGTAGTTGAAAGTTGAAGTTCTTATGAATCTGCGGCGTGGATATGTGAATGTCCCTCTGGTAGTCACCCAGGTTGTCGGTGCCACCCTGGTCGTAGAACCAGTACATGAAGTTGTTCCGGATCTGCGTAAGCCTTGTGGTCGTAATGACGTAGGGTTGGCCATTATTCTGGTAGGTCGTAGCGGGGAGGACTCTACCATCGATGTGCGCTAGAAATAATATAAAATAATTTACTGAACATAATACTTATAGTAACGAGAATTTTTAAAACGTTTTTAATAATCATGTGAATTCGACAGTTATCAGTATTCGCGGTATAAATCTTTTTGAATATAACAGCATATTGCACAAATACAAGATTGGTATTTGTATAAATGAGATCATTTTGGAATTTAAAAGTATGCTTAGCCAATTTTAGTTAAACCTTCCTATGTTTTTTCTTCTTTTTTTTTGGAGAAATCACACTGATTGAGCTAGCCTCAAAGTAAGATTAAACTTGTATTATGGGATACTAACTCAACAATACTTGATTTTGTCCTTATCTATCTTTTTAATATTTGACATTATAAGAATGAGTCACTCAAAATAAAAAAATGGTGTCTAATTGTCTATGTAACATAACGGTATATTTAATTATCAAGCTTATCAATCTCATATAGTTTCTTGAGTTCATTCCGTCTGTGTACTGTATATTTTAGGGTTCCGTACCCAAAGGGTGCAAAAGGTACCCTATTACTGAGACTCCGCTGTCTGTCCATCTGTCCGTCTGTCTGTCCGTCTGTCTGTCGGTCTGTCCGTCTCTCACAGGGCTCTATCTCTTGAACCGTAATAGCTAGACACTTGAAATTTTCACCGATTATGTATTACTATCACCACTATATCAACAAATATACACTATAACACTATAACTAAAAATAAGATAAAATTAAAAATTAAAGGGGCGACCCCCTTTAATTTAAAAAAAAAACTGAATTGCGTGTCATTTTGAGGGTTCTACCACACTTGAAAGTTAAAAAAAAAAAAGATTTATTTACCAACTGAAATCATATACCTAAAATTAAATAAAATCAATTCACAAAGTAATTTTTTTAATTAAAATCAATGAAATAATAAATAAGAAAACAACTTAAACAAAATTGAAACTGTAGTTAATCTTTGACAGAAAGTTAAAAATTAAATTTGTGTGCAAAATTTGGCATTTCTGCTCGAGATTGCAACCTATTTCGTATAAATCTATTGTCTTTTCGATCATCAAAGTAAATGCTTCTTATATTAATACCCATAACATTTTTGGAAGGTTTGAGAGTGCGAAGTACGAGATTTAGATACAGCTCTGTGAATCTTGTTTTTGATCGATAAACAGAGTTTTATCCTCGGCAGAAACCAAGCCGACACGTCAGTCAAAACTGCAGAAATTACAAAATTAAAAAAAAAATTCAAAATATCTTTATTATCATAGGATATTTAAAATATCTCTTAATAATAGTCACTTTGTTTTGTTTTGCACAAATGTTGACGTCAAATCGTTACTTAAAGCTAAGTTTACGCCGCTTTCTAGGCGCAAGTGCAGAAGAAGCGGCAACAAACTGCACTGCACGTTTTCTCCAAAGACGTCAACTAACAAACTAAAAACTTAAAATTAGTTATATAGATGGACAGAGATTACATTGTTTATTATGTCATAATTAAATTGAATTATAAGAATTACGAAATTTAAAATAATGTCAATTTGTAAATTTAGTATGTACCAATGTACCTAAATTATGACATGTCTAAGTATACAAACCTTTAAGAGGGACCCGCGCCAAGCTCAAGCCAGACCTTTTTGTCTTTAAGATAGTCATCGGTCCTATAATAAGCCTTCTCACAAAGTACTTTCTTTACATAAGCTTTGAATTTTCTGTCTGGCATATCAAGGACCGATTCTGACAATTTATTATAAAAAAGTATACACTTCCCCATAAAAGACTTACTGACTGTATTCAGCCTGTAATACGGGCTAACAAAGTCATTCTTATTACGTAAATTTCTATCTGTAAAATCACTTACTTTATTGAACATGGAAATATTTTTCCTTACATACATTATATTTTCAAATATGAATTGTGATGCAAAAGTAAGTATACCTATTTCCTTGAATAATTCCCTCAGTGAGTCTCTCGATCCTAAACCGTAAATAGCACGAATTGCTCTTTTTTGTAAAAGAAAAATAGTCTGAATGTCGGCTGCACTCCCCCATAGAAGTATCCCGTAAGACATTAGACTGTGAAAGTAACTAAAGTACACTTGTCTAGCAGTTGCTACATCTGTCAATTGTCTTATTCTCCTAACAGCGTAAGCCGCAGAGCTAAGCCTATTAGAAAGTTTAGTTATATGAGCGCCCCATTGAAGTTTCGAATCAATTGTGATTTCTAAAAAGGTAGTACTTTCAACCAGATCGAGTTTCTGACCATTAATTAGTATGTCAACGCAGGCTTGATTCACATTAGGAAGAGAGAATCGAATGCATTGGGTCTTGTTCGCATTTAACATGAGGTTATTGGCCGAAAACCAATCAGAAATTAAAGATGAGGTGCTGTTCACCGCGCTAGAATCACTGTTATGTCGATCTATTTTAAATATTAGCGAGGTGTCATCAGCAAACAGCACCATGTCAGCCTCTTTCTCAACCATGTAAGGCAAGTCATTGACATAAACTAAGAAAAGGAACGGTCCTAGAATTGAACCTTGGGGAACGCCCATTTTCACATTAGACCCGTGTGATTTTACGCCGTTTATATCAACAGTTTGAAGCCTATCTGTTAAGTAAGATTCTATTAATTTAATTGACTTATCATCAAAACCGTATTGACGAAATTTGAGCAAAAGTGTTGGATGATCAACGCAATCAAATGCTTTAGAAAGATCGCAAAATGATCCAATTGCATCATTTCTGTTTTCCCACGCGTCGTTGATATTAGTAATAAGTGCTACTCCTGCATCGGTGGTCGATTTTGCAGCAGTAAAGCCGTATTGTTGGCTATGGAAAAGATTATTGGTCTTAAAGTGAAGTAGCATTTGATTGAGCATTATCTTTTCGAACACCTTACTCAAAACTGGCAGAATAGAGATAGGTCTGTAGTTGCCAGGGTCTGTTTTTTCTCCTTTTTTGAATAAGGGGATTAGTTTACTACATTTCATTAAGTTAGGAAATATGCCTTCATCAATACATTCGTTAAATATGAAAGCTAAATCGGCAGCAATTATGTGTATAATATGACTTACTACGGCTACTGACATGCCCCAGTGATCTTCTGATTTTTTTAAATTTAACTGTTTAAAAGCATCTATTATATCGCTAGGGCTAACATGCTTAAAATTAAATTTAGAATCACAAGGGCTAACATTACTCTTAAGCAAAGCCTCAGCACGCTGGGCGCTAGAACTCACATTAGAAGTGAGTTCCATAGGAATGTTAGTAAAATAATCATCAAATATATTTACTACTAGCTGACCCGGCGAACTTTGTTTCGCCCGTTCCCGTTCCTTTTCCCATATTTTCTCACCGTTTAAACCTTCCCTGGACTACGACAAACATTTCAAGACCAAAATTAGTCAAATCGGTTCAGTCGTTCTCGAGTTTTAAGCAGACTAACGAACAGCAATTCATTTTTATTTATATAGATTTTTTCAGTTTTTGAAGTATTTTTACCACTACATTTGATTCGGCAAATATTTTCTTTGGTTTTATTTTTACCTGTTTCCTTATTTATGACACTCCATGTTTCTTTAATTTTATTAGGAGCATTATTTATTTTTTTGCTAATACTATTCGACTTGGCTCGTCTACAAACTTTTTTAAATATTTTAGAATAATTTCTAACATATTCTATAAAAGAAGGATTAAAGTTATATTGTTTTTGGGCATATAGATCATATAACCTGTTTCTACTTATGTAGATGGGCGTAGTAGCCCATTCACTAAACTGTGATTTACTATGAACTACTACTCTTTTTTGTTTCAATGTTTTAGAATACTCAGAGGAAACAGTACTAAATAGTTTATTATAATGGTCGTCAGGATTATTTCCTGTATATACCACTGATAATAATTTGTTATCTAAATTATTTTTAAGTTTTTTTATGTTTTTAGAAGTAATCGGTCTACACAAGATCTTAATGATACTGAACACATATAGAAATATGAAAAGCTATTTTTCACTTTCCATACAAACTCGGATCTGCTGATCGGGTGCTTGGCGAATGCTACACGGTCGATATTTATCGCGATATTTGTATCGTAATCCAGGATCACCATATTTATCGAGTCTGTAGTATAGCGCATCACCTATAGTGATACGGGTCGCTGGATTTCTAAAAATCCAAAAATCCATGATTTGTATCTAGTATCGTTGATAAATATCGAGCGTCTAGTCTCTAATCGATATTAATCACGTCAGTATTAATTATGTCAGCGATGGAAGAGGACGGGCACGTGTTGAGTCGCCTTTAAGCCTTTCTCATTAATGTATCTTTTTTAATCAAGTATGGTGTAATCAACTCCAGAAGATGTCTAAAGTGTGCATCGGGCATGCGAAAATAATTTTCATAGTCATCCATTTCTTGGTATTCCCAAATCTGATTTAATAAATTGAGATGTATATATTTTTAACCGACTTCAAAAAAGGAGGAGGTTATCAATTCGACTGTATGTTTTTTATTTTTTATTATGTATGTTTGTTACGCGATATCTTTGCCAATTGTGAACCGATTTTGATGATTCCTTTTTATTTGAAAGCCTTCACTACCAAGTTGGTGCCATTTTATTTTGGTGAAGATATGATGAAGAACTTTGGAGATATGGAAGAAACTCCTAAAAAAAATTGAAGCCGGTTGTTTTTTTTTTTGTTAAAAATTTAATTAGTCTCTGATGTTTTGGATAAAAGTACTTATTGTTAGGAGACTAGCGCCATCTGCGTGTGATCTCCACAAACACGGGCTAGATTATCGATTTAGCGATATTCCGGCTGTGGAGCGCGGATTGTCTTTGCCCAGTCTCGAGCGACGCCATTATTAATGACAGGTTCGCTGTCCCGTCGCGATAAAGCCGGCATTTTGTACTTGTTATATTGCGAATATTTCGTGAAGAATTATCGCTAATTATTGTTTGTTTGTGTGCCCAATTTGTTTAAAACGGCGTGGAGCCGGGAATTGTTTGTAGTACGGATAAGAACAGTGATAAATGTTTGAATCGGAGCGAGGGACATCCCATGTTACGTTCCGCTGTTAGGTTATGTGCATAATATTGAACTGTCAAGAAGAAATTTGTGGTGCTGTGGTGAAGTGGTGTTATAAATACGACGTATTCGTTTGGGGCGACATACATGAGCTCATGGGTAGGTTCGCTTAGGGACCCCATTTTCTTCACCACTGACTTGGGACCCATGGTGGGACCTAAGGCCGTCGCCAGCCCTGAGGAGGACTTCGAACTCGACGCGAAGGCCAGGCGAGGCTGCCTGAAGACGGCATGGATGCGGTAAGTTTTATCTTTAATTGTTTCCCATTTGTAATTAGTTTAATTACTTTTAATTAGATTTAAGTTTAATTTATAATTAGTTTAGGAGGTTCCCTGGACCTTATCTAGGGTGGTAGCAGACTGCGTAGGTTTGTTTGTGTGTTTGTTTGTTGCCGGTGGGATTGCCGGACTCGTACCAAGAGCGTAGTTAGTAACATCTTTGGTAGCAGAACGTAATCTTAGCTATCTGCGCCAACATCTATCTTGAAACCAATATTTCGTCCATTTTTTTCGCTTTGTACGCCATTTCTATGCTATTGCTAATATAATAGCAACGCAAGCTTTATTTATATTATCACTCATAGCTTTATTTATATTGTTATACTAAACGTACGAGTGAAATGAAATTTACCGTCGTACTGACGCGATTCATATCGTATGTGTAGTATACGAAAATTAACGAAAATATTACTAGATAAATATCACGTTAAATATAGCGATACATATCGAGCGTGTAGCATTCGCCTATGGGAGGTCAAACAATATTTTTCATATTTCGATATTTATGTTCCTTGGGGAAATTTGTACATTATCATGGACTGAAAGTACCCTTAAAAATAGTTTCACTATATTTTGTTAGACACTGTTTATGTAGGTTAGGTAGGTAGGTGATAATACTGATAATGAAATATTTATTTACAGCAAAAATATTAAAATATAAGTACACTATTAAACTAAGATTAAAAAATATTTTTATTATGTCCAGTTGTGGACTTTCTGCCCTGAAATAATACGCATGATGACTGAAAAAATATTCTTGGCCCATCGGTTAGATTATTAAAAAATATTGTACACATATTTTTTATTTTCTCTGAGAAACAATAAATAACGAAGATACAGCGCATTTAAATTTCGCATGACGTCACGCTTTCGTACGATTTTTACACATCGGTGACGCCAAAAGCCCCCACTCTGGAACTTCGATACTCTGTATCTTTGTGAATTTTTACTTTTTTGATAAACTGCAAAATATGGGTACATTATTTTTGGATAATCTAACTAACGGACTAATTAAAATAATACTTTTCTGACCCAGTCATCGTCTCTATTATATCATATTCCTTAGCTCTTTATATTACCAAAAAATATGACAAATGAAAATAGAAAAACACACAAATTTATTTCAATTTTTTTGACAATCCTGATATATCTTCAGAAGTACCTATACATACATATCCCTTCACAACAGTTATTATTGTTCTAGCTATGCGACAGCTGCTTTTCTTTACTATAAATCATTATCTGACATTATGTACAATACAAATAGGTATGTAAATAAGCAAACACTCATAACTCAAAGTATTCAAGTGTTTGGATGAGTGCAAAACCACACGTCTCTGTCATGTATTATAATTTAAAATATGTAGCTATATACCTAATCAATATCAACCACTGAATCATTATAAATTAACTCGTTTGTCAACAGAAGTTGTTAAATTACTCTTAGAATAAAAGTAATGTATACTGAATTGATAAATAAATTCCTCTAATTTTAATAAAAGATATTTGTAAACACTCGTAATCGTAAATAGGAATGCTGTTCGGATATTTACGTCTGTCTATAGGTATTTCAAATTTGAAATTATACGGAGCTAAAAATACCTTGTTTGCCTTTTGTCGAGAAGAGATAGCTTATCGATTTTTTAAGCTTCTAATTAAATTTTTAACAAAAAAAACAGTCGACTTTAATTTTTTAGGGAGTTTCTTCCATATCTTCTAAGTTCTTTATTATATCTTCACCAAATTAAAATGGGACCAACTTAGTAGTAAAGGCTTTCAAATAAAAAAAGAATCATCAAAATCAGTTCACAATTGGCGAAGATATCGCGTAACAAACATACATAAAAAAAAACGTACAGTCGAGTTGATAACCTCATCCTTTTTAGGGTTCCGTACAAAAAATGTAAAAACGGAACCCTTATAGGATCACTCATGCGTCTGTCTGTCCATCCGTCTGTCACAGCCAATTTGCTCCAAATCTACTGGACCGAATCAGGTGAAATTTAGTAGAATGTTGTAATCCTATGACCCAAACACATATGTGCAAAGTAAATTAATATTTTTTTTAAAACAAGGGTCATTTTCGGACAACAAATAAGGAAATTTAAAAAACATGTTTTGCAAATTTACTGTGTCATATATCAAATGAAAGGGCTCGTTATGAGGATCTCAAATATATTTTTGTTATTATTGTAAAATGGATAGTTTTGATTTTATTCATGTGTTTTGGAGCTCGGGGTGCGCATTTCCACTTCTTCTTCTCCAAATATATTGCATGTCAATGGTCACCCAAGGATGTCGAAAACCTTGCTAAATCAAGAGGAAATAACCGGAATAGTTTAAACTGCCGCCTGCCTTACGTCAACCCTCCTTTGGAATGCAGTTGTAAAACGAGATGTTTGTGCTTAGTCCTTTAGTCGCCTATTACGACATGCACAGGAAGAAATGGTATGGCCCTATTCTAGGCCGGAAGCCACGCGGATCTATGTACTAGTATGATAAATGCTAATGTTTGGAAGTTGGTTACGCATTTATCTAAAAGCTGCTAAATTATTCTACCTATAGTTGTATACACATTACATTCAGAAAAATATACACCTAAACGGATTTAACAGAAAAGCTCGAGTAAGTATATTATTATACAGTCTTGATTTAATACATGGTCAATTTACCAGATTTGATAACCTCAAAGCCTGAGAGGACACGCAAACGGAGTTTCTGGTAAAAGCTAGTCTTTGGGCTAATAACTGTGCTAAAAACCCACTTGTTCGTAGTGGTTAATACTAGGCAGGACCATTACTCAAAAAGCGATACGACAAAGGCACAGCGGCGACATTCCTGTACGTGGGAGTTCGAACGCCGGTGACGTTGAGCCGGAGCGCGTAACGCTAGGGTTGATACAGTTGATACCAAACCGAAATAGAATATCGTGCGGTGCGTGAGAAAGATGCGAACTAGGTACTAGCCCTCGGCCAAAGCAGTCGGCGACGGCCCGTTCCACGCCCCACGCACATCCAGACACCCAAACATTGCCGCAAGCGATTTTACGTGCACTTTCTTATCGCGTAGAGTATATATTCTTTGACAAAGGTACGTAGCTTCGTGCAAGCGTTGCAAGATGATATTAGTATATAATTTGGTTTGACTTTAAATTAGGAAGACAGCATCGGACGGCTGTCGTATCATTTAATGGATCCAGTATCTAATATTTAAAATATTCGTAGGTACAGGTAGGCTTTTGCCTAGTGCGGGAGTCTTTGTTAAGCTCATAAAATGTATTTGACTTTTAGGTAAATAAATGATTTTGTAATTTTTTTGTAGGTATGGATACCTACAAAAAAATTACAAAATTAGGCTACAGCCGAGGCTGACTTAAAACTAGTGGTTCTGTGAGAACAGTAGACTTCGCGAGCTCTTATAACCATGCAATAACCGACACTCTCCCCTTTCCCCTGGCTTAGCAATGCCATTTCAGTGAAATCCGCCGCGTCCATATACAAAGTGGAAGGGACATACCCGTAATAAATCGAACTAT
The DNA here is from genome assembly GCA_963576875.1 of Acrobasis repandana. NCBI lineage: Eukaryota > Metazoa > Arthropoda > Insecta > Lepidoptera > Pyralidae > Acrobasis > Acrobasis repandana. The sequence continues at coordinate 11,179,047 of OY756233.1, read as the reverse complement.
AGGCTGTACTAGATGACTAAAGTATAATGAAATTAAAATAACAGTAAAAGAACCAAAAAAAATTCGACATTCCCATACAAATCGCCCGAGCGGCCGCGCACTTTTGTATGGAAATGTAAAAAATTATTTCTGTTTTTTGTTGTTATTTTAATTTTATTATACTATAATGGTCTAGTATAGACCGTGGTTTGATTTATTACGGGTATGTCCCTTCCACGTTGTATAACGCTAAAGAAGTAAACTTCCCCCTATTCTCCCCTTCTAGTTCCCATTTTGTTTTTTTTTTGTAACATGTGTAGAATGAAGTCCTTAGTGTGCTTCTCAAATTTTATTGAAATCCGTCGATAAATAACGCTACAGCAAATTCCCCTCTTTCCCCCCCTATTTCTCCAATCAAAAATCGCGAATGACGTAAAAATAAAATCAAACAACTAGTGTACCGATTTGCGTCAAAATCTGTTGAAAAATGCGACCTGACACGAGACACAGACAGACGGACAAACAAAAGCATCTTGAAAGTGATAACGCTTCGCTGGCTCGGTCAAATATGTTTGTTATTGTAAATCTCTAAATCTAGGAGGAGCTTGGTGGCCCGGTGGGAGTACGCATTGCTAGCGTTTTCACAAGTTAAGCAATCCCGGGCGTGGTCCGTACTTGGATGGGTGACCACATGTGGTACTAAAATTTCTCGAGGTCCTCCGTGCTTCGGATTTCACGTAAAGCCGTTGGTCCCGGCTGTCATTTTATGGCAGTCGTCAAGCTATGTCAGATGCCTTTAGACAGCTTGAAAAATCTGACACCAGTGTTGGCCACTTACGAGTACATACACGAAAAACAGCAACAATCTCTAAATCTAAATTAAATATTTTTTCTTGTACAGAATGGAAGGAATACCTAATCGTCAGGATATCCGAATGCACAAACAATACCTCGATAACGAGGCATGTTATAAACAACTCGCCGCGTGCAACAGCGTCTATCCGACTCAATACTGCAGCTGCATTCGCCCGGTGCAGTAAAGTGCAAGCAAATAATATTCTTTTTTGTATAAACTATAAAAATTCAAGATGCCGTGTGGAGGCTGTAAAGACAGTAAGTACAAATTAACGTGTGTTCTTTGTTTTTTTTTTTATGACTGCGCAAAAATGTTCACAACTACATAGTTTCTCAGCATACGAGTACATTTCCAGTCAAATGTAGCTTCTAGTGAAGCAAATTGTAAATTACTAAAAGCAATAGGTTTGTGTTTTGTGATTTTAGTAGTAGGTACCTACTTATGTTACAACAAAATTAGAAATCTACAATTTTTTGAGGGATTTAACTTAAACTTCGTAGGTATATAAGTTTGTTGAATCTGTCTATGTTTTTATAGCTGAGGTAATGAGAATTAAATTTTGAATTTTGTCATAAAAGCGTAGTACCTACAAACGATTCAATATTTATTCAAGAATATTTTGAAGAAAAAGGCTAGGAACTACTTGCGTTTTTTTTATATTTAATTTGTATAATTAATATTAATTACTTTTAATTGTTTTAAAATTACCGCTGGTGACAAGGGTCAGATGACAGGGTTGGCTGCTTTTTCGCTTAAAGGATTAGCATTGCTATCCAGCGAGGGAACGCAGCCAGTTTTCTTGCCACCATGCCGCATGGACAAAACGATTATTTTTTTATTTAGTTTAATTAGGTCTTTTTTAATTTAATGAAGTTTTTTACTTATTATTTGTTTATAATTCAGAAATATAGGGTTCTTTGTTTAATTATATGTATTTTAGACGACCCCCGTGGAGTACTAATTATGGTCAACACGCTAGTCCGCTGATCCGGAGGTTCTGGGTTCGATTCCCAGCCAGGGCAAGTTAGACAATGGCCTTTTTCAAATTTTCCTGGGTTATGGGCAACGAGTTCTATGTACTATATTCATGTCAATGGTTATGGGTGTCTATCTATATTATATATTTATTATTATAAAAATATAGTATTGTTGAGTTAGTATCCCATAATACAGGTTTAAAACTTAGGTACTTTGGGGCTAGCTCAATAAGTGTGATTTGTCCTTATCAATATCCTTATCTATTATCAATTTTAATAAAGAAATAATAGTAAAGAAAAATGTTTTTGTAATATTTGTATTGTAAATGAAACGAATTTTGAATACGTAAATAATATTTTTAAATATTATGTAGGTATATATACACTATCACGTCTTTATTTCTAATGGGGTAAACAGAGCCTTAGGGCCGTTTAGCGTATGCCGATGCATTACTATCTACACTTGCTGTACCATGATTTGCTAGTCTCTTGGCTGCCTTGGCCCGTGGAGAGCTATACGAGTAGGTAGGCTTCCATCGCGGCCGTCAAAAGGAGCCTCGAAGCCTCTACACATATTTTGATCTTCATTGATACTAGTGCCGTTTTTATGAAATAAACGTTATATAAACGTAATATACAGGGTGACTTTTTATCCACCTGCAAAATTTTTGGAGCAAGTTCAGTCCATCCATTACACCAAATCCATTACCATACCGTCCGTTTGGCTGAGCGCTGATTTGTATAGAAGGAGGAAAAATTTTAATCGATTTTTAATAACTTTTTTTTATAGAAAGTAGTTCAGTATCTTGCTCCAAAAATTTAGCAGGTGGATAAAAAGTCAGCCTGTATAAGCGTAATGGCGGGCGTGAAGATGAAGAAAAATGGGATCAAAATAGTGTTGGGTTCCCATCCCAGCCGCATCGCATAATAACTGATTCAGATTTTCGCCCATCCCTCGATGGGCTTATACGACCTGCGCGGGAAGAGAGGCAGCTGGTACTACGTTTTTTTTCTTTCTCCTAGACCAGCAAAGAAGATGTAGGTGCACTTATTACCCGACTGCGTCAGAAGGAGGGTTATGTTTTTCGAGTGTGTGTATGTATGTAATTTCTTTGGCACGCTCTGCAGCCTAAACGGCTTGATGGATTTTAGTATATATATATATATATGATGGATGGATGGTATATATACTTGATGGATTTTAATATATATATATATATTGCGTATATCAAAAACTAAAAAAAAAATGTTGGTGCCAAAAGATATAACTTCAATTTTTTTTTATTCAAATCCTATCAAATCTATCAAAAGAAAGGATGTTGTATAAGAATTACTAATAAATATATAACTTATATAAGTAAGAGATTGTAAGAGATTGCTTCGGCGATAAGGCCGCCTCTTGTACCTTATTTATTTATAAGTTCCGTAAACTTTGTAATTTTTTATTGTTTTTTATTTGGTGCAATAAAGATTTTTGTATTGTAGTGTATTGTATTGTATTATATGTTTAAATGTAATTTTTAGTGAGAAATGCTAACTAAAAAAAAACGGGCAAGTGCGAGTCGGACTCGTACATGAAGGGTTCCGTACCACCGTACAATGTTTTAAAACGCTGAAGAAACACGTTTCTTGTATGACGACCCCCTTTAATTTTTAACATTATCTTATTTTTTGTATTTGTTGCTTGCTTAATACATAATCGGTGAAAATTTCAAGTGTCTAGCTGTTACGGTTCAAGAGATAGAGCCCTTTGACAGACGGACAGACAGACGGACAGACGGACAGACAGCGGAGTCTTAGTAATAGGGTCCCGTTTGCACCCTTTGGGTACGGAACCCTAAAAAACGCTATCATGCAGTCGAGTTTTTTTATTTTTTTATAATTATTTGTTTTAAAAGAGCTCACCACAATAAGCCGAAATAACCTTTGGGTTCAGTTGAGTTCCCGTGGGATTGGCAAAAATTTGACCACGCGGGCATCAGCTAGTACAGAATACAACGAATGCATTCATCACCAAACCGCTGATGAATAGTATGATCGGCGTACAGATCTGCGGCAAACCGATATTAGTAGGAGCTTAAAGAGACGAAGGGATTTTGGTCTAACCGTTGGTCGGTAAAGGAATATTTTTTCAACCGTAAAGGGAACAGCGATCTTTTATCTATCACTTACTCGGTAAAGAAAAATTTGTACGGCCTATAAAAAAAGTAGTCTCGGCCAACCGTTACTCGTAGGAGCATAATTTTTTGAACCGAGCAATGAAGAACGGTTTTGTGTTAAGGCCGTACCTGAATTTTCCGAGGTCAAGTGCTGCCCCCATTTAAAATAAATCATTTGAAAGAAAACGGAGACATTATTTAAAATTTTGCAACTACCAAGTCCTAGATAACCCTTCAAAGTATTTTATGAACTACTGTTTACAGTTTAAAGTGAGAACGTTAAGCTTTACTACGCACATTTGCGAAAAACGGCCACTTTTAGCAAATATGCGTATAAACAGTAGTTCATAAAATACTTTGAAGGGTTATCTAGGACTTGATGGTTGCAAAATTTTAAATAATGTCTCCGTTTTCTTTGAAATGATTTATTTTAAATGGGGGCAGCACTGGACCCCGGAAAATTTAGTAACGCCCTAAACAGTTCATCGGACAAGGTTATTTCGGCTTATTGTGATGAGCTCGTTTTAAAATCACATTTTCTTTGATCATTTTTCTAGCACAAAGTTACTGTTTTTGATCACTCACCTACAGAACTTGCAAAACTAGAAAAACATAGCAATAACAGCACTAATTTCCTCCACATCTTCAGCCCAAGAATTGGACAGGAACTGAATCTGTTATAACAAGCGAATACAATATCAGGCCTCAACTTTAACCTAGCTATCTAAAGTTAGATAAATAAAACATTATCTTTGTTTTCGTTAGAGGTGACCGTATAAAAGTATTAAGGCGTCTATTATATTAAACAACACATTATATTATACAACACATTATATTAAACAACACATTATATTATACAACACATCATCATCATCCAGGCCTCTTTTACTCTCCACTGCAGAAGCACGACCCTCTCTGTACTATAAGAGCCATATGAGCAGTCAGAGGATTGGCCTACACTCTCCACGCTGGCCAGACAGGTTGGAGAGGTATTAATAATACCTACCGTATTATTGATGTTTATCAGCTTTAAATTGTTTAGCGTGTGTTTCCTAAGTCGCCTTCTACGACGTCCAAGGGAAGACTTGGAGTGGTCCTATTCTACTCTGCCGGGAACCACACGGCGTTATTTTATATATCTTGTAATAAATAGTCATGTACATAAGGTTAGGTAGGTACATTATCCAAGTGAAATCGTACACGTAATGTACAATTTTCAAGTAAATTGAACAGTAAATGAGCAAGGTTATTGTACCTACTGCGTTTCTAAACATGCACCGAATTCAAAACAGAAAACGACAAATCGAGGCAAAACAGTCTGGAATGCAATAACATTCCAGTCATTTGTATACTTGGTGACATATCATGCTTTCTTTCATGCTCGTCTGGGAGAAAAGAAAAAACTTGAATGTTGATGATGTGATCCGAATTGCACTATTGTATCATAGCGAGAGTCCCTATTTGTTTACTGATTTTGCATTACATTGTGATAGTACAGGTACAGATGATTCACTCCGAATCATCTGTACCTGTACTATCACAATGTATTCTGGGACAGTACAGACAGCAGCCGTGCCGTTCCCGGCAGAGTAGAATAGGACCACACCAAGTCTTCCCGTGGATGTCGTAGAAGGCGACTTATGGAATACAAGCTAAACAAAGCTGGTAAACATCAATGAGACCTCTCCAACCCGTCTGGCCAGCGTGGAACTGGAGAGTGTAGGCCAAATCCTCAGGCTGCTCTGGCCAAGTATGACTTTGGTAGTACAAAGAGGGTCGTGATCCTGAAGCTGCAGTGGAGATTAAAGAGACCTGTTGATGATGATGATGTTGACTGACAGCTGCGAGACCTTACCAATAACGTATAAATTCATTGCCAAAGAATTTATAATACAATCTAGAATAACTACGAGTAATAATTACAAAAAAACAATAGTGAAAATTAAACTTAATGCCGCGCATACAAAGCTCATATATTGTCATAATGATTATGTTTAAATACCTAATGTTCCCAAAAAATATACCTAAAGTTGCAGGCGTCGCTTTCCCGCAAACTGTCAGTGCAATAAAGTAGAAGGGGAGAGCTCCCTATAACTTTAGGTATATTTTTTGGGAACGGCTTTGCCACTTCGTAAGCATTCTAGATTGTATACAATTTATTTGTTCATTGCAGATTGCAAGTGCACTTCATCCCAGTGCTGTCAGTCGTGCAAGTGCGACACGTCGTGCACTTGCGCGTCAAAACGCACCACGTGCTCTGGAGGGGGCGACGCCTGCTCTGCACCCAAGAAGTAGCCGATGCTGCATCTACCCCGAAAACATCATTGTCATTTAGCATCTACATCATTGAGTCATATCATATCATAGCTTAGCGTTGTATTCGTTAAAAAAGCACTTCCTAAATCAGTTACTTTTGGTTTTGATTGCATGCAAATATTTTAAGGACAAATTCAGTAAACAATTATATTTGAAAATAATATCCCGTAAGTCCCGTAACAAGGTCTCACAAAATATACTAAAACTATTTTATGGGTTGATTCAGTCCATGATTGTAAACAACTTGCCCCAAGGAACATAATATATAGAAATATGAAAAATATTTTTTTGCCTCCCATACAAGTTGACCGATCAGCTGATCCGAGTTTGTAAGAAAAGCCAATTTTTTTTTTTAATATTTTGATATATGTTTCTTGGGTCCCTGGTTCAGTATCATGGACTTAAAAGAATAGTTTCATTATGTTTTGTTAGACGTTATATGTACTTAATTAAAAAGGATCTTTTAAATGATACTACTGATTTACCGGTAATATTTACTAAGTAAATGACTGATTAGAACGCCAGATTTTTGTGAATACGGCAGCTGAACACCTATTGCATAATGAAGAAGTAACCGTTGCAATGAAGGTACCATCGACATCACGTTGCCTTGTACATATCATGATGTGTAGTATCAACACCACATTATTTACAAATCACAAAACAGAAACACCAATTAAATGGAAAAAAATTATTATAATTTTATTACTTCTTGATCATAAATAATTAATTTATATAAAAACAACTGACTTAGGACTTTTTTTTAGGAGTTTCTTCCGTATCTCCAAAGTTCTTCATCATATCTTCACCAAATTAAAATGGGACCAACTTGGTAGTAAAGGCTTTCAAATAAAAAAATAATCATTAAAATCAGTTCACAATTGGCGAAGATATCGCGTAACAAACATACATAAAAAAAAACATACAGTCGAATTGATACCCTCCTCATTTTTTAAATTCGGTTAAAAAGAAGCAAGGAAGACGCAGCATTTACCCTGAAAAATATTATTGTCCACTTGCATTGTTGAAATAAATGTGACTAGTTTCATTCACGTCATTACCAAATAAATTGTAATTGTCGATTTTATGATAAAATGGTTTAGTTTTTTTTGTTTTCTACTTGTTACAGTTTTTCATGACTTTTTACCTAAGTATTAAGTACTTACACAGTATTACAAAATAATGTATAGTTATTGCACGTATGTTCTGTTTATAACGTAACTATCAGATTTTATTAATTTCTGTTATGAAATTATATTATAATCAATTTCAGCTCCTTTTTCATTAATTTCATATCTAAGGAAAAAATATACTTATTTTCATCCATTGACTTTTTTGTTTTTATTTCACTAAGTATATAACATTACCTACACTGACGTCAGGCAGGCGGCCGGTCGTAAAACTATAGCCAAATCGTTTAAATTTTTCCTACTATTTCTTCTCGATTTCACATGGGACATCCTTGGATGTCCCAAAAATGCCGAAGTTAATATACAACGTGGAAGGGACATACCCGTAATAAATCAAACCACGATCTATACTAGATCAATATACTATAATGAAATTAAAATAACATCCAAAGAACAAAAAATATTTCGGCATTTCCATACAAAAGTGTGATTTGTATGGAAATGTCGAATTTTTTTTTTGTTTCTTGACTGTTATTTTAATGTCATTATACTTTAGTGATCTAGTATAGCTTGTGATGCGATTTATTACGGGTATGTCCCTTCCACTTTGTTTATGCCTGTCAATGACATATTATATCATGCATATTATATTTTCTAAAATAAAAAGTGGAAATGCGCAAACCGGGCTCCGAAGCAGCACAGCTGAGGATGTAACCGGGAGCGCTAAGATGAAGAAGAAGATTTCACTTTCTAGTGCTAGTGGCAATGGATTTAATTGGAGAAATGTCTACTAAATCACAACATGATATAGGTACCTACGCCTACGCGTAAGTTTAAAAAATAAACGGGCAAGTGCGAGTCGGATTCGTACATGAAGGGTTCCGTACCACCGTACAATGTTTTAAAACGCTGAAGAAACACGTTTCTTGTATGACAACCCCCTTTAATTTTTAACTTTATTTTATTTTTATTATTTGTTGTTATAGTGGTCATAGTAATTTCAAGTATCCAGTTATTGCCATTATAAAGATCAAGTTAAAAACGCTGAAAAAACACGTTTTTTGTATGGCGACCCCCTTTAATTTTTAACTTTTTTTATTTTCAGTATTTGTTGTTATAGCGGCCACAGTAATACATAATCGGTGAAAATTTCAAGTGTCTAGTTATTACGGTTCAAGAGATAGAGCCTGTGACAGGCGGACAGACAGCGGAGTCTCAGTAATAGGGTCCCGATTGCACCCTTTGGGTACGGAACCCTAAAAACTAAAACCTGTCCATGGGAAAATTCGTACTGAAAAAACGTTTATCCAGAATAGGGAGAAACAGCTAATACGAGGAACATATATCTACTTATCGAAATATGAAAAAATATTTTTGACCATACAAACTGATCAGCGGATCTGTCAAATTTTATGGGAGGCCAAAAAATTATTTTTCATATTTCGATATATGTTTCTTGAGTAAAGTTAGACAGTATCGTGAACTGAATCCACCTATAAAATAGTTTCAGTATATTTTGTTAGACCCTGTATTGATGGACCCCGTATTAATGCACTTTATGGACTACAGAGGGCACTATATTTGATTTACTGTTTCACATAGCCTATAATCACGGACAACTAAGACAATTCCAACGATACCTCATTTGTCAAGGTATCATAAATATCCTTGAAGATAGAAGGGAACAAATGAACATACATACATAGGTAGGTATATGAATGCAGTGCCGATTTTCGCTCTACCAGCGCCCCGGGCGAGATTTCCCCCCCCCCCCCCCAAACTGCAATTCACTCTTACTTAGGCTTTATCTCTGCCAACAGAGGGGGGGGGGGGGGTGCAAATACAATATTTTTCGATTTTTCGAATTTGCCGCCCCAGGACGAAGGGAGGACGGGAGGGCATTAACCAGCCGCTATTTATATATTTATAAGGGGGGGTCACAGGTACCTGTGTATGAATGTATGTTCAGAGATGAAACACATACCACGCCTTTTAGCTTCGCCTTAGTCATGTATAAAATAACGAATGTATTAGAAGAAACATCTGGTAGATTGTTATTACTTTATTGCCCATTGTTTTATCTAAATAAATAATTCTATTTCAGTCAATATATCTCTTCGGATAATTTTCCATCATTCAGTTACTTCATGCAAGTGCCTGTAAACAGAAAATGCAATTTAGAGTGGTAGTCAAATACGTTATTATCTGGAGAAATAGTAGAGTAAGCACTTACGTCTATTGTTTCACTTTTCATTAGAACAGTCAACGCAACGATCAATAATACAACAAGATATCGGGTCCAAATAAAAGCTTACTCCCGGCAGTGAGCTTTTACTTTGATTAGTTCATCAATTAGAAAAACACTATACATAGTGTGATAAGGTTGACTTTACAGTGAATGTTATTTGACAACCGGATTTGATTTTTCAAGCGGACAGATTTAGCTTTGATTTTGTACATAACGCAGTCTCTAGTTGTATAATTGTTATAGGTATTGTTGATCGAAGGGAACCCCCACTCACTTTCAAAGTCAATATCGTGACAATCGCAACCCGGAGTACACTCTCCAGCCCATGGTGTATTGGTTATGATATCTGAAACATTAAAATTGCGTAAAAAGTTGTCATAATGAGCATCTTCTTCCATGCTGGTCTGGGAGAAAAGAAAAAACTTAGAATGTACGATCCGTTGCTTCTGGGTGATGGGCGAGAATCTGAATCATGTCAATGTGCAAAGCGGCTGTGAACCCATCACTATTTAGATTCCCTTTTTTCCATCTTCACGCTCACTATCACGCTAAACGTGGCCTTTGGGTCTTACACCCAAAGCACCCTGGGCTCTGTCTAACCCGTTAGGAATGAAGACGTGAAAATGTATATATATCACATTGAGCATTAAATACCATTAATTTGAAAGCGGTCAGCCAAGGATGAGCTTCAGGCTTGCGACTCTAAAGTGGAACTGGGAGGGACACCAAGCTCGAAAGAACGATGATAGGTGGAAGGCGTCTTCGAGTGTTATCCCAGATATGGAATACGTAGTGTAGGGTGTCCAACGGCTATATTGGTTGACAATGTCTGGTAAGTTGCTGGAAAGAACTAGATTACGACTGCCAGGGACAGACAAGCCTAACATGGGCATAAGCCTCTGGTGGGTTCATGAAAGCTGCCGCTGATGAAGATGAAGCAAGGATGGGTCAGAACGTGATGGTGGCGCAGTTGGTAGCTGAGGGTATCCTTGTGCGTTGGCACAACTTGTAAGATCATGGGTGTGATTTCAGTGATGGAGACTTTTCAAAATTTTCCTTTGCTAGAGACATCTTGAAGAATAAAGCAAATCATTTTACTTACATGTTCCTCTTTTAAACACCTTCATCGTCATGAAACAAATAAACTTGAAACAAATAAGGTTTTGATTGAAATAAAGGGAGCTGTTCACTTCGAAGTCTTTATGCAATTGACTGCAACACCGCATTTCAAGAAGTTTCTAACAATGGTTGCCTCTGAAAAACTGACATTGGTGTTTCCGAAGGTTCTGTGGACAACAGCAAATTGGAGTAACAAGGCGTGACGAATTGCATTCAATCTGTTGATGCTTCGGTTCACGTAATGGAGCCGCGTAACGAGACGTGACATCTTGAAAAAAATGTATGATCTATTATAATTTAACGAGGACAGTTTTTTTTTAATTTTTAACATTATTTAATAAAAAAACAATCACGTTTAATAAAATCTTAACTATAGAATAAAACTAATTTACTAAATAAGGAGATATTGATCTTGCCCATGCGGCATGGTAGCATGAACGCTGGCTGCGTTCCCTCACTGGATAACAATCCATTGAGCGAAAAAGCAGCCAATCTCATGTCACCAGCGAAGGCTATCAGTCGCGGGGAGATCTCCTTAAGAAGACTCCTCGCTTCAGGGACCCATGGTCCAAAGGTTCCGACTTAAGGTTTCGACATACACACAGTTTTCTATAAAATATCTTACACATGTAAGACAACAATAGCTGTACGATATTAACATGAAGCTACGTATCCACGTTGCAGTGTCTTGTTTGATTTTCGTGTGTGTAAGTGGCCAACACTGGTATCAGATTGTTTAAGCTTCCGAAAGGAATCTGACATAGTTTAACGACTGCCATACAATGATAACAGTCAGAACCTCAGAACAATAACCCTTATCTCAGGTCAGAACCAACAGTTTACAGCTTACAGTGTCATATATGGAGCGCTATGAAATGATGTTAAACCCTGACTTGCTTTGACATAGTAATATTATATTATATTATACGACTATATTATCGGACCACTGTCGTATGAGTTTATAAAGGCTCCAGAACATATCCCCTTTACTTTTGCTACCCATTCTGTGTCTAAAGCAGTGTCAGCACTCATCATCACCACAAAAACGTCGAGGTCTTTCGCTCACCTTCATCTTGACTTTTTACCACTAAACTGCAGTATTTAAGCCCATTTCAGTGGCATACAAATCATTATCTTCTCTTCATTTCGTCATCTCAACAGCTCCATTAAACATCATGCCTGCCCCTTGTTGTGAGCCCTGCAAAGGTAAGAACAGATACTGACCTAACTAGTCCATTAGTACCTAATAAACAAATTATAAAAAAAGATTTTAATTGACATTTTGATTTTATCAAAATAATATGAAGCTCTGTTCATATGAAGCCTAATAAAAAATAGAAGGCAGAATTTCTTTGCGATGACGAAAATCATTTGTGAATGTTTAGGGTAAAAATAATTCAATACTGAATCACCATCTGGCTTAGCTTGCGAAGGTCTAACCTACAAGGGATTTTAAAATTTCTAACAATTGTTAAAGAGTAATGAAGAGGGATTTTTTTTATATTTATATTAATTTTATAATATTATGATTTATTTTATAAAATTTCTTATATTGATTTTCATTTATTTTATGACTTTTATATTTATGATTTTTATTTTATATCCAGACACTTGCAAGGATGCCACTGACTGCAAGGACAGCTGCTCTACTGAGGCAGATTGCTCCGACTGCTCTAACAAACCAGGTATTTTTCTCTGTACATTCTCTCTGTACTAACTACCAGAGCCATACTTGGCTAGAGCAGTCAGAGGATTTGGCCTACATCCTCCACGCTGGCCAAACGATTTAAAGAGGTCTCATTGATGTTTATATGCTTTATTTAGCTTGTTTTTTTTTTAAATTGCCTTTTATAACATCCATGGGAAGACTTGGAGTGGGCCTATTCTACTCTGCCGGAAACCACAAGGCAACCATAGTATTATGTTCAGTGGTAGAATGCTCGCCTGCCATGGAATGTAGATTTTCGAAAATAACTTTACAATTTTCATGGCGTGAGGCGGGTACATGTAAATTAGCTAACAGATTTTTCAAGCTCTTGCCATCTATTGATAACAACTAGGATTATTGGCTTTATCTGTCTCTCTTTCTCGGTTATTTTTTTTATCATTGGATACTATCGGATTGATATTAGATAAATATTTATCATGGTGCGGTTCTACCAGAATACTTCTTTTTTCAATTTAATACGAGAAAAGAAGCAATGTTTATAAATATAATATAATTAATAAAATTGACGACCTCATCTGGAGGTTCTGGGTTCGATCCCCAGCCAGGTCAAGATGGAAAATGGTCTTTTTCAAATTGTTTAGGGTCTTGGGTGTTATTTATTATAAAATATAGTATCGTTGGGTTAGTATCCTATAATACAAGTATAAAACTAACTATAAAAAATATATATCTAAGCTCATTATTATCAGATTTCTATCGATGGCATCAGTATCAATGCACGATCACCGCTCAGCTATCAAGCTTCTAATAACGACTTCCTCATCTCGACGTCATAATAACTGATGCTACCAATTTTATTCTTACAGGTGGTTGCTGCTAGTATCCTTTCCAGTCAAACAAACGGTGATCGAAGAAGATGTCAAGTAATTGGACAAAATGGTTGGGTTATGTAAATTAAGAAATTAAATTGTACTATATTCAAATCATTAAATAAATTTTGGTGCTCAAAACTGTTTATTATTTATTTTTCAATAAGCTATATTGTCCCACTTTTGGACAAAGGCCTGGGGAGACCTGGCGTTAAATAGAGTGTCTTGGAGAAGGACGGGGGCATCCTTCTCCAATACTCTCTATTTAACGCCAGTTTAATCCACTGTGTCTCGTATTTATAGATGTCGTCTCTATATCTTGACCTTAGTCTGCCTCTTTTGCGTCACTCGCCTTCAAGCCACTTCGTAGCTATATGAGTCCAACGTTTTGGGTGTATTCAGCAGATGTAGCGGGCCAGTCTCACATATACTTTGCCTCCGATATCGGCGATCCTTGTTTTGAAACAAAGTGCAGTGTTTTTGATTTTATCTATTCTTTTCACCTCACACCTGTACCACCTGTACCATTCGCTCCATTACTCTCTGGTCTATCTTGAGCTTGGACTCCAAACTCTCACTCAGTGACCATGCTTGGGCACCATAGGTTAATGAAAGGTAGGATAGACATGTTACCTATTGTCTGTTGATTGTTTCTTTTACTTCCTTTTTTTAACCGACTTCAAAAATTCAAAAAAGGAGGAGGTTATGAATTCGTCGAAATACTTTTATTTTTATTACACTGACATATTTATAGAGAGGGTAATATTTGAAGGGGAACTCACCTTTTAATAAAACAACTTTTTCAATGTTAAAAACAGTGTGATCTCGTAAACATATTTGACTTTTCAACTTACTGAACAATGTTTTATTTATAAAGTTTTATTTATAGAGGACAAAGATAAAAAAGCGAAAAGTAAACACTCAACGGCGGACTTATCTCGTATATAGATCTCTTTCAGGCAACCGGCCAGTAATTGAGAGACATGTTTACTTATTTGTTGTGTAATATTTCATTTGTTATTTAAACGGGTGTTTTTAGAGGTATACATACAAATTTAAAATGAAACAAAACACGTAAAAATAAATTTTATTATCATGGTATTGGTTTTATTTAAAAGATATTCTTATGCCATTAGTGCTTAAAAATAATTTCGGGCATATGGGCGCTACGGCTGGCTCGAATGAAGCGTAATCGGGAATAACACAGCAAATGTTGGCTTCCAAGTGGTCAATCGTCTGTGGTTAATCTGCGGAGACGTGTGACTTCACATATCCCCAAAGAAAGTAATCAATAGGCGTGAGATCCCACGATTGTGGAGGCCAGCTCACAGGGCCATTACGCGACACCATCAATTTATTAAGTCGCCTTCTACGACACCCACGGGAAGACTTGGAGAGGTCCTATTCTACTCCCACCCGCACAGCTCACTATTTGCACTTATAGGAATGACCATTTTTTTGACGCGGAGAAAATTCCTTCGGGTACCTTACCGGTTACGGGAGGCCGGTAAGGTTATGTGGTGTTACCACTAAAAACTCCGTGTTGTCACCCTCTCATCCGCTATGGGCCGAGGCCGTGTGCTTCTACCTCAGGCTTCTACATGCTCCACAGCCCTGACGCAGCCGGCCGCTACCTCAGCGGACTCGGCTCGCTCACAGCCTCACGGCACCCTCAGCTTAAGGCTGCGCCTGATGTGGATAATCTAAATTTTGTTCCCGCTTCCACGCACACAAATTTACTCTAGCCGAAGCGAGACAGCGAGCCATGGGGGGTGAAAAGATCACGCGAAGTCAATGAGGCTGGTTTACGTGTTTCTGGTTTTCGAGGATTTTTTTGTTTTACCAAGAATATTTAAGAGTTATTTAAAAATAAGACATATGTTTAATACAATTATAATCCAAAGTTACAAGGGCTAATTTATTGTATTTCTTGAATACTTGCCGTTTTAGTATAGTTCTGAGGTGATTGAGAGGCATCTTCGCAATTTTTTCCTATCGAGAAAATTTTAAGCTATCGTGTTTTCAAAACATATTATGTATAGAGTTAGTCCTGAATTTTGCTGCTTTTATTTCAAAGTGAGTATTTCGTTAATATTGATAACATTTAAGATCGCTCTAAGTACTATCAGGGTCATATGGGCTCCGGAGCAGCCATCGGTTTTGCCTCTCGGCCCGACAAGGACAGGCGCGGGTAGGCCTTAGCCTCAACCCGGGCAATGGGTTCCACTTAGCTTCCCCGCGGATGCTCAGTCTGCAGGTACTGAGCCCCCCATCGCGACAAGATAAAAACCCGGGCCCCGCCCGGGTTTTAAAACTCTACACGCCCTGACCTAACACTCCATAACTCTCATCATAGCGTTAAGCGTTCCGCGTGATTCCTAGTGTTAAGTAAGTAGACCCCACACCCACATATTGTCAGTTTGGCCGTTTCGTTTGACGTAGGGACTAGTTGATTAGGATAGACAGTTGTACAATTTTTTTTAAGAGAAGACAAAGCATTTTATGATTTCTACGCAAACGAATAGAGATCCACTCAAGTTATTTGCGGTATACTGACATATGATCAAACTTTTTAAAGCCTAAAATGAACCAAATGCCAAAATTTTGAATTATTAATAGATGGCTCTTCATTAGCTGCTCATTGGCTCACATTAGCTCTTCTATAGTATCTGCGTAATCGAAGAGACTAGCATAAATATACTTTGGTTTCAAAGGGCAGAAAATATTTGAGCGGTTGAAGATTTTTAAAGGAAAAATTACTTTAGTTATCCGAGTAGATATGTGCACTTGTGCAGTCTTGTCTTTTCATACCCCACCCGATAGGTTTTAATAAAAAAAAATAAGGACATCATTTGGCGCCATTTTGTTTTTTATTTTTGATATACCCAGTGTCACTCTCACAACTAAGACGAATCTAACGACACCTTTCAATCCATCCAATCCAAAATCCATATAGCCGTTTAGGCTGCAGAGCGTGCCAAATAAATTTAAATACATACACACACTCGAAAAACCTAACCCTCCTTCTGGTGCAGTCGGGTAAACAGCGCACCAATCGGCTTTAAAGAAATACAGCTAAGAATGTAACCGGTAAAGGGATAAGATGAAAAAAACAAAAAATAGACAATATTTTAGAGACGCTCTATATTAAACAGTAGAACAGTACAATGGTGATAAAGAAGGTGATGCAAAACGCGACGGGGAAGCACTTCTCCAAGGCTTTGCTGATGCGCGTTCCCAGGGAAGGGCGGCGCTGACGTCTGCGCTGCCGAGGGTCCATGATGGAGGGCTGAGTCGCGGTTACCAGTTAGCAGCATCCGCCTGAAATGAGGGATAATTTTATTAGAAGTCATTTTCAACAATGACGAACTAATCTTCTAGGGCCTCCGAAACATTTATGAAATAAGCCCCAAGTGGCGATATTTTACAAAGGCGATAAATACGTAATGATTTGTTTGAGTTAGTAAGTACTTAATCTTATTACTTGAGTACCTACCTAAAAATGAGTTTCCAGCTGAAAAACAAAGTTTAATAAAGTGTAAATATTTAAGGTGCCAACATCAGCGAATGCCTTTAGGCAGCTTAAAAATCTGACACCAGTGTTGGCCACTTACACTCACGAAAAAACAAAAAAACAAACATCCCTTACTTGTCGAAAGGAAGGGATGTTTGTTTGTTTTGAAAATTTTTCTAACACATCAAAATAAAATAAAAAATTCAATGTAGGATAATATTTATCGCTTATAAGTATTATTTTATTTTATGACACTTAACAAAAGTAACGGTTTGCGATATTTACAGAGCTAATAGATTCATGCATAATTTAATTATGACTGAAATGTCAATAACTGTTGTTTTACCTTTAGACGAGCAGTCGTTGCATCCAGACTCCTTGCAAGAGCAGCTGTCCTCACAGGCTCCCTCTTTGCAGGTGTCTGAAGAATAATAGTATTATTTTTACGATAAAAATAACGGCACTCATAGGTCAACGCTTACATCGGGCTGAGGTCGTAGGAAAACTGTAATAGTGAAGGTAATACATGTACAAAACTAGCTATAGAATCAAAGGCAGTATCTGAATGCATCGTATGTCATGACCGGTTATTATATGCTGTAATAAGTAGTCAACGCGCAAAAAAGTCCCTGAATCATAGATTAATATTGTATACGAGTATACTGAAGATTAAGTGGCACTATTGTGAGACAACAAGAGTTGTAGATAATGTCGCTTCCTTTTTATGATAATTAATTAATAATCTCTAACTGCGTTAGCGCATACCTAGTGTAGGTACATAAAAAGTCGCATTCATCAAGTTATTATCAAACAAAAAATCTGACACCACCAGCTTCGATCATATACAACGTGGAAGGGACATACCCTAATAAATCAAACCACGGTATATACTAGATCATTATAGTATAATGAAATTAAAATAACAGCTAAAGAACAAAACAAAATTTCGGCATTTTCATACAAAAGTGTGCAGCCGCCCGGGCGATTTGTATGGGAATGTCGAATTTCTTTTTGTTACTATTATTTTAATTTCATTATACTTAAGTGATCTAGAATAGCCCATGGTTCAATTTATTACGGATATGTCCCTTCCACTTTGTATTCTATATAAAATGTATTCTAAACAAAAAAAAAACTTAAGTACTTACTAACTCAAATAAATCATTACGAAACGAACAAAAGAAAATTTTGGCATTTCCATACAAAAGTGTGCGGCCGCCCGGGCGATTTGTATGGGAATGTCGATATTTTTTTTTGTTTCTCTTATTTTAATTTCTTTATACTTTAGTGATCTACAATAGTCCATGGTTCAATTTATTACGGGTATGTCCCTTCCACTTTGTATTCTATATATTTTATATAGAATATTAATTCACATAAGTATATTTATTTTACCGCCCCTGTGCCGATTAATAAATAAGTGTGTAGCAACCCATTAGGTATAACTAATTAAACTAATAATTATCAATAAAAACTAATCTTTTCTTAGAATAGAGAAATTTATAAGATGAGTCCGTATTTGTGATTTTTATGCACTATTACAATTTGATCGATTACACTCAAGTGCGATTTACCTTTTAAATCAATAAACAAAACACCAATGAATAAGAAAATAAAAAACTAGTTAACATTGTGTGTATTGTTGTATGACAAAATTATAAAAAAAGACAAATATATACACACTTATAAATACATGTTTTTAATGATATAATATTTAAATAATGTAATTGTATAGTAAACTTGAAGTCAAATTATTATACTAGCTTTGAATTGAACCACGCTCTTACTTTACTTGCTTTTGGTAACTCTGTTGATATAGGGACTTCTTACCTTTGCAGGGCTCACAAGGGGAAGGCATCTTGGTATCTGTTGGTGTCAGGTTATCAGATAACTGTGCCTCTTCCAACCGACTGTGAAGTTTTATACCCCAGCTCTTCGAAAAAACTCAACTAGATCAAGGCAATGAAAAAACTTTCCGCCTTTATATTATTTCCGACACAATAGATAAGGTGCCGAATTTTGAGATATTTACAAAAAATAAAGTAAAGATGCTTTCAATTTATTTTACAGAAATAAATTATCAAAATGAAAATGTTTCAAAAAAAAGTTCGTTTGAAGTAGTATTTATTGAGTTTTTACTTACTTCAGTTTGAAGGATTACTTTTCAATTAACCTATATTGTCCTAAAGCTGCTGCAACTGGGAAAGTTCTGTCCCATCTCTTTCCAAGAGGCCAGTTCCCTCCACCCTTTCTCATTTTCGGATGTTGTCACTACATCTTGTCCTTGGTCTAGTACTTTTGCGTCGCCTGCCTTCGGGTAGCCAGTGTAGCCACTACGTAGCTATATAAGTCCAAATTTCTGAATGCATTCGGCACTTTCGGTAGACGTGGCCCGCCCATATGCGTCTCACATCGACGATCCCTGTTTTGGAGCGAAGTATGTAGAGTATGAGTACTTCGAATAATGCTATATGTGTAATTTTGTAAATTCTAAAGTTTTTAAGAATGGAAGGACGTTTGTTCAGCCCAAAATAGTTGAACGGATTAAAATTGAATAACATGTAGATAGCTTATTTCTTATTATACTCGTAGTTGAATTAGTAGCCTATAACCTATAACACAAGTGTCAAACTTATTTTGGGGTTAGCTTAATCTGTGTAATTTGTCCGTAAGTATATATTTTTTTATTAAGCTGAATTAACACATTGGATACTTATATGCCAGAAAAATATGAGGTTCCCGTGGGATTTTCTAATAACAAACTATCATTAAACCAGGCAACGCTGCAGGCATCAATAGTGAAAGAATATAATGATCTTACGTCATCATAGAAATGGATGATGGAAATTCAACAAAAACAAGATATGTGACATTTAGGAAACCTACACAGTGCATGTCAGATATTTAAGATACCACACGTGGAAGTTCTATTGCACTCCCAATACCACTAAACTCAGGAAGCTAAGCTGATCTTGAGAGGCTGTACCTTCACATAAAAAACGCTGTATTTTTCTTTTTTCTTACCCAGAAGTCAGTTTCCGCACGGCTTGCCATCCTGATCGTTTCTGGTGATACTTCCTGATCATTCGAAGGTCGTGAGCGCCCTTTGTTCAACAATATTTAAGTATCTAAAATTAATTTCATTTGCATCAGTTACCAGAAGGAGCCCGAAGCATCTTGTAGCGATGGTTACCATTTGCGAAACTATTGAAGGTACGACATTAAAATATTTTAGTCGTTATTAAGTATAGGTATTATATTGAAATAATCGGAGATATAGGAAAAAGTATCCAACATTTTTATTTATTTTTAATGTTTAATTTTTTTAGACTAATATAACATTAATCAAGTCAAGTCTTGAAAATGTAGAAAATTAAGAGATGCCATGCGCCTAACCTCTTTATTAGCATGTAAATCCTACGCTAAAACTTTAACACACGTTTTCATTTAGGCGTCTGTCTCTTTTACTTTTAGCTTTTGTATTTAAGAGCCGCGCTCTTCTCGGCGGAGTGCTTTCCATGTCTCTATTTCCTCCGCCAAGTTCTTAACCTTCTTACATGTTTTCACATTCAATTTTTCTTTTATTTCATAATAAATCTTCTAAGTTTTTCTGCTCGTACTTTTCCTTCTATCTTTCCTTCAATTATTGTTTTGAAGAACGCGTCGTATCGTAATAGATGACCGAACATGTTCCCTCTTCTATTATCTATGATTTATATTTTTTTTCCGTTTTACTCCCACGTTCTCTTATACCTTTTTGACTTTAGTTTTTGTACCTATTGTATTAATTCAATGATAATACTTTAATACCTTTTCGTTTGTTACTTTTTCTGTGCAATTTAATTTTTTCATTCTCCAGCACCACATTTCAAACGCTTCTAATCTCTCCTTTTTTTACAGAAATTCTCCACCATGATGAATGCAAGCCAAGCTGCCTATGCAAAAGATCAATCATCCAAGAAACCACCTACAAGCCTACATATGCCACAGAGAACACGTACAAAATTTCCATGAAAGTCTTGCTAAACATTATCGGCGTGTTGGTGGCTATAGGAGCATGTTATATGATCATAAACACAGATTCCAGATTATATCTCATATTTTGGGTGTGCTACTCTGTTCTAAGGAGAATGATGCTGAAGTCCAAAGCACATGCAAAGATAGACTAAAAGAAAGAGAAGAGCGGTAAATTAATTTCTAGATTTCAATACGATTGCCATTGTTTTACGGCACTAGCCGAAAATGCACTGGAAAGAGTAAATGTGGGGCTAATACTAAGCACTATTTTAAAAGACTATCAAACGAGGTAGATGTGGCAACGATGAATAGAATTTCCCAATTCACATACGCACGGGTATTTTTTAAAAAAAATTCTTAAAGCAGTATCAAAAAATAAAAGAGTATACAGAAGAACAATAGGGAATGAGTGTTGAGAAGCTTACAACAGTAGCAGTTCAGCCCCCATGAATGTCAAAGAGGAATGTTGTAAAATTGCTTTGTCAAAGTGTTTTCTGTTTGTAGTTATTGCCAGATTCTGACAGTAGGAGGAAAGTATGGGCCAAATCATCTGGCTGCTCTGTCAAAGTGTGGCTTTGATAGTACAGAGAGGGTCGTGCTTCCTGTAGAGGAGACACAAAAGACCTGATGTTGATGTCAGTACGTACTTATTTACATATCGTACGTAAATTTTTAGAAAAATGTGGAAATCATGGAAATTGTGAAATTAATTTACCAAACTATCTATTGTTAATTTATGTACCTCGATGGGTCATCGCACTGATATTTATTGTTAGCAATAAGTTATATATTTTAAATCACTAAGCATGCTCAGTAATTAAATTATTTAATCGTTATTTTCATTCTGTATATTTTATTTTGTTCCTGACATTTCCAATCATACTGTTCATCATCATTCGAGCGTCAGAATCAAAAATCTAAAAAATATGGGAGATTGTTTGAATTGTTTTTCGTTTACACCTAATTTTTGTAACCTATGTAGATTTTTCGAGCTGCCTAAAAAGCTTGACCCTTGTTAACGAATATGCTTTCCAAAGTATGCAGGAGCTCGATATTTTAATGCAATTCCTGATCATCATTATAAATGAGAATCATAACCCCATTTTTGGACAAACAAATTATACCTACGTTGTTTTAAAGTCTTATCTTACCTTAAATTGATAAAAAGCTAGCAAACAAACACATCTACATACATACACTTAATTCGCTCTAACACGGTTATAATAGGTATCCATTTGCTATAGTTTCACAATCCTAACTCTCTAAGAACAATGTAGTGGTACCTATAGTCACGCTTTGTGATCGCGACCTAGGTTTGTGTAATACTCTACATCGTGTTAAGGTGAAGTGGTAGCAAAAGTGGCGCCCTCATCTAAAATAAATTGTTTAAAACTAAATATGGTGATATGTAAAAATTTGATTTGTACCAATGTCTAAAAAGACCTTCAACATAGAAAGAATAACCTTTGAAAGTAATATTGGTAGTCCGTCTAGTTTTAAAACGGGTTTTCGCTAAAAGTGGCCACTTTTAACGAAAATCCGTTATAAACCTAGACGGACTATTAGTAATAATTTGTACGGACGGACGAACTATTAGTATAAAGTTGTTCAGTTACATGGGCTGAGGTACCATCTGAGAGGTTTTGCGTTCTTTCATTAACACGATGTATAGTCTCTATACTTACTTATTTACTTGCAGGCTATTGACACTACCACATCTTCATCCCTAACGGGGCAGACGGAGCCCAGAACCGTAGAACCCAAAGGCCACGTTTAGCGCATTAGTGGGCATAAAAATTAAAAATGAAAAAAATAGCATAATAACCATATGATTCAGATTTACGCCAATTCCCTAGATTACCTTTATCGATTAACGCGGGAAACGAATCAGCCTAGATCAGCATGGAAGACATTTTGATTTGAATATTTACAGGCTTTAAGACACAGTAGGTAATATAAATAATTTATATGGTATATAAATAAATAAATAAGCCATGTGGTTCCAGGCAGAGTAGAATAGGACCACTCCAAGTCTTCCTTTAAATGTCGTAGTAGGCGACTTAGGAAACACAAGCTAAACAAAGCTTATAAACATCAATGAGACCTTTCCAACCCGTCTGGCCAGCGTGGAGAGTGTAGGCCAAATCCTCTGACTGCTCTGGCATAATATATGGCTTTGACAGTACAGAGAGGGTCGTGCTCCTGCAGTGGAGACTAAAAAAGACCTGATCATGACGATGATAAATAAATAAATAGCTAAGGATAAATCACACTGATTGAGCAAGCCCCAAATTAAGGTGTGTGTGTGTGTGCTGGTGTAAGATTTTCAAGCTGTCTCTGCTGCAAGGAGTATTTGAGAAGTAAGTTGTCTAAGGCTTTGATCATGCTCCAAAGGATACAGGTGCAGGGGAAGTCGCAGAAAAAAGGTTTCCTACCTATATAAATTCTAAATTAAAGCACTCAACGACGTAGGTATAATTATCTAAGCGTATTCCCGGTTGCATCCTCAGCGGTAACGCTTCAGAGCCGGTCCGCTACCTAACCTAGGTGATTAGATGAGGTTACTTACTGGTTAAAAAAATCTCAGGTCACTCAACGACGTAGGTATCTATAGAAGATATTGCTGACAATCATCATTAATACACGTCGTCATTTTGACTCGGCTTCTTTGAACTAAAATACCAAAGAAGCATGGGCAATCTAGCGGCTTGAGAGTTTAACAAAAAAGCAAGATTGTGAGGGGGAGGGGACGAGGCAACGACCTGGCGATGGCGGGACTAATTGGTGCAAAAAACGCAGTTAGCGAATACGCAGTAAAATAATACTTTTGAAAGAACCTTGATAGTCTCAAGAAACAAGTACAACATCGCTGTTAAAAGCGTAATTTTAATGTTTATAAAGGTTTACAATTACTAGATAAAGTCAACTGAAACAAAGTTGCAGAAAAACATTGGTCTCCCAGTTGGTCATTTAAAACATCCTTGGTCCCAGTGGTTTTAGCCAGTTTTTGTACGACAGTGTTTTTGCAAAAAAAGGCAGACTTACAAGTTTCATTATTTATACTATGCCTTCATACCTTTATCGCTTTAAGATACAGCTAGAATCGCAAGAACCCAAGGGCCCATGCACCTAACCACCCAGGTAGCTATTTAATTTTCCTAAAGTTGCCCATGTTCTTCATCAATACAGAAGCCGCTGGTACTGGTACATGCCACGTTTTATTTTTTTTCCCAGACCAGCATAGAAGACAACATACAGACAGATGATCCTTTCTTATCGAGTGCGCTTTTACTAACACTGGTGTCAGTTTTTACATTACGCTAGTGCGTAAACTAGTGTGTTTAGTGTGTTTACACTAACAAACTAGTGTGTGTAGTGGGTTTACATTAGCAAACTATTGTGTGTAGTGTGTTTAAACTAGCAAACTAGTGTGTGTAGTGGGTTTACACTAGCAAACTAGTGTGTGTAGTGGGTTTACACTAGCAAACTAGTGTGTGTAGTGGGTTTACATTAGCAAACTATTGTGTGTAGTGTGTTTACACTAGCAAACTAGTGTGTGTGTAGTGGGTTTACACTAGCAAACTAGTGTGTGTAGTGGGTTTACATTAGCAAACTATTGTGTGTAGTGTGTTTACACTAGCAAACTAGTGTGTGTAGTGGGTTTACACTAGAAAACTATTGTGTGTAGTGTGTTTACACTAGCAAACTAGTGTGTGTAGTGGGTTTACACTAGCAAACTAGTGTGTGTAGTCGGTTTACATTAGCAAACTATTGTGTGTAGTGTGTTTACACTAGCAAACTAGTGTGTGTAGTGGGTTTACACTAGCAAACTAGTGTGTGTATGTATGTGCGATGTTTTACTTCACCAAAAGCAAGTGGTGGTATAACATGAGAACAAACTCAAGAGATACAAGTAGCGCTACTTCTTTTTTAGTTGAATCGAAAGTAGCCCTTATAAGTGGGACTCATAAGCGCTACTTTCGAATAGAAAAGTTTAAGGTAAGGTAACCTTAAAATTTTCTATACGAATGTAGCGCTAGCTTTGATTTTGAAATGACATGTCAGATCACAGAATACAGTAAGAGTAAACAGAAGGGACTCTTCTAAGGTACGCGCAATATACGTCCCCGTTCCCCGCACCCACACCTATCCCCCGGTTCTTGACGGTCAACGTGAGTAATCGAAGCGAAAACGGGGGAGAGGTGCGGGAACGGGGACGTCTGGGTGACGCATATTGCGCGTACCTTAGGAGTGTCCGGCCTGTGGTCAGATTTAGCAGTATTATTTAATTTTGAAGCAATTAAATATATCTAGGAAAAAAGTAAAGTAAATCGTTAAAAGGGCGCTTGCCACCATCGACATCTCTAATGTGTTCTGCGGCAGCAGCCGCAGAAGACGCCAAGCGGCGCAAATATTCATTCTTATCTAATGAATATATATCTCGCGCAGAGAATTGCAGTAGCCATTCAGCGCGGGAATGCAGCCAGTGTTCTTGGCACCATGCCACATGATCAACATTTAGAATTTAGTTTTTTTAATCTAGGAAAATAACTAGTTTTCGACTGTCAAAATATAAACAAGAAAGAGAATATTAAAGTTTATCTTGATTCTTGATAGAATTTACTGTGACGTCAAATAGCCTATAGCCAGCAAACAGCCAAGACTCTTCCAACGATATCATTTGTCAAGGTTTAATAAACACATTGAAGATACGATACTGATAGGACACTCAGACAAATATGATATGATACACTATATTCTTTTTCAAATTCATATTCTGACTGTAAAAAATTTTGCAATGTATACCTAGTAATTTTGTAATTTCTAAGACCTCGTTGGTATGGGAAAGTCTGAGTCTGACTAGGGTCAGGGGACTCGTGCCTGCGACAGATGGAGAGTCAGTGTCTAAACAGCTTGGCGACCACCGATGCTACAGCGATTACAGACAAACAATAAACATCAGTTAGCTATGACCTAACTTGGAAATGGTTACAGTGGGGTTACAGCACCCATAATAAATACGTCTCGCCCGCCGTAACTATGTCTAATTAATGTGTAACGACTATCTTGTGACATTTTCCAACTTTCTCCTTGCGCGAATGCTATTCTGCAACGGGAAATGTCACAGGTAATATTACACGTAACAACGGTATTATACAGTGTCAGAGGTCGGTCTATGTAATACTAAAATATTTAATTGCTAACGATTATTTATATGCAAACATACGTAAACGTTAGCAGTGTGATTCCCGGCAGAGTAGAATAGGATCACTCCAAGTCTTTCCGTGGATTTTGTAGAAGGCGACTTAAGGTCACGTGGGTTCACAATTTGCAATACTGTGCGTGTTTTTGAAAAATCACTGTTATAAAACTACTACAGTTTATTTCTCAAAAAATTTACATAAAAATTTTAAGGATTTTCTACAGACACTTACAATAGCCAAAACACGATTGAGCATTTTTGGCTTGATAGAAAAAAATCACAAACATACCTCTAAATTTGCCTAAATTTGCCTTTTAATACGTATTACTATTTTATACAATCACCTTTTTGTATGAAAATTATACCAAAAAATGTACTACCTAAATAACGATCCGTTTTGGCTACAAAAAAATTATATATATAATACGTTTTGGCTACAAAAAAAAAATATATAATACAAAAAAAAAATAATAAATAAAACACTGCGAAATATCGTCGAGCACGGCTCCGGGCCTTCCTTCGCTCTCGACGAATATTTCACTGTTTTATTTTTTTATTTTTTTTGTATTATATTTATAACTTTTTTGTAGCCAAAACGGATAGATATTTAGATAATAAATTCTTTAATATAATTTTCATATAAAAAAGTGATTGTATAAAACAAAATAATGAAATAGTAATACGTATTATAAAGGCAAATTTAGGCAAATTTAGAGGTATGTTTGTGATTTTTTCTATCGAGCCGAAAATGCTCAATCGTGTTTTGGCTATTGTGGGTGTCTGTTGAAAATCCTTAAGATTTTTATGAAAATTTTTGAGGAATAAACTGTAGTAATTTAATGACAGTTATTTTTCAAAAACACGCACAGTATTATAAATTGTGAACCCACGTCGCCTTAAGAAACACAAGCTAAACATGGCTGATAAATATCAGTGAGACCTCTCTAACCCGTCTGGTCACCGTGGAGATTGTAGGACAAATCCTCTGGCTTCTCGGGCTATTATATGGCTCTAGTAGTACAGAGAGGGTCGTGCTCCTGCAGTGGAACCTAAAAAAAAAGACCTGATGATGATGATGATATATATTAAAAGAGCAAGGTTACACGCTCAGTTTGGCATCATTACAGTCCGTCAGTTTGGTCAGATTGATCGTGTAACCCGCGGAATGACAGACTGATGGTTCGGACTGATGAACATTAAAATTGTTTTGAATGATGAAAGACTGATGGGAGACTGATCGCGTAACCCGCTCGTATCATTCTCGCGTCAGTCACCGTAATTTACTCACACCGTACACCAAGTTACATAAGGTTTATTATAGCTTTTTACCGTACACGTACTTTTTATCAGTCTGCTTTCATTCTGGATTGACCGTGTAACCGTGAAAATCATCCATCATTTTGGCATCAGTCACGTCAATCCAGACTGATGGACTGGACTGATGCCAGAATGAGCGTTTAACCTAAATCTAAATCGGACACAAAAATATTATCTTCATTACCTACAGAAGTTACAAAAAATATCAAGCCTAAGTAACGAGTCCCTCACAAGCAAACCTGAGCTATAAAAATTCACTCGATACATCCAGATAAGTAAAACTGGTAAACCCCTCTTACCGGTAATTAAAAGTCTCTTTCCTGTAATAATCACCACATTAAAGCTGTGTTATAGTACCGAGTAAAGTCAATACTTATCGTAAAAAGAAATATACTTACAAACAAGATTATTTTACAAAAAAAGCGGCCAAGTGCGAGTCGGACTCGCCCATGAAGGGTCCGTAGCAGCAAGCAACATAATATAGAAGTTCTATAGGTAAATTGGGGTTTAAGATTTATGACGTATTAAAAAAAAATGCTTAGGTACTAGATCTCGTTCAAACCAATTTTTGGTGGAAATTTGCATGGTAATGAACATCATATATTTTTTTTTGTTTTATCATTCTCTTATTTTAGAAGTTACAGGGGGGACACACATTTTCCCACTTTGGAAGTGTCTCTCGCGCAAACTATTCAGTTTAGAAAAAAAATGATATTAGAAACTTCAAATTAATTTTTGAAGACCTATCCATAGATACTCCACACGTATGGCTTTGATAAAAAAAAATGAGTTTCAGTTCTAAGTATGGGGAACCCCCAAAATTTATTGTTTTTTTTTTCTATTTTTGTGTGAAAATCTTAATGCGGTTCATAGAATACATCTACTTACCAAGTTTCAAAAGTATAGTTCTTATAGTTTTGGAAAAAAGTGGCTGTAACAAACGGACGAACAGACAGACATGACGAATCCATAAGGGTTCCGTTTTTTGCCATTTGGCTACGGAATCCTAAAAAGAGCAATTAGTGCCATTTATACCTTAGGACCGAGAGACTCACTCATAGAATTATTCAAGGAAATAGGTATAACTACTTACCTTTGCATCACAGTTCATACTTGAAAACACTATGTAAGTATGTAAGGAAAAATATTTCCATGTTCAATAAAGTAAGTAGTTTTACAGATAAAAATGTACGTAATTAGAATGACTTAGCTAAGCCATATTACAGGCTGAAAACAGTCAGTAAGTCATTTATAGGGAAGTGTATACTTTTTATAATAAGTTGCCTGAGTGATCCTTGATATGTCTAACAGAAAATTCAAAGCTTATATAAAAAAGTACCTACTTTGTGAGAAGGCTTATTATAGTACTGATGATTATCTTAAAGACAAAAAAGTCTGGCTTAAGCTTGGCGCGGGTCCCTCTTAAACGTTTGTATACTTATACATACAAGTCATAATTTAGGTACATTGGTACATACTAAATTAACAAATTGACATTGTTTTAAATTTCGTAATTCATATAACATAACAAACAATGTAATCTCAGTCTATCAACATATCTAATTGAAATGATGGCGGCAGGTTAAAGGCGGCAAATATTTAGACTCCTATCCCTCAGCATATACGATATAATAATCCTGAATTTTCTGATGCAAGAAATCTTTCGTGTGACAATTTCAAAAATAAAGCTCCAGAATCAAATCAAACCAAAAAGCAAAACAATCGACCACTATATTTTTTTGATGCAGTGCAGAATAGCGCGAGGTCGATGACACTGCATCCGACGTACTATCCTCAGTCTAATGCACTATGCCATTCTATCGTGGAATGTTATTAATGGTCTAAAGGAGTTGTTTCAAACAGTCACCATTATGCAAAGAAAGAGCATTTTGTTCGCGTATCTTTGAATCATTTTATTGAATGAGGATCAATCAGTAAACAGAAAATCCAATTTTGAGTATTTTGCATGCCTCGTGATTTTCAAAGTACGGCACTTTTTGAATTTTTAAAATCCGTTCAGAAATGCAGAAGTTATTCAACATTTCATTGTCCGCGATTTTAAAACACACGTCTGCCGACCGAAAGTAGCGATGACGTCACTATCTCCAAGCGACACGCCGTCCGCACGCCATCGCATTCGTACAGTACAGATATTCGTGGTTAGTGGTGGACACTGTTGGTTTTTTGCATTGTTTCTGGGACTGTAATAATGAGCAACAAATTGAAAGATGGGTTTGAAAAATTATTACCCATAAATCGGTATTTTATATAATTTTTCACCTATAAAATAGTTTACATTATGTTGATTGATGCTAGAGCTACATAACTAAAATTTAATAATATTATCTAATCTTTTTAGCAAAGTTCTGACTCTATGCGTAGATTAGGATACGGAATACGTGTAAAATAAAATCGGTCAAGTGTGAGTCGGACTTGTACATGAAGGGTTTCGTACTTTGGTTACGTAGTACCTACGTACTACGTAACCAAAGTACGAAACCCTTACGTTACGTACCATTACGTTACGAAACGTAGGTACCTACGTACAATGTTTTAAACCTACTCTTGCTTGCTAGCGGATGTCTCTTCATAACACTGATCCACTTTTTTATAGTTTTTTGGTCCTTCCGAATACGAAAAAAATAGTTTGGAGTACCTATTATTAGTTGTAGGTATACTCTTGCTTGTGCACTATGGCACGATCATGATACAATATTTATTGGAAATATTTTACGCTATTATTGACACCACACAACTCAATAATAAATCCACAACAAAACAAAAGAGGCCAAACACGACTCAAAAATGTGGGTAAGTACGGAATATTACCCACAAAACAGGTGAGCGCGCGCGGCGGGCAGTACGGGATCGGTTTAATGACGTCACAGCGATCGAGACTCGTACTCTCGGGCGTTTTTTGAACTGCTGCAGTATAATCGCTGTATCTTCGTCATTTTTGGTCAGATTTGGATATTTTTTTCACTGTATGTTATGGTTTTCTTCATTTTATCAATCTAAATACTTTACAAAAAACGTGATTGATCCTCATTGTAGTTCTGTGTTGCGTTGACTTGAAAGCCTGTGCAGGATGCTGGTTGCGATCTATTTCATTAGGGTTTAATGTTTACTGAGATGTAAGCATTCAAAGCTACAGAAGATATAAGACATTTGTTATCTTCTGTGTAACTTTATCTACGTGCAACTCATGGACTTATAGTACTCTATTCATACGTACGAGTATGACTACTTGATTGGTACTGGTAAGGATATTGCAGGCTTGAATCACCTGATTATCATGAAAAGAAAGATGATTCCATGCTCGGGAGGCACGTAAAGCTGTGGGTCCCGAACACCATCTAGCGCTTGTTTAAACCTATCCTACGATTGGTTCCAGTCTACCCTTTGGGTTGCGGAGGTCAGACGGCAGTCGCTCTTTGTATAAATCAGTAACCTCGTCAAATCACCTAGGTTAGGTAGCGGACCCCGAATGCAAAATCGGCTCGGATGATGTTGAACTACTTGCTAATTTGAAATACAAGGTTTGTAGTTCTTATTCATATTGATATATGGAAATCTTAATTCATATTGATTAGTGGTAGTTTGGTTAATTGGGTAGTTTCCAGGATGAAAAAAATAGGTACTAACAGTTAAACAGAATAGAACCTATATAAATAAATTTCTATTATAGGTATCTCCTCAAACCTTTGTATGAGAAGATACCTATGTGTGAGTGACCCGGAACATACATAAAGAAAAATCCGACGAAAAGAGAACCTCCTTTTTTTTGAAGTTGGTCAATAATGCAATTGGAACGGAATACTTCATTACATAAACGAACACAAACGTAAGAATACTAAGTAAAAGAAAAGCTTGTAATAAAGTTTTGAAGTGTGTCTCAAGCTTTATTCTCAGAAACTTGGCTGTATGCCACACGATAGGTACCTACCTTTCTCGATTGGGTCTCTGTGCCACTACAATGCATTTAAATTATTTTATAAATAGACCTGTCTCGAGACCTATGGCGTGAAATGAACGCCAGGCTAGGACGAAGACTCTCAAATATGATCACAGCATTGCTTTTAGCATGATGTTGTGTCCCGTCCCACATCCACATTGCATGGCAAATGCAAACTAGAGGTTCTGTGAGAATAGTAAACCTCGCGAGCTCTTATTACTATGCAATAACGAATACATTCCCCTTCCCTCTGACTTATTAAAGCCATTTCAGTAAAATCCGTCCATATGTAACGTTACAGCAAACTTCTCGCCTTTTGCTCCTATTACACCCCAATTTTCGTCAAAATTGGTTGAAAAATGCGACCTGTAAGCGAGAACAGAAAGACGGACAAAAGCATTTTTGGCCAATGCTCAATGGTCAATTACCAACGTCATACAAACTATTGGAAGACACGTTAATAGCAAACTTGTAGACTAAATACATATTAGTATTAACTGCTCACATAGATGGCACCACACATATTACTAGCAAACCTGCGAAAGGTAGGTAATATAGGTTCAAACACGTACTAGATAAGTAAGTATTAAACATTTTTTTGGTGCAGAGACAAGTGAGTCTTTGGACTTACTTATTTGTCTCTACCACCACACTTCGGTTGAAAGTTAACAATTTCAATAAATAAAATACGCTATCTAGTAACCCATTTAAAAAAAAACATTTGAATGTTACGTGCCTTCCGTTGAATGACGTTGGCACACCCCATGGGCACACCTAAACTTTATATAAAAATATCATGTAAACACCTATACCTATACTTGAAGGGAAGGCCCTTCAGGGAACAGGATGCATGACATTTCTTTCAGTGAGAACTTTTATAACTGTATTTTTATAGCGTGCCTATTTTTAAAGCGTATTATTATATCGTAAGCAAGTTCAGTTTATTAAAATTTATTTGCTTGCTTTATTATGTAAGTATGAAAAAACCAGCGACATAGATAATTGTATAAAGAAGAATATCAGATTATCAGATGAAACCTTGAAAAATGTGTCAAAAGTTTTGCCACTGCTGGCCTTTTCTAATATAATATCCCAATCCCAACTATATTATAAATGCGAAAGTGAGTTTGTGTTTGCGCTTTATCTACTGAATTAATCTTCTTCAAATTCGCATACACATAGTTAGGAGTACTGAGAAGGATATAGGGTACCTTTCATCCCGAAAAAAGTACTGTTCCCGTAGGATTTGGGATACGCGAAGCCACGGGTAAAAGCTAGATATGTGACAGCTGGGTCACGTGATTGGCCCAAGAATACGCCATCAGTTGGGAGTGTTGTCACTGTGTATGATTGAATTACCTAAGCAAAATGTATTTTTTAACTAACAAACCAATTATGAACTAAAAAAATATATATTTATATAGGTATAATTAATTTTTATAAAAAGCTTGTTTGAAAATATAGATGATCCCTTGGAAAATGTGACACAATATTGTTAGTAATTCATATAGGAAAGCGGAGTGAATGTGGACACACCACAATCGGGCTGCGGATTCGAAGCGGAACCGGTTCGCCGCTGTTTTTGTTTACGGCCGATCATTTTATTGTGCCCCGTACTATAAGTTATTTAACTATCTTATTTTAGTGTTGGAGCTAGGAGAGCTTTTGTCTCTTTTATTAAGCGACTTCAAAAAGGAAGAGCATCTCAATTCGAATGTGTATATGCTTTTATATGTATGACTTCAGGTCACGTTTTTGAACCGATTTAGAATTTTTTTTTGTTTGACAGGGTATATAAATGCAAGTTAAGCCATGTAGTAGTAGAATAGGACCACTTCAAGTCTTCCCGTGGATGTCGTAGAAGGTGACTTAGGAAACACAAGCAAAATAAAGCTTTTAAACATCAATGAGACCTCTCCAACCCGTCTGGCCAGCGAGGAGAGAGTACGCCAAATCCTCTAGCTACTCTTACTAATTATGGCTCTGAAGCACAGACAGGGTCGTGCTCCTGCAGTGGAGACAAAAAAGACCTGGATGATGATGATGATATGCAGTTGGTCCCACTGTCACCAGGTAAAGATCTAACAGAATCCTCGGGAAATCGAGGGAACTCCTCTAATATTCTATGTACACCACATACATATATAATAGTGATTTTGATGTTTTGTCGAGAAATCAAGCATTTGCATTAAAAAGGGTAGTTTTGGTGAAAGGAAACTGATGGGGGGGACCAAAAATCAAAGTCGCTTTTTTGTTTAAAATTATTTACATTAAATCAAGTACTTACCCATTCCTTTTTGGTTTAAGTTGTTATTAATATACATACATTACATACTATCACGTATTATCACGTATTTATCCCTAATGGGGCAGAGAGAGCTCTTTTGGTCTTGCGGCACTAAGCAGACAGAGTCGCAAGTCTCAAAGGCCACTTTTAGCGTGATGGTAGACGAGAAAGTGGAAAAAGGAATCAAAATAATGATGGGTTGCTAGCCGCATCGCCCTAGTTTTAATATTGTTGTGGTTTAGTTTAAATAACGATATCATTTTTATTTAGTTTTTTTTTTAGAGATTAATCGATCACTGCTGAGGGTCTGCAAGGGACTTCGCTCCTTTGCTCAGCAGTGGGACATAACACCAACAGGCTAAAAAAAATATCGATCACTAGAAAAAACAATTTCTAGTGATCACAAGAAAAACGAATAAAATATTTTGTATTTTAAATTAGGTATCAACTTTTTGTAACTCTTGTATGTTTTTGTATACTCTGACGCGTTGATGTCTTTTGGTTTATTTTTTGTTTAAAAAATCGATATAGATACCTTACCTACTTATGTTTTTTTTAAGAAACGCGACTAAGTAGATAACAAATAGAACATAAAACTTTCCACTGACAATCAAACAATGGATAATACAACTTACAACACTGAACATCATTTAATGTATGACTCAAATTGTTTGAATGATATTCCAATTAAATTCGGTCCCACGGCCCCTGCACTAGACAGCCAGCACTCCGATCGTCCGATTCCCCCACGTAGCAACTCAGTTATTGACCCGCGAGGCGCTCGCTCGTTCTAGATGTCTTGGGACTGTGCTTGCGCGCGCACCCCTTCCAGTCTAGAAATATTCCAGCCTAGGCCATAAGCAGTCACCGCACGATGCCTGCACCCTGCGACTCTTGTAAAGGTAATTAATTTAAAATTATTTTTTAATTTCATAGTTACTAAAATTTCTTACCGGCCAGTTGTTATATTTTTTTTATGTTTTTTTTTGGCTCCACGTGGTTTTGTTGGTTTTTGCCGGTATGGCGCAGTAGCGGTTTTTGCCAATTTATTGGTTTATTTTTATTTGACTGCTCTGCAGCATTTTCCTACGTTTAGTTAAATCAAGATTTAGTTTGTTTAAATGATTAGGTATGCAAACCTTTTTTTGGAAGTCTTAGTTTTATTCAATTTATCAACTAGCTTTAAAGATTTCTTATCTTTAACTGTAATCTATTTGCCTTCATATTATTATGTTTCTGTGATACTTTCGCAATAAGAGTACCTATACCAAATATAGCTTTCTCTCAGTACGGCAATCTAATTGAAATTATTAGGTATGTCGTCGTACTTCTGTCCTTTACCGGGTTCACAAACTTTTTGTAAGCATTGTTGTTATCAATCTATTCTGTTTTTTTTAATTTTTTAACAATATTCAGTTTTAACAAAATGGTAGGTACTTAAAAAATTTATTGATCGCAATTATAATCCACTAGTTACAATAACGTCTCAAGTACAATCAATAAGTCCTAAAACAAACTATAAATACTATTACGCCAGTTTCCCATGGGCAGGCAGAGACTGTGGATCAATAAAGGTAGTATTCTATCTCATATAAAACCAAAACAGCAAAGGGGTCATTCTGGTCCAAGGCCAGACGTAGGTTGATACTTACATAAAAAAACTTATGACCGAATGCCACGTCGTGGACACTGCGACGCTTATAAATTTATTGTTTATAAGCAAGTGGCAGATATCACTAAGGCAATAAAAAGCCTCTACCGACTTACAAAGGGGCTTTATTAATAAATCCTGTTGTAGATAAATGTTGTTTTATTTTATTATATTTCACTTTTCATTACGTTTTGCCAAATGTTTTTCGATACAATTTATTTCATTTAACTTAAAAACGATTACATAGATATTTATCAAACTAAAACTAAACTAAACTTTAAAACTTAATTAAAAAAATATGTATTGTATACTTTGTTTCTTGCTTACTGGTTTTTAGTTCCGAAATCCCTACAAGGAACTTATATGTTTCGGTATCTTCGGAAAGGAACTCTACCTACTCTGAGCGTGAACTCTACCCGACTCACTTGGCCGCAGTTATTAAACTAATTTTTCCTAAATTAGTATTTATTAAATCTTTCTCTTTTTTTGATATGATATAAAATGTAAACGTTGAGCCAAGGCCTCCCCTCTACACTCCCATATGTCTATCCGTAGTGGTAGTTTGCCATTTTTTGTTATATCTTTTCGCCAGCCAGCAGGGTATTCTTCTGGAGTAGATAGGCAATTTAATGTAATTATAACAAACTTGACCAGTGTTTGGCCACGGCGTCTCCCCAGTCATTTGCTTCATTTAGGTCCTACATTGTGCAGGATGTGGGGCAGATCGAGCATGACAATAAGTGTGTTGTTTATTGGACAGCACCGCACTCGCATTATCGTTATTAGCGTGGACTCCGTAGTCATCGTCCACTTTCCGGCTTTTTATTTTCCACTTCGCAAGGTCTTTGACTGACATTCAGAAGTAAATATGGGCTTTGACTGACATCCAGAAGTATAGACTGAAGTTTTGCCAGCGAAACATGTAGCGTAGTATTCTCGGCATTGCGCTCACAAACCAAAATTGTGGATGTTGCGGGAAAAGCTCCCAAATTGAAGTGGGACGGGGTCGGGCATGTAGTCAGGATATTTCAAGACCTTTGGGCTAAAAGAGTAACCAAATAGATCCCAAATGGAATATGCCAGCGTGGCCGACTTCGGACACGTTGGTCTGACGTCCTAAATACCTGTGGCCTTTTAGTGAATAAAGATTTTATCTATCTATCTAAACAAATTTAAGAAAAAATGGCAACTACTCGTATAATAACGTAGAACCGAGACCTGTGGAGGAGTGGTAGAGAGGCCTTTGCCCGATACTGAGACATTGATGGCTAGTCTTCGGCATCCTTAGTTAGGAGACCATTGATACCTACATCATTACAGACGTCGTCGAACTATATTTTTAGATTGTTACCCATGTATCAGGAATACATGTTACTTTTACAGACACGTGCGGCGGCGGAAAGGCTGCGTGCGGAGCGGGCTGCACTTGCGGTCCGTCCTGCGTCTGCGGTGATGGCAAGGCTTCTGGTAAGTTCCGTACAAATCATCATCATCATCAGGTCTTTTTTGGTCACCACTGCAAAGCACGACCCTCTCTGTACTACCAGAGCCTTATATAAGCCAGAGCAGTCTGAGGATTTGGCCTACACTCTCCACGCTGGCCAGATGGATTGTCAGAGGTCAGACATAGGTCTCATTGATGTTTATAAGCTTTGTTTAGCTTGTGTTGCCTAATTCGCCTTCTACGACATCCACAGGAAGACTTGGACTGGTCCTATTCATCTCCACACGGCTCCCGTTCCGTAGGTACAAATACTACATACATTCACATTTATCCCTTAATAATACTGGAAGAGATAATCTGGGATAAGTCCGCCTTTGTACTTGTATCTTCTAACTTGTATTTTTGTCTTGTGTTTATGTGTATGTCACCGGAAATGTTTTAAATTCAGGAATTGTATCGGAATGTATAAATGTAATACAAATTAACACGTTACGACTATATCGGAGTCACAATTGTTGACTCCGATATAGTTACGGAAGGTAGGATAGAATGGTTGTGCAGCGACCATCACAGGAGCAGGCGTCGATCAAGTGACAGAAAATGGCCGAATTTAAAATATTTCCGATCGCTATTTAGGAAATGTATAAATTTACTAGGACACATATTTCCTAAGAATACATTAAACACATTTTCGGGTAACATTACAGGTAACATGTAGCTATCTACAATAAACAAAACAATAGTTAAGCATACGAGGCCACGCTAGACCTAAATGACTGAGGTAATTTTCTAACTAACTGACTGACATTCGATACCTACATATTCTGTCCTTATTGCAAATTTTTGGCAACTGCTGATTAGGTATATGTTTATTTCACCAATTTTTTTCTTTTTTTTTAATTTTGTTTTCTTTATTTCAGGAGGAAAGCCCTGCTGCCAAGGAGGCGGCAAATGAGGCAGCCTTCGTAGTCTCTCATTTTGCAAATGAAATCTATATTAACAATTAGTATTCTATATTTATTTTAGTCTATATTTATAAATAGCCTAATCGTATGATCTTTCTTGAATTAAGTATATTTACTGTTATTATTGTGTGGTCATGAAATAAATGTACTTAGGTGATAATTAGTTATATGTAGCTTATTATATTACCTATAAATATATTATGTATTATTGTATTTAGAATACTGTTTATATAAGATTTGTCTCTGCTTATGGCTAGTTAAGAGTAGTTGTAATAGATTTGTCACATTCAGTGTTGGACTACCTACTTTCTTTTTAAAGGCGAGTCCATAGTACTTTTAATACTCATTAGAATGTAAGTCTATATATATGTGAGCACGCACACACGCATAATTTGTGTAATTTGTGTAGTGTATTAAATTGATTTGGTTTAATAAATATTTAACTGAAGAGCATATGTTTGTTTTAGTATTCAATAACTAGAGAAAGCAATTTTAACCTACAGTTAAAAATAGAGGATTGATGTCGTTTTAAAATTGACGGGCCTTATCTGGAATAAAAAACAAGGGTCCGAGAACTCTTTCTTGAGGTACGCCGTATACTCGTACACAGTGATTTTTCATCGGTTTTGGAGCTGAAGGCCACTGCTTAAAGTGGCCGTTTTTCGCAAATGTGCGTAGTAAAGCTTAACTTTCTCACTTTAAACTGTAAACAATAGTTCATAGCAGTAGCAAAATTTTAAATGATGTCTCCGTTTTCTTTGAAGTGATTTATTTTGAATGGTGGCAGCACTGGACCCCGGAAAATTCAAGTACGGCCTTAAGGATTGATTTAGTCCATGATACTGAATAACTTTCCCCAAAGAAAATCATATCGAAACATAAAAAAATATAAAAACTTGGATCACCCTATTAAACTGTTTGGCCTATCACTCTTTTGAGTCATGTAATATAAGTATATAAGTTGTTTTCGAGGTTAATCACATCACAAATCGTCTCGCAAACAGGTTCGATGCCTTCCAACCGCCCAAACAAGACGGTTTCCGAAAAAGCTTTAGTACATGGACCACATTCAAACGCTGCGGCAGGTTATAAAGAAGACTAGGAATTATAACCGGCCGTTATGCTTGGGGTTCG
Organism: Acrobasis repandana; assembly: GCA_963576875.1. NCBI lineage: Eukaryota > Metazoa > Arthropoda > Insecta > Lepidoptera > Pyralidae > Acrobasis > Acrobasis repandana. The sequence goes on along the minus strand of OY756233.1, from coordinate 11,140,238 downwards.
TGGATTACAAAGCCTTCGACTCGATCAAAATATATGCCGTGCTTCAGTCTCTCCAGCGATGCCGTATTGATTATCGGTATCGGTACATCGAAGTGTTGAATTATACAGTAACTTTGTCAGTCCGAGAACAGGAGCACGAGGGCTGTTCCACTGCAAAGATACTACTTATAAGTTTTAATTTATAAAATATATATATATATTATATAAAAATGGTTGGAAGTTGTAGCTTCGAAGTATTTTATATTTCGACGAATTCAACTCGGCTGAGCAGCGTTCAGGAAGCTACGCAGTGTCTTCTCGTCCAAGATACCTCAGTTCCTCCTCACCCCAAATGTGTTTTGTCATTGATGACATAATGGCTCTGAAACGTGGTTTACAATGGGTCTCATATTAAGGTGAAGATATAGGCAAATGGCCTTGAAGTGTAAAATAAAATGTTAACTCGTAAATATGGTAATAATTTCTATATTGCTCTTCGTCATGCACTAGATAGCCCTTTAAATTATTTTATGAACTGCCGTTGAAACTATTATTGGTGATCCGTCTAGCTTTAAAACTTGCCGTGGCCACTTTTGGCGGAGGCAAGTTTTAAAGCTAGACGGACTAATGTAAATACTTTCAACGGTGGTTCATAAAATAATGTAAAGGGCTATGTAGTGCATGATGAAGAGCAATATGGAAATAGAGAGTATGCATGCATTTTTTTAATATTTTTAATCGATAGTCCTCGTCGAGAAATAGCCGCAAAAAATAAATCAGTGCCGAAAAACATAGATATGGTATAGAAAATAAATATTAAAAATAGCAAGTAGATTATAACAACAAAAAAACACGCCATTTTAAAATATGACGTCAAAGTCTGCAATATTCGCTAGAGACAGAAGCTGTCAACGCATCTTTTTCTTTTTTGGGTACTTTCGATATTATCAGCCAGTGATGTTTGTTAAACCTCTATATAAAAGTACATACATACACGAATGTCATCGATAGTCAAACTACATGTACAGACAGGCCTACCTAACGCACCAGAACCTGTCATTTCCCTTTTGTGAACTTTGTCATAATTTCCATTTTGTTTGTCAATATTTCCCGCGCAATATTTGCATATTTTCAATAATTTAGTTCTAATCCAAATAAGAGTCAGTAAGAAAAATAATTAACTAGGCGTGGTAACGTATTAATAGAAATTGTAAAATAAAAATATGAGCCGGATTGATATTACATGCATATTTCTTATTATCTCCATATTTACGAGTTAACAATTTATTTCAAATAAGGGCGCCACTTCAAGGCCATTTGCCTAAGGTAGCTCAACGCTCTATAGAGGGGGTATGCTTGGTATTTCTCAACTGAAATGATGAGTCCAGCCAAAGTCCAGCAAAAGAAAATAAGGTAGAAATTAGATTTAAAACAATAAAACATTGGCACACGCATCATCTTACAACGATGAATATAGGTTGGTTTTAGGTTATTTTAAATCGCTAAATTGCGTTTGTTCCTGCTGAGTCACACCAAGATTAGTAACACTGCTACTCATTGGGAAAAAAATTCTCAATGAGTAACAGTGATACACATTGCAACTGACATTTTTCCCAATGAGTCACACTGTTACTAATCGGCACTCTTACAGTAATAAAGGTCAAATAAAACAAATGAAAATTTGTGTCATTACGAGTAATTGCTGTTTATTACAATATTTTGAGAAAAAAAAACACACCACTCGAAATATATATGTGTTATTAAAAAACTGTTTAGAAATCTTAGCTCACCAATTTTAAGATATTTTTCTTTTATTATTTATTATTTTATTTAAGTGTGTGTGAATAAGTAGGTAATAAATCAAGTAAACGTATAAAAATATAAAGATAGAGTCATGAAACAATAGAGAGTATGCATGCATTTTTTTTTAATTTGTAATCGATAGTCCTCGTCGAGAAATAGCCGCAAAAAATAAATCAGTGCCGAAAAACATGTATATGGTGAAGAAAATAAATATTAAAAATAGCAAGTAGATTATAACAACTAAAACACGCCATTTTAAAATATGACGTCAACGTCTGCAATATCCGCTAGAGACAGAAGCTGTCAACGCATGTTTTTCTTTTTTGGGTACTTTCGATATTATCAGCCAGTGGTGTTTGTTAAACTTCTATATAAAAGTACATACATTTCGAATGACATCGATAGTCAAACTTCATGGACGGACAGTCCTGCCGAACGCACCCGAACTTGTCATTTCCTTTTTGTGAACGTTGTCGTCATTTCCCTTTTGTTTGTCAAAAGTTCCCGCGCAATATTTGCATATTTTCAATAATTTATTTCTAATCCAAATAAAAGTCAGTAAGAAAAATAATTAACTAGGCGTGGTAAAGTATGAATAGTTATTGTAAAATAAAAATATGAGCCGGATTGGTATTACATGCATATTCCTTATTCTAATGACTGGAAAATGTAAAAGAAGTGTTAGTCCTCGTAACATGTTTTCTTAGTACTTCTTTAATGAAAACGACACCAAATTAAGGTCATTTTGCTTTATAATATAATATGTTTGCAAATGACTAGGTTCCACACTTTTATCATAGATAGAGATGAAAAGTAGAGTGGTCGGTGTGCAGTAGTATTTTTACTACGGGCGATATATATGTATTCTGAGTGGATAATCCTTTGTTTGGCTCTGAACTAAAAGTAGCGTAAATCGATATATTTATCTTGGCAAAAGTTGTTCACTATCATGGAATGAATACAGCCTTAAAATAGTTTCAGTATATTTTTTTTAGATTTTTATTTCTTCATTAGAGTATATTTCTAAGGCGATTCACCCACTAGCAACGCACCCCGCCGCGGTGGGCGGAATCTGCCGCGTTTTAGTGGGTTGGAATAGGCGTGTTTTCTATACAAACTGAAATACTTGGATACAATGTTAAAATCTGCCGCCCCGTGCTCCGCGACGGTGCGCGGTGCAGTGGGATCATCGCCTAAATACCAAATTGAGATAGGGATGTTATACAAAAGACACAATAAGTATTAAAACATGTTTATTTTACGACAAAATGTATATGAATACAATTATCATGGAAGCAATTATTTTGGGACTCCTTTGTTTCAATATTACAACTTAGCTTACGTATCCTACGTAGGAATTTCATTACATTTAGCAATAAAAAAATATATTTGCTAAACAACAGACAAGATTACATATAAGTAATAAAAATCATAAAAAAGCTTTAATAGTTTGGAAGTTAGTTATATAAGAAAGATAATAAAAAATAGTTTTTACACTATCTAACTAAACCGAAATCAGTCTCACATCAGCAGCCATATTCCAATTTAGACGTTAAACTTAAAATTCCAAAATGGAACCTGAATGTTGATGTTGCATAAAATTCAATGACTATGTCCAGCCATCTGGGTAAATTAACCAGCTAACTGGACGCCTAGGCAGCTCCTTGACCGCCGGCATCCAATTTGACGACTAGGCCGAAAGTTAACTGATCTAGAATCACTCAACGTTTAACAACTTGGCGAAGTCAGCCCTTTGAAGATTCAGTTCATTTTTTTGCCCCTGCAGTGCTAGTAGTTACCGAAATAAATATGGTGTCAACAGCACAAACCGTGAATGTTATTTTTCGATCACACATCTCATAAACTCAATTTTTTTTAAATATTTCACTATTACTATTTAGTGGTAAGTGGTATTAGTAAAAAGTAGTTGTACATAATTTGTGAACCCCAACCACACATCACAAATTTATCTATATCCAATTTCACTAAATGACTACTCTAGTTCAGCCATTTGGTTAAATGTTGCGCTCTCAATGACTTGGCTAGTTGTCCTTTTATTAAATAAAATAAATAAATATATACGGACAAATCACACTGATTAAGCTAGCCCCAAAGTAAGTTTTAAACTTGTGTTATGGGATACTAACTCAACGATACTATATTTTATGATAAATACATATATAGATAAACATCCAAGACCCAGGACAATTTGAAAAAGGCCATTTTCCAACTTGCCCTGGCTGGGAATCGAACTCAGAACCTCCGGATTAGCGGTCTAGCGTGTTAACCATTACGCGACCATTATTTATTGGATGCCGACTTTTAATTACCGGGCTAGGCGTCTCATTAGTTGGCTACTTTGACCAGATGGCTGCGACATATACATTTATGCGTATATTTAATAATTTTTAATTGATTTCATCATAAAAGTTTGTTTTACTGCACCTTTTTAATTCTAAGGTTGGCAATTCTAATCATAGACATTAAAATGATCAAATACACAATGGCAAAAACTAGAAATCACTGACTTTGTCAGTCATGGCTTAATATTAATATACTTATGTCCATAAATATTTATAATTTACGTTGTCAACGTTCATTAATTTTTTCCTATGGATTATAACAGTACATAATTCCTTTAAATCTCCAACACTTCAACAATTGTAACACATTAACTACAACCATTGCATTCATATCAAATTTTCTTTTACAATAATAATTTAATTTTGAGTTGGCAATACAAGTACATACTTAAACTCTAATGGCAAATTTTAAATAGATAGCCAAAATAATAGCAAATTTTTCGAATATATTTTTAAATAAATATAACCCATAAGTCTTAAATAATTAAAACAAATCATTACATCAATCTAATATAAGAAAATCAAAAATTTTAGAGGATACCTACATTTCTAAATTTACCATTAGAGATCATGTTATTTTTGCATTGTCTTATTTATTGAGTAAATATTCATTAAAATAGATGATCTACCAGTGAAATATTCTTAAGTATTATGATAGTAATAAACATATGATTCACATTACTTTTTAAAACACTGTAGAATAAATAGACCGCCTATACAAATACTCGCGATCACATCTCCAGATATAAGATTGAAAAGTGTATACTAAACAAAATATTCAATAGCAGACTATAACAAATGCACTTTTTCTCAATTCCACATTTATACAAAAATACCAATAATTTGAATAACATAGATTCCAAAGTTTAAGACAGTAATTTGACATATAACACAGTGTTGACAACGCCAAAAAATAATAAGTTATGTCAATTTGACATACTTATTAAATACATTTTTGATACCACATTAAATTGAGTTTTGAACACAGGTGTGCACAGCCAGCTTTAAATTAGTGTCTCAAATTTTGGACTCCAATTCATGTACATAATTATCATTATGGCCGTTCAAAACTTAACATCAAAACCAAGTACTAACACTCTCTCAAACGTAACGCAAAAATATTCAACGTTTCAATTACTGTGCATCACAATAATCATCACTGAGTCATCGTCATCACAAAATCTCAAAACATTTAAGGTCAAAGTTGGTAAATGTAAACCAAGGTCAAAAAGGGATTATTTTTACTTTTCATCTTTTTTGGCTCACTTTTGGCAAAGGAAGCCTTTGCCTTATTATACCACTTGTTTTCTTAGTCACTATTTCCTGCCATTTAGGAAGAAAATAGCGATATTACTACAATAAAACATCTTATACTTAATCAAATATTTAAAGAACACATTTTATTGATAGTTTAAAGTAGACCTTCTCTGTAGTTACATATTCTTCTGAAATCATTTTAGAAATTCCGAATATACCTATGTGACAGAGTTAACATTTATCCCCCATACCTTTATTCACTTTGACCAAAAACAATAACTTACAACAATAATGACGTTTCGTTTTGGCGAGAGATTTTGACAGTTGTCTATGGCACCGGTTCTTCCTCAGTCCCCTCCTCGGAGTCGTACACTGGCGCTCCGTTTTTCATTTGAATCACCGATTTCTTTCTCTGTCTGTGCTCCTTGAGATCTTTTTCAATGTTTCTGAAAAATAGATAAATAAATAAATATATAGGGAACAGATAACACAGATTGGGCTAGCTCCGAAGTGAGTTTAAACTTGTATTTATTTATTTATCAAACATTATTGTTCCAAAGTAAATATATAATTACACTATCCATTTCGTAGTAACTCTATCTAGGAACAGTTAGGTTCCTAAATATTATAGTTAGCTAGTGATCACACTTATACTAAAATGCATCCTAAATCGAGTCGCATGATCGACGGATACAATAACTTTATTGCTTTTATAAGGTTATTCCTATTTCATGTTGCTTGTGACCTATTGCGTTTTGGAATGAATTCACAAATTAAAAGGAAGTAGAGTGGTCGGAACGTCCTTTTTGCTCTAAATCGGATCCATCAATCAGTCCTAACTGCGATTACATCTTCCGATCTCCTACTTAGGATTCCTTCAATCTTTCAAATTGGATAGTGTAATACTGCCCTACTAGCCCCTTGTGGGCTACCTACATGAATTTTCCGGGGTCCAGTGCTGCCCCTATTGAAATAAATAATTTGAAAGGAAACGGAGATATAATTTTAAATTTTGTCTCTAGTAAGCCCTAGATAACTCTTCAAATTATTTTATGAACTACTGTTTACAGTTTAAGGTGAGAACGTGAGGTTTTTCTTCGCATATTTGCCAAAAGTGGTCGTTTTTCGCTAGACTACGCTAGCCGACACTAGAGACAACATTTTAAATGATATCTCCGTTTCCTTTCAAATAATTTATTTCAAATGAGCCCGGCAGCTCTGGACCCCGGAAAATTAGGTAGATCATCTATTCTGCGCTGCGTTTTTATACTACCGAGGAAGGCTGAACGACATGATGTCATACTAACCTGGCAGAGATCAGCGGGTGTAGAGCGTTCTTCAGGCTGTTGAACATATACGGGTGGGAACGCTCCTGACTCAGCAGGAGCTCGCGAGCCGACTCCAAAGGCTCATGGATCTCGGCGATGGGCCGTCGCGCTGACAGCTTTTCCTTTGCTCCGCACGGCTCGGATACTGATCGCTCAATATGGACTATGTTCTTTCTATAATTGAGACAGATTACGTTGTAAGTCGAAGAATTTCGAATAAAGTAACGTATTATTATACAACTTGGAAGGGACATACCCGTAATAAATCGAACGACGGTCTATACTAAATCATTATAGTACAATGAAATTAAAATATCAGCCAAAAAACAATAAAAATTCGGCCTTTTCATACAAAAGTGTGCAGCAGCCCGGGCGATTTGTATGGGAATGTTGAATTTTTTTTATATTTTGCTTGTTATTTTAATTTCATTACGAGTATACTATAATGATCTAGTATAGACTGTGGTTCGATTTATTCGAGTTCCACGTTGTGTAACATTGGATCTATAACATGCCAACTTAGTAAACGAAGTATTTTTATAATTGATAAAGTCATGACACTGCTGCCTTTTCTCAATTACCTTTACTTTCTTTAGCTGCCTTATACGACACCCGTGGGGAAGGGAAATGGTGATACTTCTGTGCCACACACGTATTATATACATATTTACTTTTTAACCGACTTTAAATAAAGGAGGAGGTTGTCAATTCATCGGAATCTTTTTTTTATGTATGTTCCCCGATTACTCGAAGGCGCCTGGACCGATTTGGAAAATTCTTGTTTAGTTTGAAAGGCTATATTTTCCAAGTGGTCCCAATTTTTTTTATTAAAATCGGTTGTTTGGTTTGTTTTTAAACGAAAATAACTAGAAAAAATATGTCGTCTAAGTATGATTGTTTGAATATTTAGCTTTTCTGATATTGAAGTCGGTCTTTTGTTTAAAAAAATATCAATAATTATTTTATGTTGTTAAACCACTCACCCTGCTTCACCCGTACTATCATCGCTGTGCGGGGGGCTATCGGGTGGGGATGCTTCGCGAGATCTGAAGTCCGGCAACAAACGCGCTCGCGCGAACGCTTCCAGTGCTCGTTCGCGAACGTAGATAAAGGGCCGAATGATTCTGATGTCGTGCTCTCTAGAAATATAAAAGTTAAAAATTAAACTAACATAACCTAGTAAATAACAATGCATTATATACAAAAATTGCAGTTGGAGTTATTGACTTTCGATAGATAAACTCATTTATTTGCTGCTATTATAACACACATACAAAAAATAAGAAACCCTAAAAAGCAAACACTTTTATAGTCACACACTTTTATAATTGCACAAATTTAAATCTGTGTGCTACAGCAATACAAATATTACACAGCTCAGTGGTAGTTTGTACTTTACTCTATCATATGTATGTCTACAATTTTTTTCTCCTACTCAAAAATCAAATCGGTATTGTTGATCGTAGCTAGTACTTCAGCTGCTAAGAAAGGCAAAGGCGCGAAAATGGGTAAGTCCTTATCTACAGCCACTTAGATGCAATCGGCTCACGATACGGCGTGGCGTAGGTGCGCCATCCCATGACGTGTTTTTCGCAGTGATAAACTTATACTCCATTAGAGGCCATCCACATATTTCATCAAAGCGATGGGGAGAGGTCATACCAAATGTGACAGTACGGGTTCAAGGGTTCGGAAAAAAGCGTGACAAGGGGGGAAGGGGTTTGAAATGTCAAAATTCTGCGTGACGTTACACATAGTTACAATAAATAAATAGTAGATAAGGACCAATCACACTGATTGAGCTAGCCCCAAATTATGGAATACTAACTCAACGATACTATATGTTATAATAAATACATATACAGGGTCTAACAAAATATACTGAAACTATTTTAAGGCTGGATTCAGTCCATGATACTGAACAACTTTCCCCAAGGAACATATACCGAAATATAAAAAATATATTTTGACCTCCCATACAAGTTGACCGATCAGCTGATCCGAGTTTGTAGGGAAAGCCAAAAATTATTTTTCATATTTCGACATATGTTCCTTGGGGACAGTTGTTCAGTATCGTGAACTGAATCTACACTTAAAATAGTTTCAGTATATTTTGTTAGACGTTATATAGATAAACACCCTAGACCCAGGGCAATTTGAAAAACGCCATTTTCTAACTTGCCCTGTCTGGAGATCGATCGAACCCAGAACGTCCGGATTGGCAGACTAGCGTGTTGACTATTACACCACCGAGGTCATTAAATTAATTAAACACCTAAAACTCACCTTACTCTATAATGTGCCTTAATTGTAGCTAAGGCGCCAGCATGTAATGCTGCTGCCAAGAAAGTGCGAGCGGCGTGATCCAAACTCTGTGCCACGGCCGCGACGCCGTAGCCGTGCGCGCGCGCCGCGGCGTAGGCGCGCCGGCGCGTGGCGTGCGTCGCCCAGCGGTGGAGCTCTGACACTTTGCTTGAACTGCCTCTTCCTAGAAACAACATAGGTATACGTTTAAAAACTAATAGCCGACTTCAGGAAAATTCTTAATAAAAAATATGAATTTCCAATAAATCAAAGCTCAACCGCCATTTAAGGCTAGTAGGTAATCTACCTTTAATTTTTTGGACTCCTTTTTTTGCATGTAACATTTGTTATAAATACATGTTTTGCATACAAATTGTAGCCAGGACAATTATGATGAATCGATTGAAATCTCATTTGTGAAAATTGGACAGGCAGTTCGGAACTTTGGATGCTACGATGGAATCTAGTAAGTAACCGAAAATGCGAGGCAGCGACGATGAAAGTATAAGTAAAATGTCAAGCTACCTTGATACCAAATTGGATACTTACCTAAATGCTGTCTATCCAATCATATTTTTACACATAATGTTAGATTGTTGTATAAATTTTGGTAAGCTCAGAACTTTGTTGGGGCCTCCTTTCGCTCCAACAAAGTTCTGTGTTCTCTTTTATACTTATTGCAAAAATACTTACTCTCACTGTCGATATCATCCAATTTGTCCTGATATATAAACTTTACTCCTAACGTCCTGCAGTAGGCCATCAGATGCAGAGGGTCCACGTCTGACTTGTCTTCATGCACGAATAATGCACCTGTAATAAAAATTCAATCTAAATTTGCTAAAATCAAAACGTTGCTAAAAACCAATTACCATTGAGTGGTAAAAACTTGGACCAACGAAATACCTAACTCTCACCCTCCAGGACACTAAGAAACTTTAAATTGTTACTAGTGGACTTCTCGAGTGTCTTTCAATAAAACCTGGAAGTCCGTTGCACGCGATAGATAAGTAGATACCTATGGCTCTGGAGAGGAGTCATTTGCGCAGTAATGTAATGGGATGCTATAGACTAGTGACTGCCTCCGTGGTCCAGTGGTCAAGGCGTTTGGCTTGTGATCTGAAGGTCGTGGGTTCAAATCCCACTGGAAAGCACTTTGTGAAAAGTTGTTTCCATGCTATTAGGATATTGCAGAATCACCTGATTATCCGAAAAGAAAGATAATTCTGTGCTTCGAAAGGCACGTAATACTGTGGATCCCGAACGCAATCTAGCGTTTGTTTAAACCTCAGGACCTATCCTGGGATTGGTTCTGGTCTACCCTTTGGGTTGCGGAGGTCAGACGGCAGTCGCTCTGTGTAAAAACCAGTAACTTTGGGCTCTGAAGCATTATCGCTAAGGAATGCAACCGGGAATATGCTCGGATAATGATGCGATGCTAAATACTAGTAAAAAAAGTGGACTCCCATCCAGGTTAAGCCGAGTCCGACGTAGTCTATCTAGTGTGAACAAACTAGCTTTGAAAACGTTCTCTTTTAATCGAGGGCTTCGTGATCCGATAGCCTCGTTGGTAAAACTGGACAATGGGGAATACATTAACTAGAGAGCACACATTACACTCGTGTTAAACTCGGCAAGCTCTTGACTGTACAATAAATATTTTTTTGCTGCCAGTTTTGAAAACTTACCAATACTGAAGTGGGTTCCCTTGGAGCGCGCGTAGAACTGGTACTGGTGCATGGTGTGCAATAACGCGAGGGACTCCCGACTGCCAGAGAGACACACCAAGACTTTGTCTCCCGGTCGGACCATGTTGAATTCGTGGAGGGCCTGCGAAAACAGAACATACGTTTTAAATATAGTCACAGAATTAATATGAGTAAGTATAATATGGTATAGTCTGCCAGATATATATAGATTGTAGGATTAGGCTCAACCTGTACAGTTTAGCCAATGAATCTGGAAAGAAATTGAGGCGACTCTGTCTACGGCAAAAGTATTGGTATATATTCCTACGTTAGGGATGTAAACTGGGTCCGAAAAATATTATTTATTTAATCCATCAGTTAGATTATGCAAAAATAATGGACCCATATTTTTCTGGTTATCAAAGTAGTCAAAATTCGAAAGAAGGGCGCATCGAAGTTTCGTAGTGGGGCCGATTAAGGCCGTACCTGAATTTTCTGGGGTCAAGTGCTGCCCCTATTTAAAATAAATCATTTCAAAGAGAACGGAGACATCATTTAAAATTTTGCTGCTATCAAGTCCTAGAGAACCCTTCAAAGTATTTTATGAACTACTGTTTACAGTTTATAATAAGAACGTTAAGCTTTACTGCGCACATTTGCGAAAAACGTAAAGCTTAACGTTCTCATTATGCTATACTACATTATAACTATCAAAGACAAAGTATAAAGACCGCACTATCATATGATAGTGCGGTCTTTATACTTTATCTTTCAGAACATGGGAAGAACTTAATTTGTAACGTTTGGTTAGCAGTCAGTGTATATATTTAACGACGGATATCCTGTTGCTACGGCCAAAAATAACGACAAATTGTAACTATTCAAATGCTCGTCAGCGAGGACATTCAATAAGGACAGTTGTTTACTGCATACCGATCAGTATCGATTTAAACAAATAGCTTGAACGCTAACGAAATATAAATTCATTTGTTTCGAGAACTTGACTATATTTTTGATAGAGTTGGCTAAGTTCTTTTAATTATATTTAGATATTATAGATATTTTTATAGCACGAATAGATAGGTATTCACATTATTACTTAAATCCAAAAGGAAGGTGTTCTAAAGAAACAACATATACGCCCATAAGTGGCGGCCCCCATATAATTTTTAACTTCATATAAGTAAATAGGTTTTCCTATAATCTATAGATAATCATCATCAATCATCATCAACAGGTCTTTTTTAGTCTCCACTGCAGGAGCTCGACCCTCTCTATACTACCAGAGCCATTTATTAGCCAGAGCAGTCAGAGGATTTGGCCTGCACTCTCCACGCTGGCCAGACGGGTTGGAGAGGTCTCACTGGTGTTTATAGGCTTTGTTTAGCTCGAGTTTCCTAAGTCGCCTTTTACGACATCCACGGGAAGACTTGGAGTGGTCCTATTCTACTCTGCCGGGAACCACACGGCTTAATCTATAGATAAAGAACTATAAACTGTATTTTTTTTTCAAAAGTTTAGGCTCCGTCAGAGATATGAGGGCTCTGTGATATTGATAAATGATATTCTTATTGTTTAATTTTCTTAAATAACTTAAAAAATACCCATCTAAAAATATAATAAAAAATATATTTAAAATAATTATCAAAAGCTCTTTTATTTGATATGTCACACGATATAAGTAGATCACAAAACTTTTTTTAAATGTCTAATTTACCCCCAATAATGGCCCCATGTTTTAAAATTTATTAATTTACGATTTACTTCCGTCTTTGGGTTACTAAATAACATACGTGTACCAAATCTCAACCACCTGTACAACTCTTTTGATTCGTCATTTTAAATCCTTGGAGGCGGTCTAACAGTGGATTGATGATAAAAAAATACTTACTTCAAGAGTAGATTTCCAGATAGCTTTCGGTGGGCAATGCCACTTGCCCTCGTCGTCAAAGGTGAAGTCTGTGAGAGAGGAGTCGCTACAGGCGCTGCTGTCGTCCTGCTCTTCCTCCCAGCAACACGCCTCTTTCAATAGACGACATTCAGATTCACTGGAAAGAAGAAAACATATCATCACTATCACGTTTTGGTCTGATTTGAGACTGCCTCCGTGGTCCAGTGGTCAAGACGTTCGCTTTTTGATCCGGAGGTCGTGGGTTCAAATCCCACTGAGAAGCATTCTTTATAAAAAGTTGTTTTAAGTATGGATAGGATATTGCAAGCTTGAATCATCTGATCCGAAAAGAAATATGTAATAATACATTTCTATAATATCTTTCTTTTAATAATATTATAATATTATTATATTTCGTGCTTTGGAAGGCACGTAAAGCTGTGGGTCCCGAACCCCATCTAGCGTTTGTTTAAAACTATCCTAGAATTGGTTCTGGTTCTACCCTTTGGGTTGCGGCTTCAGACTAGACAGTCGTTCTGTGTAAAAACCAGTATCCTTGTCAAATCACCTAGGTTTAGGTGGTGGATCCCGGGCACTAAAGCTTAGATGATGATGACTATTACGTTTTTATCCCCAATGGGGCAAAGAGAGCATTTTGGGTCTTGCGGCTCTAAGCAGACAGAGCCCAGTGCCGGGTACCCAAAGTCCACTTTTAGTGTGAAAGCTAGTGAGAAGGTAGGAAAAAAATGAAAATTGTGATAACAGCCGTATCGCCTATTCACATTTTCGCCCATTCTCTCGATCGGTTTTTACTATCTGCGGGAAAAGAAAAACAGCTAAAAAATTCAAAGTTTCTTTTTCTCCCATGGCACTGTGGCATTTTTTATATTAGGTACTTAGAAACCTTCAAAAAACGAGTCTATATCTTCCTGAAAGGCCGGTAACGCTCTTGTTAAACCCCTGGTGTTGCAGTTGTCCATGGACAGTGGTGATCACTTACCATCAGGTGACCCGCTTGTTCGTTTGCCGTCCTATAACATAAAAAAAAACGGCCAAAAGCTAAACATTATTCATCTTACTACGAAAAAGATAAACATCTGTTGAGCAAAAATGATACGAAAAATAATACACACTCGTTTTAGCTAGAAAAAGACAATATAACTAATTAAACACTAGGTATTTACATAAAAGCACGGTAGGTAGCAGACATTTTCATTGTAAACTGTAGCAAGTTTATGCTAATTGTAATTTAACACTGTGTCCTTGAAAATGGCTCGTGTATTGCAATATAAATAGAAGCGCCGCGCCGTGGGAGGTACTATAGAGTAGATAAAACGGGCAGCACAATGCAAATCTGCTCCGATCACCAACCTGCCCAGCCTGCCCACCAAGGTTTATGGGCAAGTCTTCACTTTATTGAGAAAGTAGCGTGGAGGCGCTGATAAATGATAGTACAATCATGATTTTATCACCAGAAATTTAGGTAGCAATGTGCGAGCGTGGGCGTCGGAAAAATAATCTATACATGGAGATTCAAGTAAGGTCAATGTCTAGCAGTATAACAAAATAATGCGCATTATTTTATTAGATACTATTATTAAAAGTCCTAAATAAATTATAATAGCTTTATGCTTCACATTGACTTTTAAAATATTGAAAATGTTATACACACTATAGAAGCTGAAGCTAATTCTGTTAGTGGTTAGATAAAATGCATTCAAGGGCTCAAGGGATTCCTCACCTCCTTTCAAAGCAATGGTCTTCGATAGAGGGTCTCTGGTCGGTGCTGTAGCCGCTCGACCGGGAAGACCGGTCGGAGCAGCTGGATGACGCGTTGGACGAGCGACTGGAACGCTTCGAATCCAGATCAGTTGTCCTGAGAACAAGAGACTTTTAAGACTTCTGACCATTGGGCAGCTAGGTATGTGAGGAGGTAAGTATCAAAGAGACTGTATAAAGATAGAGTAATTAATACATTCATAACCATAATCAGATATATCTTTACTTAAAATACTAGTATTTTAATATTAGTATTTACCTAGCTTTAAATACTTATATTTTAAGCTAGGTAAAGAAGTATCACGTATAGAACAGTTCAAAGGAAGTTGTTGAATGAACAATTGTTTTCCCGAAACTATACAATACGAGGTTCTTTAAAAATGATATACAAGGGTATCTTAAAGGTCAGCAACGCGTGTGTAATGTGACATCTTTGACTTTACAAGAATCCATAGGCCACGGTGACTATTTTCGTCAAGTTTATCACCTATCTACTAAGCCATTTAAAAAAAGATATGTATATATTTGTAGCTGAAAGATCAAAAATTAGAGAACAACCTACGATCTTTTAGAAATTTTTAAATCATTAAAATAGATGAACTAAAATACATCATCTGAAAATAAGGTGCTTGCTTATATAACAAGGTATGTCAACTGCTATTGACACACTTACTAAAATCAAAATAACTTGCAAATATTTGGGTCAGAAACAATGTAATAACAGGGCGACCTAAATCTCGTCAATTTATCCCTGTAAATATTAAGAGCAAATTAAATTTCGCGAACAAATCTCGAACGCTCTCAGCTGCCAAGCTTAAATATCTGTTGTAGTGTTGTAACATTCTAGAGCCTTTTGGGCTTAGTTGTGAGAGTCAAGTCGAACACATGCAACGAGTAGAGACGTCACTAATAAATAAAATGTCTCGGATAAGAGGCAAAGAAAACCTATTTCAGTTCTCTTAAGTAGCACATACACAGTTTTGAACTCTATGGTATGTAGGTATGTAAAAGACTATGCCTAGTAGGCTATTGACTATAGAAACTAGTACAAGTGACAATCTCAGTAAAAATACAAATACAAGTAACCTACCTAAAAATAATTACTTCATTTTTATTTTCTATTTCATTGACGTACAAAACGACACACTTTGTAATTGATACAACGTGTAACCTTAACAATTATACTTAAACTTGTAGCGAGTCTTAAAAAAGGACTCTTGATTAACTTTAACGTCTCCGGTGTTTCACAACACTAATTGAAATATGTCTTCGGTGAAAAATGAGATGGTTCGGAGAGCGTTTGAGTAATTGCCAAGGCTGATTCCCACCGTGTTTTTGGGAGTAACTAAATTAGTCAAATTTCCGCCAAGACGGTGCGGCGGGTTTATTAACCCTGAACCCTGAGGTGATTTAATAAAGATTATACCTGATATCTATTTTTTATCTGTTTTGTAAAAAGAATATTTATTTTGTTCGTTAGATACAGTTTATATCAGTCCACTGTTGAACTACAGCCCTCTCCAAATAAGTGGAGGGTTTGCCCATAATCCACGTCTGGGCAGACAGACAGGGTTGGTCGAAGTAAATAAAATATACGTACGTTTCTTTTATGTTTCTTTTATGAATAGGTAAGTAGTTATTTCAGAAGATAATCACAAAGTTTGATTATACCAAAGTGCAACAAACACTACTCAATGCTGGCAGCGTTCATCCATGGGTTATGCTATGATCAAATTAGTATCTTTTAGATAGCCTAATCGCATTGTGTCCTGATTATTTCAATAAAAAAGATAGAAAATACACTGTCTGACTAACCTAGCGAGTGAAGCGTCTCTTTTTCAGCTTCGACAAAAATTCTTTCTTTCGTCCGGATGTCCAGAAATCCGGCTGTTCTCGTCTACAGGTCGCATTTCTCAACTGATTTTTGTGAAATTTTGTGAACGGGTTTGTTAATTATATCTTTTTTTTTTTCAATTCAGTGCTTCGAAATTTTTCAAAATGACGGAAATATGGGTTTGGGGTAGAAGACTTTAATAAATCATATTTTACTATTTAGTGAGGTCTGCAGCTCACAGGGCCACTAGCACCTAATAATGCCGCATAGCGTATATCAATATTATCATCTATCACATACCTGTTTTGCCTGTGTCCATCATCTGTAACCTGGAACGCGACTCGGCCCGAGTCTGCAACGTCGTATCTCTTAGTCTGTCGGATGTGATCGCCTGAACAAACGGGAACACCCTCTATTATATCTGGCACCTCACTTTTCTCGTGTTTCGGACATACTCGAAGTCTGCCTTGTAATTTCTTTGCTTTATTCGTTGTGGGGTCTGACGACGTTCGCCATTTTACTGTAATTATTATTGAAACATTCAAACTAATAACCGAAGTAAACTTCAACTGACATGACTTCGGTATTTGCCAAAGATTTCAGATTTAGCTATAGTTAATGCAGACTTGATTACAATTATTCACACTCGAAAAAAAAGACTTTATAAATCACCTAACTTTAATATTCTTTCGACAACAGCCATTAATCAAATCATTCATCCATAAATTTGTTTTTTATAGCGAACCAGTTGCAATCTGACCGAAACCAAATTCAAACTGGACGTAAATATTTATGTGACCAGGCAAAGATGGATCTAGAACAAAACGTGTTTTTTCATAAGAAAGGACAAAAAAAATACTCACCAAAGTCCAAATAGGAGTCAGTTTCAGTAAAAGTCATATTGATGCCACTGTCTTGAGAACTTATCGAAGGGTTCTGGGACCAGGCTTTCTTATTGCAGCACTGTCTACATGTGACGTCACTGCAGTTGACTTCCTCATCTGATAGTTTGTTTGAACTAGATGACTTGGGGAAGACTGGAGAATTCTGACTTGTTGCCACTTGAATAATAGTGTCTGGTGTTGACGCGTCACTAGAATTGAACGAAATGCTGTTTGGACCAGACATTTCGTGTAAAGGAGTACCTTGTTTTGGTGACTGCGTTGGTGACCTCTTACAGTAACGGGAATCCTCATCATCTATATACTGTACAGGCAGTACGGGACTAGTCGGGCATTTCTTCAAACACTGGGTAGCTCTTTTCAAATCTAATCCTAATTCGGGACCGGAACCAATCCTCTGTCGCCCAGTCTGAGGCGGTGAACTTTTCCTCGAGCACAGCCCCACGTAATCTGGTGAGATCATTTCGTCAACCTGGTTGACCATTTCACGAATTTCGTGTTTCACTTCGGACGCCATTTCTTTAGACATCCCCATCAAATATTCTGCTACATCTATGACTGATACTGAATTTCTTTCGTTTTGACTAGATATCGAGCTCAGACTTATATTCGATTGTTCTACTGCATCCGAGTTTTCTAGAATGTCGTCCACTTTAGAAATCACTTCACGTATCTCAGATTTGATCTCAGTTGCTATTTCCTTAGTCATCTCTTTGACATACGCTTGGAGATCCTCTGACGTGTGCGATGTCAGTGATGTGGCTGGAGACATGCGACCAACCTGACTACAGTCTGATATTGATGTACTGGATAGCGTGCAGAATGGGAATGCTCTTCCAGGCGATATCATGGGATCATCCAGTGACTGGAGATCGGTTTGACTTCCACAGTTGCAAAAACTGCTTGTTTTTTCTATTACATTACTAGGACTAGTCTCTTTTAAGCCTAAGTTCATTCTCGTTTGCGGACTTAGCGAAACTGGTGGGCTATCGGAGCCCAAACTGTAGCATCTAGACCTCATCAGCTCAGGTCGCTTATTGCCTTGAGGGACTAAACGCAATGGAGATACCGTTTCACCAACTGCAAATTGTACAGGCGGGGAAGAACCGGACTCAGTTTGATTTTCTCTGAGACTGGACTCTCTTGAAAAGAACTTTTGTTTTTGTTTCAGTCTAAATATTTGGCAGTCGTCAATAGCTGACAAGCTGAAATGTCTCGCAGACGACCCTAGGATTGGTGAAGAGTTAATGGAAGACCTTGATACAAGTAAACTCTTTCGAGCACCAGTGTACCCGGAGGGATCAAATGGCACTATATGCTTGACGTTTCCTGAGCGGCCCAGCAAAAGATCATGTGCTTCTTTCGGAAGCATGAACCATCTCAAATAGTCAATACGAGGATTGAACGATACTTCTGGTTCAGCAGTCGAGCATTTCATTGCTAACTTTCTGGCTCGATTGAAAAGATTTCTTGCTGTTTGCAGACATTCAGTGTAAGTTTGAGGAAATATTCCCGGACCTGCGATAATGAAAAGCAATTAGGATTATTATCTTTTCAAAATTCTTCATCTGAATCAAGAAAATAGTTAAATTAATATTAAAAACTTACCAGATACACGTCTTTCATGTGTACTAATTTTTCCATCTCTAAATTTGAGCGAATACAATGACTTTCTCTCTCTTAGGACAGAACATGTGTGATGCCTCCACTGGCCTGTTTCTGGGTTGATCACGTATTGGGGCATTATCTTCCAGCCTTCGGTAGCTACCATCTTAAGAGCTTCAAGTACGAAGGCTACTTCTGCATCAGACATGAAGTAAGGCAAAGAAACTCTGCAGAAGCCAGGTCTTAGGTGTTCGTTGTGGATTGGTACTTCTGGCGCTTTAACGTCACTTAGTTTTCTAACTCGTGCTATTTCTTTTTGTCTAAAAAATTAAATTGAAATATTTTTACTACCAATCTCGATTAATATTGAAATTCGAAAAATATTGCAAAATAGTAATTAAAATGTGATAAAAATCATTGTAACAGTGTCAGTCTAAACCAGAATAAATTGAAGGATCTCAATTACAATAAATTTATCAAAACAGTGAAGACGTGACTGACTCTTCGCTGTGCCCATGAAAAACAGGATTGACCTGGTTTCAGCACTGATTGGACTGGCGATATCTTCCTAAACCTTAGATTTTTAAGTAAAATCATCCTCTTTTTAAGAAAGGGGAACCTTTCTTAAAAAGATGATGTTTTAGGCACACATGTAATGGCAGAACTCCAAAGAGAAAGGTAAGATGATAGGGAAAGCCGATGTTCAGCGTATGCGGCTAAAATGATAATGAAGAGACCAAAACGAGACGGATGAAAAAAGAAACTTAATATTTCACAACGTGTCCCTTTTTTCTGTCATAATTGAAATGTATGTTACACAACTTACGCTTCAATGTCCAGCAGCTTTTCGTACTCTTTGAGCAACTGATCATCTATTCCTAGGATATCAGAGCCGTAATTCAGATTGCTGTTGAGTCCACCTCTGGCCTGGATACCGAACACGTCATTAAGGACTGCGCACACGAAGTTGTGATGAAGAAACGTTCCTCGAGTGTGCTTCACCATCAGGGAGAATATCGGGAGCCTTCGGACTGTCGCGGACTCGTTGCCGAGAAGGATCAGCTCTGGTATATTCTTAATGTGGGATACAACTTGTCTGTAACAAAACGGAATTGTTAGTAAACCATCTACCCTTTCGTCATCACGACGTATGGCAAAATGACGCAAGGTTCTTGCAGCTTACGAGGCAATGATCACGTTTCACAGCAATTTTACAAGTAATACAGAATTTTTTACAGCAAGATTATCATACGTTGCCCGAAAAAATTAAAAACTGCGCAAAATGAGCAAATTTAATATGCTATGGGATTAATGGAAGAGATAAGTTTTCCTGAAAATAACTGTTTATGCATAAATGCATCAGGAACGACTTATGATAAAGACATTATTGACGACCTCAGTGGCGTATTGGTATCCACGATAGTCGATTCTGGGTTCAATCCCCAGCCAGGGCAAGTAAGAAAATGGCCTTTTTCAAATTCCTGCGTCTCGGGTGTTTATATATACATGTATTTATCATAACATAGGTATAGTATCGTTGAGTTATAATATTCCATTTCACAAGTTACTTTGGGGCTAGATCAATCTGTGTAATTTGTCCTTGTCTTTTTATATTTAATACAATTAGATGTGTATGTGGTGGACGTATACGAAAGAATATAAATCAGAAATAGTGAAAGAATAATCTAGAAAACGAGTTAGTATTCCCAAAAAGTTCATTCTCTATTTAAACTTTGGCGATATGCGCTAAGATGTGTAGTCGACGCAAATGAAAAACACTTGTAGACTTGAATTGCGTATATTCCAAGACGCAGGAAATACAAGAGAAAATCTAAATTTTACACAGTACAAGGTGTGGCCGTATCGCGTACATAGAATCGACTGGGGATTATTAATTACCTACATATATAAATACAAAATTATTACTCGCTACCGCCACACATCGGTTCTACTATTACACAATAAATGGCGGTAGTGGTTTCAAATTAAAAAATGAGATACACAAAACTAAAAATATAAAAGCAATCAAATGCAAAAACAAATCAAAATAAATCCCTAAGTGCGTCGCCTACAAAGATGCAAAATCATTAAAATTTCATTTAACCGCATCCAATGGTGTTTTCAAGATACCTAAGCTTGATTCTAAAAAACAAATGAATTTATCTTACTCTTGGCACGTACAATTATTGAATACCACAACCGGGAAAGTGTTTATGGAGTGTAAAATCAACTCTATTTCTACGCTTCAAGCACTGGAGCTATTTATAATTAGCATGTTACTGTGTCGAATTAAAAATTTAGCATCAGTACACAACGTTATGGGTCTGTGTTTCGGCTGTGAAGAAAATACAATATCTACAAAATAACAATAATATAGCCTCACACCGGCCACTATAGTAGGTTCCTTATAAAGATTATATAACCCTTTTTGTACCAGAATTCAAGTATGCTGGTTATTCAAAATAACCGATCGAAAGCAGCTTGTTTGTACCGTTTTCGAGAACCAATGTAAATCATCAAATAAGTATGCATATCAGCGACCTACGTGGATGCAGATTATAAATTAATACAGACAATATCCTGGAAAACGAGGAGACGAAAAGTCGTGAATATAAATCGATGGATTAGTCGATAGTCCCTTATTCCCCGCAGTTTCCTATTCTCTGCGTTCCATTTCCAAATATAATCTAATCAATTTGTTACGTCGCAAGAAATATATAAGACAACCTGATTTACGCAATTTCTTCGAAAGGTGTTAGGAGTATTGGGCGTTAAATAAATCAAGCTTTATTGCTGCCTTTGTGTTACGCCCGTAATTTTTACTTTTAACACGAGTTAAATGATTTACAATGTCTTAAATCTAAACATAGCTTTTCATTCATAAAGATAAATTACATTTTGTTGTTTTAAGCCAAATTATAACTTTGGCGATATTGTTAGACTGAAAAATTTAATAGATGCAAAAGAAAATATGTAGACGACCTCTGGTTGGCTGTTCCGTTCTCGATTTAGATTTTACGGCTAAAAATATTATAATGATGTATTTGAAAAGAATGCAGTCATTGGACAGAAAACATGTTATTTAGATGATGTAGCAACCAACGCAAATTTTGGTGTCTGTAGTTTTATTACACACAAACTTCTTCCTCTTTTTACGGCCAATTCCTTAGGGCAGGAGCTTGCAAAAATATTTCATAAGTGCCTACATTATAAAAGGAAGTATTGTGTTAATTTCATATTCCTAGCCTTTCTAGCCTTTTCTATGCAAACTTCTTCATTCTAATACCCTCAAATGAGGTCACGAGGCTCACGAGTATAAAAGCTGTCAAGTCGCAAGGGAAATAGCTCGAGATGCTCAAGCTATTCGCGATAGCTCCATTCTGGACCCGTGCCAGACTCTCAACTTCAAAAGAGGTCACACTATGTCCCACTTGGTTGGCAATTCGGTTAACCAAGTCTTCGTAAAATGACCTGCAATTTGCCTACAGTCGTGAAAAGACTTTTCTCCTTTATAAGCTGAAAGTGAAATAAGATTTTGGTTAATGACATTATTCGTTTCTTCTTTAACAGCTTATATAAGTCCACTGCTGGACTACAGGCCTCTCCCAGTTAAGAGAGGATTTGCCCATAAATTAAACTACGCTGGGTAGGCAGGGTTGGTTGCAGTATAAAGTCATGGCACACAGGACGCTGCTGCCAAAACAAGCTCTATTGAATAAGTTAAGCTTTTTCGAGAACAATAAAGATGCATGCAATAGAGCATGTTGGGTCTTGCGGCTCTAAGCAGACAGAGCCCAGGGCCGCAACACCCAGGTCACTTTTATCGTGATGATGGGCGGGAACATGGAAAAATTATTTTCGAGAACAATATATTTAATTAACTGGTTCTAATGTTTAATTAAGTCATTTAGAGAATAGGGCATTATGCAGTACTTAGGTATGACGTGTTACGAATACGTCCATTGCCAACAAATCGGCTAATACCTACATATGTACATTGTATTGTTTAGGCTTTTGGACTTAGTGCTGCTAGTGACTCATGGCTTTGGCTGCGTTCAAAATATAGTCTTTTGTTTGGACAGAATTGTTTTTACTTGTAATCCTTGATTAATGTTACCTTGACATATTTTGTACATGTCTTTCGTCTTTTTCCTTAACAATTGGGTCAGTACTTTATATGTACATACTTGGAGCCAGCTAAATGTATCTCAAACGTCCTCCTAAGTAGGTATGCACTAGGATCCACTCTGGGACTTGATCCTAGTACAAATGCTTGAGTATTTATTTATCTCGAGTTCTAGATGTGCCGTTTAAGATTACCCTAGACTTTCCCATACAAACAAAATCTACTTGGTAAAATTTTGTTACTTGTCGAAATATAAAAAAAAAATTGACTTTCCATACAAACTCGGATTAGCTGATCGATCGGTCAACTTGTATGTGAGGCCAAAAAATATTTTTCATATTTTGATATATGTTCCTTGGGGAAAGTTGTTCAATATCATGGACTGAATCTACCCTTAAAATAGTTTCAGTATATTTTGTTAGAACCTGTATATTTATTTATTTATCGTAAAAATGTCTACGTTTGGAAAACGAGCTATCAGTGCGTTGAGTTATGTTATGTAACATAACCGTCAAACTTAATTTTTTTTTAAGATTAACTTTCCAACCTCTGAAATTTTTCTAATTGTAATTGTATGGACTCACAATGTCTGAAATAAATGATTTTTATGTTATTTTTATTATATATTTATTAGATATTTATAACACATATTATATCTGACTCAGTCACCATGTTTTTCAGTTTCTTAAAGCAGCCAAGGTCAACAGTAACTGAATACGTCGATCACAAAGCCCTATCAATATCCTCGCGATATTGACAGTAAATATTGACCCACATCGATCACACGGAATAGTCATAAATCCACCGCGACGACCTTGGCTTTGGGCTATGAAATGTTTTGGTGCCCTTGGCATTCACTTTAAGTAATGTCGCATTATGTGGGAAGCAGACGACCTAACTGTTGTATTATGACAATGTACCACCGAATATGTTAAACTAGGTACTTATATAATAAATAGAACAAGTAATTATTAAAAAAACAAAACATCCGACTGCTTGATACAACAGGCACTTATGCCTAGACGCAACCGGGAATACGCTTGACGCAGTGATCTCATATGTTGTTTTTTAGCATTTTTCATTCCAAATATTTAAACATATATTTTTATAATCCTTTAATAAAATCCTTTAATTTGATACCCCACTCGATAGGTTTTGAACAGAAGAGTTTTTTTATGCCGCGCAATTTGGCGCCAAAAATCCACCATTTTGATTTCTAATAATTTTAATATAGCCTATGTGACACTCTAGTGGTTAAAACGAATCTAACCATGTATAATTAATTAAAATCAGTTTAATCGTTTAGTAGTTACTAGGGAACATAGAATTATAGGGTCAAACATACACGTCAAACACATAACCCTCCTTTTGGGCTTAGCCGCAGTCGGGTAAAAATAGTATATAACGTCTAACAAAATATACTGAATATTTTAAGGGTAGATTCAGTTCATGATACAACTTTCCTCAAGGAATATAATATTTAAATACGAAAAATAATTTTGCCTTTCATACAAACTCGGATCAGCTGATCGATCAAGTTGTATTCCCAAAAAATATTTTTTATATTTCGATATAAGGGGAAAGTTGTTCAGTATCATGGACTGAATTTACTCTTTAAAAATAGTTTTAGTATACATGTTATGTTAGACCCTGTATAAAATTAGGGACGTACAATACCCGGCACATAAGTTGACCCAAAATGGCGGCTCTGCGCAGGTATAATTAGAGGGAAAAGTGTGCGCAGTGACCGCCATTTTGGGTCAACTTATGTGCCGGGGATTGTATAGTCATATGATGGTTTGAAACGATTTATCGCAAGTCACATAAGAGTAATGTGTGACCCATTTTCCGACAATGTTAATTTATTAGCCGCACAGTACAGCGGGATATCATAAAATCATGCTATCTAGCAGTGCTGTAAATAGGGCGTAGCCACTGATGCCCGGGCACAGGGCGAAGACTCTGGGGGACGCAAGAATGGCCCACATCAGTTCTTTAGAAAAATAGATTATTGTTCCAAAATATTCCATGGCCACTTATTTCTGGCGACGAGGGGGGGGGAGGTTGGTTAGGTTGGCAGCTTATATATCTCACAGTATTTTAGCAGAGGTTTTGTCATCAAGCCTATTGCTTCCGGTGAAGGAAAAACTTGTAGTGAAATCCGAACTTCAGAAGGCACGTAAAGATAACTATAGACAATATTGTTGTTGTTTACTAGTGGCTCTGAGAGCTGTAGACCTCGCGAGTCTGTCTTATTGCATAGCCCCTTACATACAAAAAGTATAATGACATTTTTGAATATTTTTCGAAATGGCTAAAATATTATATGCTTTTACGTTTTCAACCCCAACAACTCTGGCTCCACAAAAATTCTACACTATCGAACCTTCTCACAAAATTTCTGGAATCGGTTCAGAAATGCGACCTGTGGCGAGAACAACCGGGAAACTAAAATTCGGACACACTAAAGAATTTTTGCCTGAGCTGAAACAGAGACCTTTGTTCGCTTCGCTCAATTGGTCAAAAGTACAACATTGACATAATTACCTGTGCATATTACCTATCGAATGAAATAAGTAAGTACATATTTCTGTCTGAAATTAACCAAAAACTAGATAGGTAACACCAATTCGTGAGATAATAACAAAATATTTTAAGTAAGTTATAGGGTTTTTAGACATTCAAGATGCAGTTCAGTATTCAAACTAAATAAAGAAATGGTGAAACAATACAACAAGAGCGGGACTTGAACCAGCGAAAGCTCTGTTGGAAGAGCATGGTCGACCAAGTCGCTGGTTCAAATCCCGGCTGCGTGGTTTTTTTTTCACCATTTCATTAGTATTTCATTATTTAGTTTAAATACCAAAATAGTCAGTATGATATTAGATTAACGATAGTCCGCAGCAAGAAAGTGGTTGAATGATAAACATTACAGAGTTTATTTGAAAGACCAGTCGTCGAAGCGAACAGGAAACTTCAAACTGTGTGGTCTACTGAGATATTATTGGACGTCCGCAGCAGTACGGCATGGCAACGCAGTCTATTTTTGTATGACCCATTTACCAGATGTTTAGAGGGCACACGCCACTGCAATGACCCGGATTCGATGCTTGTCGACAATCAGGGGACATTTCGCATTCCGTTTACTTGGCATGTCGGTTCCTAGGTCATTTTTTTTAACAAACTATAGCAAAAAAGAACTTTAAAAATAATAAACGACGAATAGTATACTTTACTACCTACATAACATTTAATAGGTACATACATGGAAACCATCCGATAACCTAGAGAAACTTATGGTGATCAGTAGGATGGAAGGCAAAAGATCTAGGGATCGTAGCCCGATAAGCGATAAGTGTGACACGATGAAAGATCAAATGTTGCTAAATAAGTAGTTCCGTTCTTACCACATCTGCAATGACA
Organism: Acrobasis repandana; assembly: GCA_963576875.1. Lineage (NCBI taxonomy): Eukaryota > Metazoa > Arthropoda > Insecta > Lepidoptera > Pyralidae > Acrobasis > Acrobasis repandana. Next base: position 11,113,956 of record OY756233.1, on the reverse strand, counting down.
GTAATGAGAGGAAGTTAGTATTGAGTATGTACTTGTAAGTGGATAAGTATCGGACGAATTCTAGTTTCCTATTTCCATTAAGGTCGTTTCCTACCTCTACCTACCTAGGATCTAGTTTAATACATATTATACATACGTTACCCTAGAATGTAATGGCATCTACTTATATCTGATAATTGAGGAGCACGTTGGCCCAGCGGAAGTACGCATACTACGTGTTCAAAAGTGTTATAAAATCATCATCATCATCATTTCAGCCGCATAAGGTCCACTGCTGGACATAGGCTCTCCTAAGGATTTCCAAATTGACCGATCTAGAGCGGCTTGAGCACCTTGTGGGTGGGTGTCCAACGCTTCGCTTGCCAGTACGTGGTCGCCATTCGGCCAATTTCACCTTTCTGCCCCATCGGCCATCGGTTCGTCACGCTATGTGTCCCACCCACTGCCACTTCAACGAGCTAATCCGCTGGGCTATAGGGCTAGTGGCTTTTGTTCTCCTACGAATTTCCTCATTTCTGATTCGATCACGTAGAGAAACACCGAGCATAGCCCTCTCAATAGCGCGTTAAGCGACCTTGAGCCTTCTTATGAGACGACGCTGCGTAGCTTCCCGAACGCTGCCCAATCGAGTCGGATTCGTCGAAAGACCTCTTCCTCGAAGTTGGAACTTCCTTATATATACTTCCTTGTTATAAAATATCTCGCGGTTTTCGTGCTTTAGTCGTCTTTAATCGCTGTCGTTAAGATTTGGCAGATGATAGGCACCTAAAACATTTGACACCAGTGTAGGTATTTGTACACATGACAAACAAACACATCTGGAATTGTTATCGATAGGATAGCAGTCGAGTTGGAAGCTTACCTTAGACTTTATTCCATACAAACGTTATACATCGTGTTAATGAAAGAACGCAAAACCTCTCAGATGGTACCTCAGCCCATGTAACTGAACAACTTTTGTTAAACTACTTTCACGAAATCCGACAAAAAAATTGTATTTTGATACAAATTGACTCGATCAGCTGATCAGTTTGTATGAAAATCCGATTTTTACATGGGCTGAGGTTACCATTTAAGAGGTTTTGCGTTCTTTCATTAACACAATGTATAGCTTTTATTTTGAAACGTGTCAGATTTCGTATTTTTTTTAAATTTGCGTACATACTCGTATATGCATCAGGATATAGAGATATAAAATTTATTTTAAATTACAAAATTTTAAGGCCGTAGGTACCTAAATTTTCCGGGGTCCAGTGCTGCCCCATTTAAAATAAATCATTTTAAAGAAAACTGAGACATCATTTAAAATTATGCTACTACCAAGTCCTAGATAACCCAAAGCCAAAGTGGCCTTTTTTCGCAAATGTGCGTAGTAAAGCTTGACGTTCTCACTTTAAACTGTAAACAGTAGTTCATAAAATACTTTGAAGGGTTATCTAGGACTTGATAGTAGCAAAATTTTAATTAATGTTTCCGTTTTCTTTGAAATGATTTATTTTAAATGGGGGCAGCACTGGACCCCGGAAAATTCAGGTACGGCCTTAAAAACTTCTACACACTTTATTTTCTTTCAAGTTCATATTTTGACCGTGGAAAAACCAGTTAAAATCCTAGATATACAATTTCTTTACCGTTTCAAAATAAAAGCTACAGTAAGTTTGTTTAGAAAATTCTAGGGTAAGGGCATTCTTAAACAGCTTATAAAAACTAACAAAGTAATTAACTAAGTATAATATTTATTATCCATTCCCGCACTTCCATAGAGCATCACATGTTTTTTGCACGCAACTGACGCAACAAATTAATATTCAATTGGCTGCATGACGCCTCTATCCGAATTCCTGGCTACTTCACTTCAATCAGGAGCAAATTGTTTTAATGGATCGACTGCTTATTGCTTCCTGTATTATCTTGGGCAAATTTATTTTTATGCGAGTTATATTGTTGCTAGTATTATTCATGTGTGTTCATAACGCTTGTGCTAGATTTGGCAATTTTTCAAAAGCAGACTTTGACCTTTCTTGTTACTAGCGCCTCTAGCGATGGCTGGTCCACGCGTCAACTCGTGAACGGGTGCCGCCAGTAGGGACTGGTCAGCTCGGCTACGTTTTTCAAGACTACTCAGTGTAACTTATATCTGTAAATTGGATTTGGCACTCTTTCGCAAGCTTTACATATTATGTTGTGATAACATTGTATTAGGCATAATATCTTTGTAAACTGACAAAGCCCTTCTGGCGCGTAGGCGCCCAATACTGTGTAAATAAGTTTCTTTCGGCGTTTCTTCTCAGCAGTGGTCGTTGCGAAACGCTAGTATCAGTAGCATTTAAACAAACAAAAAAATTATTTAGATATAAATAAACATTACACGTAATGTACACTAAAATTATTGACGTGTAAAAGTGCCTGCAAAGGCCTAATTACTGAATAAATATTTGATTTGATTTCCTCCTTCAGTCATCTGCTCACTGCTGAGCGTCGTGATGTGCACTACCTCTGCACTACCTAACCTAACTTCATTTTGTTCTCCCTCCCAGAGATCTAGATCGTCTCCCTCCTTTGTTCCGATCTTTTGCCTGTTCCAGTGCCTTGGAGATCTTGGCGTTCAGGTGTTCTTTTATTTGGTCAGAGCATCGTATCGGACTGCGACCCTTAGATCTTTTTCCTTCCATCCTACTGAATAACATAAGTTTCTCCAGGTTATCAGAGGATTTATTAGCATCTAGCGATCGAATTTTTGTGTTCTGTTTCGACAATTTAGTGTTCTGTTTCAGCGTGTCGAGGGGAGGATTTTTCTAAAGGCAGAGCTTTAGTGTAACAGTTAAGTGGACTGTTAGAGGCTGATAAAGGTGGCTAATGCATTTCTGGTAGTGCTTTCCCAGCGGCGTGACGTACGTAAGTCACATAATTGTCATAAGTTCAGTGGTCCCATTTTGGTGTAAGTTTAGTTTAATTAATCTTTCCATCAGGGTAGATAGAGGTCAAACGCACTCAAATCCCTAATAAAAAATAAAAAAATTAAGTACCTGATTTTGCATTCTTTCTTTCTTTCTGACGTAAAGAAAAATTACACATTTAGGCTATCGTATGTGTGTTTGCTAGAATCTTAGGATTTTTACTGTCTGTACCTAAATCTTGTAGGTGCCAAATGTACATACCTACTAAGAAACTAAGATAATAAAGGCCGTTAGTCTTTGATGATTTTGGATAATTTAATACAAAAGAGCTATTCATTCATTAAAACTATACATATACCTATGCTCCATGACGTAGAATCTTCGTTTGGCAAAAGCAAACGGCGGCGCCTTCCATCATAAATGGCGCCAAATAGTGCATACGCTAACCTTTGCTAACTACCTCGTAAATTTCGAGATGACTAATCTAATCGATAAAATTTATTTTTGACAAACGAGATGAAAAGCTTCAAAATTCACCCACGTATGATACGTAAATTTCTTGTAGACCGACCTAGGTACCTAGTGTAACTTAGGGAGCTGGGTGAAGCGAAGTTTTGTAGTCAGATATAGTATAGTGCATTTTGATTGAATAATACACTGCGTCATTCATGAGCCGCAAAGCTCCGTTTCGCTAGACTCCGCTTCAATTGAAATAGGCTATAATTCGAATTGAAAAACAGATCATATAATTAATGCGTAGGTACTGCGCGTACACATTATACTGCCGCGGCAGCGGTTTTCGCTGCTGTGGCGTTGCGCGCATGGATTTTGTATGCATTTGTTCTTAGTATTACCGTGAGTATTAGTCTCTATTCTGTGGTATTACCCACGATTCCGCCGGCCCGCGGCCGCGGCATGGTAACGTGAAAACGCCCTTACGACCCTTACGTATTATAACTTTATAGACGGGTCTATACCCATAGAGCGTCTTTACTTTTCTCTATGCTCTAAGCCCACAAATCTAAATATAAGTTTGGCAGATCCAATTGGCGCCGTCCCTTACTAGATACCTACGCTCTCTCTGATTTGTGACTAATGCATTTGGGACATGAACATATACTGATATAATTTGTTTATCGAAAATCTCTTTTACAAGGGTTTTACGACGTTTGGGAGCCGAGGTGGTGGTAGTTTCCACAGCTATTTCTGTTAGATACATCAATATGATCGTATAATAAAAATAAGGTCCGGAAAGACGTTCATTGATGAAAGTTTATGTTGCTTTACAGACATCGTTATCACACGGTGATCTAGACAACTAGTGGAGATGGACCAATGGAAGGAACTCCACCGATAAATATAAATATACTAAATGATGACAACTATTATAAATATTCGCCCGAAATAAAGCGGATCTTTCCTGCACAGTTTATGACAGATAATAGAGGGAATGGGCTAGAATTTAAACCAAGTCAATAGGCGATGCGGCAAGCAGCGGCAACCATCACTATTTTCGACATGACCTTTAGGTATTACGGTCTTAGGCTCTGTCTACCCTTTTAGAGATAAAGACGTGATATTTTATTAAAGTGGAAGCTGGAAAGCCGATCTCGAGCTCCAAAGCATAGCTAAAGATGAGAAAGAGGCAAGTTATTCAAATTTAATTACACCCATCCGGAATATATCCGCCTACCTCAGGGGCATATTGGTAACCACGCTAATCCGCCACCCAGAGGTTTTGGGTTCGATCCCCGACCAGGGCAAGTTGGATAATGGCCTCTTTCAAATTGGGTATAATGGTGGGTCAAAAATAAATTATTTGGTACCTATTGTTAATAGAATAAAAAAAACGTCACAAAATAATGCCCTTGTTATTGATTACATCCACTTTGAACGTGATTTTAGATTTACTAATGCAGAAAAACGGATATTAAGAGCGCTATTTGACTCCCAAGAACTATGACGTCATAAATCAATATTTCATACAAATCCCATAGAAAATGTTTGTTTTTGACGTTAGGAAAAAAGTATCTGATTTGACTTGTTGCAAAATAGCGTATTGTTCTGGGTCTTGGGTGTTTGTTTATCTCATCATCATCATCCGAGCGTATTCCCGGTTGCATCGTCAGCGGTTACGCATCAGAGCCCGGGGTCCGCTACCTACCCTAGGTGATTCGACGAGGTTACTGGTTTTTACACAGAGCGACTGCCGTCTAACCTCCGCAACACAAAGAGTAGACCAGAACCAATCCTAGGATAGGAGAACTAATCCTAGGATAGGATGTTTGTTTATCTATATAATATGTATTAATCATAATATATAGTATCGTTGAGTTAGTACCTCAACTTTTAAAACTTACTTTGAGGCTAGCTTAATCTGTGTGATATGTCCCTATAAATGTCCCTTTATATTTACATATTCGTTTACACAATAAGCATAATGGAATAAGGTTATAAATTACGTTGTGCTCTTATATATGGCCTACAACGGCGACCCTCGTAAATATTGGCGTATGTGTGGGAGGAATTTGTATGGTAATGTGAGTATTTTGGGGTCAACAGCGCTGTTGCTATAACGAATGCTTGTGTTATGATATGATACTCTACGATGCTATAAACAGACGGGTCTGCCGGCTGGTACTTGGAACTAGGTATCTTTTTGAAATTTGATACTTAGGTATCTTTTTCTATAAATGAGGTGATAGGCTATAGTTGAGGTGATAAATGAGACACTTGCTAAAAATCAAGCAATTTAAAACCTCCTTCTAATATGGTGAGTCGGTGAGTATTAGCAGGCCTGTGTCACTCCCCATTTAGGTATCGAACATGTTCCTACATTATTACTATGCGCGCAGGCGGCCCCTCCGGGTGGTAAATTTAGTTATACGAATCGTTTGTCCATAGTAATAAGAATGAAATTGGCTTGCAATGGATGTCTAGGTATCTATACGAAAAGGTGCTGAGTTCTGACGTGAGTTAAATTAAAACATATCGCTAGCCACATTAAGTAGACATTTTTTGTAGAATTTCTTTGCTGAGTGAGACTTCTGTACGTTAGTATTATTTATTCTGTGGTATAAGGACGCAACCGCTTGCAATCATTCGCTTTGGTAATCCTAGCCTATGTCCAGCAGTGAACTGTGGTGACTGATATTAAATAATGCGGTAAATATCTATTATTTTCAAAGAGAAGACACTAAAGAGAATGAAGAAAAATCTGCCCTGAGTCCTATAGGCAAGCAGAGACTTATGCATTGTACCTTGTTATAAAAACCCATTGAAATTAAAAACGTGCGTCCGCTACGATCATTAACAATGCTGCTTCCTGACCAGGTGAAAACGTCAAATTGTACGCACACCAGATTGCATATTTATAAGCTCGACCGGCTAGTTCCTGCGATTTGAAACGTAAAATCCACCACCCTTGGTGTTACTTTGGAAACCTATGTTTTGGTTATAACCAAGAGCCAAGAGGTAAGCTGAGTCACAACATAAGGTGGTTCTACACTTGTTAAAGTTACGTATCGGATGTGTCAACTAAACCAGTGACCACACCAGCAATATAGGCGTCTATTTGTCTAATATTGACTTGCAATGTTTACCAAATCGCTGCCTTGTGCCATCGTTTGCGATTCTAAACAAACATAGGTAACAGTTGTCCGATGAGTATGAACCGAAGACGCGGTAGTTTTCCTATTGATCTCATTCATATTAAAATGAATGCTTATTGCGCATAAATTACTTGTGAAACTCGATGGCCTGGTGAAAAAACAAATTATTAAATGATTAAAATTTATTAAATGGCAGTGTATTGTGACTGCCACAAATTTTATTTCGAAATTTAAGACCTTCATTGCAAGTAGTGATCGACATGACATGATAGGCTGAAAAAAATGTATGTAAATAAACTGAAACGCTTAAAGAAATATTAAAATATATCTCTTTGCCTCCCTCTCTATTCAATTTCAATGGCAACCTCATCGGAAGATCATCGTTAATAAAAGAGAGAGTTTATTTTGACATATTACATTCAAACGAGCATAAATTTACAAAACACGTCGCAGCAAACTAGACTGTTCAGAGTGGTATAGAATGGAAACTGCCATTGTCTACATTTTCATATCTGTAACAATAGCGATATCAACAACCTCGGCCCATTGAAAACATTGGAGACGTTGTGTCTATCGCAATAAGAGGGAAACAAGTACTCAGTGAAGTGAACAATATTCCTATGCCTTTGAGAAGTATTACCCAATTTTTAATTTAAGGTGAAGATATAGGCAAATGGCCTTGAAGTGTGAAATAAATTCTTAACTCGTAAATATGGTGATAATTTCCATATTGCTCTTCGTCATGCACTAGATAGCCCTATTTTATGAACTGCCGTTGAAACTATTATTGGTTATAATTATTATAATTGTTATAATTATCTTAAAAACTTGCCGTGGCCACTTTTGGCGGAGGCAAGTTTTAAAGCTAGACGGACTTATGTAAATACTTTCAACGGTGGTTCATAAAATAATTTAAAGGGCTATCTAGTGCATGACGAAGAGCAATATGTAAATTATCTCCATATTTACGAGTTAACAATTTATTTCAAATGAGGGCGCCACTTCAAGGCCATTTGCCAAACCTTCACCTTAAGTCAGGTTGGCTTTTACTTCAAACTTTTTTGGAGGATCATTGGTTCGGTCGTGTCGTGCGTTAGTACACTTTTTGAGTACCAATTCCTTAGTTTTTACAAAGCTGCATTGTTTTTAATTATTAGCTTATGTGTATTTCATTTTTATTGCGTTTATTCGAATCGTGTCATCTCGAAATAGGTGACAGTAGAAAATCAGCGGTTGCTCCTTGTGAGCAACGTTGTGCTAAGCTATAGCCAATTTATGCTGCTGTGGCATACAAACTGCATGTAAATAGGCTAAGAATGTGATATTTGATTATACGTATAAAATGTGTGACAGTTGTTCAAAATAAAAATTGATTGTGAAAAATCAGATACAGTAAAAATAGTTGAGTCTCTTATCTCTTGCTTCGGATAGCGTCGTTTTCAATCCCGAATGAAAATTAAGTTCAAAAAAGGAGATATAAAGACTGCTAAAATCATAACCCTTCTCTTGGCTTTGCCGTAGTCAGGCAAAAAACAAAAGTTTTCGAAGTGAACAATAACATTGAGAAACCAACACAAACAAAAATATCGGGTGAAAATGTGATGTTTCCTTCAAAATACAGTGTAGTTTCAGACACCTTTGAGTAAGTGCCTTGTTTTGCTCGCAGATAAGAAAACAGTGAAAGAGTCCAACAAGGCGATAAAACTTATGATTCATTTCCCAAATAGACAGAACTTTGTGGACGAGTGCATTGCAGACAGTTTCGTAGAAAGAATTATTGTTGAAAGTCGCTAGTCAGACGTTCATTGGCTTTCCTTTTATTTATCAAAACTTTATTTGTACTTAGAAATTTACGAACGTCGGTACCTACTCGTACCTCGTAAATAGTTAAAAAATCAGAGTATAAAATTCTGTCAGCGTGGTCATCAGCTTCATTTCTATGTAATAGAGCATAAACTTAGAAATAATGGAAGTAATAGGTACGGACAACGAGACCACGTTTCAAAGTCAACCTAACTTTATCAATAAGTATTTTAAGAATACACGGTATGGTATGGTAAGTTTAACTTACCTGGTTATATTATCCTGTCTATCAGCTATGTTCTGCAGGCCGACTGCATCTCTCAGCTGCATCACAATCGCAGCTCGAACAGCTTCTGTGGCCTTCAGCTCTTCAATCCTTTCTGATAGCACCTAAATAGAAGTTTTCTTGATCAGGTATTATCGTTATAAAAATTATGCAGACTAAAAATCTTAGGTTTTTTCTGCCAGTCACCGTTTATATGATCGAGACTTTACTCGTAATTAACAATCATCTGTGCTGTACCCAGAAATTTACTCTGTTTCAAAAACAAAATTGTAGTAATATATCGCAATTTCGTTACCACAAATCAGCACCGTTAATTTCAAAATTAATTACAATTATCCTCAATACAAATACGACAAAATTACTCATTAAATCTAAATTACATTCAAATAGCTCAATCAAACACGCATTAGTACTTACAACAACATCATCCGTGTAGATCGGGGTATTCTTGAAAACATCTTTCTTCACCACAGCCACGCACGGTCCTTGGATTCCTCCAACGAACTTCTCACAATCAAAGAAGACAGCGTCTTTCTTCACCATGTCATCTTCAACACCAGCAAATGTAGGATTCATATCTACAGCAGAGGATGGCGCTACCAGTGTGTAATCCCAGAAAGACCAGGCCCCATATTGGTGTAACAGGAGCGTGGTAGCAACATCGTCAGCCAGAACTCCTGTGAGTTTGGATGCGGCTGGGAAGAAGCCGATCATTCTCTTCCCGGTGCCAGAGTTCTGCGCTAACTTCAATTCCAGGTTGTTTAAGTCAATAAAGCCTTCCTTTGTTTCTGGAATTTTGATTATCTGGAAATAACAGAAAAGTAACAGATAAAATTGTAAGTTCTTATTCAGGTGTGCAAATTGTATGCGTCCTTACAAAAGCTATGTTTAAACTGATTTTGTAACTGAAATACGATAATTCCTATGTTTTACTATTATTGTCCACGCCGAATATGACGAGGTCACCCCTGCCGAGCTGCCACGTCGACTCTCGCTTCAGGTGAACGGGTGCTCCGACCAGGTGCCTTTAACTATGCTATGTGTGTGTGTGTAACTATGCCCCAAGGAACATATTGAAATATAAAAAAATATTATTTTGTATACATCAGCTTATCGGTCAATTTGTAGATATGGAAGGCAAAAAATGTTTTTCATATTTCGATAAGTATAGGTATGTTCTCGGGGAAAGTTGTTTAGTATAATGATTGAGCATGGACTTAATCCACCACTAAAATAGTTTCAGTATATTTTGTTAGACCCTGTATGTGTAAGTATATGTTTATTGATTTGATGACCTTCTAAGAAAAAACGCTTGAAGAATATCTGACGAGGTCACGGTACCAATTCTTAGCAACAACAAAAGACGGGTTAATGTTCTTATATCTATCTCCCAATCGATAAAGTTCGATTGTTAATCCGATTTGGATTGCAAACTTCAGCCAAAGCTAAATGTGTTTAGAATAAGTGTAAAGGTGAACGACACCATAGCGTGTTTGTATAAGTAAATTACTATTTGACCCAAATAACTGTAATTTTCTATAATAAAATGTTTTATGCCAGTTAATTACATGCTTGATCGTAATAAATCCGACAAAAGCTTATTATACTATTTATAAGGTATAATTCCGGCAATAGACGATTTAGCTTTTTTTACTGGGTTTTTTTTATAAGTACTTATAGGTACCTAGGTACCTAATACCTAAGTAGGTTAATATATATACAATGTTATAAAATATTTTAATGGATACCTACCAGCTATCAGCTTCCCACATACAAAACGGAAATATCTTCCAATCCAAGAGTGTTTTGAAATTTGAAAGCCCATAACAGCAAAAAAGATTGTATATTATTTATCTACATAAGTACTTGTTCTAATATTTATTCTGTGACATAAGATATGTTCGAATACTAAATGTTTTAATAAATAATTCACAGGAAGAAAGTACTAATGGGAACCAAATTTCATTCAAAACCTACTGCGTAATAGAGGTGTATACTCAATTCAGGGTCGGAGGTTCCCAAACGACCCAAAGGCACGCCAGAAACTGCGACGCAAAAACCCAGCATGACGTCATAAGGCCGAAATGGGATTCGCAGAAACAAGGTCCACATTCTTGTTTGGAACTCTGAAAGGCACTTTGATTGCTTGTTTTGAAGGGATTGTTTGTTGTTGAGATGGAATACACGGCAAAGTTATTTTAGATTATGTTAATTTTTTTGTTATCCGATTAATATTTTTCATACCTACCATATTCACATTTAGATGTTCAATTTTCTTATGAAACTAGTGCGCATGAAAATGTTTTAAGTGGTCATGGAATTATCCATTTATCCAAAACATTTTTTTTGGAAACTCCAAACCTTATTAGTTCGTGGCAGTTTAATTTAATTCACAGTGATGTGCCGTGTGGTTCCCGGCAGAGTAGGATAAGACCACTCTCACACTTCTCATTTTGTACCAAGCAAGTATACTCGTTCATATTAGCTTTATTACGTACGAACGAGTTTACCTATAAAATTGAAATTAATTTAAATATGTGACTCTGAAAATATTTGATTTTAGGAAAACACGATGCCATCGATTTGTATAACTCAAACAAAAAATACTGTTTGTTGGCATACTGCTTAAGGTCATGTCTTGTCTCTGAGTTTATTTAACATACAAACTAATGAACAAAATAAAACATGTGTTAAACACATGAGTTCAGAAATTGAAGCATCCGCTGAGTATGACAACACCAAATTAAAAATATGACATTTAAAAACGAGATGATCGTAAAATCTGCTTTTAAAACTTTAGGTACAAAATTATAATGCAGTACATTTGTCTGTTTGAGAATAGAGAAAATAAGCTGGATGGATAGAGTAAGCAATGAGGAGGTACTAGAAAAGTAGGAGAGACAAGAAATATTTGATAAAATATTGAAAATAGAAGCTTATTATTTATTTATTTATATTTAAATAAGAGGAGGAAAGATGTTTGGTCATCTTATACTTGTACGCCACGATCAATTTATAAAAAACATAATAGAAGGAAAAATAGAAGCAAGAAGAGGAAAGGGAAGACCAAGAAGAGCATTTATAGATCAAGTGAAGGAGAAAGTTGACGTCGTGTCGTATAGGAAGGTCAAAAGGATGGCTCAAGAGAGGGAGACATGGAAACTACTCCACCGACAAGAACGTAGTTCTTAAATTATAGATAGAGATTTAAATAAGATATTATATCTCTACAGAATAATAGTAAAAGGAAAATAAAAGGGAGACGAGGAAAAGGAAGACCGAGGATGAAGCTTTTCCAACAAATTAAAGAAAAGGGAGTAAGGTCCTGCCAGGACATCAAGAAGATGGCATAGAGAAGAGAGGAATGGAGGCATCTCCACTTAATTCCAGTAACAAGAGCAAGCTCTTAAATTACAAGAAGATATTTATCTCCATACATTTGTGTCTCATTTGTGTAAAAGTGTGCAGTAAAAAGTAAAATAAATATGGTACTTCATATGCGTATAAATATTCATTTAAAAAGTACTTACTTATTGCTTTTTCCTTTCGACACACAAACTCTCACTCCTTTTGAAACTCCTTTCGACTTACAAATTCGCTAAGTTTAGATGATAAGACAATCAGACATACGAACGAGTGGAATCCATCACAGACTGTAAAAAGTTACGCGTAGTTAAATAAAGTAACAAAAAAATATACTCGTAGAGTTTGAGAAGCGCCACCGCTCCGGGTTTATCGTACGTCGTCAGCTGTTGAAAATTGTTTATGTAAGTTTCTTTCAGAATCAAAACATCTAATATCTGTTGGAAAAACACGCTATCGCAGGCAGTTTTCGGACATGACTGTGATTTTTTTAGCCTATACCAGGGGTCGCCAAATGGCGGACCGCGGTCCGCATCCAGACCGCACCCATTTTGTGCGGACCGCGAGAACACAGCAACTTGTACCTTTTTTTTGAAGATGAACTTCATTATGATTATGAATAAATTTCGATCTCGACTTACTGATGAACATCTCCAGGATTTAATGTCAATTTTACTTTAGACTTCAGACGGATAGTCCGCAACAAAATATTTAATTTTTAGGGTTCCGTACCTCAAAAGGAAAAAACGGAACCCTTATAGGATCACTTTGTTGTCCGTCTGTCCGTCCGTCCGTCCGTCTGTCAAGACCCTTTTTCTCAGGAACGCGTGGAGGTATGAAGCTGAAATTTATATCAATTACTCAGGTCTACTGTCCCTTGAAGCTGTGAAAAAATCAAACTTCTAAGCCAACGCAATCAAAAGATACAGCCGTTTATGCCGCAAATTTTCGACACTTGCAAGGGAATCAAAACCTACAGGGTGCTTCCCGTGAACTCAGAATCTTGAAATTTGGTACGAAGCAACGTCTTATAGCATAGATAAAGGAAAAATTACGAAAACCATAAATTTTTAGTTACATCACATAATATATTTTTTTTTAATAATTTTAAACTTACTTGTCGTAATGAACGAACTTTGTAAACCTTGCAGGTTTGTACGGAACCCTCGGTGCGCGAGTCCGACTCGCACTTGGCCGGTTTTTTCTCATTGTTATGTAAAAAATACCTTTGTTATTTCCGTAATAATAAATATTAATCAATATTTTTTCATATAATTTATTGTGCGGACCGCGATGGACATTTCATTTCTTAAAACGGACCCCGAGCGAATTTAGACTGGTCACCCCTGGCCTATACTGTCTCACTGCTGGGCAAAGGCCTCTTGCTCGCCACGTTACTGATCTCTATCTTGCGCGATGGACTTCCAGGCCTTGTCGAAAGACGGGAGATCATCACACCACCTTTTCCTTGGGCGACCTCTTTTTGAACAAGATTTTTTTTCTAGCCTTTATTGGTGTCCCACAGCTGGGCAAAGGCCTCCCTTCTCCTTCCACTCGTCGAATAAGTTATTTAAAATAATAAATCAAAACCAAAGTAAAGTAAATAAATATGTGTAGGTAATAAATAATAAACTGGGTTACTGGTATCTAACGCGTCACCTTTTTGTGCAAGTTCAGTCCATGATACTGAACTACTTTCCATAAAAACTAAAATCGAAAAACGAAAAAAAAATTTCGGCTTCCCACACAATATCCATTTGGCTGAGTGCTGATACGAGTATATTGGTTGGTTTTTATGGAAAGTAGTTCAGTATCATGGACGGAACTTGCCTAAAATGGTTACGCGTTAGATACCAGTAACCCTGTATAAGCGAAACAAACTACTCGTACTTGACAAGTGGAAAGTTTTATGGAAATGTTCAACTCAATAAGTACTACTGAAAGAAATGAATTAAGTTATTTATCACGCACACGCATGATTTTCACGTCGCTGATAAGCCGAGAGGAATTTGCCGATAACAAGCATTCAATATGCATGGTGCACTGTGCACTGTGACGTCATTACGACACGGTACGATTGGAGGAGCAAGGCTGCTCGGTTGTATTGGGCATCCGTGCTGAAGTTTCGCGTTTTTGACTCCAGGATAACCAGAGGTCTTGGGTTCAATCCTCGGCCAGATCGACATTTGACATTATCTTTTTTCAATTATCTTGGGTCTTGGATGTACATATTATATAAATAAATATATACGGACAAATCACACAGATTGAGCTAGCCCCAAAGTAAGTTCGAAACTTGTGTTATGATGGGATACCAACTTAACGATACTATATTTTATAACAAATACATACATAGATAAACATCGAAGACCCAGGTCAATCTGTAAAAGATCATTTTCCATCTTGACCTGACCGGGACCTCCGATGTGACAGCCTGGCATGATGACCATTAGGCCACAGAGATCGTCATAGGTATATGTTTATGTAATGTATGTTTATGTTTTTAATAAGTAATTTTAATAAACGATTTGGCTATAGTTACGACCGGCCGCCTGCCTGACGTCAACCCTCCTTGGGAATGCTATGGTAGCACGAGATGTTTGTGCTTAGTCCTTTAGTCGTCTCTTACGACATCCACAGGAAGAAATGGAATGGATATTCAATCTAGTATCTAGTTCTATTCAAAATGTTACCATGAAATTAATAAATGTAAGTACTCAAGTTTATAATTTATATAGGTATTCGTTTTGGCATCTGACGAAACTCATTTCATTTAACTCGTAGCAAGTAAATGGCAATCCAAGTTGTTCTCCGCTGTTTTACGATGGAAGGTCGTCGTCGAGCACGGCCGCCCAACTAACTCAATATTTGCGTTTCTACTCTAGCGAAGGGGACACGTTCGACAAATACCACTTAGTTGGATTCTCAGCAGACGTTATGTAGAGCACTCCATTAGGAAAATTCCCTTCATGGTTACCTAGTTAACTAAACGTATGTATTCATAACCATCTGGTATATTGCGGGTTTGTGAAAATTCTGCTAATTATGCCACTGTAAATGAGTTCCTAAATTTTTTTTTTTTTAAATAACAAAATTATTGTAATAATAGCATAAAAATTGAAACTAACTATTCCTAACCTGAAATTAACTACTCCTAACTAAACCACAAATTTAAATAAAAATGTACCACAAATGCGTGGCATGGCAATCTATTATTTTACCTACATTGATAAGAAAGTCTGGTGTGAATTTTTGGACTACGGTGCGACTACGGTGTGGACAACATCTTGCCATTTTGGCAAATGTTTGTCCCGCCTAAACCCGCCACGCCTGGTTAGCTGTAAAATGCCTTCGGCATACAGCGTAATTCTTCGTTCGAAAAGCAAAAAAGATAAAATGATGATGAAAGAAAGTCTCACCTCCGCTCCACACTCCTTCCACGGCGCCAGCTGTCTCTCAGTCTCCCTGGAAGACACGAAAAGGGCCACCTTCTGCGGTCGCAGCGCCCGGAGGAACCTTGTCAACGAAGCGCCAAGCACCACGACATCTTCAGGGCAAGCGCCCACGGCGCTGAGGATTATTGATTTGGCCTCCGATCTGTGAAAAGACAAATGAACTTACACTTAGAAAGGAATATGAATGAATACTATCTTCCTGGTAAAGAATATCAAATCAACACTTGGTTATGGACCAAGATATTCAAAACTGTAATGTTCATTTAGTTATAAGCCCTTTGCACTTGAATAAGTTCTGTATACATTAAGTTTAGTGTAATGTTTATTTATATTTAAATTATTAATTATTTTAAAGAAAGCTACCGACACTGGCGTTTCGGAACGACCACGGCTGGGAAGTTATGAAGAAAGTCAAAGAAGTCAGAGTTCATGTCTTGTATTACATACAACCCAATATTTCCGTTGCATAGCACCTTAAGAGAAAACATTAAGGTCGAGAGAATTGAAAAATAGGTATTTGTCAAATCTATTTCTGTCGCGCTGTGCACGAACAACAACTGAGCAAGTGCGATAGAAACAACTGCAGCTCGGACTGAAAATATCAATGAAAAGTACACAAAATCAAAGTTTTGTAGTCCCCTGATTACTGACAAAACTTAACCGATTAAAATTATTTATTAAAAATGGAAGAAAAGCTATGGCTGTGTTCCTATGTTTTCTTTTTATAGTATAATCTTGTCAAATTTGTTTGCTAGATATTTGAACAGAGTAAAAAATCTTTCAGGTTCATGAAGTTTCGTATCTCTTTTAATAGTAATTAAATTATGGGAAAAAAAAACATAGGGACATGCCAAATAGCTACAGATATTTTTTTGTTTTTGAAAAAAATCATTGCTCTTCTAGGATAGTTATATCCTATCCGGCGAGGAATCAGGGGACTACGCTTGTATAGAAATACGGCCCATCGATTTCTTCTTAAGTTAAATTGAGTTAGTTTAGTACCCATCCCTTCGTAGATTACCTATAAAGCGAGACTAGAATTTCTGAAATAAAGCTACGCTACTGTTTGAAATGGCTTGCAGGAACTGTTAGCTACTGTTACCTCGAGCTTTTATATCGAAATGGAATGCTGGAGCAGAAGGAACACTTTATTAAAGAAGAGAGAGTACATACATACATATAAGTACATTGCCACGTCTTAATTCCTAATGGGGCAGACAGAGAGTATCTTTTGCACTAAAGTCATTTTAGTGTTTTTTTATTCCACATTGAATCAAATTTCTTGATTTTGACTTTGGGCATGATCCACAAGCATTGACTTATATATCACTGAGAGACAGGGATTATATTGAAAGCCGTATCAAGCGTATATATAGCATCATTTCTGACATTATTTTCTCCAAAAATGATTTGTGTTTATGCTTATGTTTTATTATATAATGCACCGCCTGACGTCGGCCCTCCTATCATATACTGACCTGTAGATTTCACTCTGCCCTGATGTGTAGGAGAGCGCAGTACACCTCGTCGCATGTGTGGGCAGCACATCCCTTGCCACATATTCTTCGATCCAGTGCAGCGCGCGCCCGGACCCACTGTAGTCGCAGTATACCACTGTGAACAAGGATGAAATTACATTTACTCTCAAATAGAGACTTTTGCGAAACGGTAAAATCATAGAAAAGTCAATTTAAATAATTTATTAGGCAGGTATTAAAACTGGCTATAGCGACATCGGTATTAGTTATCTATTTACAGTACAAAAAACTATTGCGCTTTATTGACATTTACAATTACAAAAATTTAAAGTAAGGACAACATATAATGTAAAGACTGTAAAGTATCTGATTCTAAGAAGCTTATATAGAAACATTATCAAGCGTACGTTTCTAAAATTCATGTCCGCAATTTAGTACAAATATTGAAACTAAATAAAATTGCATAAATTTTAAGCGGCAAAAAATATAGGTATGTTTACAGTTTGATAAAATATGTATGAGCATTCTGTTCAGTCACATACGAATACTGTAACCAAGGACACTTTATCGCGCAATTTAATACCAACTGTTAATGTTATTCATAGCCAAATCTGTTTACTGAATTTATCTGTGAGATAACATCTATAACGAGAGGAAGGGAGGTAGGCTGAAGCGTTGGTGCAACGATTTACGATATTTTAAAAAATATTGTTGGAAGTGGCACACAATGGTACGTCCATGGGCACACCATCAAGAAGTTTGGAACAAGATGGGGGAGACCCTTGCCAAACAGTGGGACAGGTATAGGTTATTTTAAAAACCATCTATAACGTGATACATTTGATTTGATTTGATTTGATTAAGAGTCCCCTTACCCTAGACTTTTCAATACAAACTTATTAGTGATAAAGAATATAGTGTATCATATCATATTTAACGATTAATATAGAAAAATTCTACACCCTTATACTATTTATCTTTAAAAGTCATATTTTTATTGTGAAAACCAGTTATATGCCTAGTCATATGCAATTTCTCTGAAATTACAAAATTTTGCCGAAATCTGACTTGTCGTTTAAAAAAAAAAGCCGGACTACGTTTGTATGGGAAAGTGTGACTCTGTGAGTGCGTAAGGGGATTCTTAATAAAGAACTAGATACTTACATATATTTATGCATAAGTATGATGACTTACTATGGTTGGAATTACGAGAAAACGTTATTCTTATAGTAGATGAAAATGGAAAAGTTGAAGTACCAGAATATAAACTCAATGTTTGTAGCAATGACTGTTCAATCAGTGTAGGCTTGTAAGAGGTGATTCGCCTCAAGATAGAAATTGCTAATTCAGCGAGTTGCATAAAGTGTTGGTGAATGTTTTGACCGGTCCCCAAAACTAAAAGTATACTGATACACTATCAAGTCTTTATCCCTAACGGGGCAGACAGAGCCTAGGGCGGCAAGGCCCAGGCCACTTTTAGCGTGATGGTGGGCATGAAGGTGGAAAAAAGAAATCATAATAGTGATGGGTTGCTAACCGCATCGCCTATTGATATGATTCAGATTCTTGCCCATTCCCTCGATCGGCTTTTACGATTTGCGCGGGAAGAGAAGCAGCTGGTACATTCTATATTTTTTTCTTTTCTCCCAGACAAGCATTGAAGAATTAGTGTAAAGTAAAGTAAATAATAAATAATAAAAATGAGCTAGCCCTAAAGTAAGTTATATTATTGAATTCTAACTCAACGAGTTAAATATAGAGATAAATACATATTTATATATATATATAAACATCCGAGACCCAGAACAATTTGAAAAAGGCCATTTGGCAACTTGCTTGCTAAAGAAAAACTGGTCTCTAACCAAAATGTCTAGCAGTTTCCCAAAATGATAGAATGAGTTTATTGAACTAAAAAGTGACTTATTAGAAACCCAAATAAAAAATTAAAACTAATTTAAGTGCTAACAATTTCCCAAAATTATAGACACTCAAGTTATAATATTTTAAAATACCGACATTTTTAGTTCGAAAAATCACTTGATTTTTGTAAGGCGAGAGTAGAGCACTACCTCAACGCTCCGCTTATGAGGCGTGCAATAGTTACGATGACACTAAAGGTAAGTTCACAACGAGACGCGACGCGACGCGACATAGCGCGAACTTATTTACTAGGCAAAAATATACTAATTTCAGCTACAGCTACAGCCGTAATTTGCCGCGCTGCGTAGCGATGCATAGCGAGGCGCAGCGGGCTCTTCCTCTTTTTGTCTAGTAAACAAGTTCTATATTTCTTTCACGTGCGCGCTACGTCGCATCGCGTTGCGTCTCGGTGTGAACTGACCCTAACAGGTGACTGGCCTTTTTAATATTGGTACCTATGGCAAGAAAATGCCGACTCAGCGCCGAATGCGTAAATTAAATTAGTAGGAGTCAACAAACAGATGAAAATGTGCGTACAGCCGAATTATGCTCACGAGACACCAAATTGCAGACGCAAGGCTATTTGATGAAACATTTTATTTGCTAGAGTATTTGAACGCTAATTCTTAAGGCTTTATTAAAGGTTTTCCCAGCGGTGGTCGTACAGAAATAACTCTCGTATTAAAAATAACTTAAAATAAATACCTTCGATAAGAGATTAATTTATTTTGAGTAGATACCTATATCACAGAACTGCCTATCTATATAGACTGAAAAAAAAAGATTTGACTTTGAGGTCGGTCTAACACTAGACCGCAACTCTACGTGCGACCACAGAATAAATAATACTAACGTACAGAAGTTTCACTCAGTAAAGAAATTCAAAGAAATATGTACTCAATGTGGCTAGCGATATGGTTTAATTTAGCTCACGTCAGAACTCACCACCTTTTCGCATAGATACCTAGACATCCATTGCAAGCCAATTTCATTCTTATTACTCTGGACATACGATTCGTATAACTGAATTTACCATCCGGAGGGGCCGCCTGCGCGCATAGTAATAATGTAGGTACATTTTCAATACCTAAACGGGGAGTGACACAGGCCTGGTTCGACAGAGACACGTGATCCGCGACTGTTAAGCTTACGTATTACGCGCACGTAGGGTTTGTGACAACAGCGGACTGAACATGTCGCAGGCGTTCGCTTGACATACTCGTAGTTCAAGCCTTAAGACAATTAGGGTTGGATTTCATCTATCAGCACGGAACAGCACTTTCCTATGCTGCTATCCTTTTCTGTTGCTCAGAAGCGTTATTTGCTAGAGCGAGAGAGAGCGACGGAACGCTTCAGCACCGGCCGTGCTGCAGCGTTCCGTCACTCTCTCTCTCGCTCTAGCAAATGACGCTGATAGATGAGAACTAACCCTAATATCTACTTATATCCACAATCTTAAACGTAAGGTACAAATAAAACTTTCAGATAACTTTGATAGCTGATTTGTTTTTCATTATAAGAATACATTTATTAAATCTAAAGTATTATTAAATAAATATTATAAATTTTGACACTTTTACACACGAAAAAATATAGTTATACGAGTAGACTAGCTATATTTAGGACAACAAGTTTCGAATATCAAAATGTCAATGGCATAACTAGTCGAAAACAATGTTTCATTGCCAGAGGTCCTTGAACTTGATCAAAGTCACAGTGGACAATATGCAATAGATAGCATCAGCAGACGTTGCTTGTTTGTTTATCAGATCCATTTTACATCCATCTAATAGGAATATTCAAAAGCCCAGTATTCGCTATTCATTTAAGCTGTAATTTAAGTAATGTAAAATCTGTATTTGCCAAGTTCCATCCGTTTATATAATTTTTTTATTTTGGTTTATTGTTTTGCGTGTTTTTTTTTTTAAATAATAGGCATGTAACACCGTCGTACACAATTTAAATACATGCTTACACTTCTTTATTCTATACGCGGTAGACTGGGCCTAGACAAACACGTAATACCACTACAATCTAGTTTGCAAGCAATCGTATTTTTGGAGAATAGGTACGGCTACGCATACATATAATTTTTTCTTTGTAATGAATAATGATTCTTAAAATTGTTACAATTAATAATAGTAAGCTTTATTTACCTTCGGTCTTACGAAATATACTAAAAGTATTTTAATGGTATTCAGTCCATGATGCTGAACAACTTTTCCCAAAAAACTTATATCGAAATACGAATGATATGAATGGTTTTCCCCATAAGTTTACCGATCAACTGAGCGGGGTTTGTATGAAAAGATTTTTCTTTAAATATTTTGATATATGTTCCTTTGGGAAAGTTGTTCAATATCATGGACTGAATCTACCCTTAAAATACTTTCGGTATATTTTGTTACACGTTATATAAATATTTAATTCCCCAGTTACCGTTTAATCTTCAAGTTAAGTAAAAAATATTGTTGCCTGCTTTGTGAAAAACAATATTATTAAAATAAAAATATTATCAGACGTTTAGCGTTGTTGATAACAACTGACCCATATCTAAGTTTCAATTAACGAAGATAAACATGTTTGACGTAGTGGTTAAGTAAATAAGTTTAAAAAAGACTAGAGTTAAGATTGTAGAGTTATATAATATTTAAAATATGTATATAGCCATAGCCATCACCTCAAGTCCAAATGTTTATCGGGAAAAAACCACAATGATTGAAATAGTATGGATGATACAAAAATAGTAATTGAATCTTCTTTATTTTATACATCGAATTATAATTCTCAAGAAACCTAACGGTCCTACATTCACCGCTTCGATTCTGATTCCATTAACGCAAACAAACGAACAGTAATTACGAAACACTCGAACGCACACATAGACAAAGATGCATGTGATTGGTCGCGACAAGGTCACGCATCGTCGTCGGTCGGGTGGGGCAGTCAACGCAATGAGCGGTGAGATACAACGCGCGGATGGTACTTATTATGCAGTACGCTACGCTAAAATAAATAACCTTGTTTACGTCTTACTTTTTTTAATAACTAATTTTCATGTCTGTATGGCTTCTTCACCACTTCACGGCACATGATGGCATTTTTAATGAATCAATTATCGCAAAAACACAGCAATATTCTCAAGGAAACTTCTTGCGACGCAACCGCACGACTCGAGTGTCATGGCAAACTGTCGCGCCGCGCTGTTCATATTTTAAGCCCCGCCCGTCGCGGTACATATCGCGTGGAATGATTTTTCGGGATTATTCTAGAGAATTATTATTTATAGATTTTATATTGTAAATAAATTATTTAACTTTATTACAAAGAAAATTAGAAGTATAATAAAATAATAACCGTGCGACTGTGTACCGTTTCAGAACAATATCACAACAAAGAGAATAGAAACGATATTTAAATACGTAAATAAACATTATGTAGGTAAAAGGACTGCCGTGACACAGACAAACATACATGTGGGCTGCGGTTATATATGCAAATTATCGCGGGTGTGTACTTAAACAATACACATAGTTGTTCTAGCTAATTATATACATGTATTTATGTAGATGATATCTCTTAAATCTTTAGTAATGTTATGAATTATGTTGGATATAGGTTTAATTTATTTTATTTTATTAGTAATACATACATTTATACTATCACGCCTGTTTCCCACAGGGGCAGGCAGAGACTATGGACTTCCACTTGCTACGATCCTGATTGACTCTTTCGCTTTATCTACACTCATAAATCTTTTTATACATGCCGTTTGGTTCCGTAACCGAAGAGCATGTATGAAGAGATTGATAAGAGAGAGAGAGAAGAGAAGAGAGATATGAGAGAAGTACCCGTGTACTTCTTACTTCTTTTTTTAGAATGTCTGCAATCTGATCACAGAATGTTCGCCGAGGCCTACCCTGGCCAGTCCCACTCTTCCATTTACATTTGCCTTATAAATATTTTTTGTTAAACTCTTTTTATCCATCCTTTCTACATGCCCAAATCATTCTCTATTTTATTATTAATATCAATGTTTATAAGTGTAGATACAGCAGAAGAAAAAGATTTTCAAATCACAGGATTTAACCGTCCGAGTTGAAGATGAAGGTGATAAGTATTTGATCAGGGGCTTTCTTTATCATCGTCCGATTTGTGTTTATATTTTCATTTCTTTCCCTTCTTTACGGTTTAGTAAAACGCTATTTTTTGGTCGGTTAGACTCAGGTCGGTAAGATTTATCTACAATTTAGGAACTACGTTCTTGTCGGTGGAGTAGTTTTCATGTCTCTCTTGAGCCATCCTCTTGACCTCCCTATACGACACGGCGTCAACTTTCTCTTTCACTTGATGTATAAATGCTCTTCTTGGTCTTCCCTTTCCTCTTCTTGCTTATATTTTTCCTTCTATTATGTTTTTAATAAATTGATCGTGTCGTATAAGATGACCAAACATCTTTCCTCTTCTAATATCGATTGTTTTCAATGAGTTCCTTCTCTAAAATCGTGATACGGTCTCAATAATATGGCCACAAGAATAGTTTTATGCCACCCATTCTGATCGAATAATTTATGGATTGTTTGATGACTTGTACCGCCGCTAGTTACGAGTGTATTATGTTTATTGCACTTCTTTATGACAGCTGGGTTCGTTTCAAGGTTGTTTTTAATCGTAATGAAGTAGAGTTCATTTGCAAATCACTAGAATATAACACGGAAACTCCATAGAGTTAGAACTATACAGTAAATGTAGTTGTATTAAGAAGTTGTTGATGTGTACGTAATCTAATTTCTTTTTTACACAGCATTATCTAAGTCTGCCAGGATTTTATTAGTTTTTACACTTTTTTAAAGATAAATAAATAAATCTTTAAAAACTCAAATTGTTTTACAAACTAGCTTTCTTGTAAGTACTTAAAAATACCTACTTTATTTTATAATTTTGTCCATAAATAGGATGCTAATACATACGCAGTATTTATTCCTCCGCGCTAATTACTTTAATCGCAGAGGAAAAACCTAACATAAAATTTAAGAACACTAAACCTCCAAAGGTGTAACATTATGATGGCTACACGCGACACAATCTGCAGCAAGAATCTAGTGATGTATACTGCAGATTGTAATGTGTGTAGACGTGTTGTGGGCGTGTCCCAGCAAATTGCATGTCGGTTGTATGATATCCGAACGCCCGGGTTAGTATGGGTACGGTGACAAACATTTATCTTCGTAATCTGTCGCATTTGATGTTATTTACCTTACTAAATAAAGATAAAATTAAGCGACAAAATAACTATGTCATTCCTAACCTAACGCCCGTGCGAGCATGAGTTTGTCATGTCAAACTAGACGTTTCAAAGCGAAGGTTGGCAACGTGAAATCGTGTAAATTCTCTTTGTCGATATTGTAACTAATAATATAGTATATACGTTAATCCCACTGCTGGGCAAAGATCTCCTCCATTTCTTTCCAAGACTCTCTATTCAAAGCCAATATGTGGGACAATGTAGGTTAACAAAAAAAAAGTTAATCGCGAGCCCCGCCTTTTGCAATTTCGAAAGCGAAAGCAAACCATTGTACCCTGTGACGATCGGACGCGTGACACGCACTGAAATTGCGATCGCAATTGCTAACGTGTGTAAAGTACAGCCGACCGCCACTCCAACATGCCGCAACTGCAGATTGCATGGCAAGTTGTGTCGCGTGTAGCCACCTTTAGCGTTATCAGCTCTAACCAGTTCAAGCCCGTGTTTGCAATTGGTATTTGCTGTCAATATAAGGCGCCAGACATTCGTGCGACGCGTGATCCAACTGGGAAGGATTCAGTTAATTACTTTTTAACAACTCATCACTATTTTGATTTATTTTTCCACCTTCTCGCCCACCATCACGCTAAAAGTGGCCTTTGAGGCTTGCGGTCCAAGGCTCTGCCTGCTTAGAGCCGCAAGACCCAAAATGCTCTGTCTGCCCCATTAGGGATAAAAACGTGATGGTATATGTGTGTGACATATGTACCTACTAAGAATTTCGTAATATGATTCATATTCATCAATGCTGATCGGGAAGCAGATATTACAACTACTAGTTTTTTCTAGCCCCTAATCGTAAAAGTTGATAAACGGAATTGATAAATGTGCATTAATACCTTGATATCCTTCTAATTGGATAATAGGCTTCATCGCTACTTTTGATACTCATTTCCCACTATCTTACTAACTAAGCGTAGTTTTGGCCTCCGTTAACCTTCTTTCGGAGTGCATATGTGCGAATAGTTTTATCCCTAGTGATCAACACAAGATATACCGTTTGTATGGTACATTGAATATAGTAAATAGAAGGGTTGATTGAGGCCAAAACTGCGCTTAATAAGGTACAGCTTACTAAGCGTAGTTTTGACCGCCGTCAACCCTCTTTCGGAGTGCATATGTGCGAACAGTTTTACTCCTAGTCATCAACACGTGATAAACCGTATGTACTCGTATGGTAAATAAAGATAGTAAATACCATATGAATAATATAGAAACTATACAAGTCTCGACTGTTTTAAGTAAATAGTGGTCCGCCTCACCACGTGCTGATAAGCGGTGATAAGCCCGTAGCGGCCTTCGTCGAATGATATGCCAAATGGCAAAATTCTCCACTGTTGGGACTAAATTATGTATTATCTGATTGTGAACAAAATCAAAGGTAACCATGACATTCTACCCCTTTTTCGGCGTGATTTTGTAATTCCCATACAAATTGCCCAGGAGGCTGCACACTTTTTTATGGAAATGCCATTTTTTTGTTACTGTTATGTTATTTTTATATTATACTATAGTGATCTAGTATAGATCGTGTTTCGATTTATTACGCATATGTTAATTACATGTTGTATAAGTCGGTAAGCCCATGTAAAATTACAGCTTTTTGGTATGCTGCAGTGCGCTAAGCCGCGGACGGACAGACAGACACGGCGAAACTATAGGTTTACTTTTAAAACACCGGCAACATTTTTGGAGCAAGTTCAGTCCGTAATACTGAACCACTTTCCATAAAAACAATTATCAAAAAACGAAAAAAAAAATTCAGCTTCCCTTACAAATCGGCACTCAGCCAAATGGATTTTTGTATCGAATTTCGATAATTGTTTATATAGAAAGTTGTTCAGTATCAAGGACTGAACTTGCTTCAAAAACGTTGCCGATGTTTTAAAAGTAACCATGGTTAATAGTAGACAGACATGGCGAAACTATAATGGTAGACTTCGAAACCATAAAAACTGAAGTTTATGTAATCACTAACTCACGTGTTTGCAAAGTGCCTATGTTTATTTACTACGATAATATTTTATGCAAACTTGCTTAGATTATGATAAATAAACATTATATGTCCGACATTTTTTTATATTTGAATTCTATACTGCTAAATAAATACGCAGTGTAAATATTCGTTTTCTTAAAGTGCTTTTTCAAATAGTAAAGGCTAGTAGGCTTGGCTTAAGGCGAAGATATAGGCAAATGGCCTTGAAGTGTGAAATAAATTGTTAACTCGTAAATATGGTGATAATTTCCATATTTCTCTACGTCATGCACTAGATAGCCCTTTAAATTATTTTATGAACTGCCGTTAAAACTATTATTGGTGGTCCGTCTAGCTTTAAAACTTGCCGTGGCCACTTTTGGCGGAGGCAAGTTTTAAAGCTAGACGGACAAATGTAAATACTTTCAACGGTGGTTTATAAAATAATTTAAAGGGCTATCTAGTGCATGACGAAGAGTAATATAGAAATTATCTCCATATTTACGAGTTAACAATTTATTTCAAATGAGGGCGCCACTTCAAGGTCATTTGCCTATATCTTCACCTTAAAGTGCTTTTTCAATTAGTGAAGGCTAGTAGGCTTGGCTTAATCTTCTTTGGTTTTAGCTCGGTTAACCGATCGTGTTTGTATCGAAAGCCAAAAATTACTTTTTATATTTCGATATATGCTTCTTGGGGAAAGTTTTTCAGTAAAATGTACTCTGCATTCGTAGAAGTTAAGGTTTGTTGTGTCAATAAACAGAGTATACAACACACTATTATTTTTAATTCAGTACAAATATTTTTACAGGTGATTCGGTTCATCATTTTGAACGACTTTTTCTAATTAATGTAATTTTGCTGTGTTGTTTCCGCCCAGCAGAGTTGGATAGGACCACTCCAAGTCTTCCCGTGGATGTCGTAGAAGACGACTTAGAATACAAAAGCTAAAAAAAGCTTGTAAACATCAATGAGACCTCTCTAACCCGTCTGGCCAGCGTGGAGAGTGTAAGCCAAATCCTCTGACTACTCTGATTAAGTATGGCACTGCACTGCACGACCCTCTCTCTACAGAGAGGGTCGTGCTCCTGCAGTGGAGACTATAAAAGACCTGACGATGATACTGTTTATTGACACAACAAATCTTTCCATCCCTCCACAAGCATAGGTGCACGTGTTGTCTAAATGTGTTCGCCTTGTCGTCACTAAGTCTAAAATAGCGTCGATTGCGGCCTTGATCGCTGCGAATTTCTTCGACGCCTACGCCGCTGTATTTCTATTACGAAATACAAGCAAAATTTTTTGTTGATTTTGCTCTCGAGCAGATATTTAACCGACTTCAAAAAAGGAGGAGGAGAATTCGATTGTATGTTTTTTTTTATGTATGGTACGCGATATCTTAGCTTATAAGGAAGTAGACTGGGTTAAAAATAAATTATTTTGTACGATAAGAAAATAAAAGTCACAAAATAATGTCACTTGTCAATGATAACATCAATTTTGAACGTGATTTTAGATTTATTGGTGCAGAAAAACTGATATTAAGAGTCCGTCCGTATGACGTTACAGACCAGTATTTCATACAAATTCCATAGAAAATGTTTGTTTTGACGTTAAGAGAAAATTATCTGATTTGGCTTGATGGAATCCAGCGGATTGTGAATATATTTTGATCCTTTATTTATTTAAAAGCCTTTACTATCTAGTTGATCCCTTATTAATTTGGTGAAGATTTCATGAAGCAAAAAGTTTGTACTTTCGAAGTTGGTTTTTTTGTTGTAAAAAAATCTAGGTACCGTCAACAGCATATCGAGCTATAAATTCATTTCACCACTTTTTAAGGAACACGATAGAGCGCGTAGGTACACATAGCAACAGGACGATCCAGCTGTATAAAGTTAGGTACTCTACACAATACAAACTGAATTTTGTTTCGATTTTACTCTCTAGCAATTTTTATTAATGTTTACAGGGCCTAACAAATTATACTGAAACTATTTTAAGGCTTAATTCAGTCCATGATATTAAACAATTTTCCCCAAGAAAATTATATGGAAATATACGAAAAATAATTTTTGACCTCCCATACAAGTTGACTCGTCATTTGATCCCAGTTTCTATGGAAAACATTTTTTTCTATTTAGATATATAATGCGCCTTGAGGAAAGTTGTTCAATATCATGGGCTGAAATAAATAATTTGTTAGACGTTATAGGTATGTATGTGTAGTATATTTTCATGTAATTTTATGTAATTTAAATAATTTTAATGTTACCGTGCGTAATGATTACGCACGGTAACATTTTAATTTATTTATATTTCGGTAAACGGTACGACACGCACGGTAAATGTTACCGTGATGATCATTGTACATACCTTTTATTATATATAGAAGCTAATAATATTTAAGAAAAATATTAGTTTCCTTTGGTTAGCTTGGTTTCTTAACTTGAGAATCGATATGTGCTATGTTTTTAAAATGTTATATTTTAAAATATTACGTACAACCGTACAAGTCACACTATTATTATTATACTGGCTGTGCTTAAAAAACTGTGCTGACGTCAAGCTATGGCCCCCAAGGCCCCCAGAACACGTAGGTACCTACCACACTTCCTTCCATTTCAAATGACGAGTTTTGAATTTGAATAACTGTTTTCGTAAAATACGCAGTAAGTAATGAAGGTAATATTCTGTCAATAGGCATGTAGACTGTAATTTTCAATGCCCTGTATCTTAGTGATATATTTCCTTTTCTTTATGGCGGATTTTTTTTAAGAGTTTGCTCTTGTCGTTAGAGTTTAGTGGAGATGCCTTGACGATGATACAGTGCATTAAAATTTAACCAAGTAACGGTAGCTTTTGCACTAAAAATACTCGTAATTAAAAATAATGACCTTCAATAAGTGATATATTTATCCTACATTAAATAAAAAAAAATGACTTTTTACTTTAACCGATAACTATGGGTCTGTTATTTTTGGATTATCTGAGTAACGGAGTGTCTAACTAGAATATTACTTTTGTAACCCAGCCACATCCCTCTCTATTCGCGAAACCCCATTCAGTCAGTGCGATATAACACGGGCTACGAAGTTGCTACGTACTCGCTACGAAAGTTCTAGGAAAACTTTTACACTAAAATTTTACCATTAGTTTTTGCGTTTTTACTAAAACGTAGTTTTACAATGTACTTAGTATGTATTGTATAATGTTGTATGTTGCTTGTTTTAATATGATTATATTTGGCTTTAGCTGACATAGATTATTAATATAATATAAATGAATATTTTGGACAACAGTCAACGGCCCACACTAACCACTAAGTTACTTTAGCACTAAGAAGTTACCTACGTTTAAGGCCGTACCTAAATTTTCCGGGGTCCAGTGCTGCTCCCATTTAAAATAAATCATTTCAAAGAAAACGGAGACATCATTTAAAATTTCGCAACTATCAACGTACGTACGTAATTCGATTTTAAGCTTCGATGTTGTAGCTAGATGGAGTTACTAGTTCTAAAGAAGGCAATCTCGTAGAGGTGCCATTAATTTTGCTTTTAAAAAGCTGGCGGTTATAAGCGTTCATTTTCTACGAACAAAAGCACCATCTCTGATTTTTGGTGGAACCGTCAGCCTAACTATACCCAGTAGCAGTTTCTAGATGTCGATCTAGAAATTATACAGGATTTTGGCTTTCTAGTAGAGAACGATTTTTGTATAGTCAATCCTCTTGTATTTTTCAGCATTGATTTTAGCAAGAATTAAATACTAAGTAAGTACTGTTATAGCTTTCTGAAATTGTAACATCAACAATTCACTTCAGCAAATTTTCGTCAACATTACGGCAGGTCACGTAGTGTTGTATGAAACTCGAGAACTCAACAAATACTTGCCCAGTTCATGTTAATAATGAAATTCTGAACACAACAAAATATGATAAGGAAACGTTTTGGAAAACATGCGTATTGGGTGTCTTATCGAGAATATTCAGGATATTTATAACTATAAGAAACAGGTACTAAATATACAGGGCGATTTGATAATATACCAAAAATTTCCAATTGAATGTCACCACCCCCTACCGTAACGTAAAAGTTTATATACAACGCGTTAATGAACTAACGCAAAACCTCTCAGATGGTACCTAGCCCATGAAACTTTACAACTTTCGTTCTACAACTTTCACGAAACCCAAAAAAAATATTTGATTTTCATACAAACTGATCAGTTGATCGAGTCAATTTGTATGAAAATCCGAATTTTATTTTTGGCATTTTGGGAATGTTGTAGAACAAAAGTTGTTCAGTTTCATGGACTGAGTTACAACCTGAGGGGTTTTGCGTTATTTCATTAACTCCTTGTATATATATGTTAACAATTATAAGTTTTATTATTATACTTATATTATAATTTTATATATAAACTTCTGACCGGAAAAACGACGCAACGTTCAATTGTTATTTCGCATCATACTCGTAGCATCGCAGACTTTGCTCACAGCTGAAAAAAGATATATTCAACGTCGCAGAAGCACAAAACAAACATGAGAACAATCAAAGAAATGCGAGTTAAACCATACTTATTCTACCGATCAGTTTGTTTGCGCAATTGTGTTATTTATATGAGTCATTAATGAATTTTAGCAAATAACATGTGAGCTACAATACCTAGCAGATTGTACTACTAAGCTATACATCGTGTTAATGAAAGAACGCAAAACCTCTCAGATGGTACTTCAGCCCATGTAACTGAATAACTTTTGTGCAACAACTTTCACAAAATTAAAAATATTGAATTTTCGTACAAACTGATCAGCTGATCGAGTCAATTTGTATGAAAATCCGAATTTTTTTTTTGGATTTCGTGAAAGTTGTTGAACAAAAGTTATTCAGTTACATGGGCTGAAGTACCATCTGAGAGGTTTTGCGTTCTTGTATTAACACGATGTATAACGGCTAACAAAATATACTGAAACTATTTTAAAGGAAAATTCAGTCCATGATACTGAACAACTATCCCCTAGAAACACATATCGAATTATGAAAAAAAAAATGCATTCCATACAAACTCGGATCAGTGATTTCGATATATGTTTCTTGAGGAAAGTTATTCAGCATCATGGACTGAGTGTACTATTATATTACCTACCCTAGGAATAGTTTTAGTATATTTGTTAGACCTATATTTATTTTATTTATTTAAACTTTATTGCACATAAAAAAAGTGTACAAATGGCGGACTTAACGCCTTATGGCGTTCTCTGCCAGTCGACCATTGGACCAAGTAGAGAAATATTTGGGTGGTGCGACAGAGTGTGTAAACAAAATTTAAAAGTATCTATAAATACCTACAAGAATAAATCAAGAATATACATAAATATTAATTTTAAAGAAATATATACCAATACAATAACTATAGATAAAATAAATATACAAAATATATAATTATGTAAATATAATACATAAATAACTAATTATATATGTACTCGTATGCGGATAGATAAACACATATATGGATGACTACTAATTACCGCGCAGGGACACGACGAGAAGAAGCGACTTCTTGGAGAAACCGTTTTTGAACCGCCCGTTTAAAAGCGTGACGACTAGGCGCTCGTCTAAAAGAATCAGTAAGAGAATTCCAGAGAAGGATGGCTTGAATTTGAAAAGATTTATTCATAAATTCAGTGCGATGATGAGGGATGGATAATGTATATATACTTGCAGTAAACGGTAAAGGGGTTACTTTTATTCCGTGTAAATGAAAGGATACTATCAGAATCAGGAGCATAGCAAGATTAGCAAGGGATTCTAAACAGAATTTTGGGGGATCAAGAGATCCAATTAATATCCAATCTATGACGCAACCAGCGTTTCACTAGCCTTTATAAATAAAAAAAAGAAGGTTCCGTAGCAGCAAGTAACATAATATAAAAGTTCTAAAGGTAAATTGCTGTTTACGATTTATGACGTATTAAAAAAAAAAACTACTTACTAGATATCGTTCAAACCAATTTTCGGTGGAACTTCGCATGGTAATGTACATCATATATTTTTTTTAGTTCTATCATTCTCTTATTTTAGAAGTTACAGGAGGGGGGTAACACACATTTTACCACTTTGGAAGTGTCTCTCGCGCAAACTATTCAGTTTAGAACAAAATTATATTAGAAACTTCAATATCATTTTTGAAGACCTATCCATAGATACCCCACAACTATGGGTTTGATAAAAAAACAATTTAAGTTTCCGTTCGAAGTATGGGGAACCCCCAAAATTTATTGTTTTTTTTCTATTTTTGTGGTCCCTCCAAGTGGTAAATTCAGTCGATTACGAATTACGAATCGTTTGTCCAGAGTATTTAATAAGAATGACATTGGCCTGCAATGGATGTTTAGGTATCTAAACGAAAAGATGCTGAGTTCTGACGTGAGCTAAATTAAACCATATCGCTAACCACATTGAGTAGATATTTCTTTGAATTTCTTTGCTGAGTGCGGCTTCTGTACGGGGTACTAGTATTCTATTCTATGGTTATACCAAAAGAACGACGAGTATATTTTTCTTACAGACATATTAGGTACTTAGTAACTAGCTCACTTCTTACGCTTTTCCGCTAGAATCCTTAAAACCAGTTTCGTTGTTAGCAACCTTGAAACGGGAATTTATGCCAAACACGTGCTCGGTGTTTACGACTGTAGAACCATGTGCAAACGTAACAATAGCGTTGGTTGGTAACGAATTGTTGTTCACGTTTTAGCTGTTATATTTCCCTTTGCGATAACTGGCTCTTAATTACACATAATGGAATTGTTTGAAACTTCAGTCAAAGTAATTTATAATTACTAACGTAACAGATACCTAACCTATGGGGTTAGTACATAATTTTTCGACAAAAAAATCATTTTTCTTACAATCTTTTATTGTAAGGCCTAAGTACTTATCAAGACAAATGATATACGCCCAATGGGATGGGGTTGCGTTGTTTTATTACAGGATACCTTAAGCCACCTTCCGGCTCTATCATAAGATCAGCTTATTGTTATATTATAATAATATTTTTCATTTCAACTGATATAAGTACCTACATTAGCATAAGAAATTTCATCTTAATCGGAAACTGGGAAGGGGCTTAAAAACTTGCAAGATTTGACCCAAAAACAAATAACAACAAACAGGACAAGCTAGATATAAGATTGTAATAAAAAATCTTGTAATAATACTTGCTACATCAAATGCAGCTATTTTAAGATGAATAGCCATAGAAACAGACGTCAGCTTCCTTGATAAAAATGCAAATTGCTTTGCCTACATTATCTGGTTAATGTATTTTTATGTATAGTTATTATATTGACCACCCTGCACTACCTAATTTCCCATCACTTTTTCTATTTAAGCGAGGTTGCCTGGAAGAAATTGCTTAGCGATAAGGCTGCCTTTTGCTTATTTCCTAGTTTTGAAGATAATTATGTCCTGTATTTTCTTTTGTGCATTAAAGGGTATTGTATATTGTATTGTATTTTATATTGTATTGTATTATACGTAACATATTTGCAGACGTAGATACTGAGATACAACAATTTTGTGATGGCATGAGTACAATTAGAGTTATTTTTTACCCCCGATGAAAAAGAGGTGTGTCTGTGTGACTGCGTGTCTGTATCATTGTAGCTATCGATGCGGTTTTTTTTTTATCAAAAGCCTTGTCTGACGAGGAGTTATGTTTGATGAAAATATTTATTTTACGAGTATGTTTGATGAAAATCTGTTCAGCCGTTCAAAAGTAGGAGGTGAACGCTTGAGCCTCGGGTTTTTTTTGTCTGGCAAATAAACTTGTTAAACACATAACATCGTAA
Organism: Acrobasis repandana; assembly: GCA_963576875.1. Taxonomy (NCBI): domain Eukaryota; kingdom Metazoa; phylum Arthropoda; class Insecta; order Lepidoptera; family Pyralidae; genus Acrobasis; species Acrobasis repandana. The sequence goes on along the minus strand of OY756233.1, from coordinate 11,080,008 downwards.
TGATTTAGAATATGTAAGCTACCCGTGTGGGTCCGGGTTAGAATAGGACCACTCCATCTCTTTCTGTGGATGTCATAAGAGGCGACTAAAGGACTAAGCACAAACATCTCGTGCTACAATTGCATTCCCAAGGAGGGTTAACATCGGGCGACGGCCGCTTGTAAAACTTTTCGCACAAATAAATTCCCAAAGAGGGTTGACGTCAGGCAGGCGGCCGGTTGTAAAACTATAGCCAAATTATTGAAAGTGTTCCGGCTATTTCTTCTCCATTTACTCTAGTTTAATGGAGAAGAAATAGCCGGACCTCTAGGTCTACAAGGTCTTTGGCATCCTTGGGTGACCATTGACATGCATATTATACTTGGAGAAGAAAAAGCGCACCCCGGGCTCCGAAGCAGCACAGCTGAGGATGCAACCGGGAATGCGCTGAGACGAAGAAGAAAATTCAAAATATGCCTTAACCTAAAAAATACTTGTTTGAGAGCACACACTAAAACAAATATCTAAAATTCAGTAAGTACTTACTGATAAATAAAAATATTCTTACAACGTAATACGAATATTTGTATTTATTCAAAACCGGCTGTTTTGAATATATAAAAATATTCGTATTACGTTGTATTGTTGTTGTAGCGTGACGGTGTCAACATTCAATAACAATATACCTACGGTACCTACCTATTTCTATTGTTGGCTACTCCAAGGCCGCGATGGTAGAGTTAACCGCGTATTGAAAAAATCCGTGACTAAACATTTTAAAGTAAAGCTGATCCTTGCCTTGCCGAATCGACACATACATTTACCTTAATATTTAGAGAAGACAACTTGTAATTCATGTTAGACATAATTCAGTAAACTCATCGGAAACTTAAATTATAGGTTATACCATAAACTTTGTTAAGATGATACACGGAGTCCAGTGCTGCCCCCATTGGAAATAAATTATTTGTAAATAAACGGAGATATTATTTAAAATTTTGAGCAAGTAAAACCTAGATAACCCTTCAAACAAACCCTTAAAGTGAGAATGTTAAGCTTTAGTTTGCATTTTTGCGAAAAACGGCCACTTTTGGCAAAAATGCAAGCATTTACCTGAAAAATAAAACATAAAAATATTAGACACAAGTATTCCTTCCCTTTGAATCTATTAGTGGCTAGTACACTGGTGTAAGATTTTTCTAGATGTCTAAGGACATCTGAAATACGCGTAAAAATACTAGGCTTTCCTGAAGAAGTTTTAGGATAAAGTAAAGCACAGAATACAGTAAGAGTAAACAGAACGGAATCTCCTAAGGTACGCGCAATATGCGTCCCCGTTCCCCGCACCCGCACCTCTCCCCCGGTTCTTGACGGCCAACGTGAGTCATCGAGGCGAAAACGGGGGAGAGGTGCGGGGACGGGGAATGGGGACGCATATTGCGCCAGGAGATTCCGGCCTGTATAAAGTGCTAGTAATAAATAAAACCGCCGTGTGGTTCCCGGTAGAATAGAATAGGACTACTCCAACCAAGTCATCCCGTGGATGTCGTAAATGGCGAATTAGGAAACACAAGCTTAACAAAGCTTAGACATCAGTGAGACTCTCCAACCAGTCTGGCCAGCGAGGAGAGTTTAGGCTAAAGCCTTTGGCTGCTCTGGCCAAGTATGGCTCTGGCAGTACAGAGAGGGTCGTACTCTTGCAGTGGAGATTAAATTAAATGAAAGACCTGATGGTGGTGGTGGTGGTGAATAAGTAAAACCAAGTTCATAGCTCAGGTCACGTGCTGGGCCCTCGAGCTTCACGAACGCTTTATGAATTATAAACTGCATTACTTATCTAAAAATAATTATAAATGATTATCTTTTTCATAAACCGTGTTTTATCTATATTATCATAAAAGACCTCGTGTCGAAAATGACGTTATTATCGTAAGTCATGCAAATCCTAATCTTATAACAATCGGTGACGTAATGGAATATTGTAAAAAACAACTCAACATAATGAATTGTATGAATGAAACAAAAACAAACAAGCTTATCAATTCAGCCAATTTAGCCCCAATTGAGCTAATGACCAAGCGTGAAGAACAAATATAGAATTCGGCTTGTATTTGTATCAAGGATTGAAATGCGAAATTCAAGGTCTTATGAAGGCAGCCGATATTTTTGTCGAAAGCAGAATCAAAAGTTTTTGACTTATTTTAACATCATTGACTCTTATTAGCCTTCTGTTGAAGCCAAGCTGACAAATCGAACAACCTCTCAAGTCTTCGGTTTTGTCTAAAAATAAATATTTAACTACTAAACTACTATCCTCTGCCTTACTGGTCGACTGGAAGAGATCCCTTCTGGGATAAGTCCACCATTTGTAATATTACCTTTGTTATTTTCATATGTGTAACTATTGCAGATGTACAATAGGTTTAAAAAAAATGAAAATATGAAAATGTCACGCTAATAAACAAAACATTAATTTGAATCATTATAACTTTAGTGAGGTATCTAAAGTTATAATGATTCAAATTAATGTTCTACGTAGATCTACGTAGGTGGACGTGTAGGCAGGATGGAAAATAAAAAGATAAACTTTTTGTAGCAATAGAAATAGCGGTACCTATACCCAGAGATTTAAAATGCACGGTTATATAATAAATCAAGTGAAGAAATTGTACTGCTATCTTAGACAATAGTTTGCAAAAAAAGTATGGGAGCGTCTTTTAACGTTGCCAATCACATCTTACAGCATGACAGGGCAAAAAAATCTAGGCTATCATGAGTTGTCTGGAACTACTATGTCATAAACTTATCTCATTACTAGAGGTTCTTTAACTTGTTCTAGGTCACCATTTGGTTCATGCCTTGCTTTACCTGCCAGTACTTCGTCAAACCCATCCTCGGTCCATTTGATACAATTTCTTCGATATTGACCACACCGATTCTTATTTCTATAGATTTACGTTTCAACAGAATTCTCACTGTTACCAATATTGTTGCCATATTTTTCACTGTTAGCCAATAGGTACTGTTGCCATATTGTAAGCTGGTCATCTGATATAACTTTATCGTCATCATCATCAGCCACTGGAAGTTCACTGACTTTAATAACATGACAGCTACCATCTGATGATGACAACCGAGACCACAATTTGTTTTGTTTTTTGCTATGTTTCTTGGGAAAAGTATCACGGACTAAATTCATCCTTAAGTCTTTGACCGCCATGGCGGTCACCTAATGACCGAATAAAATTAAAAATCTATGTATGTCTGCAATATTGGCAGTCAAGGTGTTAAAATAGTTTCAGTATCTATATTTTGTCAAACCCTGTATACTTAATGATGATGGTAAAATGGAATGCCAGTTTTTCAATGGAGGCGGAGGAGCTCTTGATAAACAAATGCCACTTTGAGAAATTCATATTCCTAGGGTAATACAGTGAACAACAGAAACTTTGTAACAAAATATAATTTGGTAAGTATAAATAACGCAAATGATTATCCCATAAAGTCATAAGTGACCTTAAAACAATGTAGACAAAATATTTGTCACTTCGACAATGTCACCAGATAAACAAATAAAATTATTTTCCCTGCAATAAACGTTCAGACCAGTTAAAATTATACAATAAACAAATTAAAAATAGAAAAAAAACACCTATCAACAGAAAGTACCTATGTAGGTAATAGGTATACATTAAATCATTTCTGAAGCTCATTGATCTTTTTACCTAGTACCTACGCTGTAATATAAGAAAGAGTGGCAAGTTCGTATTACGTTGCCGATATAAAAATAAACATATGCATGAATGGAAAAAGGATTAAACAACAAATATAAAGTATCAAAACTGTGAATGTGTTTTAAAATTCCGACAGCCAGAATACTACGCAACTGTCTCGTTCATTCACGGCCTTAAACTTCTAGCTATTTCAAGGGGAGTACCTAAGTACGTTGCTCTTTTGGCCTACTACGCAGCGTTACCAAGCGGCGCTTTTAGGCATCCTTTTGTCCTTGTGGCCTGATTATTGATCCGCCGGGAGTAGGCAAGCCACGGGCACGCTCAGGGTCACGTTTGTTTTGCACCTCTCCTTGTTCCACTTACAGCTTCATCTCTTTCTAATATGCCCTTGGCAACCAATCCCTTTTACCGGAAACATAATATTTCTGGAGCGAAGTTTACCGCGTGAGTGAATTTTATTTTGATGAAATTCAACAATGTATTTACATCCTTGACACCTTTATGGTTCTTTCCACGTGATTCACGTCATACATCTGTTACTCGCATATATTAAATGTCAACGTAAATAATATTAATCGGATAAAATATATAAGAAACTTGTTTACGCCGTAATTTTATTTTTATGGCTTGTTCTTTTACAAATACGTTCTTAAATGACTTAAAATATGGTTTTAAGAGTTGAACGCCCACCGAATTTATTATTTTGAATACAAAGTCCCCAAACATTTTAAATCTTTGCATTGCTTTATTCAGTTCTTACAAATAACTAAACGATAACAATCACCTCGAATTATACGTAACCTAGAACAGTTTGTTGGGCTGTACTAAAATTCAATCAAAAACTACAATAAACTTCAACACTACAAACCATTATATCAATTTCAGTTATCTGAGCTATTACAGTGTGTTCTGCTTGGGGCCATGCCAAGTAGGCGACGGAAAGAGATCGCTAACATTTTATATCAACTGGCAATTGCGCATTTAGCCACAAACTATTAAATAACTAAAACAATAAAGTGGGAAAGGAATCTGTTTTTATTGTGGTAGACATTTATTTATTTACCAATTTATGTAGATGGAAAACATTGTGCCGTTTGGTTTCCGGCCTAGAATAGGACTACTCTATCTCTTCCTGACTAAGAGGCGACTAAAGGACTAAGCACAGACATCTTGTGCTACATCTACATTACCAAGGAGGGTTGACGTCAGGCAGGGAGGCAGGCGACTAGTCGTAAAATTAAAGCCAAATCGTACTTCGCAAGGTCTTTGGCATCCTTGAGCGACCATTGATATGCATATTATATTTCCAGAAAAAAAAAGCGGGAAAGCGATACAGCACAGCTGAGGATGCAACCGGGAATGCACTACTTATCTCAAAAAATATGCACATAGTTAATAAAAGAATGCACATTTGGTTTATGATTCTTATGAAGGAATTAAAGAATAAGATGGATAATGCAGCAAAGAAATGGACAGTTTAAAGCAAATTTAATTGAATTAACAGTAGAGATCCAGATACCACAAGGTAAATGTGCTGATAAATGCAGTTATAAGCAGTTTGACTATTTAATACAGAACGATAATTGTCATTTACCTTAATTTTGTCGAATTAAGATTCACTTTTGACCTGTCTTTAAAAAACAGCAAGTACCTACATTTAAATAAAGATACTGAGAGGAAAGAATGGATTTGAACCCAATCCCATCGATTGAGGTTGTGGTTATTAGGCTGGAGATCTCAAAGATTCTATAGCATCTACTCCCTAGTATTCATTCTGTGCTATCACCAATACCACACGGCGCTCTGACGACCCAGAGAGAATTTGAAGAGCGCGCACTTTGTTCTTTGTTTATAACCAACAAGCCTGCCCAGCGTGGCCACCACGCTGGGCCACGGGCCACGCTGGCAAATCTTGCGTTTGTTAGGAAAGGCCAATAAATCTCAACAGCGGGTAAAGAAAGAAAGGCTAAATATGTCTAAATTATAAACTCTAGACAAAGAATCTCAAGTGTCTAAATGATTAAAAAATAATTTAGAGTTACGAAGGCTTTATAATTTCTTAATTTCAAGGGTAATTTTCTACATAAATAATAGCAAATAGGTATAGGTATATAATAATACATAAATATTGTAGTTTTCCTTTGTTATTAATGTTTATCGATGTATACAAAGACTTTTCCTCAGTATTTAATACGAAGAAGCGGAATTGTACCATCCTGAATATAGTGTATGAAACATATCAATTATTATGATTCCTTATATACTCGTAATATACCTTTTAAAGATCTTAGTTCTCGACCTAGAAAACACACGGCTTTTTTTTGGTATATCAGTCGTATTACAAAACGAGGTTTAACTTTAGTACTTGGTTTAAACTATGTTCAACTCAAATTTTTGAAGTGAAAACTTCTTTAGGCTCGTTGGGCATTGTTTGAGATGGGACAAATGGGAAAACCATTGTACTCGCGACACTGTTACCGTAACCGACACACTGTTTAAATTTTCACTTCTGTCGCACTCCCGAAGTGCCACTGTTTTTTTGTTTCGGTGAAATGTTACTTAAATTACATAAGACTTCGTTGTAATGTATTACTGTTAAAATGATTATCGATTTTTAGTGTTTCGGTGAAATGTTACATATATTACTTATTACGTCGTGTTATGGTAGCATCGGCAAGCGTAGCGTAGGACACCTGCTAGGTGGTCCGACGACCTGAGCAAGGTGGCAGGGAAACGCTAGATGCAGGCCGCTTCCGATCGGTCGTTTTGGAAATCCTTGGGGAGGCCTATGCCCATCAGTGGACTACCTTTGGCTGATATGATGTTAGCATCGTTCAATCGTGTTCGTCAAAACGAAAAACGATTTTACATGTTTCGAATCCACATAGGAGACTCCTATTAATGTGTTACTTTCTCATCTGTCAACGTCAACTTGTTTTAGGATCAAACCAAGCACGAGTCCACGTTTTATAACAAAATTCTAACGGCAGATATACATGATACTGTCCAATGTAAACACTCCTATTTGCACCCCTCCTATTTCCACATGGGGCGGCATAATAACATTCCCCTCCTAAAAAAGTCTAGATCCGTTACTGTTAAAGAAATTACATAAAGCAGTATTAATTGTATGTTATGAGTACAATAAGATTGTATGGACGTTTGACAATACGCCATATCCCGATGAAATAGTATATCATCAAAATTGTCTGAAACCATTCTGAAACAATGCCATTGCAAGGCAGGTGAAAGGTTGGCACCTTTCCATCTGGCGCCAATGCATTGGTGATTTTCCGCTTTCTATACAAACGAACTAATTAAACGTGGCAACAAATAATACTATCTAATGCCTTGGCTATTGATCAAAAAGCTCAATGTCGTACGTAGAAATTAAACAATTAAATCGAGATACTCGTACTAGTGCAGTCTTGTTTTCTCATTGATGAAAATAGGTGACCATCATTGATTGGAAAATTTTGCGTAAGTTCCTATTTGTTTTTGTTTCGCGGTATTGTATTTTTAACGTTTCCTTATTTTACTTTTAACGCATAATCATGCCACTATAACGTATACATAGTACGAACAAGCGTTTAAAGTTATTTTAATAAGTTACCTATAAGAAAGAGATAAACTTGAATTCAGTTTGAGAATGCCACATGAAAAACTAATTCCGGATTTGTTTCAAATTATAAAAACAAGCAGTTGCGTAGTGCAACTGCTGCTTAAATAGGCACTGTACGAAATATATACCATACTATATTTAAAACTAATAAAAAAAAAGTTTGTTATTCTTAATTAGAATAAATTAATATTTAAATAGTTTCGTTTTTGATAATAAAATTCCGTTTATAAGACCCTCTTCAATTTTACGACTAGCTTGTTGTTCGCCTATGCGTCTTGAAAAGACGCCAGGCTGTCTGTTATCTTAATAAATTAAGAATACATTAACAACAAACTATAAATAAATAATTCTGTAGACAAAACGTGCCGGTGCAATAACACAACACACAAAATAAATGTAAACAATTATAAACGGTGTATTTCGTACATTTACAAAACTCGAGAAAATCATGCAGTGGGCAGGTCATGGTTTTATTACTAGAAATTACTGCATTGCATTGCTAAGAATAGGCAAAGCTGCATAAAACGAACCATTAACTTGTTTTCGAGACATACACATAAATATTATAGCGTCAAGTAATTTCAAAACATGTCTTTAGTGATGAGTGATGATGACATGAATATTACGATTTTGGTGGTCATAACCTGAGTTATATTAATTTAAAAGGAATTTTAAATCCACAATTAATTGAAATAAGAATGAATATTTAAACATACACCAGTAAGTCGAAAAAATCCGCGTGTTTGTACAAAACAGAAATGCGAGATCGGCGGTCATTCACGTTATCGCGCCACGTGATTTGACGTAACATTTCACAAACAACAGTATTGGGTTTCGCGTGCACAGCGAATTCCTAGGCTCGGCTACATTTTAGAGCTAATGTAATCCAATCGCAAAACAAAAAGGTCCCAGGTGAGTACCTTGCGGCACGCCGTGCTACCGTTACTTGTATCATGCGATTGTAAAGCTATCGTTTCTTCCGAGAATAGATTGTTGCACGTGAAAAAGGGACCTATCTGGAAGACCAGGTTATTGTGAGTGTCAGTCAAGAACTCGTCGATAGAATGATATGATCGTTTATAATACATTTCCAAAATAATTATTCGAATTAAAAATTAATAATATACTAACGCAGCATACCAGCATATCATATTTCTAACCGTAATCTTGGATTTTTGGTACTTAAAATATTATAGGTTCCAGCTTTTTTTTCTCCACTTTGCAAGATCTTCAGAAGATCACACATTAGAGCATACAGTTCACCTTAAGCTTTGAAGCAGCACAACTGCTAATGATACAACCAGGAACGCACTAAGAGGAGAAGAAGGTCAAAACAGCCTATTAGTCATAACCCAGACCGGAGAAACTGTTTTACACTTGTTGAAATTTGTCACCGAATATATAAGTATATATGATATGTATTAGAGAGGGTCGTGCTCCTGCAGTGGAGACTAAAAAAGACCTGATGATGATGATACTCGTATTTATGTTACCCATCACATATTTGATAACAAATTTAAAAGCAAGTATGTAAATATAGTTACCTATTCATCGTTTGACTCGCTGTTATTAAATTAAACGGAGTAATGTGCAACGACAATACGTAAATAAGTCATGAAAAGCGTATCGTGGAAAAGTTTATGTAGGTCAGAGCAAGTATTATAGTCAGTATGACTTGTCAAGCTGCCTGGCTCTTAGTGCTCTTTTTTGTAATTCTCTGAAACACAATCGTAAAAACCTGGTTCTAAATGGCTAGAATAAAGTCATTGGTAATAAATTCACGTAATTTGAGGGAAAATGGATTCGTAATGAAGCCTATTTCGGTCTGTATGATGGACGAATTGGCAGTGGACCTAGGAAGTAGGCAATAGATATTACAGTTGATTGCATGTTACATAAACAAAACATGTTATTAACATAAGACGATAAAAATAACATGCTTTCGGGATTAGTAGGATTTAGCCAATAGTATTATTTAGATGAATGTAGTATTATAATTAAATAATATATAATGGGTTCGAGTCCTACTCGTGGCGGATTTTTCATCACATATTTTCAATTTGGATAAATTTCCGCATTGTAATGCTATTAAAAATAATAAAATGAAAAATCTCAAAGTGAACGGGACTCGAATCCGGATCTTACCTACAGGGATACTCTACCCACTGCTACTAATAAGTACTGTTCTATAGCATCTTGAATGTTAAAAATACCTCATAATATATTGATAACTAACGCTAATAGATAGACACAATAGCTTACAAAAACAACTAGCTAAATAATGTTGGTACCCATCTTCCATGTGTCGTCTATTCAGGATATCTCAGATACTTGACACCACACGTGTAGGCACTTGCACATGCGTCCTTTATACTATCTACGCTATTAAGAGGTATTTAGTAGGAAAAGAATACCTACTACAGTAGTATCAAACTTGTCATCAGCGAAACAAAGCCACCTATAACATAATATTTCCATAGAGACATCATGAAAGACGTAAGTCACTGGCATGCGTAGTATCTTTCTAGATAAAGCACGTTTAGTATATTCATAGGCTCATAAAAACAATAACAATGCGGTATTGAAGAGGTTGTAAACAGAATCGTAAAAGTCCACGTTTGCAGACACGCGATGGCTTTAAATGGCCATGTCTGTAAGGGGTTTTAAATATACGCCACGACAGACTATCACGGCTTTATTCTTGACTGGTTTAAGTATGTCTCATGGATATTGGCCATTCTTCTTACGTAATTTGTTGGACAGCCGTGCTCTGGATCGCGGACCAGGATGTATGTGGAACAAAAGTGCATTCATTGTTTGTAAATATCGTGGAATATTTTGGTCATACTGCGCAGCGCAGTAAAATACTCTGTAATTTCTGTTAAACGATGGGATATAAAAACTTGACAGTGAATAACATTATTCAGTCATTACATGCACGAAAAAGTAATAGACCAAAAAATTAACATCTTCTGCAATAATAAAAACTACCGTTTTATTTGATGAATTAGAGATAACACTACAAATCACCTATATATTTGTGGGACAATGCAAAAGATAGATAACTTATCAGAGTAAAGTATAAAATTTAAACATAAATTGTACATTGGCCCTGTTACACATAGTAATATAAAAAGTTAAAATAAAAATTAGACAACGAATGTCTCTACATCTAATTAGGTGTCCAAATATATCACTTGCGTCACAGAAAGACAAACATCTCCTTTGGAGATGATAATAGATGACGTAATATCTGATAACAATTTTTCAGAATCGATTCAAAATTAGACTTGATCATATTCATGAAATGTTTTGATATTATCTTGTAAAGAGAATTTACAGATAAATCTGGTGGTTTCAGATAAGTTTATAAACTAGTAATTAATAGTTTGAACTATTTAAGTGGTCGTTAAGTTTGGCGGGAAAGTAGTTAATGAGACTTAAAAAAATGCACGAAAATAACAGGTCTATACCTAGCTGTGGGTTAATGTGGGCTGACAATATGATGATTATGAGAATGAAGACACAACAGATCTCTACTTTAAGAACTTCACAATGAGACATCTTTCTTTAAAATGATACAAATATATCATATCGTCAACAGACAGTCATTATACAGAACTACACATGGCTGGAAAGCTGCAAGATGATGTACCAGGGTTAGGAACCTATCGCCTTTTGAAAAATGTAATTTTACACCCATTCAATGGCCCTGTCATCACCCGATGACAGGGTCAGAAATGTTTTATTCTAATGAGTCCATCCTTAAAAAAATACAAATATAATAGATCCATATTTTCCCATTAAAAATTCACAGAGATACGGAGCATTTAAGTTCCAGAGTATTTTTCTAATGATCATTATGCCTATTCTAGAAGGTGTGCGTTGGAGGAAAAACTGGCTTTACGAGTACATACTCGTATTTTTCTCCCTTCCTAGACACCGGAATAAAACTTGTTCACAAAAATAAAATTATAATAAATTCTAAATGACTTCTACGAGTACCAATTGAAACTTCCACATTTATGTTACTATGCCACGTTTGTTTTCACTTTACGATTTTCGCCCACATAAGCATGAACATCCTAGAGATGTGTTTATGGTTTATGACTTAGAATCGAAACCGAATTCACGTATAGCAGACTATAAAGATGAGTGAAGTGAATGAGTCTGTACGAAGTTTTATAGTGTCGTTGGCGTCGTAATCTGGGTCGACTTGTGATTTATGCTTACTCGTATGTTAATTGGATTTAATAACACATTAAACATAATTACGTTGAGACATAGAAACGCTTTTTTTGTGAAGGTACAATGTAAAACATACGTGTTATCAACAAGAAAACTCAATTACCCAATAAAAATTTAAGTCATTTGAGCCGTCATTATGAAAAATAAACTGAACTTATCATGCCTACATAGTTTTCTGAAAGGTCCAAATTATATCAAATCATTTTAAAATTCCTAAGAAACACTAGAAACTTCATAAGTTCAACTGTTATACTTAACAACTAGTTTACCAGAAACTTCCAGGGAATTCAAACACAAAGGCTGAAAAGTTAGGCAACCGGAGTATGTTAGTTATGTTCAACATTTACTGGAACAAAACCACTCTATAGACCAGAATTTCACAATGTAAGCAATGTTACGTACTTAAGAATATAATAAACTTTAAATAAACTACAAGTTAATGGTTGAATTAAATAAATAATAAATAAATAGATAAGAACAAATCACACGGATTGAGCTAGCCCTAAAGCTAGTTTTAAAATTGTGTTGTTTTGGGATACTAACGCAACGATAATATATTATATTATAAATACATGTATAGATAAACACTCATGACCTAAAAGAATTTGAAAAAGGCCATTTTCCAACTTGCCTTGGATGGGGATCGAACCCTCCGAGAGATGGACTAGCGCCTTACCAATACGCCATGGAGGTCAAATAAAATTACAAAATATATCAAGAGTTAGGGCACTATTTGCAAAATTAAAGACAGCTAATAATATGCAACAATTCAAGTCGAACCTCTGACTACTAAGCGGCAGTGATAATAGTAATAGAAAAATTACTGTAATCTTCTAGTAATAAGGTTAGACTCGCTAAATGTTATTATGCAGCTATTTACTTGTGTCAGCAGGTTAAATATAAGAGGTCATTATAAACCGCTTACACATGCTCGGTCGAGGTGTAAATAAAGTTTAGTACAGAATAGGCTATCCGATGTATATGCATAATTTTAATCTAAAACCCAAGCAAAACAAACGGTTCCAACAGTTTTGAGCACATTGAGTATGTTGAGTGGTTTCAGGGCCGAAAAATCGATCTAAAGATTTCATTCTATGAGAACCTCGTTTTCTAATTAAACAAGTAATATATTTAAAATCAGCATTAGAACGGGATATTTCTACGTAATATCTTTAACACGCCACTCCGGAGATTCTGGTTCGATCCCCAGCCAGGGCAAGGGCAGGATCTTGAGTGTTTATCTATATATGTATTTAGTATAATGTACCATAACAACCAGCCAGGGCAAGTTGGAAAATGGCCTTTTTCAAATTGTCCTGGGTCTTGGGTGTTTATCTATATATGTATTTATAATAAAATATAGTATCGTTAAGTTCATATCTCATAACACAAGTTTAGAACTTACTTTGGGGCTAGCTTAATCAGTGTGATTTGTCCCTATATATTTATTTATTTATTTATAACACAAGTTCAAAACTTATATAATCTGTGTGATTTGTCCACATATTATGTTTATTTATTTTTAGAAATTTGGTACTTCTGTTGTCTCCTTGCTTTGTGTTCGAAGCAAAAACCCGAGGCAAGCCAAGCTTGCCTCTTGTGCGTGTGTCCACAGAACTATTAAATATTAATTTAATGTCGTCTGGTAACGACAAAACTAGAACATACACCAAAACACGTATATTCAGTGTTATTACACTTACTACGTCTGAATCAAAGAACTCGTGGCCACATAACTATCCGGTAATAGGATAAATTATAGTTTTATCTGGCAAATAGAAACTTTAATAGAAAGCGATAGTTTTGGATCGGAGTGCCAAATGATGTAATAAAACATTGTCAATTTTCACATGTCCTTCTCATGCGCATTTAAATATTATTCAAATGAGTAATTTCTATGAACGTATTAACCAGTTAAGATTTTGTCAACATACCTTTATCGTCATGCATGAAACGTGTATGATTACTATATGTTACATACGGGTAAGTCACGTGAAAAATCAGCTACTGGCCGACGTATGTAACATATAATAATGTCTGTGTCTCACGTTAGTTATATCCAAAAAATTTTTTTGGTGTTTGTTAATTGAGAGTACCTAAATACTTGAGAAGCCATTCAATTTAACTTAATTTATTAAGAAATATAATAACGAAGCTGGAGGAGGAATGTTAGAGACGAAGAAGTGTCCTCAAACCACCGAAATATAATTCTCTAGAAACTAACGCTCCTAACATTCACCGCTTCGATTCTGATTCCATTTACGCAAACAAACGAACAGTAATTACAACGAAACACTCGAACGCACACATAGACAAAGATGCATGCGATTGGTCGCGACAAGGTCACGCGTCGTCGTCGGTCGGGTGGGGCAGTCAACGCAATGAGCGGTGAGATACAACGCGCGGATGGTACCTATTACGCGGTACGCTACGCTAAAATATATAACCTTGTTTACGTGTTACTTTTTTTTAATAACTAATTTTCATGTCTGTATGGCTTCTACACCACTTCACGGCACATGACGGCATTTTTAATGCATCAATTATCGCAAAAACACAGCAATATTCTCAAAGGAAACTTCTTGTGACGCAACCGCACGACTCAAGTGTCATGGCGAACTGTCGCGCCGCGCTGTTCATATTTTAAGCCCCGCCCGCCGCGGTACATATCGCGTGGAATGATTTTTCGGAATTACTTACGATTCTAGAGAATTATTGTTCGTAGCCTCAAACAATAACTATTTTTGCCCGAAATAATGGTACTCCATTAATCCGGGTTGCCATATACAGGCTGACTTTTGAAACACTGTCCAAATTTTTGGAGCAAGTTCACTCCATTATACTGAACGACTTTCTATAATAAAAAGTTATTAAAAATCGATAAAAAATTTTTGTCCTCCCATACAAATCAGCGCTCAGACAGACGGATTTTGTAAGGGAGGACTAAAAATTTTTTTATTTTTTTTAAAACCTGCACCCTTTTTGGAGCAAGTTCAGTCCGTGATACTGAACCACTTTCCATAAAATCAATTATCGAAAAACGAAAACAAAATTTCGTCCTCCCATACAAAATCCATTTGGTTAAGCGCCGATTTGTATGAAAAGTCAATTTTTTTTTTTTGGAAAGTGGTTCAGTATCACGGACTGAACTTGCTTCAAAAAGGTTGCCGGTTAATTAAAAATTACCCTGTATAATATGTATACATATACCATACATATTAAGATACTAAAAATGTGTGATTTGTTTTATATATTTATTTACTAAAAAAACACTAGTTGCTTGTGAAATGCTAAATATTTTTAGCATGAATATTTGGAAATCTAAATATTAAGTATACAGTTCATTTTTTCCGTTTGCTGTTTGGACATTGAGGACCTTTAACAAGTGGTACTTACAAATCTAAGAATTGATATCTGCGATTAAAAATGGACGTTAACTAGTAACTTGTCTGATAAATCAAGGTAAAATATTTTATAGCAATGGAAACACGTCAAGCATTGGAGCTAGATCCGCGACTGATTGAATAGACCCATACAACCTAGCATATTCTGCGAAAGGCCCTAGGCAAGACCAGATACAGTTATATGTTACATATACTATTGACAGGTGCAGTGCCGCACATACAAAACTATTTCTATATACTTCGAGCTCCTAAATGAAGTCTACTTTCCTTTGAAAAGTATTGGAAACTTGCCACTCTATTGAAGATTTGTTAAAGCTCTTGCGACGCAATTACATGTATTTACATAAAGCTGTCTTGGACAAGATATTATAAATTATAACATCAATTTGAAAGGGGAAATAGAATTTATTTCATGTATTTATCGCTTACATATAAAAATTTAATTTATGAATAAACAGATAAAGGTGCTGCTAGATAACCCTTCAAAGTATTGTATGAACTACTGTTTACAGTTTATAATGAGAACGTTAAGCTTTACTACGCACATTTGCCAAAAGTGGCCGTTTTTCGCAAATGTGCGTAGTAAAGCTTAACGTTGTCACTTTAAACCGTGAACAGTAGTTCATAAAATACTTTGAAGGGTTATCTAGCACTTGGTAGTAGCAAAATTTTAAATAATGTCTCCGTTTTTTTCGAAATGATTTATTTTAAATGGGGGCAGCACTGGACCTCGGAAAATTCAGGTACGGCCTTAATACACAAATATACCTTTATCAAAATTATTAATTTATTTACCATTTAAGTTTATATGTCATAATATCCTGAAATAAATATACGTTGTCTAATGAATATATATTATTTTAATAATAATGATATATTCTAGTAAAAACTACTGCCTTGACAAACGAACGAATCTAGTGTCCCTTTTCGATCATTTTCATTATGATGTAATCAAACGATCTTCCATTTTATAACATTATTGGATATTTCTTATACAATAATTTCTATATAACTGCAAATAAAGACACCACATATATTACAAGCGTATTGAAGTATGAGTAATTGGAGATTTACATTCAATACGGCACTAACATTTTCCATTTATCCTTACTATAGGTAATGCCGCAAAATAAATATTTGTAAGCTAGAAAAAATCTAGATAAATGTAGGCACTCAGTGACTGACAGGTACCTCTCGTAAATGCCGACATTGTAGCAGATAATTTCTAAACATACTAAGCGTAATTATGCCAATGTTCGGTCGCGCAACTTCGGCATGATTACGCCTGAAATGCTATTTTAATTAGTAGCGACACACTTTGACGAACTTACGTTGTGTTTCGGCGAAGCTTATTACTTCGCCACGGAACTTCGGTCGCGCAACTTCGGCATAGTGTGTTCAGTCAGACACATAGATAAGATCTAGCGTTTTCCGATGGCTGACGTGACATTGAAGATCTTCCTATAACTAGTACTTGGTAGTTATAACTTGAACGATTGATATCTGCCATTGAATGTGGACTTTTTTGTGAGGTTTTAACCGTAACTGGTCTGATAGTAGCTAATAGGGATGTGGACTTAGTCGGAAAAATATTATTTAATGTAGTCCGTCAGTTGAATTAGGCGGTAATCCTACCATTTCCACTGCACCGCGCAGATTATAACATTGTATGGAAGTATCTCAGTTTGTATAGAAAACACGCCTAGTCCCACTCACTAAAAACACGGCAGATTTCGTAAAAACGCGGCAGATTCCGCGCACCGCGGCGGGGCGCGTTGCCAGTGGGTTAATCGCCTTATCCAAAAATAAGGGACCCATATATATTTCGGGTTATCAAAGTAGTAAAAATTCACAAAGATACAACGCATTGAAGTTTCGGAGTGGTGGCTATTAACGTAACCGTCTATTAGGGTTGGATCTCATCTAACAGCACTTTCCTATGCTGCCGTCGCTCTCTCTCGCTCTAGCAATTTACTGTTCTCAGCGACAGAAAAGGATAGCAGCATAGGAAAGTGCTGTTCCATGCTGATAGATGAAATCCAATCCTTACGTCGTCATGCGAAATTTAAATGCGCTGTATCTCCGTCATTATTTGCTAATCAGAGAAAAGAAAAAATTTGTAAGTATAATATACAATATTTTTTATTAATCTACTTGACGAGCTAAACATATTTTTTTATTGTCCACATCCATATTGCCGAAACGGTAGAAAGGCATTAACCCTTCTTGGACGCCAGTTGTAGGTATCTGTAAAGTTGGTACATCTTCTCAGAGTATAATAGTATAGTATTCTAAAAACAATACAAATTTATTAATGTACGGTCTCGAGGCGGCAACTCAGCTCTTCAAATGAACAACAATTAATGATCAACTGTCAAAACAGAAATTTCTAAATAAAAAGCAATATAAAGATATGTCATTTCATTTCTGATACTAAATTAAGTATACTTATCTAAAGACATAGAACCCTCAAATGTAAGTCGTATTCGTAATTTTAATTAAATCAAAACATGAAAACAGGCTACAAAAGATAACATATAAAATATAGGTATAGTTCTCATAATATAAAATATAGGTAGGTATACTCTGTTTCTTGTCCACAGGGCGTACAAACAATAATGTGTAAATTACAAACTCATTATTCTAAAGCGAGAGACAATTTACTTGGTCTATTCAGTAACGTGTCGAAAATCAACACCTATGTCGGTATTACTACCAGAAACATTCTTCTGAGAATACGGCTTTCGTATAAAATCCGTTCTTTAGAATCCGTATTTAATTGCTTCAATTGCACATTAATCTCTTTCAGTGGCAATTGAAACTTCCTTACGAGGAAATTATACAACAATTAAACCTAACGGTCAGCGCATTGCATACTGATCTCAGTTCTATTTTATAACATTTATTTCATTTTATATTATGAAGGTTGCTATGATCTACATTGAGGAAACGAGCACGCGTAGGATACAACATCGTTGTTGGATTTATGAAGACAACGTCACAAATGTTTTCTGTAGTTTTGTGCTAAGAAATTTCTAGGTTCGATCCCCAGCCAGGGCAAGTTGGAAAATATCCTTTTTAAAATTGTCCTGCGGGTCTTGAGTCTCATTCTCTCTCTCTAGTCTAGTCTAGTCTAAAAATATAGTATCGTGACACAAGTTTAATAACTTACTTTGATTCTAGCTCGATCAGTGTTGATTTGTCTCTATATATCATCAATGGATAAGATTAATGAAAAAAGAAAATACTCATTGTTTAATTTTCCACTCAGTTATTATACCCACAGTATTGTCTCTACAAGTGCCTTGATACGATCGGAAGCGAGGCAGAAGAACAAAGCCTCAGAATGGCTGTCGTCGTGCCAGGCCATTGTTGCACTCAGTTGGCGAGAAGTGGAGTAACCACTCTTTGTGAGCTGTTATTCATTTATCTATTTGTCATATCTATTTTTTTATTGAGCCTTAGTATTTTTTACAATAGGTTGGATCCTAGGTCAAAAATAAATTATTTTGTACTGTTCGGAGAAAAAATCGACACAAAATATTCAATCGTCATTGATCATATCTATTTTGAGCGTGATTTTAGATCAATAATGCAGAAAACCTGATAATGAGAGCGTTACTTGACTCCAACACTATGCCCCGTCACGGTTTGCTCGTACCTATATCCTAAAAATATCCCATATAAAAATTTGTTTTGATGTACAGAAACAAGTAGGTATCTGATATTTTGACCTGTTGAAAGCCGCGGATCAGTAAGTATTTTTTACTCAGATTTTTAACTCAGAAATAAGGTCAGATCGGTAAGATTTGATTTTGGGGTTCGTTGTGAGCAATGGACTATCAGTAACCAAAGTGTAGATATATATTTGTAAGTAATATACATAAATTTAATATGGCCGAAAACTGCCGTACTCATTGAATATCTTTTTGCTAGATTCCATTAATTTTCTCTCATGTTGAATAACTTACTTTTATTATGAGCAAGTAAAACAGTTTTATTAGTATCCTTCAAGCGTAAACCTTGTTGAGGTCACCTAGATTCATCCCAGAATATATTTTAAAAGGTTTCAGACGAAACCTTACCATTCCGAGGTCTTCCCACATATTTGTAGACGTAGATATCATTTTGTATTATCATTTCATATTGAAAAGAAATACTTGAGACTCCTTATTTTCATTATAATTTCAATCAACGGCCAAAAGCATACTTATTCCGTAAATCGAATAGTTATTTTCGAATAACTATTTGACTGCCTGCGTAGTCCAATGGTCAAGGCGTTTGCTTTGTGATCTGGATATCGTGGTTTCAAATTCCACTAGGAAGAGAAAGCATACTTTGTGAAAAGTTGTTTCCAGTCTGGTTAGGTAGGATATTGCAGGCTTGAATCACCTGATTATCCTAAAAGATAATTATATGATTCCGTGCATCCGGAATAAGGCACGTAAAGCCGTGGGTCCCGAACGACATCTAGCGTTTGTTTAAACATATCCTTAGAGTGATTCTGGTCTTCCCTTAGGTAGCGGAGATCAGACGGCAGTCGCTCTAGGTATAAATAAACCACAGTAACCTCGTCAAATCACCTAGGTTAGGTAGCGGACCTCGGACTCGTAGCGGCTCGAAGCGTACCTAACCGCTGGGGATGCAACCGGGAATACGCTTGGATGATGATGATGAGTTCCAGCTGACTGCAGGCGGTCCTCTTTCCGGATTTCTTTCGGTAATCTCCCGGGTTCTAAGGTACCTAGCACTTATAATGATACAACTGGGAACTCGTTAAGACGACCTCTCTCGGCTCATATTATAACAAGTAATTATTTAAAAACAAAAAACTCGACTGCTAACATATAAATTGTGTATATTTTTGCAATCTTTGTACAAAACAACTCGAAAGGTTTTAAATAAAAAAAATTTTTGAAGACATAATTTGGCGCGAAAATCCGCTATTTTGGATTATTAAAATTTTTGATATAGGTACCCAGTGTCACTCTCACAGTTAGGACAAATCTAACGAAATCTCTCAAGCTAAAATCCATCAAGCCGTGTAGGCTGTAGAGCGTGCCAAAGAAATTTACATACGTACATACACTCGAAAATCATAACCCTCTTTCTGGCGCGATCAGGTAAAAATGGAAGCTGTTGCCACAGCTGTTGCGAATGTTGCGATGCGTGTGTAAGGTGAGACCCTTTCTCGTATTTCATAATACCATCCCAATCGTAATACATGACACGTGCAAGACATACTTACGTCTTTTTATTTGAATTCTTTGTGTAGTACGAGTATAAACTTCGCTTTGTAGAAACTGGAGCGGAAAAATGGCGCGCAGGAATAAACCTATTTACTCTGAAGATGTAATATAGGTTATACATGTCTCGCGAAACTATATATACGAGTGGCCCAATTTTTTACTTATAAATTTGGAATGTAAACCTTCTCGTCTAATTTAAATCTCATCCAATGCTTTGTAACTCATAAAATAACTTTGAAAAAAACCGTAGAAATTCTGTGGAAAAGTCATAGCCCAGCAGCGATGAGTTGATGAGAAATAATACATATTATGTTAAAAATAAATAAATAAATAATGTTAAGCTAATTTATAATCATTTACTTTATAAGTTAATTATAGACAGCTAATGACTCGTAAAGTCATTAGCAGTCTGAAATTAACTCATTCCCTGACCTCGTTTGTCTCCCAGCGTCCCCTTGTTTATCAACTAAAGAACAGGCAACTCTAACAATTCCTCAAATTGCATTACTCTTCCTCTCCATAATCGGGTCAGCTCTGTTTACACCAGCCAGCAGCATATAACGACATGTTTGTGCCAACCGTCATAATAACACACACTACTGATAGTTCAGAAATAGCACTCATACGATGAATTTTTTTTTCGTATTGCTGGCATAAATAAATTATGAAAATCAATATGTATAGATTAGTTATGCCCAACCGCAAGGTGATGGAAATATACAACTATGAAATGAATTTAACAGGAATCAGACGGAATAGTTTCGTATAGAAGAATTTTCAGAATTAAGAACCGAGCATGCTCATATGACTAAAACGAATTGACCTTATTTGTCGTACATATTTAATAAATACACTTCATATAACTACACACGTATCGTTCGTTCATATTTTTTTACATTTATATTGATACCCTGTGAGAACCGTCAATCGTTCATTCTTTATTTTACTGTATTATTATTTTTTATTTTATTGTATTATTAATATATAACGTCTAACCAAATATAGTGAAACTATTTTAAAGGTGAATTCAGTCCATGATACTGAACAACTTTCCCCAAGAAACATATATCGAAATATGAAAAATATTTTTTGGCTTTTCATACAAACTCGGATCAGCTGATCAGTCAACTTATATGGAAGGCAAAAAATTATTTTTTATATTTCGATATATGTTCCTTGGGGAAAGTTGTTCAGTACCATGGACTGAATCCACGCTTAAAATTGTTTCAGTATATTTTGTTAGATCCTGTATACTTAAATGGCGTCCGCGCAAGACCAGCGTCGCGGCTCACGCCCGACATATGCTGAGCGGAGACCATTTTGGTAGATAGATTAAGGTTTAGTGTGTCTAGAGTGTATGTGATATATATCTACCAAATAAACGAATTTTCTTTCTTTCTTTCTTTCTTTCATCGCATTTGTGAGTTTCTACTAAGTTAGATACAAACAATAGCTGCACGAGGTACATCTAGACTTTCAGTATTTTGCAAAAACATCACGAAATGAGGAAAAGCACTATTTTGGGAAGGGATTGTAGTTATTTGTTTTTGTCTTCTGTTGTTATTCAATAACTGATAGGGTAATATATATATAAAATGCTGCTGATAAAGTTACATTTTCCTCATTTACGAAGCCTGAAGATAATATTAAACAGAAAAGTCAATTTATTTCACTTATACAGGGGTACTTTTAACGGAATATTTATTTTACTTATTCAAATGTACATTTATCGGATTGGTAACGAATAAACATAAATATATACATATATAATGGGTTTCCATTGATGCCCAGCTAGGCGGGACGGAACTTTGCGGCACATTAGCGGAAGTGCATAAACTTGCCAATCACAATGCTCGAAATCTTTGCTCCACTTATTTATTGGTCAGCCAGATTCATCCAGCTCTACTTTAATCGAAACACAGTCTAATCTATGTGAATAAATAATAAATTTAAAAGAAAGCATAGATTATAAGCTATTTAGATTAAGATGACCTGACAAGAACTCGCAATAGATCCTATCCCATAATGCGAGTATTCTTAACTAGTAGTTGTATAAACGTGAACCATTTTTTTTTATCAACAGATCTGAAACTGCGGACCTTTGTGAATAAGCGATATTAAGGGGGCAAGCAGGTCCATTATTCTATTCAACTTTCCCTAAGGAATTAATACGAAAATACGTGGAAGAAACATCCCATACAAATTGCAGCAATCACGAGATCTTGTAACTGTGGATTTTTTTTAATTAGACATTTATTTTCTCCAGTATCATTGACAGAACTTGTCATAATATATTTTCAATTAATTGAAAAGGACCTTATATATGGCAAAAATGAAACATTAATCATTTAATGACCCAAGGTGATCCGCCTTAGGCTAGCGAAATATTTTTACAGCGCTGCGCAAGAGTTGATCTATCACTTCATAACTCATTCACCTGAATGTTAACTGAACAGGTTTGACTAACGTTAGTTTAAAATCCTGTTATTGACATTTTGAATTATAAAGTTATATGAACTAAGTTTCCGTAAAAGAGTGTAGGATTTATGTCACAAGGGAAATTGGAGAGGTGTTGTACTTTGATGACGTGTACTGATTGATCAATTTACGAAATTTTCCCTGATTCAGTCGTGAACCAAATTCTAAAGCTGAACTTGTCACCTTTTTCTGAAATATAAAATTTTGAAAACAAAAGTAGTCTAAAAACGAACTCACTTCTAATGAATTTTAGCTTTGAAACCATTGACTTCTTATATTACTAGCGAATTTGAAATCATACACCTAATTTTGTTTAACTTTAGAAAAAACGAGATAAGTAAATAGAGATTTTAATCGAAGTGTTATCTTGTAGGAGTTTAAATTTGTTGACAATGATTTATATAACATTTCTTCTCTAGTAACTTTCAGTTCACTGCCCAAAGGTAAAGAAAATTATCTCAAAGTCTCAAGATAAGAAGGCAGGTGAAAATAGTTTGATACCAACATTATTATCATTGACATTATTCTTCTAAGACGAGGAGATAACCCGAAGCCCGTACGTGTGTCGACGTCAGACGCTGGATAATCTCTTTTATGTGTAAAGCTGGCAATAGGCGTCCGGTTTATTTCCCGTTGATCGTATCAGGTAGCCTCTTCGACTACACAAAAGTGGTTGAATCGTCGATGGGCTTTTTTAAATTTGAATTTAATTGAATTAATTTCTGTTTTTCCTAAAGGTTGACTAGTAGAGAGTGCATTAGCGTCAAGTTCACCTTTTGTACCATTGTGGTCAAAAAAGATTTTAATAATTAAAATGGGTAGTCTGAATACACTATCGGAGGGCGCTCGCGCCGTACAGGTACTCGTATTTATACAACGTGTTAATGAATTAACGCAAAACCCTTCGATATTTCACACTGAGTGAAAGGGAAAGGTGCTATAGCGAGCTCTTTAGAAAGAGCGAGAGGTGTCATATTAACCGAATGAAAACGAACGTGTATGTAGTGAATCCAATCCGGTAACCGTTTGTCGTAAGCCAAACCGGACGTGTATTGCCAGCCTTATGAAGTGTAAAACATGGCGCACCACGTGATGGATGTAAATCCAATCTACAATTTGTTTTCTCACATGTCAAGAAGACATTGTAATAAATAAATGTTGTACCCAATGTCTTTGTTTTCTTGATCTAGATTTTCAGATTCTTCAGATTCAGATTGCGATTTGGAATGGCATTTCTGATGTATATATAAGTACCAGTATGTTTAAATACGGTATTGAAATTTTTTTTTTTTAATTAATTATATCAAGAAGTACTGATGGTAAGAACATAATCATAAAACATGTTTTGGAAATAATTAAGTTACCTGTAAGTTATAAGGGGTTTCTCATAATTAATTAAGTGATAAGTGTGTCAAATCTGATGGGAAACTGTCAACTAACAGAAAAAGGATGCACATACTGCGCTTGTGACGTCAAGTCATTAGGTTTTGCGCAAACGAAAGAGCGAGATGTCCGCTCCACGCTCCCACTTTTCTTCTCACCAATATTTGAAATGCTAATTTCTGCTTCATTAAATAGGTTTCGTATACTATAATAAGTCTTGGTAAGAGATAGGGAGACCTTTTCCCAGCAGTGAGACATTATATTTAATTAAAAAAATTAACAAAATCCTTTAGTAGAGTTGGTAGAAATTTCATCCACTTATGCGGAGTCAAGAGTAAAATTAGGTGATAGTGATTTATCGGTACTAATATGGATATCAAGTGCTATTCAATCGAATGTGACAGGTCCATCCATAGATATGGAGATACGTCTATTTTAAGAGTGTCACGTGTTATAGATTAGATTAGTTAGAGAACGCGACACTCTTAAAATCAACATGACGACCTCCGTGTCGTATTATATTAGTTAACACGCTAATCTGTCACTCGGAGGTTCTGGGTTCAATCCCCAGCCAGGCAAGTTTGAAAAATGTATTATTAGTATTGATTTCATCAATGGATCAGAGTGGAAAAGAGGAAAAATTAAAAAAAAAAATGCTTGCCATACAAATAGAAGCAGTCACGTGATCTAGTTACAATGGGAAGTGATTTTTTTCTTATTTCAATATAAATTCATTGGGACAAGTTGTTCAAAATAATGTACTGAATCTTCCCTTAAAATATTTGAACTTAATTAAAAATAACCTTGTAGACGAAAGATGCGTTACTTCCCGTAGTCATATTTATGTAGTAGGTACACACGTGTTCAGTAGCTCTACAGCACAATAAATTATCGATATAGTTATCGACCATAGTAATCGATTAGCAGATATAACGACCATGACGATAAATAGATATGGAAATAAACCAGCCACAGTTCCAGTCTTATTTAAATATCTTAGCAACAAAATCAATTAAAAACAAATTGTTGGCCTCGTAATCAATCTCACGTGTTCACCATATGTCCGACATTGATTTGACAGAACCGTTGATAAGGTCAATGACTTAATTCAGGGTCAGTGGCTTCGGCGACAGGCAGTCTGGGATAAGTAGGCAACATTACAGCTATGCTATTTTGGTGGAGTAAAAAATGTTCGATCTAGGTCGGTCTGGACATGGCCTACTCATATTTCAACTGACAGATAGTCTGTTTCACAAAAAAGTTAAGAGTAAAAAACTGTAAAAAGTTAACAATTTTTTGGGAATAGTAAAAAATACGCATTTTGCAAAAAGTGTTTTCGAACCGGTTTGGACTCGAAATGCTTTCAAAATTCAACAGTTTCCCAAAACAAGTTTTTACATCAATAACTGTCACATTTTTTTCTTGATATACGTCTTTCACATCCAACATCTCGTCGATTGGTTTTACTTTAGTTTGCGTATGAAGAATGACGACAACAAAAATATTAAAAACTGGACACAGGCTTCCTAAAATGCATTCTAGTTTTTCGTTCTTTCTTTTTCAACATCGGACCCACAAAGATGATGTTGTCACTCTGGCGGGAAAAAGTTCTGCCCCGGTTTTTGAGTCCCGTCTGTGGTCTCTCTCTCTCATCTCAGCGTATTTCCAGTTGCATCCCTCAGCTGTAATGCTGTGAAGCCTGGGGTCCGTTTCGGCTTTTTCTTCTCTACTCGTACTTCGCACGATCTTGAGCATCCTTGGTTGTATTAATATATATTAATTGACACATATATCATCCTTGACAACGTCAAGCCAGCATTTCTTGGGCCTACCACGTCTGCGCCTAACGGAGGTGTCATAGCTATACATTTGTTTCCCACGTAACTTGCCGGTTTCCGCAAGACATGACCGTACCAGCGTAGGCGACTATCTTGCAGTTTGTCTGCTATGTCACGAACATGAAGTCTGCCACGGATGCGGGTGTTTCTCACGCGATCTCTTCGCGAGACTTCGTACATCCTGCACAACATTTGCACGTCCATGGTCTTTCAGTCAAACCTTTCAGCCTTATCATGTGTGAGTGACACATACGGCCTATGTAAACTGCCAAGAATAACAAGAATCAAATGTAATTTACTATCGACTTGCGAATTGCGCTCATCTTTAATAAATAGTCCGTAATTAACTTAAACAAAGCGATGTTCTAGACTTCTGGGAATTACAAGCGATTACACAACTCATTTTCAAATGTCATCGTAGAGTATAAAATTCCTGCGAAATTGCCACCATTATGTAGTTTTCCTTAGTTTATAAAGGTCCTGATGTGAAAACGTCTTATAATATTAATCATATTACGCAGCCTTTTTTGTTAAACATACCAAGCTACTTGATTTATCAGTTTATTTGAGATGATTAGAAGGCTGTGGTAAGTGGAAGTGAAAGAAATGTATCTTTCTAAACCTTCAGAGTCATAGAGGACATTCCTAATTTACATCTGATAAAGTCTTAACTAATGTTAATATCGTAAGAAATGTAATTTTTAGTTATAGTTATAGTTTCGTCATGTCCGTCTGTCTGTCTGTCCGTCCGGGGTCGTACTCCGCCGCTACTGCACCGATTGTAACGAAAATTGGTGGAGAGATAGATATTGAAGTTCCAAAAGTTGGTTTTAAAAATTATAAAAAAATGATTTTTTTTCAGCCCCCCCCCCCCCCCGAAAAGTGAATTTAAAAAATTTAATTGGACTAACCCCAACGTGTGGGGTATCGTTGAAAAGGTCTTTTAAAATGCAACAAAAACTGCTTTGAAACTATGTAGTACCCCCCAGTCTCGAGATAATCTAATACAAAGTTAAAATTTGAGGTGTCCCCCCACCGTAACTTTTAAAATATTACTAAAATAATTCTGAAAAAAATGTGGTATATACCTCAAATTATGTACTTTCAATTAAAACTATAGCGGTCTCGGTATCATAGGGAATATATTATTCGTAGCATAGATAGTTATTTTTTAATACGTCATAAATCGTAAACCGCAATTTACCTTTAGAACTTTTATATTATGTTACTTGCTGCTACGGAACCCTTCTTGAGCAAGTCCGACTCGCACTTGGCCGCTTTTTAAGGTATTTTAACATCTATAAAACATCAGCAAATAGACCACGTAAGACCAACAAAACCTGAACAAAACTTGTTAAAAAAATATAAGAAAGGATCTTTTATTCGAGAACACACTGTAGATTAACCGCGTATAACCGCATCGATTGCCTGAGTTGCTAAAGGGCCATCATCAAGATACCAACAACAATAGACTTTAAACAATACCTAATTACGCCTGATGTCATAGACCATGACAATAGTAAAAAATTCGGCATTCATTAATCATACTCTGTGTGGGTGAGTTCACTAAACCTTGGGCGTCAAACTGTCTGTCTGTGCCGCTCAATAAATGTACACTACACACGTAACAAAGTGTATTTACCAGACAAATTAAAAAAGCCTCCGACTTTCAAGAGTTCACCCTTAATAACTTTTAAACAGCTGAACCGATTTTCATCAAACAAAGTTAAGTACTATCTCGGCAGACGAGGCTTCCGATTAAAAAGCTATTCGTTTAGGAGTTCCGATGCCACAGCTGTATGTGGTATGTACGTCTGTGTGTCTAAACACAAAGACACAGGCACACAGAGTCATTCAACTTCTCTTTTCAATTGGAGGTTAAAAAGCTACGAACTTACATCTAAGGTTACATCTACCTTATGGACGCTGGCTATTATGACATACCTTTGACATTAACAGGTGAGATAGTGTGATATTACTAGGTGTCAACTTGATTTGGGCGGATAATGGTTTAAACGTAGTAACAAAGTTAGTCCTGTTTTAATAATAAGACGGATTGTGTTTATTTACGCTAAGTTAATTGCACGAACTGTTATTCTAAACGTCAAGACTCAAGCGCCAGCATCCACAATGTACCTTTACCCGTGGAACGTCACATTTTTTATTTAATTATGTCTCATTTTGTTTGACTTTAGAAGAAACGCGTTTTTTATAATCGTCCTGAAGGAAGTACGCTTTTGGCACTGACTTGCATGCGTTTCTACTCTAGTAATCGTTAGTTCACTGGCCACTATTTATATACCTACCTACGCATGTTTTTTGCCAACTGAAAAAATAATTAGGAGTGACAGGAGGGTATTAGATGACAGCGGTCCATCAAAGAGAGGTTGACGAACTATAGTTTAGTATTAGTAGCAGTTTTTCTAATTTAGGCCAATTGGCCGGTTGTTGCCCTTGGTATCCTGTCGGATAGGACAGGAGGGCGTGTCTTTTGTATATTCCACTAGATCATAGACAATTGTGAATCATCTATGTCATAGAACACACTGAGAACAGTATTAAGGCTTTAAAGTAGCTGTCGCGCTGTCGTATTGTCCTTTGCAAAGTACCTATTAAATATAAAGATTTTTCCAGTGTAAAAGGGATATGGACTGGGACCGAAAAATATTATTTTATTTAGTGCGTCAGTTACATTATCTAAAAATAATGAACCCATATTTTGCGGTTTATTAAAGTAATAAAAATTAACAAAGGTACAGAGCACCGAAGTTTTGGAGTATAGTGAAAATCGTACTAGATCGTGACGTCATACGAAATTTAAATGCGCTGTATCTTCGTCATTATTTGCTAATGAGAGAAAAGAAAAAATACGTAAACAATATTTTTTTTAAATGTACCTGATAAAAAATATTTTTTTAGTCCACGTCCCGTATTTAATCTATGATGTTGAAGAAATAAACGTTGAACATAAGCCGTGTTATTATAAATCGTAGACTAACTTTAGGGCTTTGTTTAAACCATTCAGCGACGAAAAGTTTTAAAGTTAGTCCGCGTTTTACTATAACACGGTACTAGTTTATTTATAACAAACTTATTCGAAATTAATCAATTGAAAGCAATGGACGCCATGCGGCTGATATTATGAATATATATGAATTACTAATAAGGAGTTACTTACACCACGTTATTTTTCTACAGATTTTAAAGAGCCTTACCTGAAAAGAAAATAAATATCAATAATGTTTTGTCAAATCACCAAACGTAAGAGCTCGATGGCCCGGCGGGAGTAGGCAGTACTAGCTTTGCAAGTTAAGCGACACCGGGCGTGGGCCGTACTTGGATGGGTGACCTCAAGCAGCATAACAATTTCTCGAGCACGTGAAGCTGTGTCTCGGCTATCATTATTGTATGGCAGTCGTCAAGCTGTGTTCTATGTCCTTAGGCAGCTTGAAAAATCCGACACCAGTGTTGGGCATGGACCAACACACACACGAAAAACAAACAAAACAACACCAAACGTAAACTTAACAAAACAACACCAAACGTAAACTTTACAAAATACTATTAAAAACTTTATATTTCTTGTTTACATTAGTAGGTATATCTTTACGAAATAGACACAGTTCTGGTTTTAGAGCCCCTCATTAGCATACAGACGGCCACAATTCTATAAATACTCGCAAGCGCAGGTCAGTGGGCGCTCACCTTGATTTTTTCCCGGCACCAGCTGATATCTAAACGCATCAGTTTTCTTTTCATTTCTTCTTCTTCATTTGAGTCGGCTATATACTCGTAAAAGCTTAAGCTTAAGGCAAGCCGTGTGGTCCCCGGCAGAGTAGAATAGGACCACTCCAAGTCTTCCCGTGGATGTCGTAGAAGGCGACATAGGAAACACAAGCTAAACAAAGCTTGTAAACATCAATGAGACCTCCTCTGGCCGGCCTAGAGTGTAGGCCACATCCTCTGACTGCTCTGGCTATATAATAAATATGGCTCTGGCAGTACAGAGAGGGTCGTGCTGCTGCAGTGGAGACTAAAAAAAGACCTGATCATGATGTGTCCAAATTCCAGTTTACCGGTTGTTCTCGCTCGCACAGATCACATTAGACCGAAAGCTGGCACCAATTTTTGGCTAGGTATTTGAGCCAGGTCTGCAGTTCTGTTTTGAGGTATAATAGGAGAGGTATGTGACAAGTTTTCAGCTTGCCTCAAATACCTACCCAAAAATACGTGCCAGGACCACATTTTTCAGCCGTTTCTAGTGAAATTTTGGGAGCAGGTGCGATGATAATAATGTAGAATTTCGAAATCTTTCAAAATGGTGATTTAAGCGCGACTTGATGTCCGTATATATAAGAAGTCGTATCAATAGTTCCGGCTCATATTATAATAGATGGCATTCTTGACAGTTATTTTAATTTGCCTAGCAAATAAACTGGTTTTAGATGAAACGTCAGAATTCAGGAGTTTTTTCAGTAAGCTATTTAAAACAACGACCATTCATTGTACTGATTATATTCTCTAAGAAAGATATAGTGAAAAGAACGAAAGAAACTACTACAACCATTGCTTACTAAGGCTCCTGTGATGTACGAATAGTACTTATATACAATGTATTCATGACTTGCAACTCGAAGTGTTAAACAGTCATAGATCATCAACATCACCAAGTCAATGCTAGTGATAATTCTAGAAAGAAAGACTGTAACCACGGACTGTACCTACCTATTTATTTGAAACAGTTGCCCAGTCCAAATTCCAAGATGATAAATGATAATGCAACTACTGACAGAGTATAACATCTTTAGATATAACACGTCGCATCTTGACCTTGAAATCCCGCTTACGTTACCTCATGTCATGTCATACCACACAATCTAAATAGTTAGGTAACATAAAGCCAAGTTGCGCAGTCTTGTAACTTTGTACCAGCTATTCATAGTTTTACTGTTGCTGTTATCCACCGGTTACGGTACAGTTCGCGGTTTTACGAGTTTCCTTGCATCTTTTCTGGTGTACATAAACAAGACAATTCATTTTTAATTTGTATTTTTGACGTGGGTAAGCATATGTTTTGCAAACAATTCATTTCAGTATATTTGTAAAACAAATAGCTTTAAAAGGCAAAATTAAGGCGCCGAATAAGAATTTCAAGTTCATCAAAAAGACTTGTAAAAGATGAAAGGAACGTATTAAAAGGTATGCATACTCTATCTTAGACTATTTCATCCCTGACATCAAGTAAGCAGCGGATAAGTTATGCAAACTAATTTTCAATATCAAAAATTCATCAGACCCCAAAGGAGTTTCAAAATGGCCGGTTGTAATAAAAGCGTCAACTCCGCAGATAAATGTAATTGGACGTTGATATTAAAAAAACTGCAATTAAATAAGGAACTGTATTACAAGCAATAAAGCGACACATATGGACGCCGGCCCTGAGATGCCGGCATGATAAACTATAGCGTTCAGTTACTAGGCTGCCTTGCGCAAGAGCACGATACCATTTGCCTCGGGTGTCTCAATCAGTCTCGAGATACGAGGGATCTCATATGATTGGATAAAAGCCTCTAATCCCTTTGTATCCGACAGAGATTAATATTTATTTGTCTACTAGCTTTCATCCGCGAGTTCACACACACACATTCCTCTCGAACCTAATCCGGGGGGAAAAGTAGCCCTTATGTTACTCCGGTGTCTAAAGTATTTGCATGAAATCAATCACGTCAATCTGTTAGTTCTTTTTAAGGTGAAAGACGAAACAAACAAATACAATTTCACATTTACAATATTAGTAAAGGTAAGTCCAAGTCAACGTTAGAATGATAAGTTCAGCTAGGTACCTAAAGAAAATTACTTATACTCTACGATTATTTGTATAACTCAGAAATTATAGTAAAATTAAGAGGGAACATAATTCGGTAGCACATTTTGTTGTTGATCATATTAATTCACAAATTACAAAGTTGTATGCTGCGTGGCTGGAACGTGAACAAAACAACAACACTGTAATTAATTACTTTTGTAATTGTTACAAATGACGATGTATTTAAAAACAATAGCATTGTTCTATTTTCCTTACTCATCTCACCGTATATGATATGTATTCGATGTGGAAAATGAAATTTAAATTAAAACTAGATAATAATTGTTTTACAAATAAGTATGATTATTCATAATTATCATTAACAACCCACTGCTGGGCATAGGCTTCCGAATAAGCGTCATTTTTCATGGTCCTGCGTCAGTCTCATCCAACGTCTAACAACCTGTTATCAGCAGAATTTTATTTGTTATTTTATTATTAACTGTGTGATATTGATATACATCTCCACGCTTCCGTCAGTGAAGTGAGTTCCCGACCTAATCACGGCACGGAACGATCAGTCTCAATCTCAACTGCTAACAGCTGATTGTTGATAACATAGTTTATGTCGCTCACAATTGTACGTTCACTGACATAGAACAAAAACTAAATGACTCACAAGCACGAACAATGTGTGTATGAACTCGCAACATCCACATTCTCCGGCTCCTCTTCAACGCCCTTTTTAATCCTTCTTCCCCTGATTACCTCCATTGCAAATTTAATTTTCGGGTTGTGGATAGTCGTTTGCGCACAGCCGGCAGCCTCGTTTTGGACATTCCACCGCATTCGTCACAGTCTTACTCCAAATCGTTTAAAGTCTTGGCGGCAAGGCTTTGGAACTCACTTCCAGATGATGTAAGGATGGCACCTTCACTGGATTCATTTAAAACTAGATTATCGAAACTTCTCTGGTTACGTCATGCTTGGACTGAATTAAGTACTTATCTTTAATATTTATTAAATATATACCTATGTATGTAAGATATATACTTTATGTATAGTTTGTTTATGTGTATTGCTATAGGTATTTATGTAAGTATGTTCGTATATATTTATGTGTGTAGATAAGTAATTTATACGTACCGGCTTCTACCTTATATATAATAAAGTAAATATCCTCTCAATCTATCGCAGGTTGACTGGAAGAGATCCCTACATGGGATAAGTCCGCCTTTGTATATTTGCTCTTTCGTATTATGTTGTGTTTTATACTTAAATTTTGTTACAATAAAGTTATTACAAACAAACAAACAAACAAACAAACAAACAAACAAACAAACAAACAAACAAACAAACAAACAAACAAACAAACAAACAAACAAACAAACAAACTTGCGGACAAAAGTGACAAATGTGTTAAAGCCACTCAGATTTCTGTAATGTGAACGTACCGAATTCAACAAAGATGACCATGAAACAAACATCGAAGAACAAGCGAACGAAGCGATGCTCTTCGTGTATACGTACATATCAACATCACATCAGCCACTGGAAGTCTTTAAGTGTCGCTAAAATACAGGCCAAGGATTTCCAAAATGACCATTGAGGATGTATGTATTTTGGTACGTAAATAAAGAGACTAGTAGAATCTATAGAGCATGAGCCAAATTAGTAAGAGGTTGCCGAGAAATGAGAAAAAAGTAGGACGCGAATTCAATTAAAAGTTTGCTGCGAAACGTTATAAACAAATCCTGCAGTTACTAACATTTTTTTATCGTATAAAAATAAAAATGACGTGGTTACTTCATAAACGTGTCGTTTTTCAAAGAAAACGCATTTTTATCCTATTTTTACTCAACACGTCGGATGTGGTTTAGGGTTACAAAAATATGTTTCTGCCAACTTGATCCTATCTGTTTATTTATAAACAAAAGTTCATTGTCCAATGACCTAGAAATGACCAAGAAATGGTAAATATGCTTCCTCAGTAGTAAATTCATAATTGCTGAGAACATTTACAATATTATAATCAGCATTTACGAATTTATTTGTGTAAGGTAGTACGATTTGGTAAGGATAGTACGATTTTGTCTTCTTTGTTTTATTTAGGTTTCAACAGGAAATATTTTTTTTCCGAATAAATATGACATTGTTTATTAGGGTTCCGTACCCGAAGGGTGCAAACGGGACCATATTACTGAGACTCCGCTGTCTGTCTGTCCGTTTTTCCGTCTGTCACAGGGCTCTATCTCTTGAACCGTAATAGCTAGACACCTGAAATTTTCACCGAGTATGTATTACTGTGGCCGCTATAACAACAAATACTAAAAATAAAATAAGTTGAAAATTAAAAGGGGTCGTCATACAAGAAACGTGTTTCTTCAGCGTTTTAAAACATTGTACGGTGGTACGGAACCCTTCATGTACGAGTCCGACTCGCACTTGCCCGTTTATCTGTTATAAATTTTGAAGTCTTGGCATACCTCTGGTTTACAGCTTAAACTTCTATGAAAATTATATTGCAAACTTAGTTCAATGATAAGGACTCATTCTACTAGACAATATTATCATTCGTATACTAATAAGACTCTGTTTACAAACACTAGTTAACAAACAAACTGTTTAATTAATAAGGAAATCCGTCAAAAGATAAGCGAACAGCAAACCTTTGTTTTCTGTTTACCACAAATTCGCATCCATGCATTCCCTTGGTGGTATGTATAGGTTTAATTGATTCCTATGCTTTAATCACATAACTTTTAGAATCTTAATACATATGTCATAGATATTAGATTAGATACTTCCATTTTTTAACAATTGAATAACGTGTATGATAGTTTGTGCTGAAACAGTACAAGAGTATTCTAGAGAGTAGCAGTAAGAGTAAGCAGTGCTCCTTAAATCAATAGCGTTATACTAAGTATAGAATTAATTTAATAAGTGCAGATTTTTTATGAATGAAACGGTTACGTAAAATACCACAATAGCGAGATTCCCAAATGTATCCTACTACTATACGAGTATCTACTTTCTTCGACTTAGAATTGCAAACTTTACGCCGTGAATGACTAGTGGTGGTTATAAAAAATAGAACCCTGAAAATAACATTATGGAAAACTTTATTCAGAACAGCACTTTGGCCGGGCTCGACTCGACAAAAGCGTCTTTCAGAAACAGTACGTCAATGGAAGCTGAATGACAAAAACACCTTGAGATAAGATAAGGCCTGCCTGACCTAAGCCTGGTCTTTAGAAGCTTTTGAATACATTTCAGACTGTAAGATACTGTTTAAGTTTCTTATGCTAGGTAACATACGCACCGCCTGGGAATATCTGTCTAAAAAAATAGACAATTACAGTAAAAAAAAAAACATTTTAGGTCAAAAGCAGTTTAGTTCTATTACGGTCCATAAAAGCTAGAAAACTGACCATTTATCGAGACTAGACAATCTGAAATGACTTAACCAAGTAACCTAATTAATTAATGTTTTAGATTTTTTTGCTTCTATCTTTTTCATATTTTCTTTTTCTTTTTTTTTATATTTTATCTTCATCAAAAAATTATCAGACTAGCTCATTACGTTACAATATGATTTAATTGGAAACTTTTTTGGCATACATATCTAAGGAAAACAATCTAGATCAACACTAAAAATCTGTCATCTGTTTTGTGTGCTAATAAAGAAATGAACGTAGTGCAACCTTAAAATTCCTAGCCATTCCCAGCCTAAAGTTATGAGCTCCTTATGTCAATAATCACGGAGAAGACATATTTCCAAAGAGCTAGTAATCATATTTCTTTGTAATATATACATTCGATCAAGCTTGACAAGAATTCCGTATGCAAACCATTTTAGGGAAACTGTCACAGCGAACAGAATCGAGTCACACAAGCTCTTGTCTATAAATAAAAACTTGTCTCCATGACAGTCCGTCAACCTTTTGCCCCACTTACGACCGTCACCAGGTAGGTAATTACCAGTTGACGCACATCTATGAAAAGAGTGAAATGAATAGAGAAAATAAGTAGGTGGTTAAAATGTATCGTAAATTAGGGAACGCTGTGAAAAGAAAAATGGTCTTAGTTTCGGTGATGCTTTTATTTTTGGAGATGAGAAGTTGGCCTATTTTATTGTTATCTAAATCTTTTATCTACGTTCACTAAGGTGGTACTTGTATCGTATTTTCAAATGCTTTCTTTTTTTATAAAACAAAAACTATTTGCTGAAATCTCATATTTGCCAATTCTAAGGCTACAGAGTCACTTCTCAGACACACAAGAAATAAAATTAGTAACTTTCATTAAAATGGTGACGACTTTAAGTTTTTGAGATTAACTGTTAACAGTTTAAGAACGCTTACGAAGATGAGTTTATGCTTAATCAAATTTATGTTATAAATTTATGATTCTTATGTATATTATCCGCTGTATGGGCCAACCTTGACGTATTCAAATCAAAGATATGACGATCGTCAACAAGGCAATTGAAGGCTCGTGAATACTTTACATAATAATCCATGCATATTAAAATAACTATTTACCGCCCACTTGGTACTAATGTCTCGAATTTGCGATATCAAGTGCTCTGTTGTAATGATAGCCTTAAACCTGCAGAACAGAATATGAATAGTTCAGAAGGAGATTTACTTAGGATAAACAGCATTTAATTAATAGATCTTACACTAGAATCTGAAAAGGGACCTAATAACGAACCTAACAAAATAAGGCCCTAGGCTTGTTCTAATGTTAAGAAGGTTAATAGTCATGTTAAAGTGGTGTAAGGGTCGCCAGATGTCCGTTCCATTTGGTTTGACTTCAGAAGAAACAAGTATGATAGTTCTTAGTTGTCGTCTTCGATACATCAAGCTGTGTTGCTTTCTGCTAGTTATATGAAAAGTATACTGGTTCCGTCACTAGACAGACTGGACTAGCAAGATACTCGTAATGAACATCACATACAAACTTAAACGGGTACGAGAGGAGGTGCATATTCTGTAGCATCTGTATTTTTTTACAATGCCAAGGATTCGCTGCGATGAGTATCTTTATAAATCAGCCATTGTCAGATAATGAATTCAGATAAACATGTCATGGAAAAAATTCTCTTCAATTCAATACGTCTTTCTCTGATAGAAAAACATTCAATTGCATATTGTTAGCAAATGAATGAACAACAAAGCCCATTCACATAAATCCACCGGCCTTCCGAAGGTGACTTTAAAATAGAAGATACTCTGAAAATAAAGAATAAAGTCTCTACGTCAAATGACGCACACGTTGTTATCATCATTAATTGGACCCTACGTAAAAGTTATCCTAAATTAACTTTCTGCATCTACCTTTATGTAATAGGTAGACCTTGCGCTAGGATCTTGAAAAACGATTTTCAGTTAATTGCACAAAAAACATTAAAAAAAATTGCAACAATCCTTAGACATTATATCAGTTACATTGCAACTTTTTACTTGCAACCGGAAAACAAAGATTATATGTTTGCTATCTTACCGTTCATATCGATACAAAAACGTCTACTCTTGCCTTGATAAGTAACCGCAGCACGTAGGACCAAGCTGCAGCGGAGACAAGAAGACTGTATTAAAAATTACAGCTTAGGAGCTGTAATGTAATGTCTAATACAGTCTTTTGTTCATTTATATTACTGTGCCGTAGGCGGCACAGTAATATAAATGAACGTGCCAACTGAGAATCGACACGGACCGGGCCGGGTCGCGTTTCTATCAAAATTGCGGAGATTTACTTAAATGCGATGGGTTGCAACTAGCTTAGAAGATAAGACAGTTGATACTCGTAGAACAAGGATGAGTAAATTGTGTTAGACGTTAGCTAAGGATTGCACAGTAAATAATGGGCAGACTGAAAGTAGAGACGATCCGGGCCAGGCCGCACCGCATTTATAAAAAATGAACAGTCGATGGACAAATGGCGTCAGCAGAAGACCGGCATCACGCCCGACCTTCGCCCGACCTTCGCCCGACATAGGTATGCCGAGCGGAGACCATTTTGGTAGATTTATGTTTAATTTGTGTCTAGTGTGTACTTAATGTCTACAAAATTTGGGGCTAGCTAAATCAGTGTGATTTGTCCCAATATATTTATTTATTTACTTATTTATTAAAATGAACGAATTTTCTTTCTTTCAAAGCAGTAATGGGGTGGTAGCTAAAACGGAGAAACAGATCAGTGGGGCAACCCCGCTCAACAGATGAAATAATTATTTATTGATATTTTTTCAAAACAAAACACCGACTTCGATACCAGAAAAGCTTAATATTCAAACAATTGTATACTTAGATTAGACGACATATTTTGTCTACTTAAACTTACTTTTACTACTTTTAGTTTCGTTTAAAAAACAAACCACACAACCGATTTTAATAAAATTTCTATGGAACCACCTGGAAAGTCCCTTTCGAACAAAAAAATAATTTTCGAATTGATAACTTTGACACTTTTTTGGAGTCGGTAAAAAATTACGCAAAAAGAATGAGACCTATACTTAGCAGCGAGTTGATGTGGGCTGAAATTGATGATCATTTGCAACTCGTTGGTGCAATGTAAATGTGGAAAACAAGGCTGCAGTTCGGTCTAGAATCACACAATGGCTAGCTGTAGTTAGTTGAGCTGGATTTTGATTCTGACCTTACTGCAGTTTGTCACCGAAGGCAGTCCAGATGGACTTGTTTAGGCAGGATTACCACTATCGTGGCGACTTATCTCGCATTTATCTGAAGGTCAACGTTCGCGGGTCAGATCACGATAGTGCGGCGTCGTGTTGTTATTACTGTGTATACCTAAGAGTACACAGTACCTACGCGAATTCTTAAGCATTAATGTATAAGTTCTTCGTTCTTTTCGCTGTCTCGTTCAAATATTTCTCTGAACTGTCGCCCTATTTTATGGAAAAATTGTTTTACTGAGAACTTATTTAAAAGTTTTTTTATTAATTTATGTTATCATCCATCAAATACAAATTGTACAGAACTATTGTTCTGTACACTAAAAGCATTGTCTACCAGTCAATAGTTATCATAATAGTAATACTCCTTTAATACAAGGAATTTTCCTTGTTTGGCTGCATTTTATTTAACCTCCGACAAAATACGGTCTGTCTGTGTCATCGTAGCGCTCGAACGGGTGTAACGATTTCGATGCGGTTTTTTTTACGTGAAAGCAAGTTCCCCTGCGGTGGTTCTTAGATTTGTTTGTTGAAAATCGGTTCAGCCGTTTAAAAGTTATTGGCAGTTAACGCTTGAAAGTCAGGGCTTGCTCTAGCAAATAATACATGGTGCTATCATTCAAGTCATATCGGTAGTTCCGCCACTCATTACTAGATGGCGTGTTCTTGACAGTCGGGGTTTTTTTAATTTTCCTAGCAAATAAACTTATTTATTACTTGCGATTTACCGCCGCGTTACGTTTTGATAGGTGAAATATAGCCGTTGATAATGTTACTATCAGATGCTAGGAGTAGAATATTTTAAATCCAATCAATAGTTTTTGAGTTTACCCATAACAAACAATCAATCAAATCTTTTCTCAGTAGGTACCTATACCTCTAAATAGTATAGATTGTGCTTGACCAGACCCTTGCAAACCCACGTCTCTACGGACAAGATCAATACTAACAACATTTCCAGTTCGCAATGTCGGTAAAAGGTTATCGAATTCAAGAGCAATGTTACTTGTAGTTACTTCCTAGTTTCGATTACGTAACTAGTTTTGAACAATAGCTAGGTACCTACCTATTTCAATGCTCTCGTAATTTTGATACGTTTGTGCATTTACTACAGCGAGGTCGATTTTAATAGACTAGCCAAAGGCCAGCAGTTAAATATCTAGTTCTCGTAGATTAGATACATACAATACGGCATTTCACTCATTTTTTTTTACTAATTATATCAAAAAGTAACCCGAAACCGAAAACAAAAATAATTAGTTTAATTCGCTCATAAATAATTAAGTTATAAGCCTTTTATATCTGGTGTAAAGGGATACTGTCTGAAAAAGATTTCCGATAAGATTAAGATTTTATTTAAGAAACCTATAATGGAACTATTTTTATTTGTAAAATCAAATCCACAGTTATTTCCCAAATTCGTTGAAACAAAAAAGAAGGAAAACACTGTATGATCCCAATATAAACGTACGTTGACCACAAGGGGATACAATACTGCAATGATGGATAAAAATGTGATCAGTATGGCTCCCATTGTATTTAATAAATTGCCAAATAATTTTAAAACTTTACATTTTGTGACATTAAAGAATAATTAAAATTGCTTTTGATTGAGAAATGTTTTTATAATGTAAATTACTATTTAAAAGATAATTTGACCCTGGTAATATGATTAATTTTTATTTGTATTAATATTTTGTATCTTCTTTCGGAATCATGAGTCTTTTCGTATTATTATTTTTTTATTAATTTGATTTAATGATTAGATTTTCTTTTAAAACCGTAATAGGTATAATGACTGTAATATTTTGATTTATTTTAAGTAGAGTTGCCATCAATTTGGACTTAATTTTATTTTATTATTGTACGTCCGTTAAGGGCAGGTCACAGTGGTAACTTTTATATATTTTAAGATCTTTTGTAACCTGTGCTCCACGATAAAGATATTTGATTTGATATAAAATATTGTCCAAAAACAAACACAGTGAAATACCCTATTGCCAGTATGATATGACATTTTTCATCTCCTATTTATCTTTTTTATTAATCATTTCTACAATAGGAAGCCAGGCAACGTCTGGAAGGGTTACCCCAATCATTTTTAAAGTAGCCGTTGGTAGAGACATTCAGCGTTTTCCAATTTATTTTACGTATTACACTTTATACGTATTTAG
Source organism: Acrobasis repandana (assembly GCA_963576875.1). Taxonomy (NCBI): domain Eukaryota; kingdom Metazoa; phylum Arthropoda; class Insecta; order Lepidoptera; family Pyralidae; genus Acrobasis; species Acrobasis repandana. The sequence goes on along the minus strand of OY756233.1, from coordinate 11,039,393 downwards.
TACGTATCCCCTATACTTAACAGGTACTAACAAAAACATAAATCAAGCATTAAAAAAATATTTTCACAAAGTTGTTTTGTGAAAGTTTTGAAAAACCTTGAAGAGTTGCAATTTTTTAATAAAGTATAAAATCATATACTCGTATGTTGACGCTACCATCCCTATTCCATGTCGATGTTTTATTACGAAATCTCTGTTTTGTTATTACGTTATTGTTATCAATATTAATAATTATTTGGCTGGCAACGGACTCAATGATAGCAATTACGCTACTGACTATAACTATTTACACGAGTTAGTATGATTTTGACACTTTACTGGTGTAGTCGTAGGTATGTTGCGACTGCGTTCATCCATTAATGCTCTAGTCATGTACTTTTTACAACTTCGCAACTTCATTTAAATGTTAAGTAGAAAATGCTCTATACGTTAGTGAAACCCGCATGAAAATCGACCCAGCAATTTCTCAGAATAACCTGCACGCACAGAATTATACACATACATATGCTAATATAAATTTTAGTACTATTAGTATATGATTATTATATATTATTATATATTTTAGTATATGATTTTATACTTGACGGTAACGGTAATTTATATTATTATTGTATCAGAACAATTCTTGATTAGATTTTTAATCGCACATAAAAATTAAATTGGTCCATGTAATAAGTGATATCCTCCCTCAATTTAAGCCTATGTCTGTAGCAAATTAAGCCAATAATTATACACAATTTATCCTAGACTAGATCGGAAGTAGTAGGTAATATGCGTAATTATTATATCACAAAATTATTATTTAGCTCAAACAACCGAATAACTCAACCGTTAATCAATTGACCTCGGAACCTACGCAAATTTAAATGTGCAGAGGTACAGTCGGCCACAAAAACTGTCCTGACTTGCGAACTAACCTAAAACCCTAAATTAGTAATACATTAATGTACGCTCACATTTCCTTCGAATATTCGGAAATGTTGCAAACATGATCTTATAATGTGGTGGAGTCAGACAGTATAGTATTTTTTCGTCACTGTGCAAAATATTTTAGAACAAAAAATTGTTAATATAGACTCACTAGCAACATTTTATTTGCCCTAAGAAGTGGGAGTACGCATTGCTAACGCTTTCAGAACTTAAGCAACCCCGGGCTTAGTCCGCACTTGGATGAGTGACCACAAGTAGCAGCACAATTTCTCGAGTTCCTCTATGCTTCGAAAGGCAAGCTATGTTAGATGCCTTTAAGCAGCTTTAAAAATCTGACACCAGTGTTGGCCACTTTACATACACATAAGAAAAACAAATCGTCACTGCCAGTTCTAACCGGCAGTGACTAATAGGCTTAGTTCATTGCTTTGGTAGGCAGTTTCAGGCAGTGGTAATTCGATTCGAAAAGAGAACGGTCTCGCTCGCATATTGTATAAATACCAAAGAGTCAAAACGTTAAGCTAATGAAAACAGGAATGAGTTTATATTAAATAAAAAAAATGGGGATTATCTATTGATCTACTTGCTGTTTAATAATAATTGTGATCCCCAGCTTCGATATTTTAAGACTGTAACAATACACGTATATATTTTTGACCTGAGTGTACAATAAGTGTTTACCTCCGTGGTTTACCTATACATTTTGTATACCTAGCTATAGTCCAGACGACCTCTGTGGCGTAATAGCACAGAATAAATACCAGTAGTAGTAATAGTCAACACGCTAGTCCGTAAATCCGGAGGTCCTGGGTTCGATCCCCAGCCAGGGCAAGTTGGAAAATGGCCCTTTTCAAATTGTCCTGGGTCTTGGGTGTTTATCTATATATGTATTTATTATAAAATATAGTATCGTTGAGTTTGTATCCCATAACACAAGTTTAAACTTACTTTAGGGCTAGCTCAATCAAGTGTAATTTGTCCCTATACCTATATTTATTTAATATTTACAGTAATCTTTCAAGCTAATCGTCTTATTATAAAAACAGGACTAATTTTGTTACTAGGTTTAAATCATTATCCACCCAAATCAAGTTTATATTGACAAGTGAGAAAGTGTGATGTTACTAGATGTTAACTTGATTTGGGCGGATAATGGTTCAAACCTAGTAACAAAGTTAGTCTGGGTTTTATAACAAGGCGGCAAGAGTTTATTTATTCCGCCGACTGTACATTTGCTCAGAGTTCGCAGTTCTTTCGTCATTGAACACGGCGGAATAGTATAATTTTCCTTCGCATAATTGCTAACCCTCGTTTCTAGATACATTTTCCTGCTTCCTATACTTTGAAGATCTTGGTTATTTTGAATAATTTATCATTATAACCGGCCTTATAAGAATTAAATTCAAAAACTTATGTGGAGTCAAATAAACCGGGCAAGTGAGAGTCGGACTAGTACTTGAAGGGGAACCCTTCAAGTAGTCCATACCTCTCCGTACAATAAACACGTTTCCTGTATGACGACTTCCATTAGTTTCTAACTTTATCTTATTTTTAGTTTTGTTGTTATAGAGGCTATATACATAATAGTGAAAATTTCAAGTATCTAGTTAATGCCATTATGAAGATCGAATTAAAAACGCTGAATAAAACACGTTTCTTGTATGACGACCCCCTTAAATTTTTAACTTTATGTTATTTTTAGTATTTGTTGTTATAGCGGTCACAGTAATACATAATCGGTAAAAATATCAAGTGTCTATAGCTTTTACGGTTCAAGAGATAGAGCCCTGTGACAGACGGCCGGGCAGACAGCGGAGTCTTAATAATAGGGACACGTGGCACCCTTTGTGTAAGGAACTCTAAAAATAAGGACTGACTTTAGTTTACTTGATTTCTTCCATGCTGGTCTAGTAGAGAAGACTTAGAATGTACCAGCTGCTTCTCTTCCCGTGTAGATTGTAAAAGCCGATCAAGGAACTGGGCGAAACTACGAATCATGTTAATAGGCGATGCGGCTAACAACCCATCACTATTTTGATTCCTTTTTCCACCTTCTTGTCTACCATCACACTAAAAGTGGATTTTGGGTCTTGCAACCCTGGGCTGCCTGCTTAGCGCTACAAGACCAAAACGCTCTGTCTGCCCCATTAGGGATAAAGACGTGTTAGTATGTAGGTTACTTGATTAAAAGAGAAAATTTGAATTTGATTGTTTTCTAAAATTTATTGTTATTGCCCTAAATGGTTGCAGTTTAAATTGAATTATAGTTTCCTCTCATTACTCGTTAAAGTATGCGGACCTTGTAAATCTGCACATGAACAACATCTCTGTGGTTAGTTTCACAAGATAGGATACGTTGACTCATAAATCTCATTATTTATAGATGTTTATCCTGCAGTATGTTTGGCTAACATCATTATCATCAGGTCTTTTTTTGGTCTGCAGTGCAGTAGTAGACCCTCTCTGTACTACCAGAGCCATATATTAGCCAGAGCAGTCAGAGGATTTGGCCTACACTCTCCACGCTGGCCAGACGGGTTGGACAGGTCTTTTTGATTTAGCTTGTGACAACTGGTGTGCAACCGGGAATACGCTCGAATTAGACTTAGTCGTCATCATCCGAGCGTATTCCCAGTTGCATCCTCAGCGTTAACGCTTCAAAGCCCGGGTCCGCTACCTAACCTAGGTGATTTGACGGGGTTACTTGGTTATTATAGAGAGCGACTGCTGTCTGACCTCCGCAACCCAAAGGGTAGACCAGAACCAATCCTAGGATAGTTTTAACTAGGATAGGTTTGTTGTTTATTTGCTAACATAAATTATGTATTTACGCAAGTTAATTTAGGTATGTCAATTATAACGAATCTTTCGTCTTATTATAAACCACGGACTTTACTTGGTTTGAACCATTGAACCTCCCAAATAGTTGAAACCTAAAAAATTCCACTATTTCCGGCATGACATCTTAATTCAGTATCAGTATCTATAGAAATATCGTAGTTAGATATCTCAGGAATCATTAGTATTTGTAAGAATTTCCTGAAATAGCAGTAAATTCTAATAGGTATAATAAAGTGCCGGTCTTATCCCGGGAGATCTCTTTAATTTTATTTTAGTTTTGAAACACTGGTAGGTAACAGTCAATTCATCCGACGACTCATAGTGATGCTAGCGGCATTGAAAACTGATTTTAGAGCTATTTATATACTACAGCTGTTGCTTGTTTAGATAAATTAGCTTAGATCGCATTGTCAACAATACAATACACTGGTTAGGCTAATGAAAACTTGCATTTATCCTGTTTATGAACTGGCGCGCAATATGCAAGGCTTTCCGTATGCATATCTAATTGTTCTTCTTTAATGGTCTGGGAGAAAAGAAAAAACTTAGAATGTGCTGCTTCTCTTCCCGCACAGATCGTAAAAGTCGATAAAGGAAATAGGAGACAATTCTAATCATGTGTATGGGCGACATGCGTCAGCATCAGGATCACTATATTTGAATCCATTTTTCCACCTTATTGCCCATCATCACGCTAAAAGTGGCCTTTGGATCTTGCAACCTTGGGCTCTGTGTGTTAATGATAATGAATGATGAATATAGTGTCTTCTTCCTTCTTCATCCAAGCGCTTTCCCGGTTGCATCCTCAGCTGTGCTGCTTCGGAGCCCGAGGTGCGCTTTCCCGCTTTTTCTTCTCCAAATATTACATGCATGTCAATGGTCAACCAAGGATGCCAAAGACCTTACATTGGAGAAGAAATAGCCGGAATAGTTAAAATGATTTGGCTATAGTTTTACGACCGGCCGCCTGCCTGACGTCAACCCTCTTTGGGAATGTATTTGGGCGAAAATTTTTACAACCGGCCGCCGCCCGACGTTAACCCTCCTTGGAAATGCAATTGTAGCACGAGATGTTTGTGCTTAGTCCTTTAGTCGCCTCTTACGACATCCACAGAAAGAGATGGAGTGGTTTTATTCTAACCCGGAACCACACGAGGTGAATGATGAACTATCAATATGGAAAACTCCTACACCCTTACATTTTCTTTCAAGTTCATATTTTGCCTATTGAAAACTAGTTTTATGCAATTTCTTTGAAATTAGAAAATACTGCCGAAATTTGACATTTAATTTCAAAATAAAAGCTAGACTAAGAGTTTTTGGCGGGAAGTCAAAGGGTTCGGTTGGGGTTTGCTTTAAATTATTTTGCAAATTGATTTTAGTGGACTTTATAATATGAAATTGGTGTTGTTTGGTGTTATAAATGCTCATGCTCATGAACAATGTGTAAAATAGTTGAAGTGGACAGTCATAGTACGGCTGTAGTGATATTTGTTTTGCGGACTGTGGTCTTAGGGCGTCGTCCGCCACTCAGTCGTCTATGAAAACCAGTGGACTCGTACAGATTTGTCGCCAGAAGCTCCCTTGAAGCAGTCAAAGGCCTACACCACCCTTTGATTGTACCTTGTTAGGATTAGATTAGGTTAGGATTAGGAATAAAGAACAAAATTAAAGATAGGCTCTAAAGGACTTGTATCCAGAGCCGTAAAATTATTTAATAAAAAAAACTAGACTACGTTTGTATAAAAAGTTCTAGGGTAACGGACTCAGTAGTTGACGTGGCATCGATAGAATCATACGATAGAATGATATAATGTTGGTAACTATTGGTACCCACTTATCGAGTGTTTACAACAATAACTGATAATGAGCCTAATTGAATAAAAACCGGTTCAAAAACACGTGAAGGTCGGTTGCATAACCGAGATAAGTGTACAAATAAACAGATAGGATCCGTAGCCTCATGGACGCAATAAAATATGATCATAACCGTTTATGTAGGTCACAGTGTTTGTGTTTTTAACATGATAGGTAGCATGATATTAGCCACAGGAAGTCCTCGGCTGGACCTTAATTTCATAGGCCTTAACTTTTTAACATGATATGCAAATGTAATTTTTTTATGATAAATCTATTTATTTTCGTAAACCCTAAACCTAAATACACCTCATCATCATAATCATTTCAGCCGCATAACGTCCACTGCTGGACATAGGCCTCTCCCAAGGATTTCCAATATGACAGATCTAGAGCGGCCTGCGTCCAGCGCTTTCCAGCGACCTTAGTCAGATCGTCTGACCATCTTGTGGGTGGGTGTCCAACGCTTCGCTTGCCAGTACGTGGTCGCCATTCGAGAACCTTTCTGCCCCATCGGCCATCGGTTCGTCGCTAATCCGCTCTCAAGCTAATCCGTTGGGCTATATCAGTGACTTCTGCTCTCCTAAGAATTTCCTCATTCCTGATTCAATCATCCACCCTCTCCATAGCGCGTTGAGCGACCTTGAAAAGACTTTCATTTTCGAAAAAAACTGTTTATGTTCGTATAGGTACCTAATTAATTCTAAGCCTAATAATGAAATAATATCGTATTTTTTTACATTTAGTAAGACGCATACCTACATAGAACAAATTACTCCTAGCGGAGATGAGTAGCTATATTTTATCTGTGGAACAAAATCATTTCAATTCACAGGCAAAAGGTAGTAAATAAAGATAACTAACAACTCTTTTCATTCCACTATAAACCTACCGTCATGGTGAAAATAAATAAATACTTATTTTTCTATAAATCCAATGGATTTTCACCATTGGATTGGCATTTGCCAATGGAAGAAAATGTGAATTGAATGTAAATACTTTCCCATTTATTGGTGTGAATGTCAAAACTAGTCGCTGCGTAAAAAGTGGCTACGATTATATACATACAGTCTCACTTATGCATGTGGTAACGCTGAAACCTGTCTCGGAAACAAGTTGCATTAACATATACGCCACATCTACCAAGTTTTTAGGTCTAAGCAGCGTATTGCCGTTCGATTAAATATTATCATTTCTAAGAGGCCATCTTTTCTATACGACTTCTCCAAACAAGCTTATTTGCCAGAAAAATTAAGAAACCTCAGGCTTTCAAGCGTTCACCCCCAGTAACTTTTAAACAACTGAACCGATTTTCATCAAGCATAGCTAAGAACTAAGAACCATCTCGTTATTCTCGACAGACATGGCTTGCGATTAAAAAAACCGCATCGAAATTTGTTTCTTCGTTTAAGAGCTACGAAGACACAGATAGACACACAGGTATGCAAACATACAAATAACAGACACAGACACGTCAAACTTATATCTCTTTTCCGTCGGGGGTTAACAAAAGAATGTAATGTATACGAGATTTTTTATTCCTCCATGCCTATTCAGATTTTGGTGTACGGTATATCGTTATCGTTAAAATCTTTATTATCCCGAGTGACATAAACTTTATTTTTGTTTAGAAAATTTATGGGCAGCCGTGTTTTGTATTTTTTAATTATAGACTTGTTGCCTACTTAATATTAAAACAAAGCTCTGACTAAAAAAGTCAACATCTAGCTACTTGCACCCCATTGCCCTTTGGCGTATCGAAGATTTCCACGTAAAATAAACCTTATCATTTTCCCAGCCAGGACAAGTTGTAAATTGGCCTTTTTCAAATTGTCCTTTGCAGCCCTGGGTCTTGGGTGTTTATCTATATAATATGTGTTTATCATAAAATATAGTACCGTTGAGTTAGTCTCCCATAACTCAAGTTTATAACTTACTTTGGGGCTAGTTCAATTAGTGTGATTTGTCCCTATAGATATATTAAATAAGTTAGAATCAAACTCTTCTTTTGACTTACTCTTAACAAATTTATTTTATCACCATAATATGTAAGTACTACACATGAAAATTATTAAAAATTTACAACGTAAGTAGGTAAGTTTTTTCTAGATTAGTCTTTTTCTTCGTCTAAGCGCGTTCCCGGTTGCATCCTCAGCTGGGCTGCATCGGAGCCTGGGGTGCGCTTTCCCGCTTTTTCTTCTCCAAATATAACATGCATGCAAAATGGAGAAAAATAGAAGGAACAGTTTAAATTATTTGGCTATAGTTTTACGACCGGCCGCCTGCCTGACGTCAACCCTCTTTGGGAATGTATTTGTGCGAAAAGTTTAACAACCGGCCGCCGCCCGACATTAACCCTCCTTGGGAATGCAATTGTAGCACGAGATGTCTGTGCTTAGTCCTTTAGTCGGCTCTTAAGACATCCACAGGAAGAGATGGAGTGGTCCTATTCTAACCCGGCACCACACGGGCTTTTCTAGAAAAGTGAAGTATGTTTAACATCTCTAAATCTGACTCAGTCTTGCAGTTAGCTACATAGTGTGAACCATGGGCGTGAATCACTCTTAATAAATCTAGATCTGCATCTAGACCGTTCCTGTTTAGCCGACTTCCAAAAAGGGGGAGGTTATCAATTGGTCGGAATCTTTTCGAAACCGGTCTATTCGTTTAGGAGCTACAATGCCACCGACAGATATATTTCATATTTTTGGTCATCTTATGCATTATTAATATAAAACATAAACAAATAAACGGGCAAGTGCGAGTTGGACTCGTACATAAAGGGTTCCCTATTTCAGTACAATGTTTTAAAACGCAAAAAAAGACACGTTTATGTATGACGACCCCCTTTAATTTCTTTTTATTTTTAGTATTTGTTGTTATAGCGGCCATAGTAATACATAATCTGTAAAAATTTTAAGTATCTAGTTAATGCCATTATAAAGATCTAGTTAAAAACACTGAAAAAAACACGATTTTTGTATGGCGACCCGCTTTAATTTTTAACTTTTTTTTATTTTCAGTATTTGTTGTTATAGCGGCCACAGTAATACATAATCGGTTAAATTTTCAAGTGTCTAGCTATTACGGTTCAAGAGATAGAGCCCTATGACAGACGGACAGACAGCGGAGTCTCAGTAATAGGGTTCCGTTTGCACCCTTTGGGTACGGAACCCTAAAAAAAGAAAATTGGTAGCAATATCTTTTCATTTACTAGACCCAGTAAATGAAAAAGTTGACGTCATGTGACCTACTTAGATCTTTTTTTTTACATTTACAATAGTACTCGTTTTATTTACAACCTAAATATGTACATATCATTATATCAAAATAAAAATAATGAATACTAATTAAAAACTAGAACTTAAAAAGCTACAAAAAAATTATGGTTTAAGTAAAAATAAATATAGATAGATCTTTAGATGAAGTCTGAAAAAAATCCAGCGAGGTACTCGTGCTTGCGTGACTTGCTTTGATCGTTGATGTCTTCAAAAACCAATAAAGGTAAACCAAAACATACAGTTCTAGCCAGAGTTTTATTTATTCATTTATTAAGAATAATGCACATTCATTTCCAAATGAGTGCGAAATGTATTAAAAAATATTTGCATAGTTATCAAAAGTAGGTAAAAACAACATTTACGTCGTAGTAAGTAATAAATAAACCAACTTTACTACCTACTTTGTAAATTGTGTTTTTGTAGTTATACGAGTAAGTAACTATACCTACTATACAATAAACTTTTATGACTGCACAGTTACAGTTGAAAGGTCAAGTTATAGGACGCAAAAACTTTAACTTTAACTATAAGTACATACATATTATAATACAAGTACGAAAAATATTCAGCCTGCGTAAATTTGAAAAATTTGATCAAGTGCGAGTCGGCCTTGTACATAAAGGGTCCCGTATACGTACCTCCGTACAATGATTTAAAACTCTGAAAAAATTACTTTTCTTGTATGACAACCCCTTTTAATTTTTAACTTTATATTACTTTTAGTATTTGTTTTTATAGAGGCCACAGCAATATATTATTGGTGATTTCAGGTATAAACGTACAGAGGACTGCATAGCTTGGAATGAGTTTCAAACTAAATTTAAACTTTTAAAAATCACTAACTGACGGCGACGGCAAGCTACTTTGTTTTATACAAGAAATAGTAAAATAAATGAATAAATTGATAAGGACAAATCACACCAAACTAAGCTTAAACTTGTATTATGGGATACTAACTTGACGTTACTATATTTTATAATAAATACATATATAAATAATCATCACCCACTGGCCTTTTTCATTCAAGTTGTACTGGACCCAGCAAGGTCCAGTACAACTTGAATGAAAAAGGCCAGTATTTCTTTTCTAACTTGTCCTGGTCCTGGCTGGGGATCAAACCCAGAACCTTCGGATTTGGCACCTGGCGAACTGGCATGTTATCCACTACGCCATGGAGATCGTCAAACTATGTATTGATTCAAATAAACTAAAAAATACGCCTTCACGACGACGTAAAGTAAACAAAGCCTTATCGCCTCAAATCGACAAACAACTGATTACTTATTGAAGTGATACGAGTATTTGCGACGCCATATAGTCTGCTGTTTACCCAATTATATAACCCTCCGAATATATTACACCGCATGGAAAAATGTTAAGCATTACAGCTGTGCACATTGTATGCTAATTGGTTGTATTACGTTTTTCCAGCAGCAAAATAAGATTATCGGTTTGTCTTCGTTATTTATGTAGTTCAATCCTACGTTGCAGTTTCAATTTATGTTTATTTAAAAAAGAAAGATAAAATAATTTACATATTTACAGATATAGAAAAGTTAAATACCTATATATGTTTATGTTCGTTATAATATAATATGTTTAATAGATTTGAGCATACGGGAATTAACGAGAAACATACCTTTTTTTATTTAATTTCGCTGACGTTTCGTCCTGATTGCATCCGGACCCTTATCTCAGATCCAGACTCTCAGAGCCGGACGCAACAAAACAAATGTCTGTCACAACGACTTTTTGTAGGTTTTGGTATAGCAGTTCAGTCGACTATCAACTACTTAAGTGGAATATTTATTTCCTAAACCGATGAAAATGACCATAATGAAGAAAAAAGTATTTTCTCGAAGTAGGTACCTATTTAGGATTTACATAAATTTATTTATAAGTAATTAGGTACTTTATTTTGAGACAACTACTTACCATGAAATAATAATTAACCAATAACTAACAAACGTGTATGGTGTTCTTTGATTTGATATCTAGCAAGCAGTAAATGGTAGTACCTACCTTAGTTGAACTAGTAGGTAGGTACTATCAGAATGTTCCAGTTAAAACTTTACGATTGTCCTTAAGGTCGCCACATAAAGGTTAGCCATAACATTGGTATAAGACCAAGTGCATCGTGTCGTAGGTACTTTGAGCCCGTCACGTCACAGCTATTGAAAGACAGAATATAAACTTTAAAAAAAAAGGGGCCAATTGCGAGTCGGACTCGCCCGTGAAGGGTTCCGTAGTATAATATAAAAGTTCTAAATGTAAATTGCGGTTTACGATTTAAGACGTATTAAAAAAAACTACTTACTAGATCTCGTTCAAACCAAGTTTCGGAAAAAAGTGGCTGTGACATACATACGGACGGACAGACAGACAGACAGACATGACGAATCAATAAGGGTTCCGTTTTTTGCCATTTGGCTACGGAACCCTAAAAAATTGTAACAGGCGGACTTGACGGCTGTCTATCCCACCACGTAAGGATAAAGACGCGAAAAATGTTTATGTGCCGTGTGGTTCCTGGCAGAGTAGAATAGGACCACAGTACCACACCAAGTCTTCCCGTGGATATCGTAGAAGGCGACTTAGGAAATACAAGCTAAACAAAGCTTATAAACATCAATGAGACCTCTCCAACCCGTCTGGCCAGCGTGGAGAGTGCAGGCCAAATCCTCTGCTCTGATTAATAAGGCTCTGGTACATAGAGGGCCGTGCTACTAATAGTAGAGACTAAAAAAGACTTGTTGATGAAATGTTTATGGTTCACTGCACCAGTTTTACCGTATATCGACATGTGACTGAACCTGAATCACCATATGCTAATGTCACAGGCACGTGTCAGACTCAGTGTTACATTACATTATTATTATATATATTAAGTTATTTATTGCTCGAGATACCAACGGCGTATGCAAATTAATTTAAGCTTTATCATTTCCAGGGCGCCCGAGTTTCGCTCTATGAAAAACACCGAGACAACGAGGTTCTCTAAAAATGCGACCTATAATTTTAGACCTATATTTTATTAGATAAATATTTCGGCCCTTAAACATATTAATACTAGATTCTATCGAAATCGTTGGAACCGTTTCCGAGGTCTTCATATATGGATCTAACAAAATATACTGTAACTATTTTAAGGGTGAATTCATTCAATGATACTGAACAATTTCCCTCAAAAAGCATATATCAAAATCTTAGATTAATCGAAATATTAAAAATATTTGTTGGTTTCCTATACAAATTAACCGATCAAGTGAACCAAGTTCGTTTGGAAAGCAAAAAAAAATTTTTCGTATTTCGATAGAAAGGTTCCTTATCATGGAGAAAGTTGTTCAGTATCATGGACTGAATTCAAGTTTAAAATAGTAATAAAAATAGGTAAGTAGGTAGATTAGACTATGGATATATATAAGGAAATAAACCTACTGATATACATTCACGTCTATAAGAATGTTAGATAGAGCCAAGGGTTTCAACTTACAACAAGAGGCGCAGTGCATCAGAGGAATACCGTAAAACGTCTATTCTTTCGCCGCGCAGTTAGCCTTATTTTTTATGGAATACCAGCATGAAAAAAATATGAAGTACAGTTCAAAGATCATAATAAATAATTACATCAAAATATTTTCAAAAAAATATTTAAAACCTAGCGAAATAAAATAGCAAAAAAACTATATCCAGAAAAAGTTTCGTCGCGAATTACTTGATATTTTCAGTGACAACTACCAACTTTTTTACGTCTATAAAAAGTATAACTTAATGAGCAAGAGGCATACCTAAAAAAATTACAATATTTGGTTATAATTATTGAATTAAAACTGAAAAATAACAACCGAAATGGCGGACACGGATTTGAACTGAGACTGGTGACGGTATCGCCACTTTCAACCTTATTTCATTACGAGTACGTATTATATCGCACTGCACCTCCTCAAATACCGAAAGGTTGAGGGATACAGCGCCTTAAAGAAATATAAATGCAAGTATTTACGGTTGACACTACAAGCAATATGTAGACAAATAATAATTATTCACTATACACACACAACAAGGCCATGTGCTATGGACAGATATAACTAATTAATGTTTTCCTATCTGCGTCCTATATTCAGATAGCTAGATTTACAAACATAAACAGTGTTTTCAGATTTCTAATACAATAAAAATATTAAATGGATGTAATAAATTGAAGTAATGTACGCATGTTCAATTGTTAAGATATAGATATAATACTACGCCTATCAATCATGCTTTCTTTGTGTGTGTATTTAGTGGCCAACACTATATACGTAAGTACTGTAAAATTTTCTATCTGCCTGTGCCAATGTAATCAAAAAATATTTTCTTTTTTAGGGTTCATTAGTCCACAAGGAACCCTTATAGTTTCGTCATGTCCGTCCGTCCGTCTGTCCGTCCGGGCTCGTACTCCGCCGCTACTGCACCGATTGTCACGAAAATTGGTGGAGAGATAGTTGAAGTTCCAAAAGTTGGTTTTTAAAATGATAAAAAAATGTTTTTTTTTTTCAGCCTCCCCTCCCATGCAACGAAAAGTGAATTAAAAAAATAGTTTGGAAAATCCAAAAGTGCACGCCTCATAATCTAATTTTTCACAATTAAATTGATTTTTTATAAATTATAATTAAACGACAGTACTTAGAACGCTAATATTAAGTAGGAATCAGCACAGTGTAATACTTTATATATTAAAAACAAAAGTATTCCGGTAAGATGAATTTTTCGACCAATTTCTCTGCCACATACATGGTCACATAAACACAGACTCACGGACGTCCAAGAATGATTAGTTTTAATGTTATTATTTATTATATTAAACAAATTAATTGTTTATAAAATGTACCATATGTGCTAGACAAATTATTTAACTTCATATTAGTGCACTCATATTATCCTGTAAGTGTTATATTAAAAAAAAAACGTCATTTAAGTTTCGAAAGACTGGGTTTTTTGACATGTCAAGAGTAGAGCACTACCTCAACGCTCCGCTTATGAGGCGTGCAATACCTCAACGCTCCGCTTATGAGGCGTGCAATTAAATTAGACTAACGCCAACGTGTGGGGTATCGTTGAAAAGGTCTTTTAAAATGCAACAAAAACTGTTTAAAACTATGTAGATCAAACCCCCCAGTCTTGAGATAATCTAATACAAAGTTAAAATTTGAGGTGTCGCCACCGTAACTTTTGAAATATTACTAAAATAATTCTGAAAAAAATGTGATATATACCTCAAAGTATGTACTTTCAATTAAAACTATAGCGGTCTCGGTATCATAGATAGTTATTATTTAATACGTCATAAATCATAAACCGCAATTTAGCTTTAGAACATTTATATTATGTTACTTGCTACTACGGAACCCTTCATGGGCGAGTCCGACTCGCACTTGGCCACTTTTTTTGTATTACATAATCTGCTAAGTACAGAAATTGAATTTCGAATACATTTAAAATATTTGCGACGAAAATGGACAAGTCATGTGCGTTACTTTGGCAGAACCACTATCCGATTTGGCACCGTACCGCTTGATTTCGTGTTGTGTAATGGATTTATACACAAATAGACATTTTATACAGGAATCAGATGATGATACTATTGTCGTTGTAAAAATAAATAGGATAATATTTTTTTATTTTGCATTTATTGATAAACCAACAGCGATACAGTTTCTTATAAGTAGTTACAAAATATGCAATACTTTATAGGGCCGAAAAAGGTTTATACATTTGTTTTTATCATAATATAGTTGCATCTAACAATGATTTCAATAACAAAACAAGATTACTTGATTAATTTTAAGTAGATAAGTAAGATATACACCAGTATATCATGTACCAGTGCATGTACCAACATGCATTTATTATCTACTAATTAATAATTAAAAATAAATGTAACGAAATTAGAAACATTATTATTATTTTAATTTAAGTTTTATTTTCTACGTCTTTCCATTGAAACGCCCGCCGGAGGAAGCTTTTAGTTAAAGTGTTTACATATATAAAGAAAGAAAATTCGTTTATTTGGTATACATTCAACCAAATAAACGAATTTTCTTTCTTTCTTTCAAATATAAAATGATTGTGCCAAGGTTGAATGGTTCCTTTGCAAAAATTATTATCAAAATTAAATCATTAACATCATCATTCACTTTAAATTTTCAATAGAAGCAGTAATTTAGTAAAAATTAAAATTGCTCGTTGGGATGCAACAAAAGTAGATACCCAACAAGCGCTCAATCTTATGTGGTATTAGTAAATTCCAGTAATATTAAACAAATATTAAAATGATTTAATTTTGATAATAATTTGTGCAAAGGAACCATTTAACTTTGGCACAATGCCGCAGGGGCAGTTACATTTATTTAATTGGGCACTTTGTGATTCTCATAAATTAAATCTTTATGACATTTCGGCGATATTGTGCGTATCCGCGTTGAACTCCCCAAAATACCGGTCCTTGAAATTAATGGGCATTTTTATGGTAGAGCACACAAATTAAAATATCTGGAATACCTACCTAGCCTAAGTTATTAAGTTATTGAAATTATAGTGATGTTTTAGTTTTAAATATACATACTTATCTAATTTGAAACTTAAACTAATTTCAATAACTTGTGAGGTTTCACTGTCAAAAATAGCTCTCGTTCGACTATTCTTATTAACACTTGTTTTGATTCACAATGGCGAGGTAGGTTTACCTATTATACGACGCCAAGATACAAAACTTTAGCGTGAAGAAGAAGCGTGGAAAGAATCACAAATTAGCATCTCGTTGACGTCATACTTGACATTTGGTTTAAATAAATATAACGTTTACATAATCTAGTTCCAAATTATATATTGTAATCGATTTTAGATTAAAACTGTTTTGAAACTAGATACCTACTCCGAATTTAAATTGGTACCTATTTAACGATAGCAAATGTAATGCAAAGATAGGTAACTATTGTATTTTTACTAGGTACTGCATATTTTAATAAGAAAACGTTCTTTTCGAGTGATGATATATCATTTAGCGCTTTTTTCAAACTTCATAGATGAAAAATCATGACTTTTATGACGACCTCCGTGGTGTAATGGTCAACACGCTGGTCCGCCAATCCGGAGGTTCTGGGTTCGATCCCCAGCCAGCCAGCCAGGGCAAGTTGGAAAATGGCCTTTTTCAAATTGTCCTGGGTCTTGGGTGTTTATCTATACATGTATTTGTTATAAAATATAGTAACGTTGAGTTAGTATCCCATAACACAAGTTTAAAATAACTTACTTTAGGGCTAGCTCAATCAGTGTGATTTGTCCTTATATATTTATTTATTTATTATTTATTTATTTTATGTTTTTCTTTATAATACGATAGTCATTCAAAATGCTCACAAAAAACATAATGATCAAATTGTAGGCATTCAAAAGTGAAATCTGTCACGGCATGCAAATCGGCATGCTTGTTTGCATCCGATATAATTTGGCATGCATCAGTCAGTTGTATCATTTTCCTGTACAATCACATTAAACTGTAAAGTCAAGTATGCAGTCTGTTTCCATCAGAAATGTAACATGTTACATTTTCGACTATACTTAATAGTTAAATATCCTGTAAAGAAATATTAAAGGTAAGTAGGTATATGAGATAAACACTGTGATCAATAGATACATTTTTATATGCTTGCACCCAAGAAACAAAGTTCGTAATGATGCTTTTTCATACAAATATGAATACGCCCAGGGCAAAAGTTTTGAATTTTGTTACTTAATTACTTAAAAAATCTTTACAAAGATATGACGCAGATGGAGTCGCAAATATAAACTTGTTTATTCATAAACTTGCTTAAAATACCTATATAAACAATGTTTTGAATAGGTGTAGGATCAATCAAATGACGATTGAACCAATGACAATGACGACCAATGACTAATAAGGGTCAGAACTCAGGACACGCGACACAACACGTGAGTACATTTGCAGTTTTCATATCTGTTGCAATATACTTCCGCAGTTTAAATTAATATGCATCAAGGCATTTATATGTAACATGAGATTGACATCCTTTGTACGAGCTGCAATGTCGCACTTGAACTTCAACTAGGCACAACGTTGTTGGAATTATTCATACAAAACTGCGACGAACGCAAAAGATATATTATTTTTAAAAGAAAGAGTATTTAGCATAATTGAAGACCGCGCTTGCACGTAAATTGAAAATTCTCTTTTTTCGGTCGGCTAAATAATTCGTGACTTTGTAAGCAATATCCAGGCTTTTGCTCCCATCTCTCCCTGACGACCTTTAAAACCCGTTTTACTTGTTGAACAATGCCTTTCACTTATGCTTTTTCTCAAAAAAATATAAGGAAAAAGTTTACTTGTACGCCAACTGATTGTACGTCATTTCAAACATTGACTACAACAGAACAGATGTTCAACGATATGATTTATGGTGAAGACGATAAAGACATTCGTGCGCATTATTTTAGTTATTGGCAAGACATTTAGATAACGAATGATTTGATTGGCAGTGCCAAGTGACCATGTGTATTATATGTGTAGCCTGGCTACACATATAACTAATTGGTGCCCAACGCTTATAAATGCTCCCGCGATATTATCGGCATCTACTCGTAAAATAAATTAATCTAAGACTGTATTTATGTAGGTAAAAGATAATAAATTTAAATTTCCACTGCACACCTATTCTGCGCCTGAAACAATGCTATTTTGCATAACAATACTATTAATATTTTTTAACTAGGTAGGTACTTTGTGGAAATTGAAAACTAAGTGCGGGCTGTTCGCAATTTTTCAGAATACTGCCATAATACAATTTTTAAAATTTATTTTATTTATTTTGATAGTTTTACATCAGACTTTGTAGTTCTTACCTTTTCTTCTTCCAAAGGGTCCGCAGAACGAGTTCCCCTTCCCAATGATGTTATCATCGATGTACTTCATCAACTTCAGGCCGTCTTCACTCTTGCTCCCCTGGGAGTCATTCCCCCATCTCGCAGGTAAGTCTTCTTGCATGGATTCTGATTTTCCTTTAGTACCTTTTGACTTTTTCAAAACACTAGTCATGCCGTCACATTACACAGCGATACGCTATAGTACGAACCCAACCAGCACAGAACACACTGTTTTGTTTACTCAAAATAGATTACGAAACACTGAATACGAAAAGTATCGTTTATAAATACGATTTTACGCACGCGTTGGTAGCACACACGCCGAGGCGACCGATACTCGAATGAGTGAGGTAACCTTGTCCGAGCGCTCTGCGGAGTGTACTACGGTGCGCACCTACTCGACGATACGCAAGACGCGGGCTTCGGACATGTGGTTGTGCTGACGTGACGCACACTTGCGCGCCGTAAAATTGGTTGCCAGCAATGAAAAATATTTCTTTTTAGAAGAAATTATAAAGAAAATGGGGAACATTTCAGTTTCAGATTCAAGTGACCAACTCAAAGAAATTGGACTCTACTATTCCAAAACAGAAAATAACAAGTCATTGAGCTCTTACAGTTATGTATAATAGCCATCAACCGCTTAATTTTCTTCTTCTTCTTGAACTTAAGAGCTTGCTCTTGTCGGTGGAGTTAAGTGGAGATCTTTTTAACATTGGAACGCTTAACTTTATGAGCCTGAATTTCATGGTGAGCGTACATATATTGCGTTTATTGTTTACTGAAAAGTAAAGCAGCTATGTTATCCAAGCGATTTAGAGACCTGGCTGTACGTTTGTATGGGAAACTCTGATTCTGTCTAAGGTAAGGGGACTCTTAAATGCCACTTTTACAGTGTCCTTTGTAAATTTTTCGTTTGGAAATATTTTTACCTTGGATAAATGTATGAGAATAACTGCTCTACCCTGTGGCTCTACCACTCATGCTCTACCTATCGTTCAGGGCGTAACCACTTATCATCGCTTATTAAAGGTCTACGCGCCTTTAGGCTAACATAAATCTATGTACTTACGAGTATATTTTAGCCTCACCTAGTGACGTTTCCTTTTTCTACATACAAGGCTAGTATCTAGGTATGTAGAAAGTACTCATGAAAATCCCCCATATACATAGATAGATAGAAATGCTCTTTAGGGCCATACATGAATTTTCAATTTTCTAGTGCTGCCCCCATTTGAAATAAATTATTTGAAAGAAAACGGAGATATCATTTTAATTTTTGTCTTTGTGAAGCTTTTAGAATTTTTGCAGAAAAGCATAACTTGTTAGTTACTTTAAACTGTAAATTTAACAGTATTTCATAAAATAGTTTGAAGGGTTATTTAGAGCTTCCGAAGGACAAAATTTTAAATGATATCTCCTGTTTCCTTTTAATCAAAATTATTAATTAATTAATAATTTATTTTAAATGGGAGCAGCACTGGGCCCCGGAAAATTCACGAATGGCCTAAACGGTTGCATACGAAAGTATTTGGCTGAGATAATGGTTATTGTTGGTATTTGGCTCCGGTATTTGGCCTATTTTCATTCCCAAACTATGTTCTCAAGTTTCCATGGCAACGCAAGTTTGTTTGTTCGGTGCCAAACCTTTTGTATTCCAGCTTTACGCCTGAGTTTTTTTATTGCTATATAAGGGCGACATAAAATCGAGTTCCAAGATGATGAAGATGCAAATAGCGAACGAGGCAGACCGCAAGGAAGCCCAAAACCGAGAGCGGCGGCGGCAGTGCGAGCTCGAGAGACGATCTCGGATCTTCAATGCTCGCAACAGGAAAATCGGCGTAAGATAGACACTTGCTTATAGAAGGGAAGGGCGGTAGCCCGGTGGGAAAACACATTGCTAGCGCTTTCGCAAATTAAGCAACACCGGGCGTGGTCCGCACTTGGATGGGGTAACCAAAAAGTGGCATAAAAAATCTTGAGTAAAGCCGTTATGGTTCCGACTGTCATCGTGGTATAGGAAGTCGTCAAGCTATGTCAGATGTCTTTATAAGGCAGCTTGAAAAATCTGACACCAGTGTTGGCCACTTACACAAATGAAAAAAAGCTCTTTCTCATACAGAGCGGCGGCGGCAGTGCGAGCTCGAGAGACGATCTCGGATCTTCAATGCTCGGAACAGCAAGATTGGTGTTCTTTCTTCACATTGTCAAATCGAATATACCTACACTGTCACGTCTCTATCTCTAGACCTAGATTTTAGCCTAGGGCCAGAAGACCCTCTTAGCATGATGGTGCCCACCACGCCCGTGAAGTAGAAAAACGGGAATCAAAACAGTGATGAGCTTGACACTGAAACGCAGATACGAAGTTACCTGCGTCAGGCAGGCCGCTTTTGGAGTAACCCTACAGTCGCCAACTGTCGCCGTTAGACCCCTTTCATCTCTCCAAACCACTTACTAACAAATTTTAGTAATTAAAGTAAATTTTTACCCATCTCCAGGTGGATCTTCCGTTCCTGGAGCGTCAGATTGTGGAGAAGCGAGCTGAGCGGGATGACCAAGAACGCAAGAATCTCGCCTTCGCCAACCAAATGATTAAGGACAGCAATCTGGCGGTTGTGCTCGAAGCTAGGGAAAATGAGGTATGATACTAGTGGTTGTGTCTATGCCATAGATAAATACGCTGTTTTACTCACAAAGGGTTAAACGGCGCCCGAGTCCAAGGCTCTCGTTAAACTCTTGTTGGCGCTCGCGAGTGTGCTCTCGTCGAGAGCCTTCTCGGCCGAGACTCTCGGCGAGGGGCTCTCGGCCGAGACTCTCGGTGAGCGTGTACTGCCGGCATCAGATGTAGTGATACACATTCGCCTCAGTCTGAGAGCGAGCGACGCGGCGTACAGTGCAGACGTGTTACTTGATGTGATTGAACCAGTATCATAGTGATAGTAAATGTGAAAAGTTCTACATTTACTATACCTGGTAGGATTAAGAAATAACAGCAAAAATAATAACATGGAAAAGTACTTACTACAGTCCTACATCAGTCAGGACAAGATAGACTGTAACCAAGCTATAACCCATATCATGTCAATAAAAATTTGAAAGGAGACTGACCATTTCTTACTATATATACTGTACCTTCTTTATATTCTCTCCATCCATCGGTTATTTGAAAGAAATCGCTTTTAGCGATAAGACCGCCCATTGTACATTTTTTTTTTCTGTGTATATATTTTATTCTTGGTGTACAATAAAGTATTACTTACCTTTCAAATCCATAAAGTATTGCTTTCATTAAAGTTTAAGAAGTCATTAAGCCCACGTCCTCTTCACCACGGCGACGCCGATTTCATCTGCTTGCTGTGTATGTGTGTACTATGTACCTATTTTGGATCGGAGTTATACTGGCCTCAAGTTAATTGTATTAGGCGAAGGCTAAGGCTTCACAGTCCTTCTAAATCTTCTAGCTTCCTTTAAACAATCACAGGAGCGACGTCGCATTGGGATGGAAATAGACGCGTTTCGCCAGAACTACCAGCGGCCCGAAGACAGGCGCGAGTTCGACCTTAACGACCCTGACGTTCTGAAGAAGCAGCTGCCGCCTCGAGCGTCCGACGGAGAGCCAGTTGGCATGTCCAGTGCTCAGAAGTAAGACCAGACAACTTTCAACTAGATTTATCAATGGCTAGAATATAGAATCCAACCTCAATGATTCTTCTTGGTCGTACCCAATATGGCTGAGGGTCATAACCATCAGGAGCTGTTGGCACGACGTTTCAAGTAGCACGGTCTCGCATACCTACACCAGGCAGCGTTCTTAGACATTAGTAAGTACGTGCGAATCTAGCCTTCCAACTTCCAAATAGGTTGGTCAGGCAAGACTCCTATTTGCACTTCCTTATTTGATTATTAAACTTTTAGGCTTCTGACTATTTGCCTAAAGCATGCATATTTCTTCATTACTACCCACTATTTAGAAATTAGCCGTATGGTTCCCGGCAGAGTAGAATAGGACCACTCCAAGTCTTCCCATGGATGTCGTAGATGGACTTAAGAAACACAAGCTAACTAAACAAAGCTTATAAACATCAATGCGACGTCTGGCCAGCGTGGAGAGTGTAGGCCAAATCCTCTTACTGCTCTGGCTAATATATTGCTCTGGTAGTACAGAGAGGTTCGTGCTCCTGCAGTGGAGACTAAAAAAGACCTGTTGATGATGATTTAGAAATACGCATGCTTTATATGCGTAAGTTATATTTGATGTGGAAATTCGACAGGGCGATTCGCAGTCACGGTAGCACAATTGGAAGTGCACTCACAGTACGGATGGGGCCTAACTTCCAATCTAACTCGTTGCGAAGTTTTTCATCACATTTTTTAAATTTTAATTTGTTAGGTTCGAAGGCGAAGACCTGAACTATGAGGAGCGCCGCAAGATCATGGCCGCCCAGAAAAATGCGTGGCTAGAACAGCAGGTGCAGGAGAGACAGGCTGCCGAAGAGGAGCGGAAGAAAGCTGAGGCTGCCTACATGGTGAGCCTAATACTTTATTCTAAATCACAGGTATGGCACTTCATACAAGCGGAATATCATTTATGCTTACACTACTACAAATGAAACTATACACGTGAATGCGTGTGTGTTCGCCCGCTCTCACCCCGCGACAAGGCAAGAACGAGGGAGAGGTGCGGGGACGGAGAATGGGGACGCGTTTTGCTGACGCATCTTGCACTTAGGAGATTTCGTTCTGTATGAAATATTCTTATTAATTCTTTGTCTAAATTACATAGTGTGCTTCTGCCACTGCAGTTACCTAGTACTAGTATATCCACAATGCAATCTATTGCCACAAAAGACAGTGAGAGTAATACTATTGCCGACCGTCATCACTACTGTTAGGGTTGCTAAGTATATACTTATTCGGGCCGGCCATTGAATTATTAGTTGGCCGGCAGGCGGCATTGTCAGATCGGAAATGTTTGTCGAACATAGCCGCGACCAGAAGCAATTATATCGGCTTTTTTCCCGAACATTCATCTAGGTACACATATATTCGATTTTACCGCCCGGCCAATTAATTCCGGCCCGAATAACTGTGTAGCAACCCTTAGTCCCTTCACCTTTCATTTCCCCACCACCGATAATATAGTTGATACGTGCCTCTGTGGATGTTAAGTTACAGCATCTAAGGCACAATTGATGTCAGTATTCGCGATTCACTTTTCTCTACATCCTCAGACGCAAACCCAAATGTTGATTGTCATCGAAAAGCCCCCACTACTTCGCTATCCTTTTGTGATCACTGATTTTGACACATTATTATAGGAGAAAAAAATTACAATAAATCGCACCCCTGGCTCCGAAACAGCACAGTGCAACCGGGAACGCGCTGAGACGGAAAAATATCAGTGATCAACTGATCACGCAGAATGCTCCGCACTGCTTTCCCATTATGAAGAAATCAAGGAAGACAAATATCATTAAACAAACGTATTCTATTGGTTATCGAAATCTTCTCCATTCAGATGGCAATAAAAGCGCGTGATTTCCGAGCCAGCGAGCTGGACAAGTTGGAGCGCGACTGCCGATACCGTCTCGGGCAAGCCAACCTGCGCTACAACGAGGCTCTGGCCGCTGAGAAGAAGCAGCTGGAGCAGATCATGAAAGAACAGGAAGACGCCGACAACACTGCCGAGATGTACAACAACCTGACATCTGATATGCTCACCGAAAACCCAGATGTTGCTAAGAGCGCGCTCGGGAAAAACAGGTGAAGAGGAAAATACTAAGTAGGGTCTAACAAAATATATTAAAACTATTTTGTGGCTGAACTCAGTCCGTGATACTGAGCAACTTTCTCCAAGAAACGTATGTCGAAATATGAAAAATAATTTTCGCTTTCCATTTAAACTCGGTTCAGCTAATCGGCTTTTTAAGTTGTTTGGGAGGCCGAAAATATTTTTTCATATTTCGATACGAGTATGTGCCTTGAGGAATGTTGTTCAGTATCATGGACTGAATCCACCCTTAAATTAGTTTCAGTACTTTTATTTTTGTAGACCCTATGTGGAAGAAAATATGTAGGTACTATATAATTTATAGTAGATACAGTAATTCTAGATAGCAATGTATGGACAAATTTGTTAATGGAGTACTTACTTTTATCTGTCAAGATAGGTATGTTCATTAAAATATTGAGCCAATTTCTAATCTGTATGTAAAAATTGCTTTGGAAGCCAACTTGAGTGCTTTCACAACGTTGTTTTCCTCTCTCCTTATAAAGCAATTAAAGTCAATAAGAATAATTCGCTACTTCGCTAAATCGAAAAATCGACTGAAAAATCGGTGCTAAACCCTACCGTAGGGTACTTCCTGTGGATAGCTCCATACAACTTATAGAATTTCAATTAATTTCCGTTTGACAGGGCCATCGGTTTCATGTACAAGGGCATGAACCAGGAAGAGCTGAAGAAGTTCTACGCTGCTCAGAAAGAACAAATGATAGCTTCAAAGGTAACGTTTAAATTCATTCACAAAAATCGCAAACTTTTGTAAAAGGACCGAAAATCCAATTTAGTGGATACCTGCAATTCAGGTATCTGCATTGCGATACAATGTTAAGACCGGGGCCCAGTGGCGCCCTCATTTGCATAGGTAGTAAATAAATAAATAAATATATAGGGACAAATCACACTGATTAAGATAGCCCCAAAGTAAGTTTTAAACTTGTGTTATGGGAGACTAACTCAACGGTACTATATTTTATGATAAACACATATTATATAGATAAACACCCAAGACCCAGGGCTGCAAAGGACAATTTGTATAATACTACAATACTAACTTAAGGATACTATATTTTATCATAAATACATATAAAGATAAACACCCAAGAACCAGGACAATTTGAAAAAGGCCATTTTCCAACTTGCCCTGGCTGGCTGGCTGGGGATCGAACCCAGAACCTCCGGATTGGCGGACTAGCGTGTTGACCATTACACCTTACCAAGGAAAGTTGGGAGTTCAAACCTCTGAATAAGGCCAGGACTGGGTACGATTACTAAGTAAAATCCCAGGACGGACCCCCCTCCCCCACCTCTGGCCTGGATATGCCATGCTCATTGTAATTAATCGTAAACAAGGTATAGTTAAAATTCTGCTAACCATTGGGCATTCAAACACGTTTCCGCCAAAAGTGGAAAGTGGAAAGATACTACGGTTATTAATAAAAAAAATAAAAGACTAACTAGATATCTAATGTCTTGCAAAATTGTATTTATTACCTTGTTTACGATAAAATAA
Organism: Acrobasis repandana; assembly: GCA_963576875.1. Taxonomy (NCBI): domain Eukaryota; kingdom Metazoa; phylum Arthropoda; class Insecta; order Lepidoptera; family Pyralidae; genus Acrobasis; species Acrobasis repandana. The sequence goes on along the minus strand of OY756233.1, from coordinate 11,014,267 downwards.
ATTTATTTCAAATGATGGCGCCACTGGACCCATAACGCCTTATAAAACCCAGAAATATAGATACCAATATATTAGGGTAATTTTAATATAAAAATTGGAAAATAAAATTCCTATGTTTGTCAGGCTAAACGCGAGGCTCAAGAAAAGATGGAGGCGGAGTGGCAGGCTCTGGCCAAGTCAATCCAGCGGGAAGTGGCGCGGCAGGACATCGCAGACCAGAGGAAGAGACGGTCAGTCCACATCCTAGTTAATGAATAGATTACGACAAAACACACTGATTGATCGAATAGACACTAAGCAAACAAGGCTTATAATCTATACTAATATTATAAAGCGGAAGAGTTTGTTTGTTTGTTTGTTTGTTTGTTTGTTTAAACGCGCTAATGTCAGGAACTAATGGTCCGATTTGAAAAATTCTTTTTTTGTTGGGTAGTCCATCTATAGAGGAAGGCTTTAGGCTATATAACATTACGTTCCGACAACCACGCGAACGAAGTCGCGGGCACAGCTAGTCATCAATAAGACCTCTCCAACCCGTCTGGCCAGCGTGGTGTAGGTTAAATCCTCTGACTGCTCTGGCTAATATATTGCTTTGGTAGTACAGAGAGGGTCGTGCTCCTGCAGTGGAGACTGCGACGGAGAGGTTACTTCTTGCTCTTCTCTTATTGCTTCAATTTAATTGTATACAACAGTCAAGGAGACTGTTGTATACAATTAAATTGAAGCAATCCTTGCAATCACGCTAAAATAATGGTAAAATAAAATCTTGAAAAAATCTTTTTTTAGGGTAGCTGCCAATGCTGCCATACATGTACAGTGGGAATCATTTTTTTTCTCGATTACTTAACCCATGGTGTGGGTTGTCGTTGAATACCTAGGTCTTTCAAAAATATTGTAAGTTTGTGAACACCATTTTTTGATTTAGGGGTCCGTTTGTTAAATATTTGGTTTTAATACATACTATCACGTCTTTATCCCTAATGGGGCAGACAGAGCATTTCGGGTCTTGCGGCTTGCAGACAGTCCCCAGGGCCGCAAGACCCATATGCTACTTTTGACGTTATGGTGGGCAAGAAGATGGAATAAGGAATTAAAATAGTGATGGGTTGCTAGCCGCATCGCCTTTTTACATGATTCGCATTTTCGCCAACTCCTTCGATCTGCTTTCACAATCTACAAGAGAAGCAGCTGCGGTACATTCTAAGTTCTTTTCTCCCAGACCAGCATGGATACCATTCCATACCTTCATTATACTTACACAAACTGTCTTCATCGCACCACTTTATATTTTCAGCATTAATTCCTGTTACAAAGGTAGCCTGTAAGTGATGACCTTGGCGATAATCTGTTACTGTACTGTCCCATAGTTGGGCAAAAGCCTCCCCTCTAGATTACCATAAACTTTTATCAGTGGCGATAGATTTCCAGCTCTTTTCATATGCCCTTAAATCGTCAGCCCACCGAGTTCGAGGGCATCCTCTTTTTCGTCGCCAGCCTGCAGGGATTAACTCTGTGGTTTTTCTAGCCCACCTATCAGGGTGCATCCTGCCTACATGACCAGCCCAGTCCCATGACCAGTATACCTATACTGTACATATTTTTAAATATTAGGTCCTTACATATGAAATTGCCGTTCAGTATCAAAAAAGTGAAACAAGTTTTTTTTTAATGAAATTATTATTTAATCAATCGAAGTATGCGCCGTTGTTATCGATACACTTCCGCCATTTTATAGGCAGATCATTGATACCGTTGGAAAAAAAAATCCTGGGAGCGAGAGTCTATGAACTGTTTGAAGGCTTGAGGTTTTGACTGCCTCATCAGATTTGAAATTTTTTCCTTGTAAAAAGTTATCCAAATTTTGAAAAAAGTGGTAATCGGTTGGGGCAAGATCTGGAGAGTATGGTGGGTGACGCAGAGGTTCCAGTCGCAGCTCCTCTAACTTGGCGATCGTTTGATGTGCAGTGTGTGGTCTAGCGTTATCCTGAAGGAGCAGTGGGCTAGAGCAATTCATCAGTCTCGGTTGTTTAATGGCGAGCTTTTCCATCATTGTTTGCAATTGTTGGCAATACAAGTCTGCAGTAATCGTCTGGCCTGATCTCAAGAAGCTGTAGTGGATAACACCAGCACTGGTCCACCAAACACTAACCAGAATCTTCTTTTTGGTCAGTTTTCGCTTAGGGCAAGGTTTTGCCGGTTCTCCAGGGTCAAGCCATTGTGATGATCGCTTCCGATTGTCGTACAGGATCCATTTCTCATCACAAGTCACGATACGGTTCAAAATCCCCTCATTATTGTGGCGATTAAGCAAGAAACGCAGCAAGCAACGCGTGTTTGTTGGTTTGCTTCAGTCAATTCGTGCGGTACCCACTTTTCGAGTTTTTTAATTTTTCCGATTTGGCGCAAGTGGATAAGTATCGTTTTGTCACTTACGCCGAAGGCTGCTGCTAATTCAGAAGTGGTTTGAGATGGATCCGCTTCCACTATCGCCTTCAATTCTTCGTTATTCACTTGAGTATCAGGTCGTCCACGAGGCTCATTGTGTAAATCGAAATTTCCAGAACAGAAACGTTAAAACCAAAAACGCACTGTTCGTTCGTTAGCGGTGCCTGGTCCATACACGTCGTTAATTCTTCGAGTCGTTTCTGCAGCACTGGTGCCACGGTGGAACTCGTATTCGTAAATACCGCGAATTTACAATTTGTCCATAGTTGTCGTTATAGCAATGTTGAAACTCAAACAAATGATTTTAAAACAAATGATATACGAATTTTAGAACAATATTTTGTGGCTTCATTTCGAAATAAATTAGAATTTGGAATTCCTAATGAAACGCAAGATATTTGATTTTAAAGTTGCCAGTATTGAAAATCGGCAATTTCATATGTAAGGACCTAATATGATTTATGTGTTTTTGGTGCAATAAAGTGTTACTTTCAAATCATTTATTTTTTATTCTAGCGAGTTGGCCCGCCAACTTATGGAAGAAAACCAGTTGTTGGCGATGCAGCAGAAGGAGAAAGAGAAATACTACCGCGAGGTCGTCAACAACAACACGCCCACCGACGATTACTACTCGCAGTTCAACACCACTACCAGATAAACCAGTTTTGATGTTAAACATTTATGGAAATTTTTAACGTGATGACACTAACATACTTCATAGCTTTACCAGCACAGACCTACCACTACTAGACCTGCATAGTGCGTGGCCACTTTAGTGCATCTCTTTCTATCTTTGATTGTTGCCTCCACCCATATTTTGCACACGTCACAGAATACAGTAAGAGTAAACAGAACGGAATCTCCTAAGGCACGCGCAATATGCGTCCCCGTTCCCCGCACCCGCACCTCTCCCCCGTTCTTGACGGCCAACGTGAGTCATCGAGGCGAAAACGGAGGAGAGGTGCGGGGACGGGGAACGGGGACGCATATTCGCGTACCTTAGGAGATTCCGGCCTGTGCTATGGTTACTAACATAAAATAAGCTCAAATAAAACCCTAAATCACCTTATATATGATAAAATTCCTAAAATTAATAACTTTCTTCGATCGTTTTGTGGTTTGTTTGGCCCAGATTTTGACAGTAGGCCAGCTTATAGCAGCCACGCCGATAGAGACAAAAAAACATATCAGCGTTTCTTTCACACTCACGTTGTACTGTATTTGACAGTCTCATTCTAGCAATATCGTTGCAAGTCTAGTAGTGGTAGGTCTGTGTTTACCAGAGTCAAGAGTTTTACTTCGAAAGTTGCACAACATCAACATGACGTAGCTACGTGTCCGCATCGCAGCGTTGAATATCATTCATCGCTATGTATTTACCCCCACATAAATAAAAAATATCAAACGTTTGCTAAAACTTTTTTAGTTAAAAACATGTTTTGTCTCGTTCTTACTATGTCCAATATTAAGAAGAGCAAACGTTTGGTATTTAATTAGGGGGGGGGGGAACTACGGTCGGGATATTTTACGGAGTAAAACCCCAGTTAAATAAAAAAAATAAGTGTCTAGTCTACCACTAGTGGCCATTTAATAAAAATGAATATACTGCTGCTATAGGTAGAACAAGAAATAATGGTATTCTGCCACGATCCTGTCACACTTGTGTCGAAGAAAGTGGATTGGATGCAGTCGTCATAAAAATGTGGAGTTCGAGTGCGGTTAGGGCAAACCTATGGGTTAGGTTATGTTAGAACTGCGACCAACTTAGACTTTAATTAGTTTAATAACAGTTTAGTTACTTGTTAGTTTTACGTTGTATTTTTAGTTTGTCACTATTTTAATATGTTTTTACGAAATAAAATAAAATAATATTTTTAATTATTATTGTAAAAAAAAAATTAAGGAACAAATTAGAATACCATAATACTTGTGGCAGAATTATTAAATTTCTTATTTTACCTCTAGCGGCTTAGTATTATTATTTTCTAAATGGCCACTGGAGGCAGACTAGACACTTCCTTAAAAAAATGATAGGTATATTTGGTGCGCCGAATATTGTTAAGATCTGGCAAGCCCATAGAAATTCAAAATTACCAACCCTATTCCTTACGACTTAAGGTTTAAGTTACAAAAGCATTTAAGCTGCCACTGCATAAAAAGAAAACAAACTAAAGATCCCCTGACTATGACCAAGCTTTTAATTCGGAATCTCACTTATACAATAGGGATCGGACAACTTTTCACAAAGTGTTTGAAAGTAATTAGAATGGTTATTTATTACCATAAAAATAATATTTTATTTAAATAAGGCTGTACATAAATTACATTTAAAATTTGAATGCATAAAAATGTAATATAAACGCGTAAACGCTCCCATCTGTCACCTTGGCCGCGTGACGTCATCTGTGTGTGAGTATACATCAAACAATCAAGTGGTGAAAAGGATGGCAATACTGGAGGCCACAAATTGACATAGTAATGTTGACATCCATGGTTGACATTTTGAGGTTACCCCAGCCGTCAAAAATGACAATTACAAACGAATGACGTAACGCGCTATGATCGGTGTTTCGTTCAAGGTGGCGAACAGATTCAAAATATTACAATTACCGCATTTTATTTCTTAATTTTAAAAATATAAATCATTATTATTTCACAAAAATACTTATTGAATGGTCAGTTTATTTAATTAATATTATTTCTAATTACAACAAAGATTTTTTTGTGAGACCTGTCCGATCCCCTATTAATAAGTACCTATTAACCCCAACTTGATATTCTAGTATTAACAATGTGACCTCTCCAGACATTCCCGGTGGGGAAGAAGGGAGGGGTAAATTTATAGTATATATATATATATGGTGCTTATATGAAATTGAGTTGATAGCGTTAGTTTTTACTTTTAGTCTATTATTACGAAAATCAGTTTTATTGAATTTGATTGGCTTCTTGCTTTTTGAGTGATGTGATAAATATGTGCAATAATTCTCACTAATTCAATAATATTATTGTTTGCTATTGCTATGATAATTATAGTGGTTTAATAAACATTTTACTTTATATTCGTTTTTATTATTTTTTTATAAATAAAACTATGACATCGATAGAAAAAAATAGTATTTATTGAAAAAATAAAGTTCCAAGCCAATACGGAATAATATATATCACATAGAGTATGGAATACTGATGACTAGAAATATTCTAAATTGCAAATTGGATTTGCAATAAAAAATTGGCACATTAAATGCTGAGATCAAGATCTACCTTCTAATATATTCTACTAAAAGTTTCACTTTGTTCCCTCACAGGCAACACTGGATACACGACATAGGGTAATAATACAGAAAAGGTCCAAGCTCTTGGTAATAATGGTACTTCAGTATTGTGCATATAATATTTGCTCATAGATTCCCCGCGAAATAAAGACTACCGAATGCATATGAGAGTTCAATCTCGAGACCACGATAATGCGGCGCATTGTAATTGTTAATGTCAAACCGCCATCTTTGATATTTATGTATAAAATGCCAAGTATGATATGACTTTTTGACAGTTGTAATACGCCGTATTTTCGAAGACGAGTAGGCCCGTCACCGCCACAATACTACGTCGTACATCGCTAGCTGAAAAGAATGGGGCCAGCGATTAACAACTAATAAATAACAGATGATTTATATATATAACGGGACTTAGCACGAACCTTTTTTATTGTTGAAACGTTAGACAAAACAATAAAAAGAAGTCCCGTTAAATATACAACGTGTTAATGAACTAACGCAAAACTCTCAGGTGGTACCTCAGTCCATGAAACTGAACAACTTTTGTTCTACAACATTCCCAAAATGCCAAAAAAAACGAATTTTCATACAAATTGACTCGATCAGCTGATCAGTTTGTATGAAAATTCAATTTTTTTTGGGTTTCTTGAAAGTTGTAGAACAAAAGTTGTTTAGTTTCATGGGCTGAGGAACCATCTGAGAGGTTTTGCGTTAGTTCATTCACACGTTGTATACATAGGTATACACGCTGACTTTTCATTGGCTTTGGAAGAAAAAAATTCGTATAGCAAATAAAATATACGTAATCCAAATTTGTGTACGACAGAAGAAAAAAAATTTGCGAAAATGATTTTCGATCGAGACCACACAGTTACGCCCGTCTTTTATACGAAGACGTACTCGCGCGGCGAACGACGGGCTGTTACGCTACTAATTGATCTCACGTTTTTACTTTCGAGTTTTAGTCAACATTTTTTGTTGCTGCATTTTCATTTTGACTAGATAATTAGGTCTTACTAACGATCCCTATGAAGTGGCCTTCGGCTCCATAGCCAATGAAAAGTCACCGTGTATATAAATCAAGTGTTCAAAGCGCGATAGTTTTTAAACTACTAACAGTCAACTGATGTTAGTCCCCCAGTGTTTCCATATCGACTAAATTATCTCTGGAGCGCTTCCCAGATATTAGGCCTTTTTTGTTGAGGTTGACTATGGAGTCCGCGATGATCTTGGCCGTCCTGCGCAGGTAGCCGCCGCTGGTTAGCATCACGATAGGGATGTGGTGCTCCTTGCATATCTCAAATACGAACTCATCTCGTTTGATGATGCCCTGTAAAAATGTGTTTTGAAAATTACAACTAAATCAACAGTATAGTTACCGGCTAACAACTTAAAGAAAAATGGCGGTACTGCGCACACTTTTTCCTCCTAAAATACCTGCGCAGCGCCGCCATTTTTGTTCAAGTTGTTTGCCGTTAACTATAGTAGCAAGTTTCTCATACTGTGAGCTGTAAACTTCGCGAGTCTGACGCCCCCCTAACCCCTAGAAGTTTATCGTATGAAAAAGTTGTTCAGACAAAAAAGATGCGTCTTAATAAGGATAACAAAAAAGTCTTACAACACTATTGATAATTTTTGGAAATGGCTGAGATATAGTAATTTTTACGTTTTCAATCCCAATTCCTCCGCCATTTCGAAAAATTTCGATAAACTGAATCGGCAAAAAAAACTATGTAGGTAATTATCGAACCTGCTTACAAAATTTCACGAGAATCTGTTGAAAAATACGACCTGTAACAGCCGTAATTCTGGACATCCGACGGAAATTTTTGCCGAAGCTGAAACGGCGACGCTTCGCTCACTGACAATCAGTAACATATTATGCATTGGCAGTGTATTTAAAACTTGCTCAGAGTTTACTTTGCCCCTGATGGAATACACTGACTTTGTAGTCAGTGTATTCCATTGTAGTTAAATTGTTCCAATTAAACATTATTAAATTCATTTATTATTTATCTACCGACATTTTGTACGCGTCCACTAAATGTATATTTGTAAGTTCTCATTATAAGTGAATTTTGTAGATTCTTTTATGAGAATAAATGTCTTTGACCAGAGAAGTACGATGGAGCAATGAAAATATTTGGAAAAAAATACTTACAATATCACTGATCCTTAAAAGACCAAGGGGATCGGTATCCAATATGTCAGTGCCAGCGTTGTACACCAAGATATCTGGCCTGAACTCCTTTAGAGCTGCCTTGAGGTTCCTGCAATATATATTTTTTTTAATAAATACATAAGGACAAGTTACACAGATGAAGCTGGCCTCAAAGTTTTATAAACTTGTGTTATCTATCTATACAGGGTGACTTTTTAAACACCTTCCAAATTTTAGGGGCAAGATCAGTCCATGATACTGAACTACTTTCTATTAATTATCTATATTATATTATAATTTGGCTGGTGGTTAAAAAGTCAGCCTGTATTTAAGAGCTATGCTCTTGTCGGTGGAGTATGAGTTCTCTTCCATTTGTCTCTCTCGTCCGCCAGCTGTTTTACTTCGCTTTACGACACGACGTTCACCTTCTCTTTTGTCTGTTTCATGTAGCTATGCCTCGGTCTTCCTACAGGGAACAGGCAGCAACGTCCATTGTGTAATGACTTTATACCGCCTACTGCATCACCAAACCGTCTGCCCAGCGTGGTGATTATGGGGAAATCCCTTCTTTATTGGGAGAGATAGATATATAAAAAGAAAAAGTACACTCACTGCCTCAACTTGAGCATGTACTCCAAGTCCTCCACCTTGTTCCCGAGCTCCACCTTCCTCCGGATGGCCTGCTTAGCCTCCTTGTCGTTCGGGTAGATGTTGCGGTTGTACATGTCCATGATGTACACTTCTGGCACGCCGAGGAAGTCGCGTTCGTAGCCGTTACCCTGCATACAAGAAAAGAAAAACATATATTTAGTGCATTCAATCATTGAAAATGCGGTACTTGACTCAATTCTTTTATTATTTATATCAGAAAAAAACTTAAGTTTTTTTAATCCGCTCATAAATAAATAAGTATAAATAAGCTTTTAAAATCAAGCCATTATCGGATTTTTCCCCGAACATTTATCTACATGTATTCGATTTTACCACCCGGCTGTACCGATTAATGCCGGTCCGAATAAGTGTGTAGCAACCCAACAACCATAGCCAAACCCATAACCAAATTCCCGGATCCCCCCTCGGTACGCTTATGTACCAGATACAAGAGCAAAGGAATTATTTTTGGCCCCACATGTGATATATGGACTGTTGATGCACAGATGTTAGATGTACATAGATGTCGATGTATCACGATTTTTATGGAAACCAAGCATACCGACTTTTTAACAATTAATTTACGCATAATATAATTTTAAGTAACTTACCTGCGATAGGAATATGTATGTCCTTGCCTTTGGATGGTTGCAATTTTTGGCTATTGCAGTTATTATGATATTACACAATGAGGCATTTTTTTAGTTTACACAGCCGTCTGGCTACCGGTCAACTTTGACGTTTAGTCGGGGTTCGGACCGCGTTCGGACACCCGAAGTAGGTGCATTTACGTCATCTAAGTGTATCTACAACACAGTCTACAAGATGGATTTGAAATCGTTGGCATCCTTTTAAATATACAATATACCCATGATACAAAGTAATTGGAGAATAATAAAACATCAATCAAAAGTCGTCATTTGCATATTAAAGAAAACCTTTAAACATGCGTTAGACTCCTTGATAGACACCTCTACTGCAATTATAAATAAAAAAACTAATCGTCATAAAACTCACAAAATACAAATTAATTATAATAGTATCAATTTCATCGCGTCGTCGTAGATTCCGTCAGAATTACCTGCTATTCTCAAACGGTGGCGTCGCGTGACATCGCCTTTCTCCACTCGACTTTAAACCTTATCACTCAACTTAAACTCTGTTTTTCTATGCCTACTGTACCTACCAGCGCCGGGGTCATAGCACTCTCGCAAGCGCGACGCGTGATGTTTTGATAGTTTGTTTATTATTTTTACATTTTGATACTTTTTAGTTACTGCATTAATTGCAGTATTGTTACACTAAAAAATAACCTTTAAGTATGTTAACAAGTTAAATTAATGCCAATGATTTCAAATGCACCCTGTATATCTGTGTGTTGATTTGTTAACTAACCTGATGCGCGTCCAAGTCTACGATCATGGCGTTCTGAATGAGGCCGCTGTTGACGAGGCAGCGTATGAGCAGCGTGATGTCTGCGTACGGACAGAACCCGCCGCCGCGGTCGCCGCTGCAGTGGTGGAAGCCGCCACCCACGTTGATGGCCCAGCCACGCTCCAGGGCCAGCTTACCGGCAAGCACGGAACCTCCAGTTTGCAATCTGTTCATTGAGTAGATATTAATAGGTTCCAGGATGCTATAATATTGTCGCGAACGAGATAGAGCCTTCCCGAACAATGTTCGCGAGCCAAGAGGAATTCGATAGAATCGTGCAAGCGAAATTAGGCCATATGTCTTACGTCATAAAGCGGACCCCGGGCTTCGCAACATTGCAGCTGTGGATGCAACTGGGAACATGCTGAGATGAGAGAGTCTTACGTTATAAAGTCTAGAGTTGTTTGACTCAGCGCCTAGATCTTTCCCGATCGAAACACATTCGTCAACTATGGAGAATTTTCCAGATATCCTTACAGACACATATAAAAGGGGAATTGAGTGTGTTAAGTTCAAATCGGTACGAATTATCAAAGCGATCACTTTGAAGTGAAGAAAACCTACCTAAGTGCGACAAGTGGAAGTACGTGCGACAACTTCGGCGAGATACCTGGACCGCAGCTGCTACGCGACTTGGACCTTGGACATTAGCAAGACCATCGTCACGTGTCAACCTAGGGTTCCGTAGTAAATAAATACCCTCATACGTTACGTACGTACGTTTGGGGCTTTTCTCCAAATACCGAACCCTAGTTTTGTATACAAACAATACAATATAAATTTCTTCTTCATCATCCGAGCGTATTCCCGGTTGCATCTTCAGCTTGAGTTATGCTTCAGAGCTCGGTGTCCGCTACCTAAACCTAGGTGATTTGACGAGGTTATTGGTTTTTACACAGAGCGTATTGAATATTTAAAGTAATTAAGTGCGAAGTATGAAGATGTTGAAATTTTCACCTCATGGGTTTCAAGTAGGCATACTGCACAAAAGCGTTAGGAAGACAAGCTACAACTGGCACCTCAGCTATCACGGCAACATTGACACTCCACTGAAAAGCAATTGAAATTATAACCAACGATAAGAAATAATTAACTAATCAAAATAAATATATTATTCTTTTTAGCAATAAAAAATCATCAAGTCATATACAGTATGTATAAAGTTATAGCGTAATTATCATCATATCAGCCATAGGAAGTCCACTGCTGGACATAGGCCTCTCCCAAGGATTTCCATAACGACCGATCGGAAGCGGCCTGCATCTAGCGTTGTCCTGCAACCTTGCTCAGGTTGTCTGACCACCTAGCAGGTGGGTGTCTAAATATAGCGTAATCGGTTATAGCTTTATTGGTGAACAACAAAAAATAATGGTATCTACATAAACTCGTTTTTTTAAATTACTGTTTATTTTTTACAGTCCCTGTCTCCCTCTTGCTCTATAAGTTGCATCCTGAAGTTATAATGCTGTGAAGCCTGGGGTCCACTTTCTGGCTTTCACTCCTCTACAAACTACTTACTTAATACCAAGTTCTCCACTTTGTGGAGACGTTAAAGCAAAAAACACAGTCTTATGAATCCTTGGTAGTAAGTAGTGATGTGCCGTCCCTGGAAACTTTGGGAATATTCCCGTAAACATTCCCAGCAATATTCCTAAAAATGGAAATTTAGGGGAATATTAGAAATATTACAATAAATTTACAATGAGAAAATTCTCGTAAATTTGGAATATGTCCAGCGGCACATCACTAGTAGTAAGACCATTACTAGGACTTAATTTTCTAAAGAGTAGCCTAATGGAAATTATTAAAGTTGTTTTATTTATCACAGGTGTGTTAGTCCAATCCCTATTCTTAGTAAACAATAGTATGTCTATTGACTAAGAATAAAAAAAATACTTTTTAATTGCAAGCATTATACACTTACCTTTAAAGACTTGAGATATTTCTTTGTATGTGCAATAAGCAAATCATTTTTCTTTGCTTCACGTGGCTTCACAATGCACTCTTCATCTATAAAGTCTCCATCTTTCAGGTGCTAAAATAATTCAGTTTAAATGATTGAAATGATATAAATCTATAATAGTTTCTTAATCGTATCGTTTCTATAATAGTTTCGTATAACATAATCATATACAATACAATACAAAACCCTTTATTGCACAAAAGTAGAAAACAGGACATGATTATCTTAAAATCTAGCAAAAGGCGGCCTTATCGCTAAGCAATTTCTTCAGGCAACCTCATTTAAATAGAAAAAAATGATGGGAAATTAGGTAGTATACATTTACTTAGGGTCAGGATCGCCCGCGACGAAGATACTGCGACCATATTGCAGATATTTTTAAAAAGAAGAGGTAATGGTTATGTGTAGAAGAGGTAATGATGAGTGTAGATGAAGCGAGAAATAAAGTATGATTGGCTAATGACAGGGTAATATTACTACTCCATCTTCTGAAAGGCCACCCTAAACTATCTGGAAGTAGGTTGTCTTTGAATTTCAGCATCTGACAGTGTTGTTATCAAATAAATAGTTGTGGGTTCAATTAAATAAACCATTGAAGTTGGACAGAAATGAGAAAACAAACCTCGATAATATTGCCCCATTTCTTGGCATCAAACACATGTAGCTTCTCCAGTCCCAAGACCGATACATTGTACTTTTCATGGTAAACTAGGGGCCACTGATTATCACTGATATCGAAATATAGACTGAAAATAACAAACCAATTTATAACAATATCTAAGGCTAATATCTTTATAAAAATACGCAAACGCCTTATAAAAACGTATATCAGGAGCATAGCACTTTATGGATGCGAAACGTGGATACTGAATAAAAAAGATAGTGACAGTCTGGCAGCTTTCGAGATGTGGTGCTGGAGGAGAATGGAAAAGATCAGTTGGATGGAAAGGAAAACCAATGAGGAAGTATTAGAAATAGTAGGAGAGAAAAGAAGACTGCTGCGCGAAATAGAAAATAGGAGAGGGAAAATGATTGGTCACTTAATACGACATGACTCCTTATTTAAAAACATACTAGAAGGAAAGATAAAAGGTAGAAGAAGTCCAGGACGACCAAGAAAGAGCTATGTAGACCAACTGAAAGAAAAAGCAGGGGTCATGTCGTATCAAGCACTAAAAAGTAAGGCAGAGAACCGAGAAGTTTGGCGCATACTCCACCGACAAGAGCCACTAAGCTCTTAAATAAGAAGAAAGAATCTAAGGCTGTTTAAATGTTTTTATGCAAATATATCTGTAAATGTGATACCACAAGCAATTTATAACGTACCTGCTCATTATCGAAATTAATTTTATAATATCAATTCCCTATTTTTGCAACCATTATAGAAAATAAAAAATTATAAATATTTTTACTAAAAACTCCGCAATCTTCGCGAAAATGTTAGACTGACATTGACATGTTTTTGTTTGTTTTGTAGGGTTTTCCGTTTCCGCGATTTTAAGGCGAACATACACGATTTGCGCATTTAAAATCGCTACGATAATATGTCGTTGCATCGCTACGTGTGGCTCGCCCTTAAAAAAGGTGTTGCCTAGCGACTGACTTTCCATCGCGCGAAATGTAAACAAAGCGAAATCGAAAACGTGAACTGGCAAAATATTTTTTATTTCGTATCTTACCATGTTAATATATATCGTAGAACCTATTATCATTTCTTTATTAATATTAGCACTAATTTACGTCAAAATAGCGCAAAATTTATGATGTTATTACGATATTGAAACTAATTTATTCGAAGATTTATTTTATACAAAATAAATTATGGAAAATCCCACACTAGCTGACCTTGAGAATGAAGTGGCATTTTACAGGGTGAGTGCTATGTACCTATAACCCTATACCACTTATAAACGTATGTAGGTACGTTTGTTGCATTTAAATTGTCATACAGAGTGGACTCTGACTGAAACGAAAGAGCAGCGCAATAAAGCACAATGTGCTACATAATCACAGAATACAGTAAGAGTAAGCAGAACGGAATCTCCTAAGGTACGCGCAATATGCGTCCCCGTTCCCCGCACCCACACCTCCCCCGGTTCTTGACGGCCAACGTGAGTCATCGAGGCGAAAACGGGGGAGAGGTGCGGACGGGGAACGGGGACGCCTGGATGACGCATATTGCGCGTATCTTAGGAGATTCCGGCCTGTGACATAATTTTAAAATTACATCAAACCTAGTATAGTAATCTATCAACGACCAAACCACAAGAATTAGACACAGAAGATAGTAAGAGTATTACATACAGAACGGAATCTCCTAAGGGCCCGCGCGGTATGCGTCCCCGTTCCCCGTCCCCGCACCTCTTCCCCGTTCTCGCCTTGTTGAGGGGCGAGAGTAGGCGAACACACCAAAGAGCTTGGACTCCCCAATATCTCTGGAACACACACCCATTGACGTCTACATAGCGGCACACGGCGGCACAAGAACGGGTGAGAGGTGCGGGGACGGGGAGCGGAGACGCATATTATAATAGACGACCTCCGTGGCGTAATGGTTAACACGCTAGACAGGTTCTGGGTTCGATCCCCAGCCAGGGCAAGTTGGAAAATGGCCTTTTTCAAGTTGTCCTGGGTTTTGGGTGTTTATCTATATATGTATTTATCATAAAATAAAGTATCGTTGAGTTAGTATCCCATAACACAAGTTTAAAACTTACTTTGGGGCTAACTTAATCAGTATGATTTGTCCCTATATACAACGCTGAAATCGAATCGAAAGAACAAAAAAAAAATTGACATTCCCATACAAATCGCCCGGGCGGCTGTTTTTTGGCTGTTATTTTAATTTCATTATACAAAAATGATCTAGTATAGCCCGTGGTTCGATTTATTACGGGTATGTCCCTTCCACTTTGTATTTATATTATATTGCGCGTGCTTTGGGAGATTCCGGTCTGTATGTAGTACTCTTGCTGTCTTCTGTGCTTTAGGTTGCTTCCTCTTCAAATATCCACAAGGATCCTACTCTGCATTCCCATAGTCAGCTTTACTTGTTGTAAAGCTGACTGTGGAAATACAAAAAATCAGGTTGTAATTTACAACCTGATTTTTTGTATAGTTTTTGCAAGACATGGAGGAGTAAAATAAGTAGTAACTGCTTATAGTAGAGCAGTGACGTAATTTTAGATTAGTTGACCCGGGCCTATTAATTTGCCGCCCCATATTTTATATTTTACCAGAATTTTAGTGTTGTCTGAGCATAATTCTATTCTTGTGTTTTATTTTGACTACAGGAGAATCAAACAACAGTTGAACAGGAAATCCGGACCCTGATAGCAGACAACCAGAAATTATCCCAGCAGGTGGCGCTTCTGCTCAAGGAAAAACTGCAATATTTGCATTTACGAGGAAACCAAAATCAAACTCAGGAGAATGGTCAGGGGCAGGAGTTAGAAGAGTTGAGGAGACAAGTCAGTTTACTTACTAAGGTAAAGTTACTTCTTTATTCGTTCTTCGTTCACGAAACCTAAAAAACATAAATTTAATTTTCATACAAACTGATCGAGTCATTTTGTATGAAAATCCGAATTTTATTTTTGGCATTTTGGGAATGTTGTAGAACAAAAGTTGATCAGTTTCATGGACTGAGGTACCACCTGAGAGGTTTTGCTTTAGTTCATTAACACGTTGTGTTACATGCTGACTTTTTATCCACCTGTAAAATTTTTGGAGCAAGTTCAGTCCATGATACTGAACAACTTTCTATTTTTAGTTATTAATTATATATTATATTTAATTATATTATTTCTTAAAAATCGATGAAAATGTTTCGTCCTCCCATACAAATCAGCGCTTAGCCAAACGGATTTATGTAGAGTATGGGAGGACAAATTTTTTTTATCGATTTTTAATAACTTTTTTTATAGAAAGTATAGTTCAGTATCATGGACTGATCTTGCTCTAAAAACGTTGCCGTTGTTTTAAAAGTAACCATGGTTAATAGTAGACAGACATGGCGAATCTATAATGGTGGACTTCGAAACCATAAAAACTAAAGTTTATGTAATCACTAACTCACGTGTTTGCAAGTGCCTATGTTTATTTACTACGATAATATTTTATGCAAACTCGCTTAGATTATGATAAGTAAACATTATATATCCGACATTTTTTTATATTTTAATACTATACTGCTAAGTAATAAAAATTTAGCAGATGGATAAAAAGTCAGCCTGTAAGTAGCTGTTACCCTCGGCATTTTCCGCAACAATCCCACGATCTGACGGGAACCACAAATTAGTAGCTAAATTAAAGCATCTATGTCTTTGATTATCCTTCTTCTTATTCTTCTTTGCGTGTTGATGGTTTTGTCACTTTATATTTTATCAGTCCAGTAGAGAACCACTTCCACGGCGTTATCATTAGCCGCAAGTAAATCTTCCAGGGTACAGGTGGTACCCGGAACACAAGCAAGTAGGTAATATTGTTTAACCTTCAAATATATCACCTAACCTGTTCTCTCAGGCTCAAGTCTCATTCTAGTAAAACCTTTTAACATAAATCCCTCTTCGACTGCGTATTCCGCAACTTATAGGCAATATTATTTCTTTATTCCATTTCGGCGATTTTTCGACTTCGCCTTCGAGACTACAATATTTCTTCTTTTGTGATATTTTCATTTCAGGAAAGAGACTCCTTGCACGTATTATGGCAGACGTCACAAAAAACTATTGAAGCATTAGAAACAGAGCTGAAAACTTACCAACATTACGACAAAAGATACGATAAACAGGTACAAAGGTTTTATGAAGTTGCAGGAACAAAAAACTTGGCGGTATATCGGAGTAAAAGAAGAGCTTTTACTCCGATATACCGCCAAGTTTTTCCTGCATCTTCCACCTATCGTCCAACTTTTGTCAAGTCATTACTTCCTCGTAGTATACCCCCGATTACATTACAAGAGTGCGCAAGCCACAAGACTATCCAAAGATACAACCTAGATCTATAAGATTTAGGCACATGATACTCAAATGCTTGAATAATGTCAATTTTCAGAATCTAAATGAAGACACAAGGGATATGGAATTAAAGTTAGAAACCGCTTTAACAGACTACATCGAACTGGAAGCTAAATATAAAGATCTACATCAAAAACACAACCAACTAACCAGCGATATAAAGAGCAAAGAAAAAGAACTGCTAACGTATAAAAATAAAATCGAGGAATTCCAAAAGCAGTTAGCAGATATAAAAAAAACGCTAGACGAACACAAAGTTGATTTGCAAGCAGAGAAGAAGAATAATGATAATTTGAAGTGTCAATTACTAATATGTCAGAAAGATAGCAGCGATAAGATTAAAAAGGAAGTAGAAGCCAAAGCGAAGGTATAGTAGCTGCAAGATAGCATAGCAATAAAGAATATCCATCTAATTGTACTTTTATATCCTATCACATGATACGATCTAATTGTACTTTTATATCTTAATACCGTTCCGCACACATACACATAGTTCGGTTAAAAACAGGAGACCGGAATGACACTATCCAATTTTTCGTAGGCTTTATGTTTCGTGCGATTCCAGCCTTTGATTCGCTTTGTGTTTGGGACTAAAATTGTTACTAAAGTTACTTTTACAAATAAATCATTATTTTATAGGTATCAGAAGCATTACAACTCTTCGATTTAGTTTCGGCACAGAAGAATGAAGCGTATAAGACAATAAAAGAATTATCAGGTAGAGAATTGTGGAATAAGTATCAAACTAATCCATATTTTTATTCGTGGACAACAAAGTAATGCAATAAAAAACATGATTCTGTTTTGTTTTTACAGAAGAGTTAGTTATGATCAAACAAACATTGGCTGAAGTTCGTCGTGAAGCCGAATCCATGTGTAGAGCGGAAATAGACGACATCAGAGAAAAATACAATGAAAAGGTAACGGACATGCTGCAACACATCAGGAACCTGGATACCGAGCTGGTAGAAAAAGGGATGTTACTCAATAAAATACTGAGGTAAGGACATTTACTCCAAAACTGCTAAATAGCTACAGTGTCGAGCAATATTATAAAGTCTATTTGTTTTGACAAAGAACGACACTATCGGACGTCGATCGTGCGTAACTGTTATTTTAAGGAGTAACGGTTAAGGTAACCTGCCGTGGTCAATTCTAGATGAAATGTTGTAATATATTGATATATATATATAGAAAATTGCATTACAAGAAACAATACAATACTTGCTTTGATTGTCAATCAAGGAAAAAACGTTAAAATTATTTTGAATTATTTTAGAGAAAACAAGGTCTTGGTAGCAGCAAACGAAAGCTATCAAAAACAGGAGAAAGAATGTCGTAGTACGATTGATCCCAAACTAGCGCTCGCCGAACAAAGATTGGAGGCAATGTTCGAGGAATTGGTATGATTTATTTTTAAGTCCTAACAGTAACATACCGGACAAAATACAAAAAGTTTTTAAAACTAAGCAGTAGTTTTAATATATAAAAGATATTAATAACTTCAAAATGTATGGATCGACGGAGAAATATATATAATAAAATAGAAAGTGTAAAATATAATAATAAATTAAAAATAATATGTTTGTTTTGTTTTTCGTGTATGTAAGTGGCCAACACTGGTGTCAGATTTTTTAAGCTGCCTAAAGGCATCTGATATAGCTTAACGACTGTCATACAGTGACAGCCGGGACCAACGGCTTTTACGTGCCTTCCGAAGCACTTAAATAATAAATAATATGTATAATTGTTTAACGTAAGTGTAATATAAGTGTACATACATTAAATATTGTTAATATTTGCACGCCTACATGCCTATTCTATTCTGTCAGGTGTCATCTGAAAGGCGCAACATACAACTGGTGTGTGAGAAGCAATGCCTGGCCATTGACATCCAGAGGGTGCAGGATATCCACGCGAGAGAGTTAAAGCGCCGTGATTGGGAGGAGAGCTTACTGAAAACTCAACGGGATGAGCTCAAGTACGTCGTCAGTACATACTAGCAGTCAGATAACTGTATTTTATTCGTTGAATGGTTGGAATACTGTCGACGCGCCGATAAAGGCGGCACCGGGTCTTTCAAAGACCCGGCTTTTGTAAGTATATTTGGAACTGTCTCTTTCAACCCAAATTTATTTTACAGAATTCAGGTTGAACATCTACAAAAATCGTTAGATGAAACACACGCAATGATCAGCAAACTGCAAACCATGTTATCATCGAGGGCAGAACTAAGCCAAAAGTATGTATTAATTTGATTGAAAAATATTAATTCATCCAGATGTTTTCAGAATTCATAGTGATTTTGTTTTCAGAATGATTACTACTAAAGAAGAGGAGTTGCTTGAACTAAACAAACATTTAGAAAATCAAATGGAACTCAGCAAAAAGTAAAGTTTCACATAATGCATACACATACACATAATTTTTTAGGTAACACAATATAAATTCACGAAACATATTTTATTTAAACTTTTAGGTGGAAAGAGTCCTACGTGGAAATGACCGAAAAATTAAAGCAAAGGTTAGAATTACTGCAAAAACAGAACGACGAATTACGATCCAGACTGAAGTTACCACGTTTGGAATCATCCGAAAGCACGGCTAGCTAAGGGGAACTAACGTAAAAATCAAACAATAGTGCAATATTTTCCATGTTATTTACAGTATTACATATAATATGAATTACTTATATTACGTTATTTACATTATCCACCTGATTCAAATCACAGTTAAATAATATTTTTTACAGTTTTGTAAATGTAAAAGTGGCGTTATGACGACTTTAGCCTGGCACTTGATATTAATTCTTTTTTGTTTTTTTTTTTGGTGAGCGACAATAACGACACTGGTCAGTAATGAAAATATAAAACCTCACTGCTCTCACGCCGACACACACTCGGCGAACATGCTCGGGAACCAGTACAGCGTTTCCTTCGTATCTTGTGTATCAATCCATGCAAGCCCTTCCTTGACCATGTGGTTTAGAGCATTTTCTGCTCTAGTTTCGTTCCATCTGAAAATCATAATGAACATTATAAGCACAACTATAATTATAAGAGAGAATTCAGGACTCGGGACATTATCCTGAAGGCCCATTTGCACACATTTGCAAATTTTTGCCAGTTGCTTGCAATTAAACTGAAGCAATAGATGACTTGCATTGTCTAAACAAAACTTCAACTACTTATACAAAAATAAATTTGCACTGTGTAAATGGGAGAGAGGAATGAAGGCATCTCCACTTAACTCCACCGACTCTTTAGTTACAAGAAGAAATGGGCCTTGATTTAAGCAATAAATTATTTGTATGGTTGACTGACATTTTGTTTAGTGTCAGACAGTGTATAAATGGGCTTAGATGCATGAAAACGAAAAAAAGCCGCCAAATATCTTCAAAGAACCCCAAATAACAAAAATATAATATTATTTTTATTTTATAAAAGAGATTATGTTACGACAATCGGAAATTATAGAATCTTTAAAATTCAATAAACACGCAAGGAAATGGTATTTAAAAACAGGCAACACTATAAATCAATATATATATTTTGATAAAGGGCGCACAATAATTACTCGCCCTGTTACCTGTGAATGGCTACCGCCAGCGATTACAAAAGAAAAAAGTATAATTTTAGGCAACATGTTATGTTTATCATAATAACATATGCTTTGCACGTTTTTCCAGTCTAGTAAAATAAATGTTTTATAATTACCCTAAATCACTAGTGAGGATGGTTGACGACACCCATGCGGTACCCAAAGAGCTGGCCTTTTGTAGAACTAGTGTCTGGTCTAAGTTCAGCTCACCCGGCACGGACTGAACTAGCCATTTTCCTTTGCCTATAGGGACCACTGTGAACCTAGGATTAAAAAATAAATCAGTTTTTAGTTTGAAGAAAACTAAAAAGGGAAACAAATCTTTGTAAAATATATTGTTAATTTTATTGTCATCAGTGGCTACTATTTAATTATTGACACTACAGGATAAATTTAATTAAGACGATACACGGCGTCCAGTGCTGCCCTCATTTGAAATAAATTATTTGTAAGGAAACGGAGATCACGGGTCATAAAATAGTTTGAAGGGTTATCTAGGTTTTGCTAGCTCAAAATTTTAAATGATATCTTCATTTCCTTACAAATAATTTATTTCAAATGGGAGCAGCACTGGATGCCGTGTATAGTCTTAACATTTATTGCAATAATAACCCCATTTGTTAGTGAAATTCCTTATTGTACAATAAGTAGTACCCCTCAATCACGAAGCATCCATCGACTTATTCCAAGAACTTTTTGAAGAAAGAGTCTGACAAAATAGGACCCAAGGTAATTTATAAAGCTAAATTACTGTGTTATTTTTAGATGTCACAACTAAGTACCTATCTGGCCCGCTTGTCATACAAAAGATGCTGGGTACTTAGGCTGACAGTATCCACGAAAAGTCAGAGATGGGGCTATTTCCATTGTATTAAATGAACGCTAATATCGTCATCTTTCCGAAATTAAGTGACACCACAACGAAACTATCTTCTTTTGAACTAGTCAAGTAACTGCATCTAGTTACAACATTTTAACAAAAAATCGAATTACGCTTCACAGTACGAAGGTTGTCAGTAGTCTTATCCATGATTTTACCAAATGTTATTAAGGATTATTATTTATTTTACCCGTGCGGTTCCGGGTTAGAATAGGACCACTCCATCTCTTCCTCTGGATGTCGTAAGAGGCGACTAAAGGACTTAGCACAAACATCTCGTGCTACAATTGCATTCCCAAGGAGGGTTAACGTCGGGCGGCGGCCGGTTGTAAAACTCTTCGCACAAATACATTCCCAAAGTGGGTTGACGTCAGGCAGGCGGCTGGTCGTAAAACTGTAGCCAAATCATTTAAACTGTTCCGGCTATTTCTTCTTCATTTTGCAAGGTCTTTGGCATCCTTGGGTGATGAAAAGCAAGAAAGCACACCCTGGGCTCCGAAGAAGCACAGCTGAAGATGCAACGGGGAACGCACTTAGACGAAGAAGAGAAGAATTATTCATTGTAGACTAATCCGTAAAGTTATTCAGTTTGTTAACATTGTCCTCTTACCCATTTCCAAATATCTTCAGCTTTTTAACAGCAGCCAGTAAGTCCTCATTGGTAATTTCCTGATGCTTCCTGTCCTTGCCCCGAGCTGCTATGAGCCGTGTCCGCAACTCCTCTAATGTAATAAGGCCTCCATTCTTGTAGTTTGTAGCTAAACATACTTCAACTATTTGCACTCCTAATTCATAGTAGAAGTCTCCAATGCCTAAAAAAAATTTTATCTTAAGTTACCAGGAGGACTTTTTGGTCAGATTTATTTTGTGATTTATCATTTGGGTCATTCCATGTAACGGGTGTAACAGGTTACACACTTTTAACTGGTAGTTCAACTATGTTTAATAAGGAAAGCATATACATTTAATGACTTAATTAAGAGCCTTTTAGCCTATATTAATTCAATATTGAATTAAGTTTTCTATAAGTTTTATAGATTTCGAGAAAATCAGCCGCAAGTACCCGTAACGGGCGTAACTTGATTTTACCACGCACTTCCGGATGGCGCGACGTATTTTTGAAAAACTGCGAATTGCTCTATTTTTATAAATAAAAATTAACTTTGAGCTTTAGCCAAATAAACAACGCACCATCTACAACAATTATTATAGAAATTTTAAAAATTACGTAATTATTTGTGCGTAACGGGCGTAACAAGATTTTGTAACAAGTGCAACGAGTACGAATGAGAAACAAAATTATATGAAAAATCTTTGAGTCTTGCCTAGATAATATCTTGGCAAATACTTATAAAACTAAAATAACTCACTGTATTATTTGTGAAAGCAGCCAAGCTCTTGTATTTTATTCATGTAATTGAAAATTAGAAATTGGTAGCACATTAATATTAGTCAGCAGAAGTTGTTATTGTATTGATTAAGCCTTGGACCAGATTAAGTTACATCTACAAAGGAGCACTTTATAGGCAAATACTGGGTCGACGGAATGGATCTAATTACCTAAAACCGACCAGAACCCCTTTCCAGAGGCTAAAGGATCGACCCCAATAGCCGCACACATCTCCTGAAACTGTCTCCTAAACTGGGCATTCTTCTTTATTTCGCTTTTGTGTTTTGTCGCGAATTCCTCTAGGTTCTCCCTGAACACCTCCAACTGTTTAGACATCTGCTGAAACTGGTTTTCTTGGATTTCCGTCCCCTTTTCTCTGTATTTTTCCTGTTCCAGTTTCTGTTTTTGAATAGCCCCAACACCAGCTCGACGCCTCATTATGTGTTTTACATTTAATGAATTTCACAAAAACAACAGACTTCAAGATTCAAGAACACAAATTCATCAGCAACACAAATCAACCAGTGTTGCCAGCGACATATAGTCAAATGATATTAATCTATGGTCAAATGTAACATGATTTATTTTAAATGGGGGCAGCACTGGACCTCGGAAAATTCAGGTACGGCCTTAATAATGTGTAATTAATATAATAACCGATTTAGTAATGTCTTTCAGTTTCAAGCCTACAACTTACTTTGTTATTAATCAATTTATAAAAAAACGTAATCATAATCTATTAATGAGATAGTCAGTGCATGAAACCTGAAAAAAAGAGATAATATTAGCATCGTAGTCACGAATTTTTTTTTCTAACTATGGGTCGTCGCCAGCGTTGCCGTTAGCATACATTTTACACATTTGACGTACCTTTTCAGCCTCCAATGTGTTATGTGTAATGGGGCCCAGTTTACGTACCTTTTGTGTTCTCATCCAAAATGTGTAACATTTTTAAAACGCCGCCAAAAAAACATACCTAATTTATGAACGTTGCATGTATCGGAACGTAAAACAACCAATAACCATAGTCTCGTTCCGAAACGCCACTACAGCGCTCACGCTGCAACTTCATAGCTAGCATTCAATCACTAGTAACTCATTGCTATGAAGTTAGCAGCGTGAGCGGTTATAGCGCTCATGAGTGCGTTTCGGAACGCGCCCCACCCCATTTGCAGATGTTCTATCTCGTTCGCACTAGCACGCGCCGATATGAGTCCGACCGAGAGTCGAGAGTCGAGACCGACCGAGCCCGAAGCCAAGCAATCCCGACTCCGCCCGAGCGCGCGCCGATTTGATTTGTTTATTTACCTACTTCTACTTGTTTCTAGTTTCTACATGTAAAGTAAACATTACATTTTGTTGTTCTCTTTCATTTGTTTAGTGCAGAGTATTTTTTAGCGCGCGAGCTGATCTTTGTGTTAGTTTACCTTACTATATCAGTGAGTTGAGAAAAATACGTAGCTATTTATGCAACTGTCACGTAATGAGGGTTATTTTAATACGAGTGCAATTTTTCGTTATTAGCGTAGCGAATGACGAAATAGTACAGCATGACATGAGTATTAAAATACCTGTTACGTGCAGTTGCATCCACCCCGAAGATAAAATATTTAAAAGAGATAATTATTTAGGTTTGGTTGACTTCTTGGGAGGCAACTAGATTTAGTACTGTGTCGCAAATATGGCCTTCTTTGTAATTTTATAAATCACTTCATCGGATGTTGTCGAAATTTTTCAGTAAGAAAGCAAAAAAAAATTGCAAAAATATACAGCGAAAAATCAATATTCGCAACAATATTCGCCACGCAATGTTTTTTTTTTGATAGCGGTGCCTGATACGTTCCGTTTTAAGGGCGGCGTAATTTTTTCTTCTGATATTTTTTAGCTGCCAGCACCATAAATCAGTTTTTTTTCTTTTGTGAGGAAGTCTTTATAATTTTTATGGCTGTATGTTAATGTTGTAGTTTTCTTTGCCTGTATAGATTTTTATTATGAAGATTCGCATATCGAAACTATATCGTAATGTACTCATTTCGAATACGGGAGCACTTGGATTAAAAAAAATGCTTATGTATCTTTTTACCCTAAAATGTACCTTTTCAGCGCTGGATATGTACTATTTGAGAACTCAGTTGTGGCAACACTGGTCGTCGCTTAGATTCATCAAGGCACAAAATAAAGTACACCAACATGACGAACAAAAACGTTCTTGGGTGCATTCTATTTCACGCTTATTTTTTGTTTGCTAAAAGAAAATTAATAATAATTGAAAAATGAAAGAGTAACATTTTAAGTCGTGTTACATGAAGGTAACATAAGAGGGTCAAAAGTAACGTAAAATGTTACAAAAGGAACATTCTGGCAACGCTGAAATCACAGAGGCTGAAATCAACACAACAAATATGATTATTGACAAATAGTCAATATCAAATCTGTCAAGTGTCAAGTATTTTCCCTGTATTTCCATGCTCATTTACACTGGCGTCTCGCGTAATTATTGTCCTGTGCTCGCGTACGTTCTGAGGATCGTCCATCCGAGTAGTTTTTACATGCTAAAAAAACACTTCATACTTTTCTTCTTTTACACTTTCGGAAAGTCGAGAAACTTGCGCGCTGAACGAGATGAGCTACATAAAATAAACGTAGAACACTCGACGAACGAACGTTAGCTGCACCGTGTACGTCGACGAATTTTTGTTAGGTACTTCGGCTGGTGGAAATCGTCAGTTTATATATTTTTCGTTATCCTTGAATTACTTATGTCCTTCAGAATAAATAAAAAAGCGGCCAAGTGCGAGTCGGACTCGCCCATGAAGGGTTCCGTAGCAGCAAGTAACATAATATAAAAGTTCTAAAGGTAAATTGCGGTTTATGATCTATGACGTATTAAAAAATAACTATTTATGATACCGAGACCGTTATAGTTTTAATTTAAAGTACATACTTTAAGGTATATACCACATTTTTTGACGTGACAACGTCTTATAAATTGGTTAGCCGGGTGACACTTCAAGAAACTGCGTTACGCTCCGCTCACGTTATGCGCTCACAATGAGAGCGAGTGAGAGGCACGCGTGCCTTTCACTTTTTATGTCTGTCTCTCTCGCTCTTAGGCGGGCTAACCATGCCCGAGTGGAAGTCAAGTTTGGAGTGAAGTCGTTGTCACGTAAAACTTTCGCCCGTATACCGACTTTACAGGCAACCAATTTTTCAGAATTATTTTAGTAATATTTCAAAAGTTACGGTGGGGACACCTCAAATTTTAAATTTGTATTACATTATCTCAAGACTGGGGGGTTTGATCTACATAGTTTCAAGTTTTTGTTGCATTTTAAAAGACCTTTTCAACGATACCCCACACGTTGGGGTTAGTCCAAATTAAATTTTTTAAATTGACTTCATTGTATGGGAGGGGCGGAAAAAAGGCTGAAAAAAAAATCATTTTTTTATAATTTTAAAAACCAACTTTTGGAACTTAAATATCTATCGCTCCACCAATTTTCGTGACATTCGGTGCAGTAGCGGCGAGCGCCGAGACAGCCGAGACAGACAGACGGACGGACATGACGAAACTATAAGGGATCAATTTTTTTTTACTAAACTGATCCTTTATCCTTGACGGGCGGCCATATATGGGGCTCATGTTTGTTGGAGGTACTTAACCGGGTACAAGGTATCTCCCTGTATGTTATCTGCCGCGCGACTGTTTGCAAGTCAAGTTTGAGACTGTTGAGTTGAGAAGGTGTACCGAGTACCAACGTGGGTACCACGCAAATAAACTTGTTACTATGAATTTAGTAACTTGCCTTACCTTACATCACTGGTATGACTCTCCATTGATTCAGCGTAACATATATACCTACTACTACTACAAACGAAACAATTTATCTGTACACTCGTCGATGTGTGAGTTTTATACTTAGGGTCGCACCGCAGAATTATTTTAATACCTACCTACTAACGAGTTCGACATATTTACGATTATATTTTTCCATACCGGAAGATTTGCGAACACTATGACGTAAAAAATATTCTGTTTCATATGCATTAAATGTTACAGAAAAGTCGGAAACAGCTGCGTAATATCACTTCACAAATATTTTTCATTATGTCCATTGTCCATTTCACCTATAGTTCACTTTACTGATTATTATTGAGTCATTTATAATGTAATGCACTAATTTCACTAATTCACTATTGTAATATAGTAATTTGCATATTCGGCGCAAAACTATACGGTAATTATATGAATAAATTCAATAAAAATAAACAAATGTTTATCACGCTTACAAACAGCATGTCAAGTTGTCATTGTCATATGTAACATTACCGGATTGCTTATTAGCAATCCGGTAATGTTACAATCTCGCTCTTGTGTATCTCCCGCCAATGCGAGAGAGCGAGAAGGGTATATATATCAAGATGGTTGCTGGGTAATAACGTGAAATTATATTGTTGCTTTGCTTACCTGTTTTCATCATTTGGAAATGTATGAAATATACGTTCTTTAGAGTATTGGGTGGATAAACAATTATTATACGCGCACCTTCTCACCATGATGGTTACTATTGGTTGACAGTTCTCAAGACAACACACGTCGCGTATTGCGTGCGGCTAGTAATTAAACCCTGGTTTGGAGCCGTCAAAGCTCACAAAGAGCGGGGGAGAGGTGCGGGGACGCCAATTTGCGGGAGACGCTGTGAGATACCATTCTGTTTGACTCTTATGTATTCTGTGCTTACATGCAGGTCGATGAAACGGCTCAGGATAGCAGAGTCCATCCCATCAGCAAACACCTACAGGATGCCGTTGGTACTCGGTACTCCCTCTCAACAGTCTCAATCTCAACTCAAGCTTGAGAAAAAAATAATTGATTAAACCGGCATAGAAATCGGTCTATTCGTTTAGGAGCTACGACCACAGACACAGGTCACATCACGGATATGTCGTAGTTGGATGGTATAAACCGCTAATTCACTAAACCTCTAGCTGTTTGGCATTACAGCTCGGTTTTGTTAAACAGCTGGATTGTCAATGTGTCACGTTTAACAAATAAGCTAACTAACCACGTTTAGACCGCAGAATAGGTTATTTGCCGGAAGGCGGGCGTCGAAATAACACTATACAGGAACCAAGCTAAAGATCTGCTTTATTTTTCCTAACCATTTGCAGTCTAAATCATAAACGATGTCTTCGATATCTCTCGATGAAAACAGCTTACCCTCGGAACGCTGTGAAGAATTCCGAACTAAATCTACAATCTTACGTCTTGCGTGAATTAGCGGATTATACCAATTCAACTACGACAGATGTCAGATACACAGACCTGTCAAACTTATAATACCTCTCTTTTTCGTCGGAGGTAAAAAATGTCGTCACAAAAAGGCAGATCAATTTAGTTTATGTCGTAGCTCGTAGGTATAGGTTGGCTCGTAGTAATCAATCAATACGTTTATTATTAAAATTACCACTCCCTTTTACATTTTACCTTCTTGCGTAGGTAGGGTATGCAAATTTTTATTTTTTTTTAATTATTAACAAACAACAAACTAAACACATATAATTAGTATTACAATTTAAATAATATTAGTAACAATTCCGTAAGTAGGATCATATTCAATTATTATTTTAGTGTGATTCGTATTTTAATTTATTAAGGTTTGAATTTATTTTGTAATGTATGTAGGTACCTAGGTATATTTGAAATGTTGATTTTAATATAGGTAATGTATAATCTTATTTTGGTTTTGCTTTGTACAATGTTATAATAAGCTATGGACTTATTTTTTTTATTTTTCTTATCATTTAAGAGCTTAGTCGAAACACTAGAAACGGCGAAAGATTGGAATCAGACACAATACCAAAAAGTGAACGATTTAAAAAGAACTGTTACTATATGTGCATATGCATATAATATAACAAGATTCCTCAACATATAAAAAATATGAGATTCACTTTGTTCAAAAAACATTTGTATGACTGGCTAATGGATCATAGTTTTTACACAGTCCAGGAATTTCTAAGCCATAAAAAAGTAATAACAGAATTAATTAATTTCCGAATAATATTAGATGTAAGTATAAGTAGTACATAATTATAAATATCGAGTGATCTATATATATATAAGTAAGTTTGCATGCTATTGACAATGGCTGAGTAGTAGTGTGTGGTGGCGTAATTTATATGACTTGTGATACCATCTTTTGTAAACCCTATTCAAAAGCAAATAAAGATTTCATTCATTCATTCATAGTGGCTCTTGTCGGTGGAGTAAGCGCCAAACTACTCGGTTCTCTGCCTTACTCTTACGACATGACCCCTGCTTTTTCTTATTTTTATTCTAGGGATCTTTAAATCATTGTGTATATTAATTAGGTAAGTATACAATAAACATAGGTAGGTACCTATAGAATCTTAGCCGTTACGTATAAGGGGTTAGCCGTCTGTGACAAAACAATTAAAGAAAAGTCTTTACTAAAATAAAGACAAGACCCTTCTTTAGTCATTCATTGTGAAATAAAACAGTAAAGCTAGGAGGATAAGTACTTATTACTCATTGAAAGGTAAGTACCTATAAATGAGTAATAAGTAATAACACTGAATTTGAGGGTACGATAAACCTATCAAAGTTGATAGGTTTATCGTACTTTCAAATTTAGTGTCTACATAAAGCTACTGAATTCTATTCAGTTCTGTACAGCATTCTGTTTTTATTAGGTACTTATTTGATAAAAAAATATTTTATTTTTATGTAGGTAACTAGGTACTTTTTACTGTCAAGGATGCAATGCAAAGTAGTTCTCTAAGTGGAGTGCACCCCCTGGCACCCTGTTGCCGATAAAGAAACATAAATAGGTAGGTACCTATCTACCAATATTATACACAAAAACACGACTACCCATAAATTAAAAAAATATATAATGTAACTCGGGATAATGTAAGATTTTATAACGAATAACGATATATCATTCATCCTATGTTCGGATTCGGATATTTCGAAGTCCTGGCGAAAGTTTGGATTTTGGGGCACTCATGTTATAAAACGACGGTCAATAATCTCAATAAAATCAGTATCAGAGAAAAAAATATAATTAAAGATATATTGAAAGCAAAACAGTTCTATTTTGGTGCAGGGCAGTCTGTCTTTTAATAAAACGAAATAACACCGTCAATTATCTCAATAAAATCAATATCAGAGAAAAAAATGTCAATAAGATAAGTGCATCCCTGGTGGGGATCGAACCCACGACCTTTGGATTAGAAGTCCAACGCGCTATCCTCTGCGCCACAGGGACGATAAGTGAACTGTCAAAATATCACTACTGTATATATAGCACAGATTAACCTCTACATAGTTCTAAAGGTAGTGTTACAAATAATGTTTTTGATTAATTAATTTATATAGATCGTATAATGTATTTTTTTGCAATGAATTATATGAAATAAGAAATAAAATAAAAATAATATTACAAGAATCCTTCGCATGAATCGTTTGTTGACTTTGCCTCCCTATAAAAAAGTTATGTCACCGGAAATCTCACTGCAGTCACAGCATGACAACAAAAAAACTAAACGTCAAGATCTGTTTGGGAATTTTGAAATTCTTGTAAAAACTAATTTATCTAGCTTTTGGAATAATCCACATAATGTGAACATTATAAAATTTTCAGTAACCTAACTGTATATTGATTTATTTTTAACTATGGAGTGTTTTACGATAGCAAACAGTGAGAGCGCCCCAGCTCCAGACGAAGACAAAGAATTGAAAAATAGCGAATCAGCTGAAAACTTTCAACATTTTATATACGAATTATTCGAGAAAAACGGCATACTTAACGATTTGAGGGCATATTTACGTGGACATATTGTTGAAGTGTTAAAAAATGCCCAAACCGGTTTGTACTCACGAGTATTAGCAAACCCATTCAACCATAACTTAAAAGTAACTTTTCGAGTTTTATGTCTTGCTTGGCTCAAAATTTTTTCTATTTTATGTTTGGGTTGGGTCTAAGAC
Source organism: Acrobasis repandana (assembly GCA_963576875.1). Classification (NCBI taxonomy): domain Eukaryota; kingdom Metazoa; phylum Arthropoda; class Insecta; order Lepidoptera; family Pyralidae; genus Acrobasis; species Acrobasis repandana. The sequence goes on along the minus strand of OY756233.1, from coordinate 10,983,433 downwards.
CAATGTATTATTATATTACATACATATTACCACGCCTGTTTATGAAGTAGGTAGAGACCATGAATCTTCACTTTCCACGACCCTTGCAAACCTCTTTCGCCTCGTCGACATTCATTATTATTTTCATACATGCTCTCCGGTTTTGGGTACTCCTAACTTTACCTTTCTTAAGAACGTCTGCAATTTGGTCTCAGAACATCGTTATCAACCTGGCTCGCTTCTGCCATCCACATCCGCACAATTAATATTTTTAGTTTGCCTTCTTTCATCCATCCATTTCCTGCAGAAGTTTTCCCGAACCTATATGACATAGAAACCTTAAAACACGTGTCTATATCTTCCTGAAAGGCCAATAATGATCTTGTTATAACCCTGGTGTTACAGTTCATGGGCAGCGGTGATCTCTTACCATTAAATGACCCGCTTGTTCATTTGCCGTCCTATAACTATGTATTTATTTGTACTTAAATGTGTTGTTTTACCTTTAGGTGCTCCACCAACATGCCAACAACATTTCACTCAGCGTCTTGAACTGACTAATCAAGCATTGAACATGCTGGTTGCTGAATATCTTCTGCGTTATGTGAGTCTTACAAATATACTTATAAAACCACTTTAAATTTCAAATACTCATCTTAAACTATGTTATTATTATTAGTATTGTTAGAGTACTGGCCGTCATGAGACCTTTGAATTGTCTTTTACTTTTAATAGTTGTAGAGTCTTATGAAAATGTCTTGTGTTGAAACATGGTTTTTTGTCAATATAAAAATAAGAAAATAAACATCTACATTCATTCGGAATATTTATTTGTAATATGAACACTCCGGACAGTCTATTTACAAAAAGACATCTTAAACTATGTTATTAGTATAGCTTTTTATCACAGAAGCTTTATTTTCCACTTAAGACTGCGGTCTTCGACTGGGAATTTTTTATGGAACACTCAAATCTATATTTTCTATCTACACATAAGCATTGTGCTGTAATGTACATGCACCCTGGAGACGAATTAAGACGAATTCAGAAGTGCAGCGAGCGGTCTGCCTTATCAGCGTTTTTGTTCTCATATTTATTTAAGAATTTTGGAGAACTTTAAATTTTTCTATCTTTTTATTGTACGTGTGTAAGCATAAATCAGTCTGCGTATTTGTGTATTTTTTTATTTTTTAACTCAGTTGTATGCGCAAGAAATCCGACGACGTATTCACTTATATTTTCTTTAAAGTTTAACCTTTTTAAGGTGAAGATGTAGGCTAATGGCCTTGAAATGTGAAATAAATTGTTAACTCGTAAATATGGTGATAATTTCCATATTGCTCTTCGTCATGCACTAGATAACCCTTTAAATTATTTTATGAACTGCCGTTGAAAGTATTATTGGTGATCCATCTAGCTTTAAAACTTGCCGTGGTCACTTTTGGCGGAGGCAAGTTTTAAAGCTAGACGGACTAATGTAAATACTTTCAACGGTAGTTCATTAAATAATTTAAAGGACTATCTAGTGCATGACAAAGAGTAATTAGGAATTATCTCCATATTTACGAGTTAACAATTTATTTCAAATGAGGGCGCCACTTCAAGGCCATTTGCCTATACCTCCACCTAAACAAAGTTTTTCTTTGTATTAAAAAAAAAGTACTAAAATCTCCTCAGTCATTTCTTAGGATTTTCCTTTGTCTTTATTTCTTTGTAATTTATACACAACTTCATGTTGCATCACAAAAAATTCAAACACGTCTCAGGTTATTTGGAATTAAACAAACTATTACAATGAAAATAAATAATTGTCTCATTCACTTTTTTAATACTTAAATAAACTTCAATTTAACATATCTTAACATATTGTTACTAAGTTAGTTTGGCTCTAATCAGCTCCGAAAAAGAAGTTAAAATCACTAAAAATAAGGACCGGCCCCTTAACACTTTACAAATAAACATGCAACTATAATCATTTTATTTCTGTTTTGTTGTTATGTGGCCCCCTATGGGTAAAATTCTTCTTCATTCTTTTCCACCATTCCCTGTCTTTGACCATATGCATCCAACTTTTTCCAGCTGTGTTTATTATGTCATCCGACCATTGCCATTTAGTTGTTTTGTCAAGTCTTGAACTATGTACATAACATAGTCATAAATTAAGATAGGTATTTATTTATGATTTTAAAGTATTAAAGATGCAGTGTGCCAGTAGTATCTATACTACTAATATTGTCAAGAGAAAAAATTTGATTGTGTGTTTGTTTATAATGGATAAACTCAAAAACTGCTGATCCGATTGTAAAAAAGCTTCATATATGCACTTTTTTTGTACTTCTCCTTCTTGAGCCTGTTTTTTTTTATATTTTGACCTTTTAGGACTTCAGCTACAGCCTATCAGTATTTGTAACGGAGATACCACTGGCAAACATGGTATTTGGCTTGGCTAAGAGCTTTATGCTGAAGGGCGACAGTGGGGACCACTCTAAGTTGTGGTTCTCTGAAAGTGATGTATGGGCTGTCCTCAATTATTTGGGTAAGATACATCTTCTATTTTTTCTCTTGAAATTTTCTTTCTCAACCTAAATTTCTGTTTGCACGCGTTGCATGTGCTTCTTAGTTTGAGATTTGGACCGTTACCACAGAAGACAGTAAGAAAATACAGAACGGAATCTCCTAAGGTACACGCAATATGCGTCCCCGTTCCCCGTCCCCGTACCTCTACCCCGTTCTTGTGCAGCCGCGTGCGCCGAGCAGTGCGTGCGCTGAGACAAGGGGAGAACGGGGGAGAGGTGCGGGGACGGGGAACGGGGACGCATATTGCAAGGGACCTTAGGAGATTCCGTTCTGTATACTCTTACTGTCTTCTGTGCCGTTACTCCAAAAATGATAGGATATTATTATGTCAAATCACAAACAATATAAGAACACTGACAACCTTCATACTTTGAAGTGTATTTCGATTTTTAGTTTAAATGTTGTAACTAGATGGTGTTACTAGTTCCAAAGAAGGTAGTTTCGTAGTGGTGCCGCTTAATTTCGGAAAGATGGCGGTATAAGCGCTCATTATCTATGCAGAAACAAGTGCCATATTAGATTTTTCGTGCATACCGTAGTCGTCAGCTTAAGTAGGTACCCAGTACTACCCAGCATCCTTTGTATGGCTAGCGGGCGAGATATTAGTGACATCTAGAAATAATTCAAGATTTTGGTTTTCTACCAGAAATACCAGAATACGCTTTTTGTATGGCGTTGTCAGTCCTCTTGTATTCGTTTGTCCCTGGTACGTACGTTGTTGCAGTGTCGAGCAACATTGAACTCTACAACATGTTGATATAGTCTTATTTGATTTGACATTTAACTATGAATCCCATTAGATATAGTTTATTACCAACACTAGTCTTAAGAGTCTCCTTACCCTAGACAGAATCAGAGTTTCCCATACAAACGTAGTCTACATTTTATTTTAAAACGACATGTCAGATTTCGGTAAAAATTTGTAACTGAAAGAGAATATAGTGTATTATATCATTTTTGACCATCAGTATGGAAAACGTTTACATCATTATATTTTCTTTCAAGTTCATATTGTGATTGTGAAAACCAATTATAACCCTAGATATATGCAATTTATTTAAAGTTACAAATTTTTACCGAAATCGTCAGATTTCGGTAAAAATTTGTAAATTTGTCGTTTCAAAATAAAACGTAATCTACGTTTGTATGGGAAAGTCTAGGGTAAGGGCATTCTTAAGTTCTGTTTCGCTGTTACTAACACTTAAAATGTAATTATGAATTGTATTTATAGTGAGGCACTCGCGATCAGGCACAGTGCATTGCATGCTCATATGTTGGATTGTGTTGTAAAAAAAATAGTGTTCAATTCTATATAGTATATTTTTTTCTAGGTATAAAATGTGATTCAGAACATGCGAATAACATAGTAGAAAAGTACAGAAACAGGGAAAGTCCATTATTGTTATGCATACTAAAGTATGTGCCTTTGTACAAACAGAATGTACCTCTTGATCAAGGTGAGTGTTTGTTTTCCACTTATCTTAGTGTGTTACTAACAGGGGCAGGGGGGGGGGGATATTTCTTCAAAGATGATGTGCTTGTCAAAGCTGAAAGTAACGTTGGGAATATTATGAATAGAAATATTGGGAATATTCCCGTAAATTTACAATGGATAAATTTCCGTAAATTTTGAATATTTCCAGCGGCACATCACTAATCCCTGTCCACGGAGCAGAAGCGAAGCGGAGATAATAAGTAATTCTTTTTATTTTTTATTTTTTCTGAGGCTTTAGTTCACTTGATATAGGTAACTATGCCAGCCTAAGGACTTCGGTTAAATAGTTTCTAGCTTCAGTGCAACATCAGTCTTAAGATAAACGGGCAAGTGCGAGTCGGACTCGTACATGAATGTTTTAAAACGCTAAAAAAACACGTTTTTTGTATGACGACCCCCTTTAATTTTTAACTTTTTTTATTTTTAGTATTTGTTGTTATAGCGGCCATAGTAATAGATACATAATCTGTAAAAAATTCAAGTACCTATCTAGTTAATGCCATTATAAAGATCTAGTTAAAAACGCTGAAAAAACACGTTTCTTGTATGACGACAACCTTTAATTTTTTTTATTTTCAGTATTTGTTGTTATAGCGGCCACAGTAATACATAATCGGTGAAAATTTCAAGCGTCTAGCTATTACGGTTCAAGAGATAGAGCCCTGTGACAGACGGACAGACAGACAGACGGACAGACAGTCGAGCGGAATCTCAGTAATAGGGTCCCGTTTGCACCCTTTGGGTACGGAACCCTAAAGATGTATATGGCTTTTGCCATGTGTGCTAGTGGGTTGCCCAAAATTATGTTAGGCTCACCGTTGCACATAAGTAATTCGATTGGTTAATTTTGACACGGCTCCGCTCCTTTTGTCTCCTCTCCGCTCCAGTGGACAGGCAGCCTTAAACTTTGGGGATAGATATCAATCTGTATAATTTTTCCTCATCTATTTATTTATACAAAAGTTTAAAAAAATCTTTAATTTAATTAGGTAATTCCTCAATGGAGAGTATTTCGTCCGAGAAAAGCTCAGAATCTTTGCCAGAAAAACACGCAAAATGGCAGAAAGAGCGCCGCCATGAGAAATGTAAACATCACATTTACTGCAAGTCGTGTCAGAGCGGGCTGCGCAGCGTCAAAGAGAAATATGGGAAGAAAAAGAAGAATTTGAGCAAGGTGACCATCCTTATTCTTCATCTGAACGTGTTCCCAGTTGCATCCTCAGCTATGCTGCTTCGAAACCTAGGGTGTGGTTTTCCGCTTATTCTTTTCCAAATATAATATGTATATCAATGGCCACCCAAGGAAGCCAGAAATCTAGCGAATTGGAGAGGAAATAGCCGGAAAATTTTAAACAGCCGCCTGCCTGACGTCAACCGTCCTTGGGAATGTTATTGTAGCACGAGCTTTAAGTGCTATCTTTCCTTTAGTCGCCTCTTTCGACATCCACGGGAAGAGATGCAGTGGTCCTATTCTGACCCGGAACCACACGGGTAACATTTAGGTACTGCAAGAGAAATATGTGAAGAAAAAGAAGAATTTAAGCAAGGTTAGCATCCTTATTACGACCCGTATTCCCTATGACACGCGAAAATCGTTCTCTTATTAGCCGTGTGGTTCCCGACAGAGTAGAATAAGGCCATTCCAAAGTCTTCCCGTGGATGTCGTAGAAGGCGACTTACGAAACACAAGCTAAACAAAGCTTATAAACATCAATGAGACCTCTCCAACCCGTCTGGCCAGCGTGGAGAGTGTAGGCTAAATCCTCTGGCTAAGTTTGGCTTTGGTAGTACAGAGGGTCGTGCTCTTGCAGTGGAGACTGATGGTTTAAAATTAAAGCTACAGTGTAACCATTTCGACTTGATAAGAAGAAGAAATGGAGACTAAAAAATACCTGATGATGACGATGAATCGTAATACAAGGTCTAACAAATTATACTGAAACTATTTTAAGACCGAACTCATTCCATGATACTGAACAACTTTCCCCAAGGAACATAACCTATATCGAAATATGAAAAATAATTTTTGATTATACGTATCATACCCATACGATTTGACCGATCAGCTCATCCGAGCTTGTATGAAAAACAGATGATTCCGTGCTTCGAAAAGGCACGCAATGCTGTGGGTCCCGAACGCCTTCTAGCTCTAGTTTGTTTAAAACTTAAACCTATCCTCGGATTGTGGTCTACCCTTAGGTTGCGGAAGTCAGACGGAACTTGATGGCAGTCGCTCTGTGTTAAAATCAGTAACCTCGTCAAATCACCTAGGTTAGGTAGCGGACCCCGGGTCCTAATACGTTACCTCTGAGGATGCAACTGGGAATACGCTCGATCTATGATGATGATGACACGTGTGCGTACGTCAATGTGGTGTGAGTGTCAGTGTTCAAAGCCATCATACGCCTGCGAGAACGGGGGAGAGGTGCGGGGACTGTATGATAATTAATACCATAGACCTAGAATTTTATTTACTATACTTTATGAGTATGTGATAAAATCCGCTGCACCTTTGCAGAATTCCAATCCTCCAAGCCCTCCAGCCGGTACGCAAAATCTAGATAACTTAATGAAGGATGTCAGTTTTACGGAGAAAACTCTCATAGATGAGGTGTGAATGACCCCTGTGACAATTTCTCACTGGTTTCTCATGTCATTCATGTTTCTTAGTATTTTTATCATTATGTCAGAATCAGAATTTAGTCATATCATCATCATAATATGTCTGTGCTTCCATAAATTAATTGTATGTTCAATAGACAACATTTTCATTTCATATTTGTATTTCTCATATTTACTTATACTTGGAATTAATTGTATCTGTTCTTTTGTTTTCATTTTACATTAACATTATTTTTTTATAAATTTTTATTTAGTTTTATGTGTTTGGCTGTCTGATATGCAATCATATCTTGCAACTGAAATTTACTTGCGTTTTGTTTTTAGGGTTCCGTACAAAAAATGGAAAAACGGAACCCTTATAGGATCACTCGTGCGTCTGTCTGTCCGTCCGTCTGTCACAGCCAATTTGCTCCGAATCTACTGGACTAAATCAGGTGAAATTTGGTAGACTATTGTAATCCTATGACCCAAACACATATGTGTGCAAAGTAAATATTTTTTTTAAATAAGGGTCATTTTCGGGGTACAAATTAGGAAATAACAAAAAAAGTTTTGCAAACCTTACTGTGTCATTTATCAAATGAAAGGGCACGTTATGAGGATCTCAAATATATTTTTGTTATTATTTGTAAAAAATATAGTTTTGATTTTATTCATGAAAGAAGACGAAAATTGACCTCCGAAACTACTGAGCCTAAAATTTTGAAAAAAATACAAAATATAGTTCATTGCTTGTAGATTACAGGAACACGAATATACGAATTTAATCAATTGTACGGAACCCTCCACGCGAGTTTAACTCGCACTTGGCCGGTTTATTACCTATTAGAATAAATTAAGTACGTAAGTACCTACTTAGAATAAATTGTATGTGTTGTTTATTTTTTATTTTAAATTATCGTTATTTTTTTATAAACTTTTACTTAGTTTTATCTATCCGGCTGTTTGTTATGTAATCAAATCCTGCCACTAAAATGTACCCACATTTTGTTTTCGTTTCGATCGAGCTTGAATTTCGCATACACATTTAAATCATATGACGACGTAATGCTGTCATAAAGCTTGTTCTACGGTGAAGCTGGAAAGAACGCACAAAAAAAAATGTGCAAATATATGAGAATGCCATATGGCATTAGGTCCGCCACTTGTACTTTTATTTTAATTGTGCAATACAAACTGAATAAATAAATATTTAAACATTTTTCCAGATGTTTCATCAATTGAAAGGTGTCTACGAAACGGAAGTGGAAATGGTGAAAGTGGAAGAAGAGAAGAAGTACAAGCAGGTTCTTGCAACGTACGCTGCTCAGCTGCAGCGACGCCAGACTGAGGTACAACTTCTTCTCAGTTATAAAATTATTAAATATAAAGAGACAAATCATATCATACTAACTGAGCTAGCTCTAACATAGATTTAAGTTTTTGTGTTATTGGATACTCACTCACCGATACTATATTTTATAATAAATGCATATACAATTATACATATAGATCCAACACCAGTTTTTTTTATACAGGGACAAATCACACTGATTGAGCTAGCCCCAAAGTAAGTTTGAACTTGTGTTATGGGATATTAACTTAACGATACTATATTTTATGACAAATACATATACAGGGTGACTTTTTATCCACCTGCTAAATTTTTGGAGCAAGGTCAAATCGATTTTTAATAACTTTTTTCATAGAAAGTAGTCCAGTATCATGGACTGAACTTGCTCCAAAAATTTAGCAGGTGGATAAAAAGTCAGCCTGTATAGATAAACACCCAAGACCCAGAACAATTTGAAAAAGGTCATTTTCCAACTTGCCCTGGCTGGGGATCTAACCCAGAACCACCGGATTAGCGGTCTAGCGTGTTAAACATTACGCCACGGAGGTCGTCACCCAACCAACCCAACTTCATACAAACTAGTGGAGAACATGTAAATAGCAAAAACTTGTAGACTTATTAATACCAGCTGGAAAGGTAGGTAACATAGGTGCAAATACTAGGTAAGTAAGTATTAAAATTTTATATTTGCTTCTACTTGTCTTTGCGCCACCTTTACAATTTGTGTAATAAAGATGAATAAATAAAATAAGTAAATAAAACAGTATTGGCCACCACCATACGAAAAAGGAACAAGTCACAAAAACTATATAATCATTGAATTTTCAACACCCTTGCTCATAAAATTGATCTAATTTCACCGGTTTTAGATATATAAAGCAGCCTATAATATAAATAAATATTAATGGTATATCCAGTATGAATGAGAGAATAGGAAAGTTTGACTGTTGTGTGTGAGCGAGATAGTTAGATAACATAAGGTGAAGGTTAGACAAAGAAAAAGAATAAATCAGACATCGAACGTCATCGTTGTTTCAATATTTATCTTTGTATCTTACATAGGTACGCTTCAAATTGTCTTTTTTTTTCAAATTTAGAATTCGCATTCTGCGCGGCGCCGGCCAGTAGGCCGCGCGCCCTGCTGATTTAAAAAAGTAAAACGGCGGGAAAGCAACAGTGTGCATCAAAGTTTTATGGTTGAGTTTATTTAAAATCAAAAATAGCAGTTTATGAGGTATTTTCCCTCGCAAGTATGTTGAAAAACGTCGTACGATATACGTGCGTATATTGGTTAAACACACTCAGCTCCTAACGCCCTCGCGTTCGCTCGGGCTGATACTCCGCTTCGTGTGTTATAACCACCATAACGCACTTATATCGTAATCTATACTAATATTATAAAGCGGAAGAGTTTGTTTGTTTGTTTGTTTGTTTGTTTAAACGCGCTAATCTCAGGAACTAATGGTCCGATTTGAAAAATTCTTTTTTTGTTGGATAGTCCATTTATAGAGGAAGGCTTTAGGCTATATAACATTCCGACAACCACGCGAACGAAGTCGCGGGCACAGCTAGTGTAATATATACAGCTAGCCGTGTGGTTCCCGGCAGTGTAGAATAGGACCACTCCAAGTCTACCCGTGGATGTCGTAGAAGGTGACTTAGGTAACACAAGCTAAACAAAGCTTATACACATCAATGAGACCTCTCCAACCCGTCTGGCCAGCGTGGAGAGTGTAGGCCCAATCCTCTGACTGCTCTGGTAGTACAGAGAGGGTCGTGCTCCTGCAGTGGAGACTAAAAAAGACCTGATGATGATAAAATCAACGACATATCGTCGAAAGAGATAAAAATAGATGTGTCTAATGAAATAAAATAGATAAATAAAATAGAGCTGATGATGATGATGACAGCATTACAATGCTCGGAATAAAATCTAAATTACTCGTAAAAATATATATAATATAATAAAAAGAATTGTCAGGCCCGTCCCGTCTGTCTTTTTAGGGTTCCGTAGCCAAATGGCAAAAAATGGAACCCTTATGGATTCGTCATGTCTGTCTGTCTGTCCGTCCGTATGTCACAGCCACTTTTTTCCGAAACTATAAGAACTATACTGTTGAAACTTGGTAAGTAGATGTATTCTGTGAACCGCATTAAGATTTTCACACAAAAATAGAAAAAAAAAACAATAAATTTTTGGGGTTCCCCATACTTAGGACTGAAACTCAATTTTTTTTTTTCATCAAACCCATACGTGTGGGATATCTATAGATAGCTCTTCGAAATGATATCGAGGTTTCTTATATCATTTTTTTCTAAACCGAATAGTTTGCGCGAGAGACACTTCCAAAAAATGTGTGTCCTTCCCCCCTCCCCTGTAACTTCTAAAATAAGAGAATGATAAAACTAAAAAAATATATATGATGTACATTAGGTACCATGCAAACTTCTACCGAAAATTGGTTTGAACGAGTAAGTGGTTTTTTTAATACGTCATAAATCGTAAATCGCAATTTTTATATTTTGTTACTTGCTGCTACGAAACCCTTCATGGGCGATTCCGACTCGCACTTGGCCGCTTTTTTCAATTTATCTATAATATTAATAAGGTTGAATACCACGAAAATCAGAATCGAATCGAAACGAAAACCAGTAGTAATGAAGAAATACGCAATGCGTTAGAAATTGTGATGAGGAAATTGGTAAGGAACTCAGGGTATTTCGAAGTCACGGTAGCACAATTGGAAGTACACTCACGGTACAGGGCATGAGTTCGAATCTCACTCATGGCAATTTTTTTCATTTTGTATCTTACAATAATGTTTTTTTTTTTTTGACTGTTCATGTCAGATGGAAGAAACATTCAAACAACGCGAGACGGATTTAGAAACCGCAGTGCAGCAAAAGAAGAAATTCCTGTGGGGCCTTGCGCAAGCGCTGCGGGATCAGCACCAGAACATGGCGGCTGCTATGAGCTGCGTGAGAGGGGAGAGCGAAAAGCTCACTGCTAAGGTATATTATACAAGTTTTAAAACCAGGTTTTTAAACTAAAATAACTGGAAAAAATATCAATAATTGAGTAGACTGGGTCAAAAACAAATTGTACTGTTAAGATAATAAAACGTCACGAAACAATATCCGTTTTTAACAGAAAAACTAAGTATAAAAAGAGCTCTATTTGACTCCAAAAAGCTATGACGTCACGCTTGTGTTTTTTATAGCTGAGGGCAAATCCCATAGAAAATGTTTGTTTTGACGTTTAGAAATAAACAGTAATACATAATCGTCACAAATTTCAGGTGTCTAGCTATTACGGTTCAAGAGATAGAGCCCTGTGACAGACGAACAGACAGACAGACGGACATACAGCGGACTCTCAGTATTAGGGTCCCGTTTGCACCCTTCGGGTACGGAACCCTAAAAAGTGTCTGATTTGACTTGTTGTCTGATCTAGCGGATTATCTCTGTCCACTGTCACCTCAGTGATCTGATAACTTGTTCTATATCGGTGACTTCTTTGATTCTTCTTCTTATTTAAGAGCTTAGTGGCTCTTGTCGGTGGAGTATGCGCCAAACTTCTCGGATCTCTGCCTTACTTTTTAGTGCTTGATACGACATGACCCCTGCTTTTTCTTTGTTATTCCGACCAAATTCTATCACTTAATCCCGCATTTTTCCTATAGACAAACAAACAGGGGACTTTTACTTTTTAAATATTAGATGATATAGACTTAATAGGAAGAACGCGTAATCTTTTATTTATACATTTATACGCCTCTTTACAGGAAGACAATCTCAAAAGTCAGCTACAACAAGCAGAAAACATCATACGGAGCCGCGGCGAAGAAATGCGCGAGCAAATATCCAAAGAGATAGTTATTCTAGAAGGACACCTCGAATCCATGAAGAGAGAGCGAAATACCATAGACAAAGAGAAATCTGAACTAGAAACCTTCAAAGCCTTATGCGAGAGCAAAACCAAACTTACAAATGATGATTCCAAATTCGAAACGCTCAAAAAAGAAATTGTTACATTAAAAAAATACGTAGAAGAGAAGAGGTGTGTAGCAGAGAAGTGTACTATGACGGATGTTGAAGGGGGTAGGATGAATAATCAGGAAGTGGGGAGGAGTGACAGCGAAGAGAGGGTTGGGAGGGCTCCGAACCAAGTCGTCAATGATTTGAAGAAGCTCAAGAATGTTAATTTTGAGCAGGTAAGTTGGGGTTCCTCATCATCATTTAGGCTGCTTGTCGTCCACTTCCTCAAACAGGCTTCCCCAAGAAATACATACATGATCAGGCCTTTATCCCTAACAGAGTAGACAGAGCCCAGGGCTGTAAGACCCAAAGGCCACTCTTAGCGTGATGGCGGGCATTAAGATGGAAAAACGGAATTAAAATAGTGATGGGTTGCTAGCCGCATCGCCTTTTAACATGGTTCAGATTCTCGCCCATTCCCTCGATCGGCTTCTCCTGCACGGGAAGAAAAGCAGCTGGTATGTTCTAAATTTTTTTTTTCTCCCAGACCAGCATGGAAGATGCTCGCCAAAAATAAAAATTCCCCAAAAAAATACGTCACAAAAAAGGAAAGCCGCCAGTATCTAGTCTTTTCCAGGACATTTACTCCAAGAGCGGCACGACATGCTAAATACATAGCTACATGTCCGAGGTGCAGTGTCAAGCAACATTAAGAGTTACGAAATGACGATAAAGTTTTTACCTAAGTTAACTGAAACTGTAGTAAATATTTCAGTCAAAATTTTAAAATAAAAAAAATTCATGTGGAAACACGTAGACAAAAGATAAAACCAGTAAAGTGCGAGTCGGACTCGTAAATGAAGGGTTCCGTACCCCGTACCTCTTACAATGTTTTGTAACGCTGAAAAAAACACGTTTCTTGTATGAAGGCCCCCTTTGATTTTATTACTTTATATTATTTTCATTATTTGTTGTTATAGCGGCCACAGTATTACATAATCGGTGAAAAATTCAATTGTCTAGCTATTACGGTTCAAGAGATAGAGCCCTGTGACAGACGGCCGAACAGACAGCGGAGTCTCAGTAACTAGGGTCCCGTTGGCACCCTTTGAGTACGGAACGCAAAAAAAGGCGCTTTATATCTTTGCTGTGCACCTAAGCGCTGCCGGGCGCAGCGGGCAATCGCCAAGCGGGCGATTACGTGCGCGCGTCTCGAATCACATTTGCACTGAGAAAGACCTCTGGATGTGGTCGAAACATGTCGGCCAGTAGCTGACTTTGTACATGAGTAACCAGTATATCTCATATTAATATTTTTTTTTTAATTCTCAGCCGCAAACCGACCCCACGCGTGAAGAAAGTCTGCGTGCCCGCTCGCATTCAACGGAAGGCTTTGAGGAGCAGACAAGACGCGACGCGATCTTGGTTCTGCAGGACGAGAACCACAGGCTAAAACACTTCGCTAGACAGGTACCTATGTACTTATAATAAATAAATAAATATATAGGGACAAATCACACTGATTAAGCTAGTCCCAAAGTAAGTTTTTTTAAACTTGTGTTATGGGATACTAACTCAACGATACTATATTTTATGATAAAAACATATATAGATAAACACCCAAGACCCAGGAGAATTTGAAAAAGGCCAAATTTTAACTTGCCCTTGCTGGGAATCGAACCCAGAACTCATACTTCCCTACTTCCCTGACTTAGGGTTGGGACACATCTGTCAACATGGAACAGCATTTTTCTATGCTGCTATCCTTTTCTGTCACTCGGAAGCCTCATTTGCTAGAGCGAGAGAGAGCGACGGAACACTTCAGGCCCGGCCATGCTGAAGCGTTCCGTCGCTCTCTCTTACTCTAGCAAATGACTGTTCCAAGCGACAGAAAAGGATAGCAGCATAGGAAAGTGCTGATCCGTGCTGTCAGATTCCCAACCCTTACTCCCATAGACCTACATATTTTTTTACTGAGTAAAAAGACCACCACAGCCGAGTTCGCCAAATAATAAGATAACTGTCACCCTCACAAGAGCAAAAGAGATAGCGATCTAAGTGAAATGTGGCAAGTTTTAGTACAAGACGTGTCAGGCCTTGGCGGAATTGTGAACTATGTTAGTAAATCATTATGTTATCATACCTTGGAAACATTAGATAATGCTACAGCCGATGTTCGTGTAGTAGGTACGTACAAATACAACCATGTTAAGGTCACGTAAAAACATTTAATTTCTGGTCAGATTTTAAATTACACTATGTCCATTACAAAAAAACGCTTTTTGAAATTATTTCTTAAAACCATGTCAGCCATATGAGATATATAAATTAGATGACGTTTCAATCGGATTGCAATCGGAGTGGTCTCAGCATGAATGGATTCCCGTGTTTAACATTTAGTAATTATGCAAAGCGATAGTTTAAAAGTAGTTACAATATTTTTTATAAATCCTAAACAATATTTATATAAATCCTGATGAGGATTAGTCCATGTCCGTATTATGTTTGTTTGCTTGCAGCAAGAGCTACACATCGACGAGCTGACTTTGCAGACCGCCCGGCTGCAGGCGGAGTTGGAAGCCTCGCGGGCGCGCACTGACAGACCTCGTGCGGAGCGACCTCGCACCGCGCCCGCCGCGCCCCCTGGCTACGAGGCCTACGAACCCAGGTGACTGCGGCATAGACCACAGCTGTAAAGTTGTACTTGACGGCCAAAATCCGCTAGTTTACCCCTTAATAAATAGCAGAATAGTTACCACATTAAACAGAACCTTATGCCTTTGACATAAAGACCAATGAAAAAGTTATACCTGCGATGCCCTATTACGGGTTACCCGACTGCCAAGGAAGGGTTATGTTTTTCGCGCGTATCTTGTGTGTTTGTAAATTTCCTTAATAGCTTGTATCTTACAAACAGTTGGATGGATTCCAACAGTTAAGATATCGTTAGATGAAAATGCATTATCACGTCTTTATCCCTAACGAGGCAGACAAAGCATTTTGGGTCTTGCGGCTCTAAGTAGATAGAGCCCAGAGCCGCTAGTTACAATTTTAATATACAGTATCTGCTAAACTGCGCAGCAGTTTGTCGGCAGTCAGAAATTACTAATTTTGTATGTCCCTTACACGTTGCATAATGGGACAGAATTAATAAGAGTATTTCATACAGAACGGAATCTCATAAGGTCTACAATATGCGTCCCCTTTCCCCGTCTCTGCACCTCTCCCCCGTTCTCGCCTTGTCGCGGGGCGAGAGCGGGCGAACACACGCATTGACATGTGCACGGATTGACGTTTCGATTGTAGTAGTGTAGACATAAACGATACTCCGCTTCTATGAAGTCCCATACCTGTAATAATGGGCTAATTATATGTAACATTCATCATCAGATCCTTTTTAGTCTCCACTGCACGAGCACGACCCTCTCTGTACTACTAGAGCCCTATATTAGCCAGAGATTTTGGTCTACACCCTCCACGCTGGCCAGACGGGTTGGAGAGGTCTCGTTGATGTTTATAAGCTTTGTTTAGCTTGTGTTTCCTAAGTCGCCTTCTACGACATCTACAGGGAGACTTGGAGTGGTCCTATTCTACTCTGCCGGGAACCACACGGCTAATATGTGTTATTATTCAGGGTGAACACGTCGTACAGTGAGACATGGCACAAGTTCTCCGTCGGGCGCGGCGCGGGCGAGCAGCTCGTGTTCAGCGCGGGCAGCGCGCCCGCGGAGAGGAGGGCGGACAGCAGGAGGTAGTGAACTACAAGTTTTAGCTTACTTTAAGGGTTAGTTCACACCGGGACGCGACGCCACGCGACGTAGCGCGCACTTTGGAAGAATTATAGAACTTGTTTACTACACAAAAAGAGAGGGATTTCAGCGACAGCCCGCTGTGCCGCGCTACGCAGCGCGGGCATAGCTGGTATTATTATTATTAATTAGTATCTTTTGTGTAGTAAACAAGTTCTATATTTCTTCCAAAGTGCGCGCTATGTCGCGTCGCGTCTTGTTGTGAACTATAATAATAATAAAATATATTTATTTGCCTCCAATAAATTACACTTTTGTACAATAAATAAGTACAATGAGAAAACTTATTGACTAAATATATATTACTTAGGTATTTATGTTTAGTGGAGGACTGGTGCCCATGCTAGGTTTCCGAAGAACCTGTAATTACGGGTCACTAGGACTCGCTATCTGATCAAAGTTAATTTTATTTCTAAACAAAATTACAAAACATTTATATTTAAACGAAAAACAAGTACTTAAGTTATAAATTAAATTCTTAAACAAGGACATGATTAACGTATCTTAATAAAAGTGTAAATAGTAAAATTAATATAATAAATTACATAATTACTAGAAAAATAAGGTCTTAAATAAGGTCAAACCACCGTTTCCATAAATCGTTCGGTCTCCTCGTATGTTAATTTTTATAACCACTCACTCACAACTCTTTTGCAATCATATCTATTCCTAAGTTTAACTGACCCTAAGTTTAACCTTATATAGGGCGTTCGCTACCTTATGTCAAAATACGGCACTCTTTTCTATTTCCTCTTATAGAAATCGCAATGGGGATTATTAATTTTTCTAATTCCTAATTTTTATTTTTTTATATCAATAAATATTTTTTTTAAAATAAGGGTCATTTTCGGTGGACAAATTAGGAAATAAAAAAAAAGTTTTGTAAACCTTACTGTGTCATATATCAAATGAAAGAGCGCAATATGAGGATCTCAAATATATTTTTGTTATTATTGTAAAATGAATAGTTTTGATTTTATTTATGAAAGAAGATGAAAATTTACCATCCCCCTGATCTCCGAAACTACTGAGCCTAAAATTTTGAAACTCGCACTTGGCCGGTTTATTTTAGTTTATGATTGGCGGTTACGGCGATATTTGACGCTTTTGACAGTGACGGATAAAGGCGACGCGTATTTTTTTAGGAAAGGACTCTTTATCCGATACAGCCACGGAGTAAGGTTAAACAAAGGTCATACATTTGTTTGTAGAAATATCCAAAACCATTGATTAGTTTGGCGAAAAAATTACTCACAACTGTTCATTAACTCTGTATCTCGAAATGGAATTCGAAATAGGTAAAAAAAAAAAAAACAATCCTCATTAGACTATCTCGCTCTATCAAAGCGTGTCGGGACCTGGAGCTTACTCTAAGCACAGAATAAATAATACTAACGTACAGAAGTCTCACTCAGCAAAAAAATTCAAAGAAATATTTCTAATGTAGCTAGCGATATGGTTTAATTTAGCTCACGTCAGATCTCAGCATCTTTTCGTACAGATACCTAGACATAATTTGCAAGCCAATGTCATTCTTATTACTCTAGACATACGATTCGTATAACTGAATTTACCACCCGGAGGGGCCGCCTGCGTGCATAGTAATAAGGTAGGTACATTTTCGATACCTAAACGGGGAGTGACACAGGCCTGCTCTAAGGGCGTCCGCTACGTTAGCGAGCGCACGCGATGTCTTCAGTCTATCTCTGTCACAAACACTAGGTACGATAGAGACACGGCATGACACGACAGATTCTGCTATCTCTTTCGTTGTGCTGGAGGCCAAGACTCACTTCATGTCGCTGAGCCAGTAAGTAATAAAGTATTTCAATTTTATATTGTCTAATTGCGTGTTCTTATCAAAAGGTTTTTATCGAAACAGGAAATTGTGTCGCAATGTAATCAATATCATTCATTGAATTTACTTAAAGAAATTGTGCACTTTCATACTTTGGCTGCTGGAAAACGCACCGTGTGTGTTTTGCAGAAGAAAAAACACACGATGCGTTTTCGAGCAGTTGAAATGAATACACCTTCTTCTTATATTAAACAGCTGGGTTCTTGTCAGTGGAGTGCTTGCCAAGTATCTCTTTCTTTTTTCTTTTTAGGGTTCCGTACAAAAAATGAAAAAACGGAACCCTTATAGGAATATCACTCGTGCGTCTGTCTGTCCGTCCGTCTGTCACAGCAAATTTGCTCCGAATCTACTTGACCGAATCAAATGAAATTTGGTAGAATTTTGTAATCCTATGACCCAAACACATATGTGCAAAGTAATTTTTTTTTTTTAAATAAGGGTCATTTTCGGGGGACAAATTAGGAAATTAAAACCTTACTTGCAAACCTTACTGTGTCATATATCAAATAAAAGGGCTCGTTATGAACATATTAAATATATTTTTGTTACGATTGTAAAATGAATACTTTTGATTTTATTCATGAAAGAACCCGATAATTAACTATTCCCCCCCCTGATCTTCGAAACTACCGAGCCTAAAATTTTGAAAAGAATACGAAATATAGTTCATTGCTTTTAGATTACAGGAAAACCTATAAGAATTCAATCAATTGTACAGAACCCTCTCCACGCGAGTTTAACTCGCACTTGACTGGTTTATTATTTTTCTTATTACCGTATGTGGCAGGTACCTGATCCAGCAGTGGCGCGCACTGCGGCGCCCGCCCCCGCCCGGCCCGCGCAGCGCGGAGCCCCACCCCGCCATGCCCATCACAGGTACACCACTAACTTATTAGGAATCAACGAATTAAAAACTAAAGAGGCTCTCAAGCACTCGTAGCCAGGATCGTAAAATTATTCTTATAAAAAAACTGTAAAACAGCAGCTAACACTCTAGACAGACGGACCGCATTTCGACTGGAAAATTGCAGTGCAGATGCAGTTTGATTGCAGTCGTGTAAACTGCATCTCAACTGCAATTTGGCAACTGGGTGGCTGTCTGTCTTGACCCTAAATCGTTCTATTGTTTTTACTCCACTTATCTTTGGATAAGAAAAAGCCGGAAAGCAGCACTGTTTGTATGCAACTCTGTTCTCGTAGAAGCATGACTTCATGGTCCGTTGAGCGACCTGGAGCTAAC
The DNA here is from genome assembly GCA_963576875.1 of Acrobasis repandana. Lineage (NCBI taxonomy): Eukaryota > Metazoa > Arthropoda > Insecta > Lepidoptera > Pyralidae > Acrobasis > Acrobasis repandana. Next base: position 10,964,542 of record OY756233.1, on the reverse strand, counting down.
CAACATTGTCAAAAAAATGCGAAAACGTACACTTGACAATACTGAAAATGCTTTTCAGTATTGTCAAGTGTACGTTTTCGCATTTTTTTGAATAATAGTAAATAATTTTTATTGTAATAATTTTTCTTGATTGATTTTAAAGCAAATTTTATAAAACGATATAGGCCGCACTAACTATAATGGATTGTGTTAGTTAATTTCTTCACTACATATTTATAATACATGTGGTGTGACATAACAGTGAGTGCCCCGAGTGCGAGCCACGTGGTGGACACGGAGCCGATGCGGGAGACGGCCGACGAGGGCTCCTGCCGCGCCGCGCACCAACAACAGTGAGTTGAGAGAACTTGTTCATATTTTGATTACTTAGAATTCCGTATCAAAATGTTAAAAAGGAACCATCTGGATCAGTGACAGTTATATCTAAGCGCACAGAAGACAGTAAGAGTATTTCATACAGAACGGAATCTCCTGCGGTCCCTTACAATAATATGCGTCCCCTTCCCCCGTCCCCGCACCTCTCCCCCGTCCTCGCCTTGTCGCGGGGCGAGAGCGGGCGAACACACGCATTGACGTGTGCACGGCGGCACAAGGACGGGGGAGAGGTGCGGGGACGCCAAATTGCGGGGGACGCTGCGAATTTCCATTCTGTATGAAATACTCTGTCTTCTGTGCTTGTGGGCAGAGGCGGGTATTAGGGCTGTGAGGTAATAAAGGGGCGTGCGGAATTTTTAAACGGCAGTTTAAAAACTACTAGCGCTACCTAACGCTAACTATATTCAGCAATGTTTACTATTACCAGTACTACTTTGTAAAATTTATAACATGGCCGCTACAGCTGGGCGCCCATAAGGTGCTTGCCTAGGACGCTTTCAACATTTAATCCTCTCTGTTTGTGGGCACGATGGGATGCCCACAACCCTAACAGACTTGTGACGCCACACTTTCACGGTCTATTGAATTTGAGGAGGGAAGGGGGAGGGTCTAGGGTGGCTATATCTCAGCAACTTTAATGATAGTTTAAATTTTTTATAGGCTATATTCAAATACATGTAAATCGGACTTGGATGTCGGACCCATAAATTGTGGCCCAAACTGAATGCCAACAAAATACGTAACATTTAAAAACTGATATAGATTTTTTAAACTCCATTGGGATATAAAGAAAAATGTCAGTAAAACGTACCCCCTTCATCTGTAAAGTTCATGGTTTGAAGTAGTTCCAGCGTATAAAAATCGTAAATTTTACACGAAAAACAATGTCTATTTATTTATTTTAAAAAAGTACTCGGTAACTTGTTGTTTTCAGATATGTAACTGCTGAGCGAGCGATGCCTGCCGTAAACTCGCAAGGCAAAGCCAGAAATAAAAGTCCCAAGACTGTTTTGAAAGAGGCCAAACAGAAACTGCGGAAGTAAGTACTTTTGAACAACTGCCGCAGGAGGGTGTCTGTATTGCTTGGATGGAAAATAACAGAAACACACAAGCATGTCTGTTTTCCATAGCACAGAATAAATAATACTAACGTACAGAAGTCTCACTCAGCAAAAAAATTCAAAGAAATATCTACTTAATGTGGCTAGCGATATGGTCACGTCAGAACTCAGCACAGCACTCGTATAGATACCTAGACATTCATTGCAAGCCAATTTCATTCTTATTACTCTGGACAAACGATTCGTATAACTGAATTTACCACCCGGAGGGGCCGCCTGCGCGCGTAGTAATAATGTAGGTACATTTTCGATACCTAAACGGGGAGTGACACAGGCCTGATCATAGCCAGAGATGGATCTCTTACTACGATCCTTGCAAACCTCTTAACCACAGTTTGGATAGGTTATACCTAACAGAAATAGGTTTGCATGAGTTAGACATGGGTAACTCCGGATTCGAATATTTAAATGAGCCGATTCATCAACAGGAGCCGATACCCGTACTGAATCCCGGTAATTGTTGTCGGCTCCCGCGAGTTATTGAGTCCGCACCAATCTTAGTCCCGCAGAGAATCGGCGTCTGTCGGGTCGCGAGCCGCGAGCCGCGTTTCAGCTCCACCGCGTCTCGGGAGGAATCGGGATTCGGGAGTTAATATTATTCTGTATTGAAACCGGTACCAAAAAGGACGTCTGTATTCTGTAGATTCAATAGCGAAATTTAGCGGACCTCGGAACTGGAGCCGATAAGGGAGTAGGAATCATTAAGATGAGTCGGTACCGGATGCGAAGTAAGATTCAGTGAGCCGAAACACTCCTCGGAGTCGAGATTACCCATGTCTAACATGAATGTTAAGGGTTGGATCTCAATTCTATCAGCACGGAACAGCACTTTCCTATGCTGCTATCCTTTTCTGTCGCTCAGAACAGTAATTTGCTAGAGCGAGAGAGAGCGACGGAACGCTGCAGTACGGCCGGTGCTGAAGCGTTCCGTCGCTCTCTCTCGCTCTAGCAAATGACGTTCCGTGCTCATAGATGAGATCCAACCCTAAGGCTTGAAACTTCGTTAAGCTGAGACCCTCTGAGAGAGGTTCAGTCCGTCTCTGTCACAAACTCTTCGTGCGACAGAGACACGTGACCCGCGACGGTTTCGGCTATCTATCGCACGTACGGTTTGTGACAGACGGACTGAACCCGTCCGGGGCGTCCGCTTGACGTAGTTTCAAGGTTATGAGGACATATAAGGGCCGTATTTCCATACAAGCGTAGCCCTTTCTCTATTCCTCGCCGGATAGTGCCAGTATCTTCTTCTTCTTTCCTCGCCTTTTCCCTATTTGGGGTCGGCTCTGTATGTCAACTCCCTACATAGTTTTCTGTCCTCCACCATCTCCGTACTAACACCCAGCTAAGTATGGATATATTGGCATGGTTTTTTTTTTGTAATTTTTAATTAACAAAAGGGATACCTTCCTAAAACTTGAAAAATTGGTGAGATTTTCCACCGTGTTCAGTCATCTTGCAAAAAAATTAGAAGAGATTATACGAGAAAAAGAAAACATAGGAAAACAGCCATAGCTTTTCTTCAATTTTTATTGAAAAAAGAATGAGGGACTTTCCAGGCTACGTTCCTTAAAAATCACATAGATGGCGCTGTGCTACGCTGGCAGTATGATTATGAACCTTAGCCTGGCCAAAGAGTAACAAAGTAAAAAAAAATATTACTGACGTTTCTATTTTCCTATGCTTTCTATAGTTTTCCTTGTTTTGCTGTTATTTTGATAGTTTCTGTTGGTGTATCGTGCGTGATAATATTTTATTTCTAGTGACTTTGCACCTCTTTACGATACGATCACAAGTCACAACACAAAAAAATAGTTGACAAGAGTAAACAACAAACAAGACCAAGATATAGGAGTACATCCTTTCTTGCTCTTAGAAACAAGACGAATAAAATATGTCATTTATGTCAACTGAGATGTCAAAATCTTAAGTTTTTATTTAATTTTAACCGATTAGGCTAAGGTTTATATAACTATGCTGTTAGCGTCGCACAGCGCCATCTGTATAATTTTTATGGAACGTGGCCTTGAAAGTCTCATTTATATCGGTCTAGTCGACATTAGCGTTTCCTCTTTGGGATGCGTTTGCGCGAAGTTTTGCCAGCTGCCGCCCGTCGTTAATCCTCCTTGGGAATGCAGTTTAACGTGAGATGTTTGTGCTTATTTATTTAGTCGCCTCTTACGACATCCACAGGAAGAGATGGAGTGGTCCTATTCTAGACCGGATCGCATTACCTTATATTTTTAGCACAATTCCTGCCACCCAAAGGTAGCCTTCTTCCACTTCCTGCCACGTACGACCGAACTGTGGAATCAACTTCCTGCAGCGGTGTTTCCGAACCGATGCGACATTAAAACCTTCAAAAAACGAGTCTATATCTTCCTGAAAGGCCGGTAACGCTCTTGTTACACCCCTGGTGTTGCAGTTATCCATGGACAGCGGTGATCACTTACCATCAGGTGACCCGCTTGTTCGTTTGCCGCCCTATAACATAAAAAAAAGCCTGTAAGAGATTGCCTTGGCGATAAGGCCGCCTATTGTATACCTATACTGTACATATTTTTGAATATTAATTATATGTTTATAGGGTTTTTTAGGCATTCAAGATGCAGTACTAAAGTATTCAAATTAAATAATGTAATAAGAAATGGTGAAAAAATACCACGTGAGCAGGACTTGAACCCGCGACCTTAGTCTCAATACGACTATGCTCTTACCATCTGAGATTATTTCATTATTTATATGTGTTTTTGGTGCAATAAAGTGTTACTTGCTTACTTGCCGGAAGCCACACGGCACAAAAATGAACTGTCTCGTTCCAGCAAAGACGTCCCTCGGAACCTTTCACAATTCAAGCGAGAGAAGAGCCCAAACTCGGTCCTTCGGGAAGCGAAACTCCGGTTGAGGAAGCTGGAGATCGAAGCCGAGGCCGTCGAAAAGTCTTACATGGACTTCAGAAAGCGGCAGACGATCAGAGAGGAGAGGAAGAGCCAATATGCGCATGCGCAGAATACTGGCAAACATGTCACTGTAGGTAAGAAATATAGTTCTACTTGAGATACCGTTTAGTTTAGACGTTTTATAGAAATAAATATAGGCATGAATCATACTGTTTGAGCTAGCCCCAAAGGTTTTTAAACTTGTGTTATGGGATACTAACTCAATGATACTATATTTTATGATAAATAAATACATATATGAAAAGACCAACATTTGACCAACATCATTTTCCAACTTGCCCTGGCTGGGGATCGAACCCAGAACCTCCAGATTAGAGGTTTAGCATGTTAACCATTACGCCACGGAGTTTCTATATTACAGGATACATTGGTTTTAGTTCAGGGGTAAATTACACGATTTCCCACTTTCAACTGTTTATTACATCTAGTCAGTACACACTATCACGTCTTTATTCCTAATGGGACAGATATTTTGGGTCTTGCGGCTTTAAGATGATTCATGGAGTCCAGTGCTGCCACATTTGAAATCAATTATTTGAAAGGAAACGGATATCATTTAAAATTTTGATTTTTTAAATCAAATGGGGGCAGCACTGGACTCCATGTATCATTTTAAGCAGAGCCCAGGGTCGCTAGACTGAGTCTAGCGACCCTGGGCTCTGCTTTTGAGCTACTTTTAGCGTTATGTTGGGCGAGAATGTGGTTATAGGTATCAAAATAGTGATGGGTTGCTAGCTGCATCGCCTACTTAAATGATTCGAATTTTCGCCAATTCCCAAGATCGGCTTCTACGATCTGCGCGGGACAAGAGGCAGCTGGTTTATTGTTTTTTATCTTTTCTCCCAGATCAGCATAGAAGAGATACTGAGAGCTGATAACCACCATTTTTAAAAAGAAAATCTTTATTTACAGATAGTGTGCGAAGCCGATCGCTTATTAATTTCCGAGTGGAACTAGAAAACGAAAATACACACGATATTTTTAAATGTAAACGAGATTTAGACACGTTCCTCAGCGACTACGAAAAGAGATTCAATATGGCCGACTCGAAATTCAAAAGTGCAAACGATAAATCTAAAGTTACACCCAAAACATTTATAGATATTGAAAAAGGAAATACAAAAACGCCACAAACATATTTGGAAACGCCACTTATCGAATTCAGAAAGTTGTATTCTCAAAAATCACCACCAAGTAAGCTTGAACAGAAAAAAGCAAAAAATACAATAGCAGAGGTCAGGTCTAAAAATAAAGATGCATGCGAAAGCGAAACCGAAGATAAGAAGGAATCAAAACTCAAAGAGTCGCTCATAAAAAGAAAAGACCCTGAAGGGAAAGAACTTCTAATATTAAAAGATAATATCAACAAAATATATAATTTACAAGAACCCAAAATAGAAATTATTGAAGAAGGAAGCGAAGAATCTCAACTATCAAATGACAAAAACTTGATTAGAATTGAAGTAGAAAACGTTGTAGAGACCAATGATTTAAAACTGAAAGAATCGTCTCAAGACTTATTTCTCGTAGTACAGAGTTCAGTGGAAGCTAGAAACATATCCAACTCAGACTTAGAAGACGATACGGCCATATCGCCTCAATTGACAGTCGTAGTGAGTCCCAAATATCGAAATGAAGAAAGTGATGTGAAATCTCAAGATCAGTCATCGAACATACCACTACGGTTCGAAGAACCAGAAAAGTTAGCAGTAACTAGAGATGTTCTCGATACTATTTTTCATATCGAAACTGTGTCGATACCCGTAATACCAGAAGGTGGTTCCCAGGATTTCCTTGAATCGATAAGTGATAAAGTAGACGATTATGTAGACGACTTTTCGGCCGACGTCGACAATTACAATAGCCGTTCGGAATACAATGCTTCCCCCGTCTCGCATCTCAAGACGTCTGAAGAAGAAAGCTTTTGGGAATAATTCGATTATAAGGCTGATATCATACTAGCGAAATGTGGCTTTGTGGTAATAGCAGATTGTACTAAATTACCCGATGAACTAACTTCTTTATCTTTTTATTTTATTTTTACTCGTTTAGTTATAGCCACTATACACATTTTTTGCCATAATCGCTAGTATGATAGCACCCTAATAAATTAAACCAAAATCTGAACAGTCATAATTTATTTTTTATAATGTCTATTAAATTAAAACGTACCATATAAAACATACAGTTATTTTACAATTTTTTTAGTTTTTAATATAAAAGTACAAACATTCGTAAATCAGTGCAACATTCCACTTACCTCTTTTTGGCAACATAACCTCCCAGACGGGTGGTTCAACGAAACCTATAAATGCTATAAACCCAGTGGAATAACAATATTGTCACATAAAGGGTCACTATGGAATAGCTACCGACTAACAACGAAACAATACAATCTATTCAAATAATATACATACAACTTGCACAAAAACAATTGTAATACAAAAATGAGATTAATAATGTCTTACCATGAAAGGACCAAATTTAAGAATTAGTCAACTATACTAGGTACCAGATAGCATTTAAATAATGTTCATTTAACATTGATATTTTCGTTTTTCCAATCGCGTACCTACATAAATAGTGTCGTCCCGCTCGCACAGCTGTGCTGAGAGATCGAAACTTCAGAAAAATATATAAGTACGACAGACAAACATAGATAAACTCTGCATTTACATGCTATCTAACCATTTGTAAAATCTACGAGGAGTCTGGTGCCATGTGTCAAACACGTACATTTATTTTTAGCTCTATGACATCCGCATCGGTCTGTCCTGCTTTTGAAAGAATCATCCTAGATTTTACAAGTTTTGTTTTCAAGATTTTACCTGTTTCACATAATCAATAAAATATTCGTCAATCATTAAATTGTTACGTAAATAGGTTCTATTATTTAGTTATTATAATATAATACTATTGTAAATCAATGTCAAAAATAATATTTGACGCGACTTTTTTTTTTTACGCGTTTATTTTATTTTCTTCTAAGATAAAACTATCATGTCTGTAATTTGCAGTTATTCAAATCATTCATCAAATTCAAACATTCATTGCAAATTAAATTTAAAAATAATTAAAATTGGACATATTTTAAAATACAGACCACGTTTGACCAGAGCTATTAAAAGGCCAAGACAAAAAGGTTTTATTTAAAATTTTACCTCATTGCGGATTTGTTTTTTATCCGAAAACAGAGACTAACCTTATTCGTAAAAAACTAAAACGTTTGCTTAACCTGAACGATTTTAGATAAAATATGTTTTGTTTTATTATCTCTCTTTTCAATATTTGACATATATTTTAACAAAAAAAGGATTAGCAAACGTTTGATATTTTTATCTATTCGCAGGCGCCTCTTATTTTATTACATTTTAAAACGAATTAACCAATGACTATTATCATTTCGCGTTCATTTTAAATACGGTTATTTCATAGTCTTTTCCCGTGTTATTATAAGCAGATTAACTTTATCACTAGTTTTAAACCATCTTCTGTCTTTTTCTGAAGTTTAAACCATTAAAATAAAACAAGTGTCATTGCGATTCTAGGTGTCAACTTGTTCAGGGTTGATGGTCTACTTCTCATCGTGTCATTGGCCAATAATTGAACCTTATGCCTTGGTGATAAGGTTCCACAACAATGATTTTATAATATGTCTGATTAGGTCTCACGGGTCGTAATCTTCGTCCAATAGCTAAAGGGCAGTACAAAAGTGAGAATTGGTCGTCGTTCAGAAACCGAAGCTGACGTTGTGGCCGACGTTCTTTGCGGCCAGCGCGGAGCGCGGGGTGTTCGGGCCCGTTACGCGTAACCAGTTTGATACCTGAAAAGAGATTTCCTTTATAAAAAGTGAATCACCATCATCATTCGAGCGTATTCCCGGTAGCATCCTCAGCGGTAACGCTTCAGAGCCCGGTGTCCGCTATCTAACCTAGGTGATTTTTTTTCTACAGCAGGAGTACGGCCCTGGAATCTTTGAAAATATTTGCGTAAACATTCCCGGAAATATTCCTAAAAATGGAAATTTAGGGGTATATTTACGGAAATAATTGAAATATTCCCGTAAATTTACAATGGGAAAATTTCACGTAAATTTGGAATATTTACAGCGGCAAATCACTAAGCACAACCATCTCTGTACTACCAGAGCCATATTTTGCCAGAGTAGCCAGAGGATTTGGCCTACACTCTCCACGCCGGCCAGACGGGTTGGAGAGGTCTCATTGATGTTTATAATAAGCTTTGTTTAGCTTGTGTTTCCTAAGTTGCCTTCTACGACATCCATCGGAAGAATATTCTACTCTATCGGGAAGCCACAAAACACAAAACAACAAGTTTATTTGCTAGGCAAAATAAAAAAACCCCTACTGTTATGAACGCCATCTAGTGATGAGCAGCGGAAATACCGATTCTTCATACGGATATCAAGTCGCGCTACGGATAGCGCCATCTATTTTGCTAGAGAAAGCCCCGACTTTTAAGCGTTAACCCCCAATAACTTTTAAACTGCTAAACCGTTTTTCATCAAATATAACTAAGAACCACCGCAAGGGAACTTACTTTCTCGTAAAAAAAAACCGCATTGAAATCGGTCCATTCGTTCGAGCGTTACGATGCCACAGACAGACCGACAGACATAAGCGTCAAACTTATAACACCCCTCTTTTTTGTCGGGGGTTAACCCTTTAGCCGCGAACGTCACGTATATGTGACAAACATTTTCGAGCCCATTCCGCGAGCGTTGCATATACGTGACATAAAACCAGTCCTTGTAAAATCCAAATTTTCTGTTTCATTTTGTTGTATTCGGATAAAAAAATATTCATATTAGATATATAAGTAGTCTAGTAATCATTTACAATAACATTCACTATAATCGTATAATTAGAATACTCAAAAATAATTTCAAAAGTTTGACGAATTATCAGATATATTTTTCATAACTTTGTATTAATGTCCACCGCGAACGTCACATATACGTGACACGCGGGATGGGACATTTACGATATATTTACTGATAAAAATTAAACGTAAATTGAAATATTCTTTTTTATACCGACTATATCACCATAAAAAGATCTAAAATATCACATATATTATTAATTAATAATTTTGATACTAATATTTGTGTATATTTTATTTAAGGCGAAGATATAGGCAAATGGCCTTGAAGTGTGAAATAAATTGTTAACTCGTAAATATGGTAATAATTTCCATATTGCTCTACGTCATGCACTAGATAGCCCTTTAAATTATTTTGTGAACTGCCGTTAAAACTATTATTGGTGATCCGTCTAGCTTTAAAACTTGCCGTGGCCACTTTTGGCGGAGGCAAGTTTTAAAGCTAGACGGACTAATGTAAATACTTTCAACGGTGGTTTATAAAATAATTTAAAGGGCTATCTAGTGCATGACGAAGAGTAATATGGAAATTATCTCCATATTTACGAGTTAACAATTTATTTCAAATGAGGGCGCCACTTCAAGGTCATTTGCCTATATCTTCACCTTAATGTCCTTGAAACTTAGTAAATGAACTATCGAAATGTCAGCAATGGATTTGATTTTACCATCCCTAAGCCTAGATGTTTAGAACATAATGTTGGTAGTTCCCCAGCGCGAACGTCTCATATACGCGACAGCTTGTGACGTCACAGGCGAGCGCCGTCTTCTTTAGTGTTGGGCTTGCGTTCGTGTGGTTAAATTCTCTTTGGTGGTGATGACTACTGCGGAGGAATTGATAAGAATTCTTGAAGGCGACGATAATGAAGAATTCAATACAGATGATGAATTTGATATTGATAATGAGGTAAGTTTTTTAATACATCGTTTTTTTTTACCTATTTCAATTGCGAGAGTAGTAAATACCTACGGACTTATAATTTTGTTACCAACTGCTATAAAAGTAGAGTAATTTAAGAAGTTAATGTACATGTATGTTTGCGAATTTCTTTATCACTAAATAGTATAAAACAAAGTCGTTTACCGCTGTCAGTATGTAGGTATGTATGTCGCCGCTGTTATAGCAGCTCGTTCGTACCTACGGTACGCTAGTCGCTCCTCAATATGGAGAACTTCTTGATGTCAATTTTCTTTTTCGAGTTGCCATCATCAGTTCCATGCAAAAAGTTTTTCATCTTGATGATCTGATTTGCACCTTTGGCACGTTTACTAAGTTCTTTCAGCAGAGTCATGATTATGATACGATTAAATGTGATTGTTAGTACCTAAGTCAAGTACAAATTAATAAATCATTTTAAACCTTTAAACGCTTTTTGTTTTAATAGCTTACGAAAAATGCCTCATAATTATAGTATGGGTAAGGGTATTTAAAGTAAGTACACCATCAATCAGCTTCTGGACAATTCATTTATTTGTATAAAAATTATGGTGAATGGTATAGGTACCTAGGTGAAGTGTACAAACAAGAAAAATTAAAACATAACACAAATCTTTCACAAACTTTGGACTGCGGAGGTCACTCGGCAGTTGCTCTGTGTACCTAAATACCACTGAACTGAATATCTAAATACTAATAACTTCATCAAAAAGTTAGGTAGCCGACCCCGAACTCCAGAGTGCGAATCGGGAGTGCGCTATGATGATATATTATTATCATCGTTTTCCATTCACGCCTTGATAGATTTCCATTTTTGCCTGTTGAAAGTTGCCTACATTGATTGTTTGTCATATGTTTAGGTAGTATCGTTGGGATGGAAACACTCGCACATACTTAGATATTGTAATTTACAACCTATAATATCGCAGCTATACCTGGGAGCTGCGACCGCGGATTATTATGTATTATAAGTACTTAAATAAAACGTATCCGGATAAATGTTCTTAATAGTAAAAACGTCATCAAGATCGCCCCAGTCATTTCTAAGCCTATATAGACAGCCAGATAAATGGATATACGCGCGGAGACTTAAGTTTATGCTATACTTATACCTATTGTAATCATTATCGATATCTTAATAACATCCCTATTTTTTGTAGGTACTTATTTTCGATTCACTACGCTTCGCGCTGGGGGCACGACAACTGACATAAAGTCTCGCGGTGAAAAGGTTAAAAACAAACCTGTAGCGGCACGGCGCGGCTGTCATCCCTGGAATCGTCCTTATTGGGCGTGGAGCAGCGCGCGGGCGAGCCGCGCAGGCGGGCGCGGCCGAAGTGCGCGAGCGGGCTCAGAGCCGCCGAGAACGACTGGCAGGACGACGCGCTGTCGTCGAGGATCGGCGCTGGTTTCCATCTGATATACAAAATACCCTTCAATGCACATAAAAATAGGAAATAATTATTTAAAAAAAACCCGAGTTGAGCTTATCGCTAGGCAATTTTGTCCAGGTAAACACGCTTAAATAGGAATAGTGATGGGAGATAAGGTTGTGAACAAATATTTTAAGGGTTTTCAAATAGTTCACTTTGAACAACTTTTTCCTATAAAGGTATACCGAAATACGAAAAAAAAAACACTTAGCCTAAAAACCTACTAAAAACCCTTTAAAATATCATTCAATTCAAATTCAAGGTTTTAAATAATTCAGATTTTTTTTTCTATACGCCATATAGTATTCGACTATTCGGCCTTCTTGGGTGATAAGAATGACAACCCGGGATATGCTAAATTAGGAGGAAGGAGTAAATAGAATGAACATAATAGTATTTACTAACTTGTCTCTTTCCGAAGGCGAGTATAGCGCCACAGAATGCCGCCAGCGGTACAAGTTGGGGAACTGTTCCGCAGTTATGTGGCACTGCGATACAGCGTCGAACACTAGTCGGTCCATCTTGCTCGGCTCTTCACTGTTAACAAAACACAATATTCAAAATTTTCAAAAGCGACTTCAGTTTCTGGTCTTCGTCAGCTGTTCCACTCCGTGGTGGAACCACGGCAAAATTCTCTTTCTGAATGCAAATGCTTGATTTATTGATGAAAACATTATATTGACGACCTCCGTGGCGTAATGGTTAACACGCTAGACCGCTAATCCGGAGGTTCTGGGTTCGATCCACAGCCAGGGCAAGTTGAAAATGGCCTTTTTCAAATTGTCCTGGGTCTTGGGTGTTTGTTTATCTATATATGTATTGATCATAAAATATAGTATCGTTGAGTTAGTATCCCATAACACAAGTTTAAAACTTACTTTGGGGCTAGCTTAATCAGTGTGATTTGTCTCTATATATTTATTTATTTATTACTATATGTGTGCATAGAATATTTGAGGAGTTCCCTCGGTTTCTCGAGGATCCTATCAGCAGATCTGCACTTGGTGAGGTATCATAAACTCTAAATTCAGCCTCAAAATAGCTTCAGTATATTTTGATCGACCCTGTTCATCTTTTCCCTCGATTTGTGGAGGATTCCATCGTCAGATCTTCACCTGGTGACAATGGGACTAAACATGGTTTTTTTTTAAACAAAAAAAAAACTAATTTTCTAAATCGGTTCAAAAACGAGATAAGTTATCAGGGAACAAGAAAACATATAGTACATTCGAATAGACAGGCTCCAGCTTTTTTTAAGTCGCTTAAAAATAGCAAAACTTTATTAAAACGTGTTCAAACAAACGTTCTTTCCATTTTTTACTTTTTTTTTTAGCCATTTAGGTCCCAGTTGGGCAAAAGCCTCCCCTTTTTGTATCCAATTACTTTTATCTTCCGCTGTTCTCCTCCATTCTTTATCGAAAGCGGACAACTCGTCTCTCCATCTCATCCTAGGTCTTCCTCTCGACCTGTTTCCGTCTGTAAGAACCCATGCTGTCTGTATGTCTGTAGGTTCTTCCCATGCTGGTCCGAAAAAGGAATAACGTAGAATCATAGACGAACAAATGCAAGAGGACTGACAGCCCCATACAATAAAGCGTACTTTAGGACCCTACTCCTATTCCTTCCTTAATTTGTTGGATAAACTCCATCCTTGGTCTTTTCCTTCCTCGTCTCCCTTACTCTGCTAGAAAGCCAAAATCCCTCCCCCCCCCCTCCCATACAACGAAAAGTGAATTTAAAGAAATTAAATTGGACTAACCCCAGCGTGTGGGGTATCGTTGAAAAGGTCTTTTAAAATGCAACAAAAACTGCTTTGAAACTATACATAGTTTTTAGACTGGGGGGTTTGATCTACAGATAGTCAAGTCTCAAGACTGGGGAGTCTTGAGATAATCTAATATAAAGTTAAAATTTGAGGTGTCCCCAATATTACTAAAATAATTCTGAAAAAAATGTGGTATATACCTCAAAATATGTACTTTCAATTAAAATTATAGCGGTCTCGGTGTTATAGATAGTTATTTTTTAATACGTCATAAATCGTAAACCGCAGTTTACCTTTAGAACTTTTATATTATGTTACTTGCTGCTACGGAACCCTTCATGGGCGAGTCCGACTCGCACTTGGCCGCTTTTTATTATAATGATGGAATATGGCTTTAACTTTTCGCAAGATATCAAATTGTAATTTTGCAGTAACATACCCGTAAATGAAAGGCTCCGCGAGCGCGGCACCACTCGCTTGCTCCATGTCATCTTTGTCTGAATACTCTGACGCTGTGAGGTACACTTCTTCGTCTTCTTTGTCAGACTGCCCTGACGCTACTGACTCGTCTTCCGATATCTGTAGGAATAAAAGTAGAATATAATACGCATGATGACTGAAAAAATATTTTTGGCCCATCGGTTAGATTATAAAAAAAAATTGTACACGTATTTTTTCTTTTCTCTGAGAAACAATAAATAACGAAGATACAGCGCATTTAAATTTCGCATGACGTCACGCTTTCGTACGATTTTTACACATCGGTGACGTCACAAGCCCCCACTCTTGAACTTTGATACTCAGTATCTTTGTAAGTTTTACTTTTTTGATAAACTGAAAAATATGGGTACATTATTTTTGGATAATCTAACTAACGGACTAATTAGAATAATAATTTTCTGACCCAGCCATCATGTATTGAACGATTCTCCCATTCTGGTTTTGGAAGAAATTGAATGTACTAGCTGCTTCTCTTTCTGCGCAGATCGTAAAAATCGATCGAGGAAATATGCCAAAATCTACATCTGTCGCTCAGAACCGTCATTTGCTAGAGAGAGAAACAGAGCGGGGATGCGGCTGCATCGCCGATTCCGCGGCATGCATTAAAATAATAATGTGTTGACGAAGCGAAAGAAGTTTGTAAGGATAGGAGAAAGAGAGGAAGGGAGCTCCCTCCCTTCCTCTCTTTCTCTTTCTCCTCCGAAGAGAGAGAGAGAGAGAGAGAGAGAGAGAGCATGCGCATGAACCAGAAAGTATACATGATTAATTATGTACACGATTTTTTGTCCATTGCTGCGTTCGATGGAAATCTCTCAAAATGTTTTGAGTTAAATAGCAATATACAGTGAATTGGCGCAATGACGGCCCAACGGGTGGAGGAGCCATAAGAGCGGTTTAAAAGTCCATTATGAACCTTACCTCTGCCACAGAATTAAGGTGAATATATAGGCAATAGCCTTGTGTGAAATAAATTGTTAACTCGTAAATATGGTGATAATTTCCATATTGCTCTTCGTCATGCACTAGATAGCCCTTTAAATTATTTTATGAACTGCCGTTGAAACTATTATTAGTGATTCGTCTAGCTTTAAAACTTGCCGTGGCCAAGGCTTTGGCGGAGGCAAGTTTTAAAGCTAGACGGACTAATGTAAATACTTTCAACTTGACGATTAGCAATATGGAAATTATCTCCATATTTACGAGTTAACAATTTATTTCAAATGAGGGCGCCACTTCAAGGCCATTTTCTTCTATATTCACCTTAATAAGAATATTTCATACAGAACGCGGTCCCTTGCATTATGCGTCCCCGTTCCCCGTCCCCGCCCCTCTCCCCCGTCCTCCCTTGTTGCGGGCGAGAGCGGGCGAACACCACGCATTGACGTGTGCCAGGATGTATAGTTTCGTTTGTACGTAGTAGTGTAGGCATAAATGATACTCCGCTTCTATGAAGTACCTATATACTATTATATTTTTATAGTTAGGTATTTATACATATATATTTCTGTATATTATGTGTGTATGTTTATTTATGTATTGTATATGTTTAAAATTTTAGATAAGTACTTATATGTCTTTGTTGTAAACTTTAGTCTATTTTGTACACGCCTACTACCTGTTTTCTTCTATTTTCCTCTCCTGGGTCTGCTGAAGAGATTTCTTATGAAGTAAGCAGTACCTGTACTCTATTTTCTTACTTTGTATTTTGTGTACATGAATTTTGTAAATAAAATAAATAAATAAGTTTGATACCTGTGCCTCAGTGTCGACGACACACTTGGACACGTCGAGCGTGTACAGCTTGCCCCCCTTGGGCGGCGCGGGCGGGGGCGCGCTGTCTCCGCCCGGGGAGTTGGCGGCCGGCTGCGGCGCCGCGCAAGGCTCCGTCGCCTTGCCGTCGCCTGCCACACATTATTCATTATTGTTTGTTTGTAATAACTTTATTGTACCAAAAATTTAAGTATAAAAGACAAAATAATACGAAAGAGCAAATATACAAAGGCGGACTTATCCCACGTAGGGATCTCTTCCAGTCAACCTGCGATATATTAAGAGGCTATTTACTCTGTTATAAGGTATTGCTTTGTTAAAGCGACTTCAAAAAAGGATGAGGAGTGTATAATCATCAATATTTTTTACATTTTTTTGTTTTTTTTTTGTTTTTGAAAAGGTTACATGCAAGTTGGGCCCATTATCTCAAGGTGGGGATTTAATCATGGAATCCTCTAGAAATCGAAGGAACTCCTCAAATCAATTTGACAAAATAACATGAAATATACAGGTTCTAACAAAGTGTACTGAAATTATTTTGAGGCTGTAATCAGAATCCATGATACTGCACAACTTTCCATGAAAAAATAAATATATTTTCGGGCCGTCCATACAAGTTGACTAATCAGCTGATCAGAGTTTCTATGAAATTGTAATACATTTTCAAGTGTTAATCCAATAAAATTATAATAAATTATGTAGAAGCAAAAAAAAAACAAATGTTTTTATTCATATTTCAATATAATATGTTCCTTGAGGAAAGTTGTTCAGTGTCACGGACTGAATCAAACCTTAAAATAGTTTTAGTATATTTTGCTATATGTTATACACAGATTGTTCACTTACCGATGTCATGGTCGAAAGTCAGCCGCCTTATAAAGCTATCGCCCTTCGGACTTGTCGACAGTATCGACCTATTTTTCCTGAACGACGCATTCTTCTTGCTGTTCCTCTCGAACGCCTCAATCTTCCAATCACACCGACACTTCGTCACTTTCCCCCACAACTCAGTACATTCTAACTCAGTAGAAACCGGCCCTTTAGTCACATCCGACTCGGTCAATTCCTCATATATAAAACTAGACAAACATCTAACGTGACCGTCTATCACGTACGTCATTTTTACTCTACTATTACTCCTAAACGACACAGGTTTCCTCTCATCGTCCGAACTGAAGATATCATCGTTCGGACATCTCAACTTGACAAGGAACTCGCACAAATTGTTAATATCATCGAGATCTTTCGTTTTTTGTTTGAGATTGTAAACGACTAGTTGCGCGAGACGCGAATGGATTAATGCGAAATCTATTTGCTGAAATCTTTCATCGTCCATGTATGTGAATATCGTGTGTTGCAAATGTTTCGCTTCGCTTTTCAACGATTCGCCCGCGACTTCTGGTTCGGCGGTTAGAGAAAATATTAAAGCGTCTGCGATTCGTTTGGCGAATACTTGGCACGTCCGTTCTATGCACACGAGCGGATTCACGGTATGGTTTATAACAGGCGAGGGGTCCAATCCCCCGTTTGTCATAGTGTTTTTGATGCTCGGCTGTCTACACAGCCGTTGGCGCAGTGGGTCAGTTTTTCTCCAATGAGGCGGTCGGTCCGTTGATATTTTGCACGTTTTCAACGCCACACATAATTCGGACATGGGACTCATGTTGTCCTTTATTGGAGTGTGAGATATGTTACCCAGACTCAACCTGTAAGAATTCATAATTTAATCTTACTATTTTTCACATGTATATGTCGTAGTTGGGTGGTATAAACCGCTAATTCACGAAACATCTAGTTGTTTGGCATTACAGCTCGGTTTTGTTAAACAGTTGAATATCGTTCAGCTGGATTGTCTAAGATTGTGCAACGTGTTATCATTCAAACCGCTAACCACGTTTCCAAACGGCTAGCGGTTTTGTGAAACAGTAGCGGTAATCCGCTGTTTGACAAAACCGTTAAACAATCCAACTGCGACACATGCATGATAAGGATTTGGTGTAGGGTTACCATAGTGAAATATAACTGGGTGTCTAGTAGAATACAGATTTTTCGACATCGAATTTTATTTCCCAGACAAGTATTCCACGATTTTTATTGCTATAGGTTTGCCCTAACCTAGTAAAATGGATAGAACTTTTCTAGCACTCGCCGGCCGCTATCGCGGCGCGCTCGCTGCGCTCGCTTGGCTCGTGCGTGTGTTGGTCGCAGTTCTAACCTAACCTAAAAGTTTGTGCTAACCTAGTAAAATGGATAGAACATTCCTAGCACTCGCCAGCCGCTACCGCGGCATGCACGCTTCACTCGCTCGCCATTGCCACTTCGTAGGCATTCTACATTGTATATAATTTCTTTAGATAGAATTGTTCAACAACTTCTCTAGCCGCATGGATGAATACAAGTCGTTCATTCCATCCCGCGTATTAGGGATCGCTGTTTTACAAAACCGAGCTGTAATGCCAAACAGCCAGAGGTTTAGTGAATTAGCGGATTATACCATTCAACTGCGACATATATATAGGGTCTAACAAAATATACTGAAACTATTTTACGGCTGGATTCAATCCATGATACTAAACAGTATTGGCCTCCAATAAAAATTGATGAATGGAAACTCAAAAAATATTTTTCATGTACTATTGCGATATACATATGTTCCTTGGGGAAAGTTGTTGATGAAATGGATTAAGTGACCCGTTAAAATATCTTTATCTAATTCAAAATATGCTTCTTTATAAAAATGTAGAAGTTTTTAACAAATAAAAAATTAATACCTAGATATAGAGAGTTCTTCTAGCGAGTGTAGCGATTGCGCGCAACTGTCGCTGTATGCGTACGAGCAGGCCCCCTCGTACTTGACTTTGAGATAGTTCTCCAGCAGAGCGAGCCCTTCGGGGGAGCGCAGGTCTGTGAAGGTGTCCAGAAACGGCCAGTACTCCTTCCATCCTACTTTCATTTCTTCCGCTAAGTTTCTGTAAAGAAAGGAAGCTATCATCATCAGGTCTTTTTTAGTCTCCACTGTAGGAGCACGACCCTCTCTATACTACCAGAGCCATATAATAGCCAGAGCAGTCATAGGATTTGGCCTGCACTCTCCACGCTGGCCAGATGGGCTGGCCAGATGGGTTGGAGAGGTCTCACTGACGTTTTAAAGCTTTATCTGGCTTGTGTTTCATAGGTCGTCTTCTACGAAATCCACAGGAAGACTTGGAGTGGTCCTATTCTACTCTACTCTTACGGTCTGCGCTAATGCTGCACTCTTGCGGCAGAACATTGCAGTAATACCACAGAATAAATAATACTAACGTACAGAAGTCTCACTCAGCAAAGAAATTCAAAGAAATATCTACTCAATGTGGCTAGCGATATGGTTTAATTTAGCTCACGTCAGAACTCAGCACCTTTTCGTGTAGATACCTAGACATCCATTGCAAGCCAATTTCATTCTTATTACTCTGGACAAACGATTCGTATAACTAAATTTACCACCCGGAGGGGCCGCCTGCGCGCATAGTAATAATGCAGGTACATTTTCGATACCTAAACGGGGAGTGACACAGGCCTGGTAATACATCCTATTACTATAATACAATATTTACTTCACTAGAAATTTCGTATAAAACTCACCGTCCAACAGTCTCCAAGCCCTTGGTCATCTCCTTCAGCCTGAACGTAGGCGGCGCTATTCGTCCTAGCCGGGCTGTGCTGCTCCTGGGAGGAGTCTTCCACCGCCGGCGGAAGGATTCAGCATCGCTGGCCTCCATGGGCCCGGCGAAGGCGCGGATCTCGTAGCGGGCCGTCAGCGGGTCGCGGTTTATATCCTGCAACAACCAACACAAGGGTAAACTGTTGTATTCATATAGGCCCAAAGCATTATCTAGTATAGTCTGACCACGGCCGCAGTACCGCGCCTGCGATATGCGAGCGGCGAGACGGGGGCTGTCTTTGTCAGACGCACATGAGATAGAATATCCAAAGATGGGTCGTGCTTTATCTCGAGATGTCAAGGCTGTCGTTTTCAAAGTGGCGAAATATTTTAGGAAAAGAAAAGCAGACAAGGATAGTTTTGAATATAAAAGTGATTTTCGAAATGTTTCATTTTTCCAATAATTACACATTAATTTCACTTAAGTATATTGGTTTTTTATATGTGCTTAAAAAATCGTATTGAACCATAATAAGAATTGAATATAACATGTATACAGCGTCAAAATATTGTACTTCGATATCTTAAGATATATCCGACAGTATGAATCTCTTGTGAGTCCATGATCCCCCTCCCTGCCTCCCCGCGCAACCTCAGGCGCGGTTCAGCGGTCGTGGTCAGACTATAGGTGGGGTGGACTAATAAACAAAGGAACGTCAGTATGATAAACAAATATCACAAATGAACGACAGAATCAAAAACAAATGAATAAAATGTCCTAGTCCATTTGTTTATTATAATTATGATGATCGAGTCGCCTTTTAGGTTTTTCTTCTCCACTTTACACGACCTACTTTGCCTGAGAAACCATAGTTTTGCAGGGTGCGCTTTCCTGCTTTTTTATTTTATTTTTTTATCCTTTTTTTATATATATTTTTTTCTTTTTTTAATTTTCTTCTCCACATCGAGCTGTCATAAGCATCCTTGCCTGTGCGATTATTATTCTTCTTATCATGTTACTTAAAGCGATTTTATAGACTGTTCAGAACAGATACATGGATGAGTACTTACAGGGGGTTCGGCAGGAGTGAACGGTCGTCCAATGGTGGGCACCTCGCTGCCGTCCTCGCTGTGCAGCACCGGCACGTAGTACCTCTCCTGCAGCATGCTGCTTATCCGCCGCGCCGCGTCTGGCGCCGCGCTTGACGTGCGTTTGCAGATTATCTGTGAATGTAAATATTTTCAATGTTGCTTTAATTTAAATGAATTTTATGAAGAATAGAACACGAGTATAGAACTTAATAAAACCTTAATCTTGCAAACTTAAAAATATCTACAGTGTGTTGTCGAAGTATGAAGATCACGGCCATACCGTGAGACATTTTGAGATATACTGTTTATCAAACACTCTGTATAAGAAATTGCACATTTCAGACTATAATTTACTGACAAAAATTACGGATTCCAATTGACGCGACTGGAAGGTTCGGGTTTCGATCCCGGGCCAGGGCAAATTGGAAAATGGCCTTTTTTTTCAAATCATCTTGTGTCTCTGGGTGTTTATCTATATATGTATTTATGACAAAATATAGTTCCGTTAAGTTAGTATCCCAAGCAATTGCTGTGCTGTCCAGTCAATGACCCCATTTATCTATTGTCATGTCCAAAATCCCTACACTCTGCACAATGCAGGATCTCAACGAGGCAAAGGATCGGGAATTCACCGTAGACAAGCACTGGTCAAACCTATTATAAATAAACGGGCAAGTGCGAGTCGGACTCGTACATGAAGGGTTCCGTACCTCCGTACAATGTTATGTTGTTAAAATGTTGTTAAAACGCTGAAGAAACACGTTTCTTGTATGACGACCCCCTTTAATTTTTAATTTTATCTTATTTTTAATATTTGTTGTTATAGTGGCCATAGTAATACCTACATAATCGGTGAAAATTTCAAGTGTCTAGTTAATGCCATTATAAAGATCTAGTTAAGAACGCTGAGAAAACACGTTTTTTGTATGACGACCCTCTTTATTTTTTTTTTTAATAAATTTAGTATTTGTTGTTATAGCGGCTACAATAATACATAATCGGTAAAAATTTCAAGTGTCTAGCTATTACGGTTCAAGAGACAGGCAGCGGAGTCTCAGTAATAGGGTTCCGTTTGCACCCTTTGGGTACCGAACCCTAAAAAATTACGACCTGAATTGAGCTAAACAGTAACTGAACACTGAAGTGAAAGCTTACATCTTTAGCCTGTTCTCCATACTTGTTGACGGCGCTGCGGTTGCACTGCGGGAACGAAGTCAACACATCCACCACCTCTTCGGCGCCGTACTTAGCGGCGAAGTGGAGAGGGGTCTCGTTCATGGACTTGTCGGGCGTGTTGAGGTACCGGTCCAGGAGGATCGCTGCGAACTCCTGAAACAACAAGATATAGTTTATAGATACTAAAAATTGTAGATACTAAAACCCGACTGCGGGAAGATTATTGCAAAAAAGTATGTTTGTACAGTTAAGGCGTTGTGGGTATACAGCTCACAATACTGTGTTTTTGACAAATAACTGTAATTAAATTACTAAAATTTATTTTTAAAAAATTTTGCATAAGAATTTTTAAGGCTTTTCTATAGATAGACAATATCCAAAACACGATTAAGCATTTTTGGCTCGATGGTAAAAAATCACAACTATACCTCTAAATTTACCTCTAAAAAAATTATGGCTCTGTCCATTATACTGTTTATTTTTATTTATTTTTTTATTTTTTATTAATGGCCTTACGCTACTGCGTATTAAGCCAGGAACAAGTTAATAAAACGTGGGAAATTCTTAATTCTTTTTTCCTAACAACTTACAATCAAAGGTTGGTGTAGGCCTTTGATTGCTTTAAGGGAGCTTTTGGCGACAAATCTATACGAGTCCACTGGTTTTCATAGCCGATTGAGTGGCGGACGACGCCCGAAGACGCCCACACAGTCCGCGAAACAAATAACACTACAGCCGTACTATGACTGTCCACTTTAACTATTTCACATATTGTTCATGAGCATGAGCATTTATAACACCAAACAACACCAATTTCATATTATAAAGTCCACTAAAATCAATTTGCAAAATAATTTAAAGAAAACCCCAACCGAACCCCTTGGCTTCCCGCCAAAAACTTATCTATACTGTTTATATTACATAAATGGTGAAATAGAAAATTAAATTTTGTTCTTTCCAGCGTTTTAACTTGATCAGCCGAATGCACTGTAAGGACGTCGAAGGTTTTTTTTATCTCATCTGTTCAAAAATATAAATCATATATTATCCCTGAACAGCGGCACTAAAACAGCACTTTAACACCTAGAGATAAAAAAAACGAAAACCGAATATGAGTATTGACCTTTACGTTGAATAAAACAAAAAAATAATAATATTGTTTTAAAAAATCTAGCGAAGGTGTCATTATGTACGTATGCGGGTTTACATACTCAGTACTATAAATGATACATAAATTCTTAAACACAGATCTCGTATCTTTTATTATATTTTATTTATACGACTTCCGTGGTGTAATGTTCAACACGCTAGTCCGCCAATCCGAAGGTTCTGGGTCCGATCCCCAGCCAGTGCAAGGGTGAAAATGGCCTTTCTCAAATTGTCCTGGATCTTGGGTGTTTATCTATACTGATATGTATTTATTATAAAATATAGCATCGTTGAGTTATTAGGTCCTTACATATGAAATTGCCGTTCAGTATCAAAAAAGTGAAACAAGTTTTTTTTAATGAAATTATTATTTAATCAATCGAAGTATGCGCCGTTGTTATCGATACACTTCCGCCATTTTATAGGCAGATCATTGATACCTTTGGAAAAAAAATCCTGGGAGCGAGAGTCTATGAACTGTTTGAAGGTGGTTTTGACTGCCTCATCAGATATGAAATTTGTTCCTTGTAAAAAGTTATCCAAATTTTGAAAAAAGTGGTAATCGGTTGGGGCAAGATCTGGAGAGTATGGTGGGTGACGCAGAGGTTCCAGTCGCAGCTCCTCTAACTTGGCGATCGTTTGATGTGCAGTGTGTGGTCTAGCGTTATCCTGAAGGAGCAGTGGGCTAGAGCAATTCATCAGTCTCGGTTGTTTAATGGCGAGCTTTTCCATCATTGTCTGCAATTATTGGCAATACAAGTCTGCAGTAATCGTCTGGCCTGATCTCAAGAAGCTGTAGTGGATAACACCAGCACTGGTCCACCAAACACTAACCAGAATCTTCTTTTTGGTCAGTTTTCGCTTAGGGCAAGGTTTTGCCGGTTCTCCAGGGTCAAGCCATTGTGATGATCGCTTCCGATTGTCGTACAGGATCCATTTCTCATCACAAGTCACGATACGGTTCAAAATCCCCTCATTATTGTGGCGATTAAGCAAAGAAACGCAGCAAGCAACGCGTGTTTGTTGGTTTGCTTCAGTCAATTCGTGCGGTACCCACTTTTCGAGTTTTTTAATTTTTCCGATTTGGCGTACCTAAGTGGATAAGTATCGTTTTGTCACTTACGCCGAAGGCTGCTGCTAATTCAGAAGTGGTTTGAGATGGATCCGCTTTCACTATCGCCTTCAATTCTTCGTTATTCACTTGTGTATCAGGTCGTCCACGAGGCTCATTGTGTAAATCGAAATTTCCAGAACGGAAACGTTGAAACCAAAAACGCACCGTTCGTTCGTAAGCGGTGCCTGGTCCATACACGTCGTTAATTCTTCGAGTCGTTTCTGCAGCACTGGTGCCACGGTGGAATTCGTATTCGTAAATACCGCGAATTTTCAATTTGTCCATAGTTGTTGTTATAGCAATGTTGAAACTCAAACAAATGATGTTAAAACAAATGAAATACGAATTTTAAAACAATATTTTTCTGGCTTTATTTCGAAATAAATTTGAATTTGGAATTCCTAATGAAACGCAAGATATTTGATTTT
Organism: Acrobasis repandana; assembly: GCA_963576875.1. Lineage (NCBI taxonomy): Eukaryota > Metazoa > Arthropoda > Insecta > Lepidoptera > Pyralidae > Acrobasis > Acrobasis repandana. The sequence goes on along the minus strand of OY756233.1, from coordinate 10,940,179 downwards.
AAAGTTGCCAGTATTGAAAATCGGCAATTTCATATGTAAGGACCTAATAGTATCCCATAATACAAGCTTAAACTTAAGGGCTAATTCAATCAGTGTGATTTGTCCTTATCTATTTATTTTAAACCATTTCTGGTCAAAGATGATTTGAAATTGAAGCTACAGTAAAACCATTTCGACTCAATAAGAACCTTTTTTTTTTAATAGCCTGTTTTTGTGTCCCACCGCTGGGCAAAGGCCTCCCCTTTATTTTTCAATTGGTTCTCGTCCGTTACGGTCTCCTGCCACTCCCTCATGAAACGGTCGATGTCGTCGCGCCATCTCCTTCTTGGTCGTAAGAAGAAGAATCTGTTTATTATTTATTTTATATAACTCTCACTCACCTTACAAGACTCAGGGTCGGCGTCTGCGCCATACAAGGTCTGTACGAAGGTCGGATCCCCAACAATGTTCAGTATCATGTTACACATCTCCGCGTTGCAAGACTTTGCTGCCACGTGCATAGCGTTGTAGCGGGTGCCTTCCTGCAATGCAGAACAAGATGAAATCACTCTTCTTTGTCGTATCGATGACTCTCTTTCTCTCTCATCATCATCCAAGCGTATTCCCGGTTGCATAGTCAGCGGTTACGCTTTAGAGTCCGGGATCCGCTACCTTACCTAGGTGATTTGACGAGGTTACTGGTTTATACACAGAGCGGCTGCCGTCTTTTAAAGTCACACAGAAACATTTCATATCTGGTCACATTTGTCGTTACACTATGTGTATCTTGAACCTTTATATCTATACTAGCTTTTGCCCGCTGCTTCGCTCGCGTATCCGAAATCCCACGGGAACATTATTTTTTTCCGGGATGAAAGGTACCCTCTATTTCCTTCTCAGTACTTCTAACTATGTGTATGCGAATTTTATATTGGTTCCGTAGATAAAGCGTGAAGAGGTAACAAACAAATATACAAACTCACTTTGCTCTCACGCGGCATCTGCCTGACGTAGTTTCAAGCCTAAGAAAGAGTATTTTCCAGTAGAAGATACTATAAATCCCCCCGACTTACGTGCATGATGGACGGAGTGTTGCCGCTGCTGACCAGGAACCGCGGGTTCTCCCACACTCGCTCTCGCACCTTCGCGATCAGACCGGCTTCTATGGCTTTGCGGAGAGACACCATCTCCTGCGGCGATGGAGCCTTGAAGGGGTACGGCTTCTCTCCCATGAGAGCTGTAATTAAATACGATAATTAGTCAAATACTCAAGTCATACAATGACAAACATCAATCGACAAAAGCCTGGCTCTTTAAATGTAGAACAAGAAGAATTAGTCAAAGCTCGGGTAAAATTGCTAACTTAATTCAGGCATATTTAATACCTGATTATCAGGTATTAAAATATATGTATTAAATGAAATATAAAATTTTTGTTTCATAAATATTTTATTTAGTTCTTCCCAAAAAAGAACTAAATAAATTACCGAGGAAATATGCGACAAAACATTTCCGTATTGCAGACAAGAATGAAGGAGAAAAACATTGGTTTTCCATCAAGGTCGGGTTAAAGACACGCAACGCAAAACTGCTTGACGCAAGATGTTGTTGTTTTTTGTCGACGAACTCAACTTAAATAATTCCTACAGATATAAGAATCGCAATAATATAAAGTGTAAAGTTTTTCAACTTTCAACCCTCCTTGGGAATGATGTTGTAGCACGAGGTGTTTGTGTTTAGTCCTTTAGTCGCCTTTTACGACATCCACATGAAGAGATAGAGTGGTACTATTTTAAGGCGGAAGCTACTCGGCCAGCTTAAGGGGGGGGGGGGGGGGTTTAAAAGGCGAAAAAAAGCATATTTTCGTAATTTTTTTTGCGGCGATATGAGTAATATAATTTTCAATGAAAAATAATAATAAATAAGCCGGTGACGGTGAATCTCCAGAGGCGCCTCGAAAAAAAGTGGTTTTACGGTGAACATTAGAACTCGTTACCGGATTATCTGAAACAAAAATATTGATATGCATTTTAAAGGTGATGTGTTTCTCGAGGTAATCAGGAAGTTTTTTTTTTTTTCTATATTTTGTAGCACTTGGAAGTGAAAAACGCGATTTATATCAAGAAATCGCGGTTAATTTGTTATTAAAAAATAGAAAAAAACGAAAAAAAAAAACTCTTCCTGATTACCTCGAGAAATACATTACCTTCAAAATCCATATAATTTTTTTTTGTTTCAGATAATCCGGTAACGAGTTCTAATGTTCACCGCTTTTTTTTCAAAGTGTCTCGGGAGATTCACCGTCACCGGCTTATTTATCAATATTTTTTTTTAAATTTTTTTCTGACATACTTCAAAAGTTGTACAATAATATGTAATTTAATTTAACAAAATTATATTACTCATGTCGCCGCAAAAAAAAAATCACAATAATATGCTTTTTTTTTCGCCTCTAAATCCCTTCCCCCCCCCCCCCCCCCCCCTTAAGTTGGACTCAGTGGACTGATTTATATAAGCTGGTAAGTATCTGATACATTAAGAAATGCCATTTAATAATGACAATGACCAAGGACCAACGGCTTAACGCGGTTTTCGAAGCACTGACGAGTTCCATATATTTAAGTACAAGCTTTTATTAGCCATGTGGTTCCCGGCAGAGTTGAATAGAACCACTCCAAGTCTTTTAGCAGATGTCGTAGAAGGCGACTTAGGAAATATAAGCTAAACAAAGCTTCTAAACATCAATGAGACCTCTCCATCCCGTCTGGCCAACGTGGAGAGTGTAGGCAAAATCCTTTGACTGCTCTGGCTAATATATGGCTTTGGTAATTAAAATTTGAGTAACGTAACTTTTGAAATATTGCTAAAATAATTCTGAAAAAAATGTGGTATATACCTCAAAGTATGTACTTTCAATTAAAACTATAGCGGTCTCGGTATCATAGATAGTTATTTTTAAATACGTCATAAATCCTTAACCGCAATTTACCTTTAGAACTTTTATATTATGTTTCTTGCTGCTACGGAACCGTTCATGGGCGAGTCCGACTCGCACTTGGCCGCTTTTTTTGGTATGCTAATTTAAATCAGGTGACAATGCAATATTATTATAACAAGAAGCTGATTTGTAATGGAACCGGCAGGTGGCTATAGGAATGCTGTAATAAAACGACGCAACTCCATCGAGTTTGAGCTTATTACATTTGTCTTGAAGCACTCAAAGATATAAAAGCTTGTACATGTAGGTACAACACGACTCATTTATACACAACAATCCATTGTCAATACTAAGATAATTAATATATAAGAGGGAGTTTCAAGGTGGCACCGATTGTAGAGAAGTTAAAAAGCCACCGTTTAACATGGTACGGTCATATCAAGAGGCGGGATGCCGAACATCTAGCTAAAAAATGGTTAACTTGAAGGTGGATGGCCACAGTGATAGAGGACGACCTAGAAAGACGTGGGGGGAATGTGTTAAGCGGGACATGATGGACAGGGGGGTTAGTACAGATATAATAAATGATAGAAAACGATAGAGAGAGTTGACATACAGAGCCGACCCCAAATAGGGAGAAGGCGAGGAAGATGATGAATCCATTGTCAATAAATAAGAATCAAGGACAGAATTTATAATCAAAATATCTTTTATAGAATTACAAGACTTAGGAATTATCGAACGATATGAAAGCTATACGAAGGATCGCAAACAAAACACACCCACTGCCATCCACGCTCTGACTGCCATCGTAATAAAATTAATAATAGGTCGACCGTAAATGGGACTGACCGTGTGACTAATATAGCCTCTATTGGTGAATTTCAACATTCGAAATGAAATTTGGGCCACCCAGTTCAGTTATAGTGAATCAAGTACTGAGAGGTGTGTTTGGCAAGAAGGTGAATTTGATTTAATTGGTTCAGGTTTATTTCTTCAAGTCAATAATTTTTATTCAATGCAAGATAAATATATCATTTATTGAAGATAATGATTTTTAAATTATTCTTAGTGCAAAAGCTACAATCTAGTACCGTTTCGGAACGACCACTGATACGCCGAAAGAAACCCAGTTCAGTATAGGCTTTGGTATAGGTTTATTAGTGGTAGAATAATACTGATATACATATTTTAAATAAATTACTTTAACATACTACTAAGTTAGTATTATTTATTGTGTGATACTACGCCAACTGTTTTTTTAAATAAATAAATGTAGCATTAATGAGTTGATGTGCCGTCCCTGGAAGCTTTGGGAATATTCCCGTAAACATTACCGGCAGTATTCTTAAAAATGGAAATTTAGGAGAATATTTACGGAAATATTGGGCATATTTCCGGAAATTTATAGAGCAGGTTATATTTTACCACATACGATTATATGTAAATTGCTAAATACTCAGACGCATTTAAAATTAAAATAAAGCTTATTAAATAAAATCAAAATAATGCTATTATCTTTATAGATTTGTAAGGTAAAGCCCTATCATGCCCTAAACTACCTCTGATAAGATACCAATATGGTTAATGTTGAACTTTATCTCTGGTAATTAAAAATTCTCAAATCTCACACAGTCAATATACATTATTTATTAGAATAATTCAAAATTGTTTAATTATTGATGGCAAAATAATACGTCTTTGTTTATGTTAGGTATGTTTATAATGTTTATACTTTTATAATATTATACTTGTCTAAGACAATATCGAACGATTTCTATTATTTCTAAAACTATGCAGTGATTACAAAATAAGCGATAAATATTATTTTCTACAATATTAAAAGCAGAATCACAGAATAAATAATACTAACGTACAGAAGTTTCACTCAGCAAAGAAATTCAAAGAAATATCTACTCAATATGGCTAGCGATATGGTTTAATTTAGCTCACGTCAGTACTCAGCACCTTTTCGTATAAATACCTAGACATCCATCGCAAGCCAATTTCATTTTTATTACTTTGGACAAACGATTCGTATAACTGAATTTACCACCCGGAGTGGCCGCGTGCACGCGTAGTAATAATGTAGGTACACTTTCGATACCTAAACGGGGAGTGATACAGGCCTGGCAGAATACAAAAGATAAACTCTTTGTAGTTTAAAACAGGCACGCTACTGCCAATCATAAATCGTCTGAAGTCAACATAAAAACATAAACAAAACATGAAACGACTGATAATGGTGCAAACTCAAACGGAAATAAACATTTTCAGAGAATGTTTACTACCTTACAGTTTATGTGCCTCTGATAACGATTAGGCAAACCACTTACGTGTAGCCTTGCCGTACGCCAATCGAATTATACCTTTAATTTTTTATATATAGCTTTAATTTTTGCCCGACTACGCCGAAGCCAAATGGAGAGTTATGTTTAGCTGTTATATATGTATGTTCATCCTGTTCCCACATATATATATATATGATACCAGTATCCATGATGCCTTCACAAATGGGGTACCGTTGGACTTGGAAGCGGCTTACTTAGCTGTCCGCTCTGGTTATGCTGTATGACGTCATACTAATTTCAATATGGCGCCCTATAGCCAATAGAGTAATGAACTGAAAAGTAAAAAAAAATGTAACCATACCATCAAATGAAAGAGCTTAATTAAAAAGTACATTTTAAAAATATGTAAGAATCTCTTCACGTCTTTATATCTTATTATACGGGGTAGCCAGAGCCCAGGTCCATAAGACCCAAAGGACTCGCCAGGTGATGGTGTGCGTGGAGGTGAAGACCACTCTTCCTTTATACACATCTCTTTCTCTATCTGTGGATATCGTAAGAGGCAACTAAACGATTAAGAACAAATCTTTTTTAGCAACAACTGCATTTCCAGGAAATTGATGGACGTTACCGAGTAGAATAACCGATGTAGGATGTTGCCAACTTTTGGGCGCACGCTTAACCCGGGAAAAAAAATTGCTTTTTTTTTACTTTTGTCATTTCTGAAGTGTTAAACTCTATAGGCACGTATGACAGTTTTTTTATATGTTTATTTTTCCCGGGATGCACGAGATTAAGTGACATTGTGAATAAAATATTACTAATTTTTTGCTTACACACGTTAGGGGCCTCTGTAGCGCGGGGGCCCCGTATCATTGATACGGCTGATACGGCGGCGGTAGCTATTAGCCCTTGACGTCTTTATCCCTACCCTAATGGGGCAGACAAAGCATTTTGGGTTTTGCGGTTCTAAGCAAACAGACCTAGGACCGCAATACCTAAAGGCTACTTTTAACGTCATGGTGGGCAACAAGGTGGAAAAAGGAGGATGGGTTGCTAGCTGCATTGCCTATTAACATGATTAGCATTTTCACCAATTCCCTCTATCGGCTTGTACGATCTGCGCGGGAAAAGAAGCAGCTGGTACATTCTAAGGGTTTTTTTTGTCCCAGTCCAGAATGGAAGTCGTAAACAAGGACCTGAAGAAAGCCAACACGGAACCAGTAATGACCCAAACGAGATCTCTTTAGAGAATAAGGATTAGGAGAGCCGATCCCAAGTACAAATGACATATAGCCGGAGGAAAAAGAAGAACAACTGAATTCCCAAGGAGGACGTCAGACAGGCTGCCAGTTGTAAAACCAAAGTACGGTCAAGCACAACCACTTGAAGGGGCCGATGCGCGCATAGTAATAATGTAGGTACATTTTCGATACCTAAACGGGGAGTGACACAGGCCTGGGTCAAGTCACAGAAGACAGTAAGAGTATTTCATAGTCAAGAGCAAAAGTCTGGACTTTTGCACTTGACCGTACATCGACGCGTGCGCACTAAGTATTTAATTTCCTCATAATAATGTTTGCACGCTCTCTAGCGAGGTGTCGTACAAGTAAGGTCATATATAATCCATATCGCTATCTAATTCGCGCGTGAATGGCGTGACGTAAAGTCACACCATGTTATTGAAAAGGCGTGTGCGGTAATGAACGTTAATAAGGCGGTTTGAGAGATTTCTCTTTTATTCATATGTTCACACTACAATTTATTAAAATATGATAACCGACTTAATTTTCATTGAAGAGTTACTTTCATATCTCCAAAGTTCTTCATCATGTCTTCACCAAATTAATATCGGACCAACTTTGTAAATAAAGGCTTTCAAATAAATAAAAAAATCATCAAAATCGGTTCACAATTGGCGAAGACATCGCGTAACATACCTAGACGTGGTAGACCCAAGAAACGCTGGCTTGACGTCATCAGGGATGACATGCGTGCCAATGGTCTTACAACTAAGGATGCTCAAGACCGTGCAAAGTGGAGAAGAAAAAGCCGGAAAACGGACCCCGGGCTTCACAGCATTACGCTGAGGATGCAACTCAATGAGTGTGCTTTGTCCTTATATATTTATATTTATTTATTTAACTGGGAATGCGCTGAGATAAGAGAGATTAAACTGCTCGTCGCGTCACTGCCACGGACGACCTCCGTGGCGTAATAATAATAATAATAACCCCCCCGTGGGGCCACCTTGACGTGGTGGGGGGGCTTACGGGGAGAGGGGGATATACCTCATCATAGGAGAACCTTCACATACTAAGTACCTGACCATTAAGGTACCTTCTCTCCCCTAACCAACGGTCCCAAACCCAATCTAAGGTGTGACCAACCGTGCCGAGGGATGCATGATCAAGGGAAGCTTGGTCGCGAACGGTGGACTCCCGAGACCGGGCAACCTTGGGATGTAAAACTTGCCTTGCCTCCACATGCGGGGCTCTGTGGAGTGCCGACCCTCTGTTCCCTAGCTACTCGTGGGACATCCATGGAAGAAAACAATCAAAGATACAATTTAAGATCCCGCCCACAAAGGTTTCGGGAAATACCCAGCACTCAAGCTGACAGCTCTAAAAGAGTAAAAGGTAAAAGGCTTATGTCACCAAGAAGTGACGAAGTAAACTCACCATCAACTAGCAGTAGTCTCTTCCCATCTCCTATTTCTTCCAGACATAGCTTCTCTTCTCAATTTTCACCTGTGTCTTCTACATCAACAACAACATCAGTTATCTCCCCAAATCTAGCGTCACCAACTAGCTCATTAGGTAATAATTTGGCAGCAGATGATGTACGGGAGGCAAATGCCGACAACACCGTACCCACTGAAGCCATAAAACGCACGAGAAGGAAATGGACGGTTCAAATGAACACTTTCATCTGGCGTGCATATCTCGAAATCACAAAACTTGAGACCGACTCAGGACCATACTTAGAAAAACTTCACGAACAATTCATCAGAGCATTTCCGACAGTTGATGTCTCACGACAAGGGTTGGGAAATCAAAGAAGAGCGATAGTCCGACAGCAATTAATACCAAAGGAAACAATGGAACAAATAAAAAAAGAGGTTCAAGACAGTCTTTATTCACACACACAAAATACACTTACCATAGATTCACACACTAACCAAACAACCCGCAATAGCAATTTACCTACATTACAATCAACACAAAATAAATCTTCTAGAATGCGCTGGTCTAATGACATGAACGAAAACATCATGAGATTTTACTATCGAATCACAAATTTAGAAAAAAATACTACAGCATACCGCTCACAGTTATATACTCAGTTTATTACACACTACCCAGAACTTTCCAACTTATCTGAACAGAGGGTTGCAGACCAAAGACGAGCAATTATAAAAAATAAATATATAAATGAAGACCAATTAAGAAAAATAAAAGCCGATATAGAAAAAGAATTAGAAGAAGAAAATATGAGTAACATAAACCAACATCCTATTAACTTACAAACAACACAAGAAGATAGTAACAATTCAGATTTACTCATAGGCAATTTGCAAAACACAATTTCATACACAACTCAAACATTAGACACACGAGACATACAAAATATAACTAACACACAAGACATTTCAACCATACAATCTCAAACTCCTTATAATGAACGATCTACTACTATTTCAGTAGAATTGCAAACAAAAATAGTACAAACTTTTAATGATACACTAAGTAGATTTATGCTAACAAGCCCTACAGATAGACCTTACATACCGAAGCAGAAGTCGACGAGAAAACTAGCCTTCATTACAGAATACATTAATAACTACATTTTGCTAGAACACTTAAAAACTGATATAGATTTTAACGCTCTTCATACTTTAATATATTGCGCTGCATATACAGCCACCATCTGCAATGGTTTTAAAATATACAGTAGCAGAAAACAAGGTATAGATGTAAAAAAGAAACCTGCTTGGGAAATAAGATTAGATAAGAAAGTAAGCCAACTTAGAAAAGACATAGGGAGAATGATACAATACATGAATGGTAATAGAAGCTACAATATACTTCGATATGTAGAAGACATTAGAAAACGATATAATACACACGCACAATATGAAAACATAAATACAACATCTCAAGAGTTTTTAGACACAATGAAACAAAGATTGGCAGCAATATCCAGCAGATTGAGACGATACAAGACATGCACATTAAGAAAAACTCAAAATAATCAATTTCATAACAATGAAAAGCAGTTCTACAGATACCTAACAAATTCTAGTCAAAACAACCATACACACAATACACAGGATATACCCTCAGCAGATTCTTTTCATAGTTTTTGGGCTAACATTTGGGCAAAACCCGTTCAACACAATAGTGATGCGCAATGGATAAATACTATTGATAATAACACAACGAATATACCCGAAATGGCGTTTGAATCTATCTCTATCTTCATATTAGAACAGGTAATTGCTAAAACACACAATTGGAAGGCCACGGGGTCTGATAACGTACACAATTATTGGTATAAATACCTTAGCTGTACCCACCCACATATCCACAGACACATAAATAATTTTATTAGATATCCAGATTCTTTTCCCGATTTCGTAACTCAAGGTATAACATTTATGATTCCAAAGGATGGAGACGCTTCAGACCCCTCTAAGTACAGACCTATAACCTGCCTTCAAACCTTCTACAAAATTCTAACAGCATGTATAAGTAAAACAATATATAAACACCTTGAAGAGCATAAGATTTTGGCTGAGCAGCAAAAAGGATGCCGAAAACAAAGCCAGGGTTGTAAGGAGCAGCTCATTATCGATGCGGTTACTATGAAACAGGCACACACACGAAAACGCAGTATGTATAGTATGTTTGTCGATTATCGCAAAGCATATGACTCTGTGCCACATAGTTGGCTTGTTGAAGTCCTAAAATATATAAAATTAACGAAACATTAATATCTTTCTTACAAAAAATTATGAATAACTGGCAAACTATGCTTAAAATACGCAATAATAACAGCGACATAACTACTGAACCGATTAACATTAAGAGAGGTATATTTCAAGGGGACGCTTTAAGTCCACTATGGTTCTGCTTAGCTATAAATCCTTTATCAACACTACTTGAAGATAGCAATGTAGGTTTCAAACTCACATATAATAGAGAACATACAAAACTGAGTCACTTGATGTACATGGACGACATTAAGTTGTACGCCTCCAATAAAGAAGAACTATTTACACTAGCACAAATCACAGAGACATTTTCCACTGATATCCATATGTCGTTTGGCATAGATAAATGTAAGATTAACTCTCTTAATAAAGGACAAATTGAAAACAATTCATATACACTAGCAACAGGAGAAACTATACAAGCGATGGACGAAACATCTACTTATAAGTATCTAGGATTTCAACAATCAAACCTCATTGAAAATAAACATACAAAAACCCATCTAAATAAAACTTTCAAACGCCGAGTCACACAAATATTAAATAGCCAATTAAATTCTCGTAATATTGTAAAAGCCATTAATACATTTGCAATCCCGGTTCTGACGTATTCTTTTGGCATAATTAGCTGGTCCAACACTGATCTTCAAAAATTGCAGACATCTATAAATGTATTTTTAACTCAACACAGAAAACATCACCCAAAATCGTGTATACAGAGACTCACACTACCAAGATCAGATGGTGGAAGGGGTATAATAGACATATTTAACTTACACAATAAACAAATATCTACATTAAGACAATATTTTCATTCCAAATTAGAAACCTCAGTAATACACAAATTTGTTGCACACATAGATACAAAACTCACACCTCTGAATCTAAATAATAGACACCCGCAACCAAATGAGAAACAAATAACGGTAGCCCAGAAAAAAGTCATTTGGAAACAAAAGTCCCTACATGGAAGGCACTACAATGATTTGGAGCAGATGCACGTCGACAAGAGATGGTCCAATGCATGGCTCGGGCGAGGGGAGCTTTTCCCTGAGACCGAAGCATTTATGCTCGCGATCCAGGACCAGGTGATAAACACCAGGAATTATAAAAAATATATTATTAAGGACATAAACTTGCCGACGGATCTGTGCAGACACTGTAGTAGCGCAAGCGAGACTATTCAACACATCACTGGAGCCTGTAAGACCTTGGTACAGAATGACTATAAACATAGACATGACCAAATAGCTGCAATAATTCATCAGTACTTAGCTTTTAAAAATAAACTTATTGACAATACACAACCATATTACAAATATATACCGGAAAAGATTTTAGAAAACCAAAATATGAAAATATATTGGGACAGAACCATTATCACTGACAAAACGATTCACTTTAATAGACCAGACATTACTATACTTGACAAAACCAATAACGTAGTTTACCTCATAGACATCGCTGTACCTAATACCCACAACCTTCAGAACACACATACTGAAAAATTGACAAAATACAGGGACCTAGCCATTGAGATACAGACCCAGTGGCGTGTTGAGTGTGTAAGGATAGTGCCAATAGTTATATCTACGACAGCTGTTATACCCCAAACACTTCACACAAGCCTAGATACTTTAAATATCTCTACAAATATTCTTTACACACTACAAAAGGCAGTTATATTAAATACATGCCGCATTACAAGAAAGTTCCTAGGATAAAACAGTTACGCTTACTTTGATACTCTAACCTTTGTGCAAGGAGACTTAATTTCATTTCTTTAAAACATTTTGCACTTGGCTTCGGCCCGTGTTATTTAAACCTCTTTTCGGTAAAAGAGAGAAGAAACATTTCATAAACATAATAATAATAATAATAATTCTTTATTTCGGTCAACTAGGAGCCATACATGATTTAGATGATATTACTATAACAAAAATGTCAAAATTAAAATTAAATTAAAAAATAAAAATAAAAACAAATAAATCAATGAATAATAAATAAATAATACAACACAAACAATGGCGTTCAGTCACTTTCTAGTCAGTACATGAATCATAGTGCAATGATTCATGTACTGACAGTCAAATCTGTCCGCGAATAGCTGCAGAAGTGTATTGCGGCTGGCCCTGACCCTGCGCACGAGAGATGAGCACCTTTTCCGCATGGTTGCGTAGAAACAATCCACACGTGCCTCAGCGAACATCCCCGACGCACTACAGTGTCGTGGCAGCCCCAATAGCACCCTAAAAGCATCATTAAACTGGACGCGAAGGGCACTGTACTGTTTTTGAGTATACGAGATCCAGAGGGCGCTCGTGTAGAGGGACGTACAAAAAGCCCTAAAAAGAGTAGTTTTGACATCCCTAGAACACCGAGCGAACCGATGCGCAATCATATTCGCCCTCACAGACAACGCCCTTCGCTCCCGTTCCATGTCTGTATTGTCCCTCAGATCAGAAGTTAAAAAGTGACCAAGATACTTAAACTCATCAACTACTTTAAGCTGAATTCCATTTAGCCTTATAGGTGGAATAGTATCAGGAGACCCAACTCCGGTCCGAAAGACCATACATTTACTCTTGCTCGTGTTGTACAGCAAACCGTGACTTAGAGCATATCGTTCACAAATGTCAATCAACCGTGACAGCCCACAGACCGACGCACTGAGCAGTACCATGTCGTCCGCGTAACTGATATTGTTGAGACATACCTCATCAATATGGCAGCCGACACGAGTGCTGCTCAGCTGCTCTATGAGTGCGTTCATGTACAGGTTGAAGAGTTGAGGAGAGGTAAGCCCCCCCTGCCTCACCCCACACTCCAGCCTATACGTATCTGACAATTCGTTCGACCATCGCACGACGTTTACCTGGTTAAGGTACCAGTATTTAAAAATACTTATAAGTTCGTTTGGCATACCAGTATCACTAAGTTCTTGCCATAAGATGTCATAACTCACTAAATCAAATGCCGTTGACAGGTCTAGGAAGCACCCATATACAGGAGTGCGCCGGTCCGTGTAGTACTTAATAGTTTGCTTAACACATAAAATAGCTGAATCAGTTGAAAGTCCGGATTTAAAACCAAACTGATTATCGTGAATTTTCAAGTATTTATTAAGCTGAGTGTTAAGCAAGCCATCAAGCACCTTGGCCAATATAGTAGCCAGTGAGATTGGCCTGTAATTGGTTTTGTCGCCTATATCCCCTGTTTTACTTTTGATAATTGGTACCACCACAGTTTTCATTATATCCGCGGGCAAATAAGAGTGCCCCACACAGAGCGTGAAAAGCATCGCAAGTACCCTAGGTAGATGTACACCAGCATGCTTAAGATGTTCAACACTTACTGTCGTGGCCTGGGGATTTCCCCTTTGTCATGGACTTTATAGCATTTCTAACATCACTCGCCGTGAACCTAGTGCCAATTTTCTGCCCACACACTCCGCCCCCGCACTCGGACTGCGGTGGCCCCAACGGTGAATTTCGTGTAAAATGGTTTCTGAACATATTAGCTACACACTTAGGATCATTCAGGCCATCGACGCTCACTGGTAAGCCTGGCTTGCTGCCTAACTTTTTTGTGCTTTTCCAAAATGCGCCAAAATCCTGCTTAGCATGTTGAGATGCAAGAATGTCCATTTTTAACTGTTCGCTATTATTTTGACACCATTTCAGGCGCGACTTAAAAATCCGTCTGCTTTCCCGCATCTCATCCCATATGTAGCCTGAACTGGGCTTACCACATAATACCCACAATGGTAACACGCTAGACCGCTAATCCGGAGATTCTGGGTTCGATCCCCAGCCAGGGCAAGTTGAAAAATGGCCTTTTTCAAATTGTCCCAGGTCTTGGGTGTTTATCTATAAATGTATCTATACTAATATTATAAAGAGGAAAGATTTGTACCTATTTTTGTATGTTTGTAATGAATAGGCTCAAAAAGTACTGGGCCGATTTAAAAAAATCTTTCACCGTTGGAAAGCTACACTATTCCCGAGTGACATAGGCTATGTGTGTACCACGGGCGAAGCCGGGGTGGACTGCTAGTTTATTATAAAATATAGTATCGCTGAGTTAGTATCCTATAACCAAGTCTCGAACTTACTTTGGGGCTAGCTCAAACTGTGTGATTTGACCGTATATATTTATTTTTTAATTATTATTTATCCAACAACAGAATGGCGACCCAGGACTCCCACCCACAAGGTGGTCAGACGACCTGACAAGAGTCGCTGTAAAGCGCTTGATGCTGGCCGCTCTAGATCGGTCATTTTGGAAAACCTTGGGAGCGGCCTATGTTTAGCAGTGGACGCTATGCGGCTGAAATGATGACAATGATTTCAACTAAGGATACGCCCATCAGAACATTTTGCTTTAAATTTCTTCATACAACCAAACCGTACCACCATGTGTTTAAAATCGATCGAACTATATATAGTCCCGGAAAACAACATGAACACCGATTGATATACCCTTCTGACCTTCTCGCTCTCTCGCATTGGCGGGAGAATACACAAGAGCGACGCGCAGTTCGTCACTCTCCGTATAGCTATACGGAGAGTGACGAACTGCGCGTCGCTTATATTTCAACGGCCCGGAGCGGCAACAGCGCATCCGCAACACATGGTCACATACAAACTTCGATTGTAAAATTATCCCTTTAACATTCTTTAATTATAACAAACAGTTATGTTACTTACCGACGATAAAATATTCCATGTATTTTTTTACCCTAGTTTTTGCAGCCCTTAAATACGCAAATAGGCATTTTTATGGCAATACAAGTATGTAAACAAAAACGAATGAACTCTTCCGCGGACCGAGGACGACTAAGTCGCGTTGATCCAAGAACTGACTTTTTTGGGTCAACGAGTTGGTGCAATTTCTTCGCGCGGTTGGCCAAGCCTAGTCCTTACGCTAGTAATATATAAGTCAATGGATGATGATGATTTATCCAACAATACGGCCTGCCTACGACTATTTGCTATTACGTCGTGTTGGGCGTGTAGATAGGTAGCTAAATAGGTGTGTACAGTACTGATTTGCAATTTAGGATAGTGGGAGTGCCGCAATCGGCAAACATAGCTACGAGGTTTAAAATCATATAAGGATATATATGTCGCAGTTGAATGGTATAATCCGCTAATTCAGTAAACCTCTAGCTGTTTGGCATTACAGCTCGGTTTTGTAAAACAGCGAACCCTAATACGGAATATGGAATGAACGACTTGTATTCATTCATCCATGCGGCTAGAGAAGTTGTTGAACATTCTATCTAAAGAAATTATATACAATTTAGAATGCCTAAGTCATTGCTAGAAAAATTCTATCCATTTTACTAGATTAGGGCAAACCTATAGCAATAAAAATCGTGAATAGTTTTCTGGGAAATGAAATACGATGTCAAAAAAAAAACCCTTATCATGCATAAGTCGCAGTTGGATTGTTTAACGGTTTCGTCAAACAGCGGATTATCGCTACTGTTTCACAAAACCGCTAGCCGTTTGGAAACATGGTTAGCGGTTTCAATGAACGTAACACGTTGCGCAATCTTAGGCAATCCAGCTGAATGATATTCGGCTGTTTAACAAAACCGAGCTGTAATGCCAAACAACTAGACGTTTCGTGTATTAGCGGTTTATACCATCCAACTGCGACATATATACAGATATATTAACGGTAGTAGAACTACCTTTTAGCGTATCTCTGTTAGCCTAATTACGAACGAGTGATAACTTAAGTGCCTTCTCAGAGGGTAAATTACGAGTATAATGACCCGTCCAGTAAAAATAATGGTGACTCGAACAAACAAACAATAGATTACTCAATGTTTGACAACAATCCGAGATGATTGAGAAATGCCATAATGATGAAGCGATAATTGCGTGAAAATCGTATATTAAAATCGCTATTGAATATATGTATGTTATTACGATCACGGATATGTAAACGTAAATATTATGAGTAGGCAGTACATTGGGGGGGGGGGGGGGGGGGGGGGGGTAATTAGCAAAATTAAAATTCTAATTAGTATTGTCCTTCGTTTCAGTCCAAGCATTTTGTAAGATGTAGTGTTCACCTGTTTTCAAATTTTCGTGAATAAATGATGATGAGTTGAAAATGTCAACTCATTAAAAAAAAAAATATTATAAAAAGATAAAAGGAACGAGTTTAAAATATGACTTTGGAAAACGTTTTAAGTGCATTATATTCATAAATATTCATGGACACGCGGCTCGAGGTTGATCCGAATAAGAATCACGTGTGACTCACGCCGCGGCGCGCCACTTAATCGAATGTGAAGCCACACCACGCCAGTAGCTTACACAAACCGGCTTTAATAAAAAAGAACTAGTCCTTAGACTAAAGAAATCCATATTTAGATTCAAAGGTTTACGCGTAGACCCAAAGGCCACTTTTAGCATGATGGTGGACGTTAAGATGGAAAAAGGGAAAAATAGTGATGGGTTACTTACTGCATAGTGCATTGCCTATTAACATGATTCAGATTCTCGTTGGCTTTTACGATCTGCGCTGGAAGAGAAGCAGCTGGCACATTTTAAGTTTTTTATATAATAAAAAATTTGAGAGAATGAATGTTTACTTTATTTGAGAAACAGGCTATATAACATCATCAACAGATCTTTTTTAGGCCCTTTTTGTAGCGATTCTGTCGCGCGTTCGCATCGATACAGTCGCGATGCGGTGCAAGCTGTGTACTCACCCAGGTAAACACGCGCGTCAAAAAGTTGTCGTGGGCGAGGGGTCTTAGTCTTCACTGCAGGAGCACGACCCTCTCTGTACTACCAGAGCCATATATTAGCCAGAGCAGTCAGAGGATTTGGCCTACACTCTCCAAGCTGGCCAGGCGGGTTGGAGAGGTCTCATTGACATTTGTAAGCTTTGTTTAGCTTGTGTTTTCTAAGTCGCCTCCTACGACATCCACGGGAAGACTTGGAGAGGTCCTTTTCTACTCTGCCAGGAACCACACGGCTCGCTTTATAACATAATTGGTTGCACTCATAAGATTTTAATTAATAATGTTTGTCGCCTGTGTGTGTAAGTGGCCCACACTCAAAGAAATTGTTTACAATCCATTGAAATATAATCTCTAGAATTCTAACGTTCCTACATTCACCGCTTCTATTCTGATTCCATTTACGCAAACAAACTAACAGTAATTACAACGCAACACTCAAACACACACATAGACAAAGATGCATGCGATTGGTCGCGACAAGGTCACGCACGCGTCATCGCCCCGTCGGTCAAGCAGCTGCCTCCCCTTGAGCGGGCTCAGGGGCTGATTATTAAAATGTTTATTTACATATGAAAGGCGAGTCCTGGTTTTTCATGTATGGCTTCTACACCACTTCACGGCACATGACGACATTTTTAATGAATCGATTATCGCAAACACACAGCAATATTTCCAAAGGAAACTTTTTACGACGCAACCGCACGACTCGAGTATCATGGCGAACTGTCGCGCCGCGCGGTTCATATTTTAAGCCCTGCCCGCCGCGGTACATATCGCGTGGAATGATTTTTCGGGATTATTTACGCTTCTAGGGATTATTATTCGTAGATACAATCATAAGCATTCTAATACTTACGAAGTGGCAGAGCCTTTCCCAAAAAAGATACCTTAAGTTATGTCTCCCTTTCTACTTTATTGCACTGGCAGTTTGCGGGAAAGGGACGCCTATAACAGCTTTAGGTAAATTTTTTGAGAATGTTAGGTAATTTAATATAAGCATTGTAAAAATATGAGCTTTATGTACGTGACATTAAATTTAATTTTCAATGTTGTTTTATTTTCAGATTATTACTCAGTAGTTATTCTAGATTGCATTATAAATTCTTAGCCCACACTGGTGTAATAATTTTCAAGCAACCGAAAGGAATCTGATGTAGCTTGACGACTACCATACAATGATAACAGCCGGGACCTACAGCTTTACATGCCTTCCGAAGCATGGAAGAGCTCTAGTTTATGCCGATTGTCACCCATCCAAGTGCGGACCACGCCTGGGTTGCTTAACATGCGAAAGCCAGCAAGCACACTCCCACCGAACCAACGAGAGATATATTATACACACTAATTATCATGTATCGACGACCTTCGTATTTTTTTAACCACGCAAGACTGCCACCTGGAGGTTTTGGGTTCGATCCCCAGGCAGGGCAAGTTTGAAAATGGCCTTTTTCAAATTGTCTTGGGTGTTGGGTGTTTATCTATATATGTATTTATTACTAAATTAAGTATCACTGTGTTTGTATTCCATAACACAAGTTTAACTTACTTTGGGGCGAGCTCAATCAGTATAATTTTTCCTACTATACTTTTTAGAAAAACGGGTAAAGCTGCAAAACCCAAAGACCACACTTGGCCACTTGGTGGACCTAAGATAAATCAGAAATAGTGATCAATTTTTTTTATTATCTATTGTCTGTACTATGAGTAGTACAGATCATAGAGAATAAACAATCTTTACCTGCCTGCCCAGCGTGGTGAATATCTGCCAATTATCCCATTATTGGCAAATGTCTTTAGGCCACCAGTAGTGGACTGAAATAGGTTAAAAGGAGGTTATAGATACTCACAGTTGTCATTCCCATCAACAGTGTCCACTGGCTCAGCGCCTCTTAAGGCGAAAGATACAGCCTCCTGTCGGCTCTGGAATGCCTTAAACCGGGCCAGTTTGTAGCGACGGACCAGCTCCAAAGCCTCCGACTTGTTCTTGTACACGTGTAGGGCTTCTGTGGGAAAACAGCACCATTTTATTGTTTGTTGTATGTGGCTAAATGTGCTGTCCAATTTTTTTAAGGGAACCTTTCATTTGAAATTCTTCAGGAATGCTTGAATCAGGCCATATCTAAACATCGTCTAATGATTCGAGTTGGGCCATACTACAAATTAAATTGCTTAGCAAGATTAACTGTGTTTGCAATATGAATTGACAATGCATATTTTACGTGGAGAAGAGCCCAAAAGCGCACCGCAGGCTCGGAAGCAGCACAGCTAAAGATGCAAATGACACTTGCTAAGGCATCATCCTAATAGAATGTGATCACACAACCTTCCTTATTTTTGCTCTCAAAAAATGACAATTGAACTGGTGTAATGAATTGTATTGATGTCAAATAAGTATCTTAACTGAAATTTAGACATTAACACATTGTAGGACACACTACATCTATAGACATAAATCAATTGTTAGTTCTATTGTGTCTGGCTTAGTGTCCAGCAATGTGTTAAACAAGACTAATGTTGATTAGGACACCTATTTCAGAGCAGAGAGTAGCAAAAACTGTAAATATGCCAGAGGACCATATTTTAATTTTTCCACTTCCTCATCTCAGTGTGATTCCAACTATATCCTGCACTGCGCCTATATTTTTATTGTCTTAGAAATGTGAAAATACTAACCTATCAAATGATTAAGAAAAGTGACTCATTGACCTTGACTAATGAGCCTTGAAACAGGAAAACCAGTACCAAAGTAAATATACCACCACCCTCCAGCCAAATAGTTCATATGATAATAAAAAAAATTCTGAAAGGTTAAACCCTTGCTACATTTATTTCCTAAGAAGAATAATAATTAATGGTTGGGAAATTAATGAAACTGCAATATCAAATAGTAGATAGAAACATTTGGGTCTTAGTTAACAAATGCATGCCTAAACATAAGAAAACAATACAAAGTAGAATCACCGCAGATTGGATTGACCCATTTACATCTATCTTATCTCAAGGCATTGTTTTGCTAGATAAGAAATTAAATGCCAATGTGTTAAAAAATGCTTGTTTTGACAGACTTACCTTCATCTGGGCCCTTTTTTATTTCACAGGGGATATACACTCCATAATAAGTCGTAGGTGGTTCTGTATTCGTAGGGCTCTCTGGCGCAGGGTTTCTTTTGAGGGAATCAAAACGGAGAAACCTGCTAAACAGCCCTATAGCTCCCTCCTTTTTATCCGTCGGCGATAGAGAAATATCATCCTTTATTCCTCCAAAATTCTTGTTACACTCAGGAATAATCACGGCCTTCGACATTTTTTGATCGCCTCCTAAAAATGGTAAACAAAATAGTCCTGTTTGGTTTATGACGCAGGTGCAGCAGTTATTTTTACATCCTGTACTGTAAGTAGCTTACCTTATGACGACAGTGTCATAAATGCATCGTCGTAAGTTGGCTTCAGCACATTTCGAAAATACCTATATTGTATTTATTTGCATTTATAAACACAGGCGTGATTTGTAATTGAAAATTGAAAATGCGTCTGTCTGACTGAGTGACAGAGAGAAACGGATGGATGGATGACGTTTTGAACTTTTGACAACTTTGAAGTTTGGTTTGAATTGACAGGCAGGTGGGATTCCGGTTTCGAAAAGTTTAAAGTCGCTAGACTATGAGCATTTCCGGTTACCAACCATAGAGATGTTACTTTTTCTTTGTATATTTTAAAATTAAGGCAAAAGAATAGTAGAATAATAGTGTAGTTCATCCTTACGACCCTTGGGCACTACCTTAGATCATTTAATACTCAATAATATTAGTATTAAATGATCTAAGTGCACAACCGCTCTTATTAGAAAATGAATGTATCATTGGGATGTTTATTAGAAAACAGCATCGAATGTAGTTTTTTTTTTTTTAATTGCTTAAGTAAGAAGCATGTTCAGGGGATTATGCTCAGAGGCTCAGACCGAGAATAGTTTGAAGGCACAGATAACCCCCAATAGATTCCGCATGTTATAGATTCTCCAAAGATTCAAAGTCACCAATGTTGGTGGAAAGAACGGGGTGCGGGGAACGAAACAATGACACTCTCATTGGCTAACTCAAGGTCGTCGTAAATAATAACAAATTTATAGGGATTTCCGTAGTATCGATAAAAATATCGATAAATTTTGGCGGGAAAAGCATTTCTTGGGGGAACTATTTTTTATATTTGGGCGAAGAAAAAAGGAAAGTTAGGTTAATATGTTCATGTTTTCACAAGTTAGTCCTAAAATATTTTTGTGACGACTTGATTAGCAGATGCTGATTGTAGGCTATGATAGATTGTCTGCAAGTAATTAAATATAGGTACTTATTTTAATATTTATGAAAGTGGGTTTAAGCATTTAATAGAGCACTCGCCAGTAGAATGAGAAGTCGTGGGATTGAATTTTGTTAGGGCATAGAGCATTGAGATTTTTCAAGAAATTTTAAATTTTAATTAGAATAATACGGAAAGGCTTTTAATTTTTCCGTATTATTCTAATTAAAATTTAACATTGATATTACGATATATAGCGAAAAGTAATATAAATATATATATACACAAGAAATTAGGGGAAATCCTTAGAATAATAAGGAGAATATAATAAAACATGTTAACTAAAAATCATCATTTATTAGTTTCGTTTTTTATACATCAACTAAAATTATAAAATACCTACTAGCTTTATTGAAGACAATATTGATTAATGGCCACACAACAAATCAGAATATTATCTTAATTTTAAGATTCATATTATAATTAGCAATAGCCCGCGGCTTCGCCCGCGTATTGAAAGAATTTATTGCACATCATGAGCCATGTGTTCGACTGGCTGTTTGGTTCGAAAGGCGACTAACGACATCAAAGCAGAATATCTGAGACCTCCTAACACCAGAAAATGGGCAGCAGCGTAACAAATACTAAAACTAAAAATTTACTGATTTTTGAAATGTATTAACTTTGTGTAAACCCTTCTAACGGCGTTTTGTGGATTGTTTTTTTTTAGTAAATACAATAATCGTATGTCAATATATTTCTCCATAATGCTTCTAGATAGATCAATCACATGATTGCAATTTTCGTGATCAAATTGATGGTCATGTATTTCAGGAAATAAATTTTCATTGACGAATGTACTCAAAGTTTGCATAACAAAACGTGATTTCTCTTTGTAGCAAAGTTTTGTATTCGTTTTTAACGCTACTCTTATTACTAGTTCACATCGCTTACAAATTTTTGTGACTGTATCAGATGGATATAAAAGCCCACCAAAATCTTTTGCGAAAATAAGGCTTGACCTTTTTTCACCTATAAAAACTAAAGCTTTGACGCAAGTATTGCATTTTATCGATTTTATAAGATAATGTACGACGGCACCAGCAATATATTCAATTATACTATTGGAAAATTGAGACAAAGAAATCTCCTGTAGAGCTTGTATATAAGAATCATCAACGGGCTCTTCTAAGTTAAATGTATTATTTTTATATTACCTCACATTACCTCTTTCGGTAGTCATATTAATACGTTTCACGGCAGACGAGCAGTTCAATATCGATATTTTTTCTAGCTCAACACAATTTCCTGTATTTACTTGTTGTAATTCAGCGTGTACTAATAGTTTTCTATAAATACCATAAAACTGTTTGGGAGTTGGGTTATTATTCGCTCCACCATGTGAGCGAATATTACAAAAAAGTAATTCGATATGATCTTGGCTGATACGATGTAGTGATAAATAGGGACAAATGTTACTCGCTACTAAATCATTATATAAAAATAAAAGACTATCTATACATACGCATAAACCTAAAAAACCGGTATACCTGGGCGAATCTACTAACCTAACTCTCTTTCCATCTAACATAGTAGTTAAATTAGTGATATATAATTTATATTCTTTAAGCTTTAGTATGATATTGTCAGCGTTTTCTTTGTTTAAAGCCCGTTTTAAACCATTACCATGAACTCTTGAGTCTAAAATATCAAAAAGGTTATTAATAATCATTAACATACGCGCTGTCCCATCTATATCTTTAAATTGGTGTAAACCTAATTCGTTTTTACACAGTCTGAGAGCAACTGAAACACTTCGGCTAAACAACTGTGAGGCAAGTTTCACTTTCATTATGTTTTTTTTGAAAAACAAATGTTCTGCTCGCAACTTGTTTGCGGCATGAAATTTCTCAGTTTCTTGCAACTCGTGAAGCAATTCAATATGATTCCATTTGATGGCGTTACCATCAGAATCAAATATTTCTTCGTAATGCTCCATGGTATTCCTGACCAATTTTATCATATGTGCGGGATCAAGAAATATTGCAACATTATTACCGTCAACATTAAAAACAGTTTTGAGATTATCAATATTCATAACGCACTTCAATTTTTTCGCCATCAAGATATTGGCTGGGCAACCATCGAATGTTACGGCTTTTATCACAATATTAACTTCTCGACACATCCTAATTGCTTGATTAACTAAAAACATTTTTTGGTTGGCTGTGATGCTATTAATCATGAAATATCCTATTGGAACTTTCCACTGTCCATGTAAAGGCACAACCAAATAAACTAATGCGTCCGTACACTCGCCTATATCATCACAATCAATACTGGCCCCAAAATCGATTTCTTTTCTATCTTTCGTTCTACTTTCATTTCATCAAATATTAGGCAACAATTTAGGGGCTTAGAAGATTGTTCTGCTTTAATTTTTAAAGCCTGGAAAGCTTCTTCCGTAAATCCAGGCTTTCCATCTATAGACCGATACCATTTTCCTAATGTTTTTATATGAGGCAAACATGTGTCAAATGTTTTGCGAACATAATTATACGCTTTTGTGGAGTAAAAATTTAAAGTAAGTGCAAAGGACCTTAACAGCGGAGAGTATTTTTTTTTTCATTATTTTACCAGATTTTTTTTTCGATACCTGTCTTTGTAGGAGTTCGGAACATTTTGGACTAATAAAAGTTAAAATATTTTTATTTTCTTCAGTAATTAGGTTTCTTTTTTCTAATTCTTGTAACAATAATTGTAAAGAGGTAATTTTTCTTTTTAGTTTTCGGCTTTGATCACGCTGTTTTCTTAACATTTTTTTTTTTGACAAAGTGTGCTTCATTTCTATTATCCTTCTACATAAACGTTTTTTGGTAGGCGAGTCATACATAGATGGAGATACGTCTGTCGCACCGTGAAACCGTCTTTTTCTTGTCGGAGTATTGTGACAAAGATCTTGCATACTTTGCTCTCCTCCGTAGATCTAAAACGAATAGGTTGAATTAAGATTTATCAAACTGGACAAAGAAAAATGACAGTTATAAACATGGCAATACTGGTTGTTTTTTCATATACGAGTACGCACCGAATTTGAGAGAGCCTGCAATGAGCTTACTGCAGGCACCAAATTCGAGGATGAGCTCGTAGGAAAATTACCCTCTACAATGAGTTTAGTTGCAGAATCAAATGTCTGAAATTAAAATAAGATTCATCAAATTAAGGTTGAAAATAAAAAAAAATCTTTATTTATGACCAGGAAAAGTTCTGAGACACAAACAATTATCAACGATGACACCTGCAGTAGTTAAAAACTGTGTCGCAGATGTCAACGATAAGATAATGCGTTTTTCATAAGGATGTAAGAATACTTATTTTTTTAATATACGCACCGAATTTGAGAGAGCCTGAGATGAGCCTTCATTAAAATTACCTCCCTCAGTTGTATTAGGAATAGGAGTATGTACCTGAAAACATATCAAGAGTAAGCAAGTTTAAAAAAAATACAACTACTAATCAGAGAATGTCTGAAATTGAATGTTTCATTCAAGAAAATATTAAAATTATTTTATATAAGCGAACGTTAGGGATTTCACAAAGACGTACCAAAGTCGGTAAATATAAGCTTGGAATAGCAGAATCCATCAGTCGTCTTCTATTCTTTGTACGACAAAAGTTGTCTTCAGAAAAATGCCTAGAACACACCACACTATGTGACTTAGGATACCAATTTTTCTCACGACATGTTAATGATATCCATTTTTCTTTTTTCGTCGGGCTTTTAGGGAACCTTGAAATAAAATACATAATTAAAATCTTTAATTTGAATTTATCGTCATTTAATCTATAAAATATAAAAGCAATAATCGATAAATGTTTCTTCCTTAAAATTGAAAGGGGTACAGCACTACGGTAAAACGTGACGTATCGACAAAAAGGACAAACATATACATTGACACTTGAGAAAGAAAGAGATGCTTCCAAAAGACATCAACGTCACCCCATTTTGGTACTCTAGTGATTATTGTTTGTATACATGTCCGACCATTATAAAGTGAACTCTGCACGTAATTAAATAATTTACCTGTGAAAAGTTACACCATCCTTTTGGAGATTTGATGTTCTTGATGATTTTCCGCACCATTTTATGCAACAAGTACTCATTTTGTCAACACTTATCAAATCTTATGTTATTTTTGGAAATGTTTACGAAACCACCTCACAGCTCGAAGTTCTGGTCACTACTAATGGACGGCATATATGCAATTTATCAGTGCAAAAGCATATATGTGTGGTGACCGCGGACGCCCCTACAAGCGGAATCTATTGGGGGTTATCTGTGTTTGAAGGGTTATACTGGTTATACAGGCTGACTTTTAAACCACCATCCAAATTTTTGGAGCAAGTTCAGTCCATGATACTGAACTACTTTCTATAAAAAAAGTTATTAAAAATAGATGAAAATTTTTCGTCCTCCCATAGAAAATCCGTTTGACTGAGCGCTGATTTGTATGAAAAGGCGAATTTTTGGGTTAATTTTTTCCTTAATTTTTTTTATGGAAAGTAGTTTAGGGTCATGGACTGAACTTGCTCCAGAAATTTGGCTGGTGGTTTAAAAGTCAGCCTGTATAAGGCTTCACAAAGACACAATTTTAAATGTTTCCGTTTCCTTTGAAATGATTTATTTCAAAGGGGGGCAGCACAGCCTTAAGGCCGTACCAAAATTTTCCGGTGTCCAATGCTGCCCCCATTTAAAATAAATCATTTCAAAGAAAACAGAGCCATCATTTAAAATTTTGCTACTACCATACCTTAAGTGCTAGATAACCCTTCAAAGTATTTTATGAACGACTGTTTACAGTTTAAAGTGATAATAAAAAGTTATCTAGGGCTTGATAGTAGCAAAATTTTAAATGATGTGTCCGTTTTCCCCATTGGAACTAATTGTACATATTGAAAATTGGGGTTCTTCCAGTGATCCAGTGCTGCCCCCATTTAAAATAAATCATTTCGAAGAAAACGGAGAAATTATTTAAAATGTTGCTACTACCAAGTCCTAGATAACCCTTCAAAGTATTTTATGAACTATTGTTTACAGTTTAAAGTGAGAACGTTAAGCAATTGTGTAAGTAACTGTAAGTGTGAAAGATAACAAAATAATGATACAAAAATGAAACAATACAAGAAATATATTTTATTTAAGAAAAATTTATTGAACTATTTCATATTTACTTTTTCTTCTTCTTTTTATTTAAACCTCGATCAGCACCTCTTTCCTTATTACCAGTGACAGATTCCAATGCTTTATGAATTGAAAATGCATACAGACTAGAATTGACTTTCTTTAAATTCTCTAATTCCTCTTTTAACATTAACTCTTTCTGTTTGTATTCACCCTCTGATTCTTTAGATGGGAGACAAGAATATAAATCGTCTTCTTTCACACCAGGCCAGAAT
Source organism: Acrobasis repandana (assembly GCA_963576875.1). Lineage (NCBI taxonomy): Eukaryota > Metazoa > Arthropoda > Insecta > Lepidoptera > Pyralidae > Acrobasis > Acrobasis repandana. Next base: position 10,913,456 of record OY756233.1, on the reverse strand, counting down.
GATATTTTCTTATTAGTTAACACCTCAATTTCTGTGATGTCATCTGCATCTTTTTCTAAAGTCCTATCAAGGCTATGTAAGATAATACTCGGTGAAAAATCTTGCTGAAACATCGCTGGAAAGTTTACAGTAAAGAATGCATTAGTAATTGGACCCTTATGACGAATAGTTCTGATTGGTTGTCTACTCCTTAAATGCCAAAGGATAACATTCTCATCATTTGATCCAGACATTAAGGTTTCACCATCTAGCGATACCGACAAGCATGTTACAACTTTTGAATGACCAGCTAGAGTGGGACAGTCTGTATCAGGGTTCAATAGCATATCTTTGCTACGAGGAGGATTTGTTAGACTAAACTGATGAATTTTCCCTTCAGTTGTTCCCACAAATATATTCAACTCTAACACATCGAACACTACAGATGTTAGTGGCACATCAAATACCAAATTCAATAACATATCTCCTGACGATAAATCATAGATTTTACATGTTCTGTCTATGGACACTGTGCATAGTCTTCCATGCATTCCAGTTTTGCTGATACATAAGTCTGTAACAGGTAAGGAGTGATCTGAGAAAATGTGGATTGGGTCATGCTGTCCAGCCATCGCTTGGGATACATGTTCAACTTCAGGGTGAGCAGAGATTGTTGCTAAAGACCACACCATGACCATTCCATCTTCTGCTGCGGACACGAAGAATCTGCCATCAGGTGTAAACTTTAAAACTACAACTTTTTGATAATGGCGATTGATTATTGTCAACAAGTGACCAGATGCAGTTTGCCATAAATAAATCTTCTCATCAATGCCAGCTACTATGTAGGAGCCATCGCGAGTGATTGCCAAGGCGCTTGACTTCCCTGGCAAGATAAAGCGCATTCCCTGCACTGTCTGGTGTGAATTCAACGGCCAAATATGTAACACAGGCTTGGTTTTTTCTACAGCCGCGATGTAGTCGTTGCCGATAAAAGACAAGGTTCTTGTTTCGGCTGTGCCACCACCCTTGTATGTCATCAAACTGCAGCCGGTGTGCGGGTCCCAAACACAACATGTCCACAAGGTGTTATTTGAATCACATGTCACTAAAACTTCGAGTAACGACGACATTGCACTTTCTCTTCCTAATTCTAATATTATTATATATTTTATTCTAATATTATTTAAATTAGTAATATGAACTTATTGGGAACAAATCGGAACACAGTCAAAAAATATTCCATGTGGAATCAACAGACGACAGCAGATGTGGTGGACTGGATGGATAGGAAGGATAGCAGTCAGAAGGTGACTTTGACATTTAGTTTTGTATGTTTATTTCATTTTACGTAATTTTATTTCATCACCTAATATAGGTACCTAATTTATCTATTGGAAAATTTGGAAATTTTGGAATTGAACTCTGTTTTTTTACTATTTGCTTATTTAATTAATAAAAAAATCTCAGCTCAGTAAACCAAAGTATTTATTATAATTTTTTTTTTATATAAATGAAAAATTCAGTGCAACTGCAAAATTAGTACAGAAGCAAACGGAATGTATCTAGAGACTGACAGTGACAGATGAGACATTTTACGGATTGGATAGGAAGTTCTGTGTTTATCGACTTTATCGTGCAGTGTACACACGGATTTTTAGTTATAAATATTATCCAGCTCGCGCATCATGTTTAAAAAGTAAGTGATATTACTAGAATCTATTGATCGGGTAATTTGGAGATACGGGAAATACATTTTTATACAAATGTAACCCTATTTTAGGTTATACGATAGAAATTCTGCGATTGGTTGGATTTTGATATCTGCTACTATTGGATAAAATATTGACATTTTGATTCAGTGACCAATGAGACAAGTCCAGCTTTGACAGACGAAGTTTAATTATTGTTAGAGGTGTGTTTTTATCGATTTATATTATAAATCGATAATAATGTTTAATTTTTGAAGTATGGTTTTTGGACCTTAAACAATTTGTTTGTGGTTTTTAAGAATACGTATATACCATTAGCATATCAAATATTTTGTTTTTAATAAACTTCTTGTGTCCAAAGCTCAAAATGTAATCAATTATTTTTTCCTCCATAAGGTTGCCATTGCCACTTTCACAGCGTTGTCTGCACTCTGCAACTTCAGAATAGATAGATCACGCACGCCACGCCACGCCTCACTTACGTTTAGTGCATCTAATTTAATAAAATAAATATATATTTATTCAGACAAACGTCCATTTACAGCGCTTGTGCACCACACCGAATCCGATTCAAATTAAATTCTGACTCAATTTTGCCTTCCTAGTGATTGTATGGACGCTTGTGCACTCAGTCGTAAACGGTTCAAATTCGATTCGTATTCAAACCAAGAATTCTCACCTCGGGTCGTTTTTTTTTCCGGATCAAAACCGACTTGAAGTGGCCGCCGTAGAAATTGTACGCACGCTTGTGCACTATACTCGATTCGTATTCGAATTTCGGTTTCAAAGATGAAGAGTGAGGTACGGGGGATGGGAGTAATAGCAAAAACTAGCTGGTGCCCGCGACTTCCGCGACGCGACATAGATTACTCGTATGTTTAATCTTTATACACGACGACAAAATTAAAATGATATTTGGTAAGTTTTATTTTTGAATAGAATAGAATAAATTAGAAATAAATTTTTGCTTGGTGTCATAACTCTATATAGATTACAGCATTTCTTTTTTACCAGCAAGTACGCCACATACAACTGCCCGTTGTAACATTTAGACTTAGATCAACTTCACCACTCTACACCACTCCACGCTTTAAGGAGTTTGAATGATTGTGGAAGGATGTTTTTGCCCCCTGCCCCCTGAGAGATTTTACGATTATCTCGAAGTAAGCAGCTATGACAAATTGTGTGCGCGAGAACTGGGACATTGACATTATTAAATCAAAAAAAATCAAAATAAATTTATTGCAAAAAGGTACACTACAAACACGATGTATACATACAGGTTTAAATATTTAATTTAATTTACCATCACCAGTTCAAATGTACTGGTGATGGCAAATCAAATCAAAAGGTGATAGTGGCAAGATGGAGGGGAACCAAACTAGGTCGAGCCTGTATTTTGGAGGGCTACCATTCCACCAGGCCCCAAACCATTCCGCCACAGCACATACATTTGTAGGTATATAGGTATTATGCCCGGTATACAAACATTTGACTAATGCCAAGCGTATGGAGAGTTTTAAAAATTGCATTTGGCTCTATACCTACTTTGTGTAATGCAATCACAGCGATTTGGTTCTCTTTATCACCCCACTCCATTTTAATATCGCAAAATATTGTACAATGTATTAGCGCCAAAATAAGAAAAGACAATGAAAAATCATATAATAATAACGGACTCCAAATTTAAATGTAATATTTTGTTATACTAATATGTATACGTATATGTGCCGGCCGTGGCCGATTATAGGACCACTCCATTAAGAAATAAACACAAATATCTGGTGCTTCAACTGCATTCCCAAGGATGGTTATCGTCGGCCTGCGGTTGGATTTACAACTTTTCGCACAAATGCATTTCCAATAAGTTTATTTGCTAGGCAAATTAAAAAAACCCCGACTGTCAAGAACGCCATCTAGTGATGTGAACCGGAACTATTGATACGATTTGATTGATACGGACATCAAGTCGCGCTACATGCGTGCTACGGATAGCGCCATCTATATATTTGCTAGAGAAAGCCCTGATTTTTAAGCGTTTGTCCTCAATAACTTTTTAACGGCTGGACCGATTTTCATCAAACATAGTTAAGTAAGAACCACCACAAGGGAATTTGCTATCACGTAAAAAAACCGCATACAAATCAGTCCATTCGTTCGAGCGCTACGATGCCACAGACAGACAGACAGATAAACCGGCATTAGCGTCAAACTTATAACACCTCTCTTTTTTGTCGGGGATTAAAAAGGGTTGACGTCAAGCGGTCGGTCGTAAAACTATAGCCAAATTATTAAAACGGTTTCGGTTTTTTCTCCTTACTTTTGCAAGATCTTTGGCATCCTTGGGTGACTATTAAACATGCGTATTATATTTGGACAAGATAAAGCGGGAAAGCGCACCCCGGGCTCCGAAGCAGCACAGTTGAGCTAAGATGTAGAAGATAATAGTTAAACCTAAATAATATTTATAGCATCACATTTTTTGGTATAAAAAGTATCCTATTTATTCTCACTACTATTCCTGTGTGGTGGGTAAGCTGTCTTGCCAAATTAAATTTCAATCTGATCAATTGCTTTTATATTATTGAGTGAGTAACAAACTGAAGTAATCTTGTCGTATTTCTTTGAATTTAGTTTAGCAATCGATCGATTCTAATTAGAATGTGTTTCTAGTCTACTCCCTACGAATAATAGAGCAAGAAAGAGATATGTGCGAGCAGGACAACAACAAGCTGACGTAGTGGAAAATGGACGGAGGGAGTTCGTGTTGTTCAATCGGATCGGATCAGTTTTTTAAAGTAGTCTGTGGAAAACGGTGAATGGCGGACGCACACGATAATTTTGCAGCTGTTCGTAATTGATTGTTCATTGCACTGTGAATTCTTCAACTAGTCTTTCACATTGCAAGTAGTGCTATATGAATACTTGTCGTCCATGAAATAACTTAGTGATGTTGAAAGTACCCGAAACAAAAGATTGCATGTGATTTATTTCGTGACGTAACTGGATTCTTTGGATTAACTGTGTAGTGTTGTAAATAGTCGCGTTGGCCGATTGATGGTCGATGCGGCAGGCGCTCGCCGCGAGCTGTGACTGCAAAATCAACCATGTGGGAAATGGACTCGGATTCCGTGAGCGCGTCTTCGGACGGGCTCCGTCGTCGTCAAGGATGGGACCCCGAGGGGGAGAGCCTCGCCTCGCAGATGGACGACCTTGACGAAGTGCTCGCCGAGGAAGAGGAGGGTTGTCCTTTGCCCTCGACGCCGGAGGATCAGCATCTGCTCGATGCGGAAATGGCTGAAGTGTTGAAAGCTGGAGTGCTTTCCGATGAAATAGATCTCGGAGCACTGGCGCACAACGCTGCGGAACAAGCCGAGGAGTTCGTCCGCAAAGTGTGGGAGGCTTCATGGAACGTGTGCCACTTCAGACACCTGCCGCGATGGCTTCAAGACAACGACTATTTGCATAAAGGACATCGCCCTCCCCTGCCCTCGTTCAGTGCCTGTTTTGCCTCCATATTCCGAATTCACACAGAAACTGGCAACATTTGGACCCATCTTCTTGGCTGTGTGGCATTCATAGGAGTAGCTATTTATTTCCTTACACGCCCTTCTATTGAAATACAAATGCAGGAGAAAGTGATCTTCGGCGTGTTTTTCGTGGGCGCGATCGTATGTTTAGGCTTTTCATTTGCATACCACACCCTCTACTGCCACTCGGAGATGGTCGGTAAATTGTTCTCTAAATTAGATTACTGTGGAATAGCACTCCTAATTATGGGATCTTTTGTTCCATGGTTGTATTATAGTTTCTACTGCCATTACAGACCTAAAATAATATACTTATCTGTAGTGGTTGTGTTAGGAATATTGTCCATCATAGTGTCCCTCTGGGACAGGTTTTCTGAGCCTCGACTGCGACCTCTCCGAGCGGGAGTGTTCATGGGTTTTGGTCTGTCAGGTATAGTGCCCGCTATTCACTATGGCATCACTGAAGGCTGGTTCAGCCAAGTCAGTAAGGCCTCGTTGGGATGGTTAGTCCTGATGGGCCTGCTTTACATTTTAGGTGCTATGTTCTATGCTCTGAGAGTACCGGAACGCTGGTTCCCTGGAAAGTGTGACATCTGGTTCCAGTCTCACCAGATTTTCCACGTGCTTGTCATTGTGGCTGCGTTCGTACATTACCACGGCATCAGTGAGCTGGCATCCTACCGAGTGACCGTTGGGGAATGCTCCATGCCCCCTTCTTCTATTGCATTCTAGCCCCTCCCAATACCAAATGTGATAGTAGCCATAGATAAATTTAAGTAGATAACAAAACTAGAATTACACTTTATATTTTTTAAACATGTAATTTTAACACATTTTGTAAGGTTTTTAATCAACAGGTCAAATATTGTTGATTATGGAGTTATGGCAATGTTTAAAATTAGTTATCTGTGGTAATCACTGTCTGATTGGGGTTAAAACTTATCTATTTATTTATGTTATAGGTAATAGTAAACTTTAGTATAGATTATATTCCTTTAGGCCCTTGAAACTAAAAATCATGCACTAATTATGCACATTTCAATCATTTAAATGTTCCTTATTTTTAGTATTGTCTTTGTTAGTTTTGTACTTAATTTAATCTTCTCTATATGTATTTTTTGCACTAAAATTAGGACCAGAGTTAAGGTAGGCCAGACCACAAACCTTTGCCCTAATGTTCTTCCAAACAACTTCCATACAATTCAATTATTTTTGTACACAATGACATAACACATATTATATATTGTGCTCTTACAACACTTGTTTTGAGATGTTTATTTAGCTTTCTCTTGAGGCTTGTATAACTAAATCATATGCTAATACAATTTGTTTAAAAGTGTCTTTATAAATTACAATATTTTCTTTGATTTATTTGAAATCTTATTTTCTGAGGGTATTTTTAAATGTTAGATGTAATTTATAATTCTTTAATTTTTTCACTGATATTGTAGTAACGGGTTTTAATAGCTTTATTCTTTACTCAGATATTCAGCAAACTTACATTCCATTATTTTTGTAATATACTTAATGAAATTATTTTTATTAAATGATATTTTAGCTTTGTATCACTGCAATCTAGGCATTATTCTAATAAATCTTTGGATACAAATAAGTGGTCTGCATAAATATAGAAAATATGAATAAATTCAAAGTATATTCTAAATTGTTGTAAGTGTTCAAATGTGTAAAGATTTTATGAGACAGAAAATGTAAAAAAAATACGATTTGTGATGTACGTCAACACAAACTGAACTTTGTCTTAAAGAATCATTATAATATTGGATAAAGCTAAGTTAAAAACAAAAAAACTTGAGGGAATATTGTAAAAAGGCAAATAAATATTATTAAATCTCATAAAATATTGTAAAGACAATGTCTTAACATAAAATATAATAGTTATTGTAAAAAGTACATAAATTTAAGGTGTCTTAAATACTGCTTTCTATAATAATTGAGAAAATTCAGATCAATGAAAATTCCAGCACTCAATATGGCATATCATAAGTCAGAGATTGGACTGATGAAGAAAGACAATATAAAATCATTGAATTTGTTAGTAAAATTGTTTAATTTTATTGTTTACTCTTTTTTTTTTAAGGCCATCAACTGTTAAAATTATATCTTTTGTGGGTAATTTTACTTAAATGACAAAAAAAATCATTGAAAATTCTACAAGTAAGTATAATTTTAACAACTGACATGCTGTGGTTTATTCTTATAGTTGTAAAGTTAGATTTTAAATTATACTTAGATTGCAAATTTAAAATTTCCTTGCATTAAAATGTTAAATGCGCTTTCTTTGTTGTGCTGATTTGTTGATTTCTTGTTTTTGGTGGTATTCAAATATGATTATGCAATAAACTATATTAAAAAATCATACAATCTTTTCATATTTTCTAACCTATTCTATTTTCTATTTCTGAATTTTGTATGTAAACCTTACATTATAAGTAACACTAATTTTATCATTATGAATAATATTATTTTATTAAAAATTATATTTTTATATAAAATTAAATTTTATATTTTATTAAATTATTTAAAATAAATTAAAATTTAACTTCAATCACAACTTTAAATACCTACCTGCTATGAACATCAAAAACAATGATCGTAAAGCTTCAGAAAAGTACGATATTTCGTTCGATAACATATGATTGTTTAATTTTTATTTTTATTAAACATGTCTAAAAAAATTCAAGTATATTGCGGGTGGACGCTTGAAAGTCAGGGTTTTTTTAATTTGTCTGACAAGTAAACTTGTTTGAAGTCAACAGCGATTTTTTGTACGTTACTCGCTGAATACTAAAAAATAACTTTTCTAAATTCCTTTCGCCTACAGTAATTTTCATTGGCAATAATTGGCATTGGCACTTTAAATTATATAAACTAGTTGTGCAACCCAACACTATTTTAATTTCCTTTTTCCACCGTCACGCGAATGGCCTTTGGGGCTTAGCTGTCTCTACTAGATAACTCTACCTCGTTGTCTCTACTAGATAAACACGTGATAGATATTGTATCTACCTAAAGTTACTTTGCAGCGAAAATAAATACAATCCAATCCTAGAATAAAGAACTACATCTGAGAACTGCAAGTAATAACACAGAATCAATAATACTAACGTACAGAAGTCTCACTCAGCAAAGGAATTCAAAGAAATATCTACTCAACGTGGCTAGCGATATGGTATAATTTAGCTCACGTCAGAACTCTGCACCATTTCGCATATCTATGCGAAATGGTGCTTGGCTTGCAATGGATGTCTAGGTATCTACCTAGACATCCATTGCAAGCCAATTTAATTTTTATTACTCTGGACAAACGATTCGTATAACTGAATTTACCACCCGAAGGGGCCGCCTGCGCGTAGTAATAATGTAGGTACATTTTCGATACCTAAACGGGGAGTGACACAAGCCTGAAAAAAAAAACATTCAAAATTAAACCTAATGCCACGTAGCTCAGATTAAATAATGCCACGTAGTAGGTATATAAAGTTTCTATTTCTTTTTTGTTTATATTGCTTACGTTTAAGTACCTACCTAACGTTCCCAGAAATCGTACCTAAATATGGTGGTGTCCCTTTCCCGCAAACTGCAATAAAATAGGGACACCTACAACTAGGTCTGCTAGGAACGGGTTTGTCAATTCGTAGGCATCCTGGATTGTTTATACCTAACGTCTTTGCTTTGCAGTTAATTAGCAAAGCTACCTACCTATTTATATATGCTAGGTATACTATCGATCGGTTTTAACCTTGTCACTAGAAAAGTTATTTATTTGTCTTTACAATAGTTGAGTGTCGCAACTGACGGCACTTATGGCCTCGTCAAGAGTAAAATTTTTCTATGCTTATGGCCCGTTGATGTAGGTATGTGTGACTTTTTCTGTAGTATCTGTCAATAACATAATATACCTAAGTACTGTTACGAAACTGGGGTACGGTATTTGGAGAAAAACGCCAAACTTCGTATGAGGGTATTTATTTACTACGGAACCCAAAACTGACACGTGAAGATGGTCTTCCTGATGTCCAGGGTCCAAGTCGCGTAGCAGCTCAGATCTTCAAAGTTATTCATCATATCTTCACCAAATTAAAATGGGAGTAACTTGGTAGTAAAGGATTTCAAATAAAAAAAGAATCGTCAAAATCGCATTTGGCGAAGATATCGCGTAACAAACATACATTAAAAAAAAATTAAAGTAAAAAATTTGGATTGATAAGATAACCTCCTCTTTTTTTGATGTCGGTTAAAAAGGTAACTATTTCATTAGAGAGAGAGACGGTTTCTCAATTTAGAGTCTATGAAACCAAATGTGGAGGAAAAAAGCCTTTCTACACCAGCTGAGGATGCTATCGCAGTGTGCTATAGATTCATCATTTCGTGGCACACATTAGCTTCTAGAGCTTACCACCATATCAAAGGTTGGACTACCAATGCAGGTTTCGTAAACAGATAATCATTAAATGGGAAGGAATGTGATCTATATTTAATGATATAGGGCATTGCTGCGGGATAAAAAATAATTTATATATAGTAATCATAATTAAAGTAATCTTGGATACTTATAACACAATGTGAAACTTCGTAACAATACATAAAAAAATAATTGAATTAAACATAAAATTGATTAAAACGAATAAAACATATAAAACTTGTATTTTCTAAAATATCCTGTTTTTTGCAATTCTGCATTTAACGCTTCCTATTTATCTGACTGTCCCTGAACCACCTAACATTCATTAATTCGTTCATTAATTACGTGAGACGTTCAAGGGGGGAGGGGGTCGAGCTGAATCTCATCTAATTTCACTTTGGAGAGAGGGGAGTCTCGGCAAATATCACGTATTTTTTTTTGCGCAAGAAACAGTAATATTGCAAGAAAATAGTAATTAATCTCACGACTTTTTACCTCTGAGTGTTGTTTGTACCTACGCATGTACTTTAATTTTAACAACAATCAGTTAAATAGCTTTTAGTGAAGGAAAACAACATGAGTAAGTAAAACATGTTTCTTCACTAAAATATAACTAAATCGTACACAACAATATAAACTCATCACGACATCTTACCATGCTGTCAAAATTTCTAAAAACGCCTTACGTAATTAAAGGACGCCTTCTTACCGTGCCTCAACCACAGAATACTTACTCAGATTATTTTGCAAATTGATTTTAGTGGACCTTATAATATGAAATTGGTGTTGTTTGGTGTTATAAATGCTCATACTCATGAACAATATGTAAAATAGTTAAAGTGGACAGTCATAGTACGGCTGTAGTGATATTTGTTTCGCGGACTGTGTGGGCGTCTTCGGGCGTCGTCCGCCACTCAATCGGCTATGAAAACCAGTGGACTCGTATAGATTTGTCGCCAGAAGCTCCCTTAAAGCAATCAAAGGCCTACACCAACCTTTGATTGTAACTTGTTAGGAAAAAAGAATTTCCCACGTTTTATTAACTTGTTCCTGGCTAAATACGCAGTTGCGTCAAGCCATAAATTGAAAAAAAAAAATACTTAGTAACTGTACCGTGTGACTAGGTATCGTATTTATTCTGAGATCAAGAAAACCCGAGCATATCTACACCACACTACAGCCATTTCCACAAAAAGAAGTAGACCCGAAGTCAATAATCCTGATCTTCCTTCCAAATAGACTACGGGGAATCATGTCAACGCTTTATTATTTTTGTAGGTGTCTTTGTTTAACCTTTTGACTTCGAAAATCGATGACGTAACTTCCACAACAGCCCCATTCACTCGCAAGTCGCACCCTCGTAAAATGTTGTCTGGAGCGTAACCTTTCAGACTACAGAAGCTATGGCCTAGTAAAGTGCCTAGTATAGGTAGGTAGGATAGAACAGGCAAAGATAATATAATTGCTAATTATATGTCGATTTGATTGCATCTCGATATTCTCGATTGTATATTGGGTTGTATTTTTTTTTTGCGTCACTTCGATCAAATATTCTATTGCGCCGCAACAAATTATATTAAGTTTTAATTAATACCTGAATCACGCTAAAAGTGACCTGGGCCTTGCCGTCCTAGGTTCTGTCTGCCCCGTTAGGGATGAAGACGTGATAGTGATAATAAATAAATAATTAAGTACCTAAATTATCTCCTCTTTCTCATTTTGCAAGTTACCGGTTGCAGTTGCATCCTTTGCTATATGGAGCCCTTAGTACCGAAGTAGCACTCAGCTCAAGGTCCTCTAGTCCGATCGGTACATATATTTAAAAAAAACATAAAAAACAAAATTTAGGTACCTACGTATTTTAGTTTTTTTTTAAATAAAAGATTGTTTTATCGCTCAATAAGACGAGCGGATATTGCATTCATGTTAGTTTTTCTATTGAGAAATGTATTCGAATGAACAAATTGGCAGGCCATCAGTGCAATATGGACCGGACAGGTGTAGAAATGGACAAATGAACCAATTTTTATGCCTCACGAGCTTCATTTTGCAACGTCCCGAAGTAATGTCCTTCGACGGCGTTTAGCACGGTTACTAAGTACCTATATTAATTGTATTTGTACTAAGTGTTCTTGGCACTATGCCACGTGAACAAAATTTAGATTTTTAATTTAGATATGCCGTGTCCGTTCCCGGCGGAGTAGAATAGGACCGCTCCAAGTCTTCCCGTGGATGGCGTAGAAGGCGACTTACGAAACACAAGCTAAACATCATCAAAACATCAGTGAGACCCAGTACATATGTATATCTCAATGGTGAGACCGCTCCAACCCGTCTGGCCAGCGTGGAGGGTGTAGGCCAAATCCTCTGACTGCTCTGGCTAATATATGGCTCTGGCAGTACAGAGAGGGTCGTGCTCCTGCAGTGGAGACTAAAAAAGACCTTATATACCTAGAGAATTTAGATTTTTATTAAGGAAAGTTATTTTATATCAATAAAGTTTTTTATAAATGAATGTGAAAAATAAGGAGTTATTCTGGTCCGATCCACCAAACGGATCTACTCTTCATTATTATTATTACTGTTGTCCGGTCTATCTAAAATTGATTAGTCCGGTCTGATCCCCTACCTGTTTAGTACAGTCAAGAAAAAAAACAGTTGTTGTCGTTGTTGATTGTTGATGAAAAAATAATCAGTTTTTATTAGTTATAATCAATCACACATAATCATAAATTTGCACCTTTGATTTAGATAACATAAAATAAAATTGTAATTAATTAACTAATGAAAAATCAAATACTTAAAAAAACCTTCTTATAAAACCTGTCCTGCGGACTTGGTCGATATGAGAACGATTTTCTATTGTATATCACTCCCCACTGTTTTCCAGGTATAAAAAATGCTAATGAAGATTATAACCATAGTCGACATTTTATTATACCAGATCAAAAAATATTTTCCAGTACAAATATCTGACCGGAATACAATATTTAATTATTTATTCTGATCCCCTGGACGGGGGATCAGAACGGAATAGAAAATAATTAAAATAAAACGGATCCACTAGGGTATCAGATTTTGGGGATCAGACCGGAATAACTCAAAATAGGACATGTAATTAATCATTTTGATTTTTTTTCTTCCTTCGTTACCTATACGTTTTCACATTTAGTTTTTCTTTTATTTGATCAAAAGATTTTCTACTCCTCTTTCTCCTTCTACGAGTATCTTTCCTTCAATTATTGTTTTAACGAACGCATCGTGTCGTAGTAGATTTTTTAAACCTGAAAGAAATATTTTAGAAAATCTTGCTACAAACTGGCTTGTTTTTCTGCGTAAAGAAATATTCTAGCAAGGGATTGCATATATTTTATAAAAATAAAGGCTATTTTGAAACATTATTCTTAATTTTTGCTTACAATGCAATCACGCAATAATAAAAAAAAAAAATTTAAAATTGGATGTTTTGCAACGTTTTTGACAGAATTCTCTGAAATGGCGGCCATGATTCTTCCATACAAATTCAGTTGCCCGCCGGGCGTTCAGGAAGGAGGCCGTGTCGAATTTTTCAAAAAAATCCATTTTCGAATTACGTAAAATTGCATTACAGTCTAAAATATTTCAATAAAAAACTATGTACACACTGCCAAATTATGTCATACTTTTGCTACACTATGGTACAGTTTTGACATTTTGTTGACATTCAAGCAAAGATGTAATGCTATCGCAGATACGGCATCGCACATTTTTTTTTTATTTTATTGAAAATTAAGTCAATGAAAAAAAAATATTTGGTTTGATTTATTACCTATATTTTTTAATTGGCGATTAGGGTGAAAATCCGATTGGAACTTTCTCGGGTCGCGGAATCATATTAACTGTTTTTGTAATAAAAGGTGCTGTTTAATTAGGGTTTTACAATTATTTTGAGGGGTGATTCAGTCTGAAATTTTGAACAACTTTTCCCCATGAATGTATATCAAAATACGAATTGACATTATGCGTAATATATCGAACCACAGGCTATACTAGATCTATACTTGGCTAGGCAGGCAAGCTATAGTAGGCTATTTATCTATACTAATATTATAAAGAGGAAACATTTGGTTGTTTGTTTGTTTGCATTACATGGCTCCGAAACTACTGGACCGATTTAAAAAACTTTCACCGTTGGAAAGGTACACTATCCCCGAGTGACATAGGCTATGTGTACCAAGGGCGAAGCCGGGGTGGACTGCTAGTATAGTATAATGATATTAAAATAACAGTCAAAAAACAAAAGAAAAACTGCATTTTCATGCAAAAGTGTGCAGCCGCCCGGAAAATTTGTATAGGAACTGATTATTTTGGTGTTTTTACTGTTTTTAGGGTTTCGCTTGTCTGTCTGTCCGTTAGTCACAGCCAATTTGCTACGAAGCTATTAGAATGATTAAGTTGAGATTTAGTACCTACACTTTTGTAACTTAGTGACCCAAAGATAGACGTATAACGTAAATAAATTAAATTTAAAAAAGGGGGTCACTTATGGTGGGTAAATTAGACATTAAAAAATTTTTTTGATAACAAAATCGTGTGAAATATCAAATGAAAGAACTTTTTATGACAATTTTAAATATATATATATATTTTATTATTTTTTAGATCGGTATTTTTAAGTTATTTAAGAAAATGGGCGAAAATTGACCCCCCTACTAAACTACTGGACAGATTCAGTTGAAATGTGGTGCACATAATGTAAATTTGTGACCCAAAGACGGAAGTAAAATGTAGGTAAATGAATAAATTAAAAAAAACTTGGGGCCACTTATGGGCTTATTATTATTATTAATTATTAAACCTTCTTTTAAGAATTCCTGCTCACTCCACCGACTTTTACTCGCGGTCTTTGTCTGTTCGAGCCGTACGTCTATGGAACTCACTACCACTTACTATCCGACGCGCCCAAATGCTAGCCAGCTTTAAATCCGAAGTAAAATCGCATTTTCTATCCTTATGAAAAGTAATTTCCTTCCCTTGTTTCCACTTAGTTTCTTCATTTTGTCCTGTTATGTTTTCTTTGTGTAAGTTGTATGTATCATCATCATCAACAGGTCTTTTTTAGTCTCCACTGCAGGAGCTCGACCCTCTCTATACTACCAGAGCCATTTATCCAAGTCTTCCCGTGGATGTCGTAGAAGGCGACTTAGGAAACTCGAGCTAAACAAAGCCTATAAACACCAGTGAGACCTCTCCAACCCGTCTGGCCAGCGTGGAGAGTGCAGGCCAAATCCTCTGACTGCTCTGGCTAATAAATGGCTCTGGTAGTTGTATGTATGTATTTAAGTATTAGGTGTATGTATGTTTATTATAATTATTGTATATAAGTATGTTTATTATATTGACCACCCCGCACTACCTAATTTCCCATATTTTTTTCTATATAAACGAGGTTGCCTGGAAGAAATTGCTTAGCGATAAGGCCGCCTTTTGCGCATTTCCTAATTTTTAAGATAATTATGTTCTGTTTTTTACTTTTGTGCAATAAAGGGTATTGTATTGTATTGTATGGGAGATAAATGAGACATTAAAAAAAGGGTTTCGTGAACTATATCGCGTAAAATATCAAATGAAAGAGCATTTTATGATAATATTAAATATATTTTCTATATTTTTTAAGTTGGTGTTTTTAAAGTTATTTTTGAAAATAAATAATAAAAATATCCTTATCTCCGAAACCACTGAACCCAAACTTTTGAAAAAGATACAGTTAATAGTTCTTTACCTTAAAGCAAGGAGGCTAATTATTGCTTCATTAATCAACCAATTTTTTGCCGTTTTCAGGAAAAGATTTATTTTTAGTGCTCTTTGTTGATTCGTTAAAAATATTTTACAAAATCAAACAGTCAAGTCATTGATTGAGGACATACAGCTGCTAAGCCAAGACGTTGATCTGTTCAACGTGCAATCCTTTTTTAATCTCCGAACTTACATAATAAGGTGAATAGAAGTGAAAGGTGTTACGATTGCAGATGGTCGCTAAACGTATTGTTTCACAAAGAAAATTCAAATGTGTATATTTTCTGTCAGTGGAACACAAAACGTGTAGTTTTCCAAGTCACCGCTCGCGTAAAATACTATTTGATTGTATTTTTGAGAACGTCCTGTCAGCGATAAGTAATATTGATTTACGCAGAAATATCATAAATTTGTCTATGGTTCCCTAAAATTTCAACTTAACCAAAATAAACCGGTCACGTGCCGTGACGGGCCACGTGCAGTGTAGGGTTCCGTAGTCAGTACCTACTTGTTTTATGTAACTAACAACTGCCTAACTTTAGGTCTGAATTCAGTCCATGATACTGAACAACTTTCACCAAGGAACAAACAAAATACAAAAAATATTTTTGATCTCTTACACACAAGATTTGGCAAAATGTAATATTTATGTAATATATGTATGGAATATGTAAGGACAAATCACACTAATTATGCTAGCCCCAAAGTAAATTTTAAACTTGTATTATGGGATACTAACTCAATGATACTATATTTTATGATAAATACATACATAGATAAACACCCAAGACCTGGCTGGGAATCGAACACAGAACCTCCGAGTGACGGACTAGCGTGTTAAGGAATCGCCACGGAGGTCGACTAATAAATTGAAAAAGTAATAAATATTACGCAAGATTCGAATAACTATAACTTGGATTTTTTAGAAAGTGCTATATGAATTTCACATATATTTAAACTCGCTTTTTAAATAAACGTCTTGCATTCACGCACACTACTGTATTTTCGAATTTACTTTTTCTACTGATAGCCTGTCTACTAAAGTGTTAAGTACATTATAATGACGTCTGCCAAGGCCTTAATTCAGAAATAATAATTCAAACAAAATAATTCTTTGATTTGATTGATTTGAAAATTTTAATAAGTATCGCGGACTGGAAGTCTTGACGAAAAGAAAAAAGTAAGCTGTATACTAATTCTACGTTACAATTTATGATTACCTACATCTATTGTCCCGTTTACACATTATTAACTCTATACAATTTCATCTTGACATTTTTATTCCCCTAGCGGGAAAATTTTGCATATTTCAGAGCCAAATCTGACCACGTGGCTTTACGCATACGGTCCTTAAACAAAAAAAAAACAAGCCTTTCTACTTATTTTGTTTTAAATTTACTTTTAATAACTTACTGAGCGAGTGAAGCGTCTCAGTTTCGAGTTTGCCCAAAAATGCTTTTGTTCGTCTGCCTGTTCTCGTCTACATGCAGGTCGCATTTTCCACCGATTTTGACCAAAGTTGGCATACAAGTTCCTTGATTTATTTTTATTTTTTTGTTGACCGCGAAAGAGGCGTTATTTATTGATGGATTTCAATCACATTTGAGAGGTACACTAAGAACTTTCTACACGAGATTTGCAAAAAAATGTACTTACCTATTAGGTTCATAGGTTGGTGCAATAAATAAGTTTTATATTATCTAATTGTGAGAGCAAAGTTCTTGTAACGATAAATCAAACAATCCCAAGCACGACTCTTTTCACTGCTAAGTTCTTATAGCCATAACCTTCAGGCTCTATGATCAGGACTTTTACTCCAAAAGCGTACGTAGCTACATGTCTCCGCATGCTAAAGTCCAATTTGGTGTGAGATAGAAATAGGTCGACACTATTGGACGGTTGTTGTGTTATTTTATGGAGTAAAGGTGTAGATAAACTCGATGTCATAATCATTTAAATAATATTGAAACTAGGTATATAATAAAAAATTTTAACAAAAAAAAATGGTTGCCTGTAAAGTCGGTTTTACGGGCGAAGATTTTACGTGACAACGCGCGCGGCAGACCGATCATAGTTGAGTGGGAGAGAGACGCAAGGCATTCGGCGGGCCTCTCTCTCGTTCGGTGACTCATCGTAACGTTACCGAGCGTTACACTTTTTCATAAGTGACTCCCAGCCGCAACCTAATTTAAGACGTTGTCACGTCAAAAAACAACCGACTTAAATTTTTTTAGGAGTTTCATCCATATTTTCAGTTCTTCATTATATCTTCACTAAAAAAAAATATCAAAATCGGTTCACAATTGGCGAAGATATCGCGTAACAAACATACATAAAAAAAAACATTCAGTCGAATTGATAACCTCCTACTTTTTTGAAGTCGGTTATAAGTAGAACGTGTAATTGACATCATCATCATCATCATCATTTACAGCCTTGGACCTCCCACTGCTGGGAATAGGCTTCTCTCAATGAATGCCATTTACCACGGTACTTGACATATGAGTAATAAATAAATCGAACCACGGGCTAAACTACATCACTATAGTATAGTTAAATTAAAATAACAGTCAAAAAAACAAAAAAGAAATCGGCATTTCCATACTATAGTGTGCAGCCGCCCGAGTAATTTGTATGGTAATGTCTTTTGTTTTGGTTCTTTGACTGTTGTCACAGAAGACAGTGTATTCATACTGTTGTTACACAATATGTAATTACACGTAGCATAATAAAAGTATTTAAGTACGTAAGTACCTATGCAAAATTTCAGCTCAAACAGTTGAGTGAGGTTGACTGCTCTGTCTGAATCGCATCGAAATCGGTCTTTTCGTTCAGGAGCTATGATGTCACAGACAGAAACACAGGTACACAAACACGTCAAAGTTATAACACCCCTCTTTTTCATCAGGGGTTAAACATAAAATCTTCTCCCACATACCTACCAAGGTTATACAAATAAAAACTTATCTAAATGGTTATACATATATGTATTACTACGTTAGTATTTAGTACTCTGTGGTATTACGTTTGATTCAGTAGCACGTTTATGTCCTCTTTCCTCACGTGGGCATAGATCGGGTAAATGGTCACATATAATATAAATAAATAGCTTTAACATCTTATTCAAGCCAATAGGCCTATTGTGTAAATAAAAACACTTCTATTACAAAGGCATAATAAGGCTCAAGAAATAGCAAAGGTTTTATGACGTCTGCTTGCACGTGTCCATGTGCATATTGCATTATGCATTGCGTAAATAGATGACGGTATTTTACTGCTTTATACAGGGTGACTTTTTAAGGCCTCGCCAGTTCAGAACCAAGAAAACTGTGTTTTTAAAAAATCACTGTAACTAAACTACTACAGTTTATTCCTTAAAAAAATTTACATAAAAATTTTAAGGATTTTCTACAGACACCCACCCACAATAGCCAAAACACGATTAAGCATTTTTGGCTAGATATAAAAAAATCACAAACATACCTCTAAAATTGCCTAAATTTGCTTTTATAATACATATTACTATTATACAATCACCTTTTTATATGAAAATCATACCAAAAAATGTATAATCTACATATCTATCCGTTTTGGCCACAGAAAAAATTATAAATGTAAAACAAAAAAAAAAAACTGCGAAATATCGTCGAGCACGGCACTTCTATTACAAAGGCATAATAAGGCTCAAGAAATAGCAAAGGTTTTATGACGTCTGCTTGCACGTGTCCATGTGCATATTGCATTATGCATTGCGTAAATAGATGACGGTATTTTACTGCTTTATACAGGGTGACTTTTTGAGGCCTCGCCAGTTCAGAACCAAGAAAACTGTGTTTTTAAAAAATCACTGTAACTAAACTACTACAGTTTATTCCTTAAAAAAATTTACATAAAAATTTTAAGGATTTTCTACAGACACCCACAATAGCCAAAACACGATTAAGCATTTTTGGCTAGATATAAAAAAATCACAAACATACCTCTAAATTTGCCTAAATTTGCCTTTATAATACATATTACTATTATACAATCACCTTTTTATATGAAAATCATACCAAAAAATGTATAATCTACATATCTATCCGTTTTGGCCACAGAAAAAATTATAAATGTAAAACAAAAAAAAAAAAAACACTGCGAAATATCGTCGAGCACGGCTCCGGGCCTTTCTTCGCGCTTGGCGAATATTTTACTGTGTTTTATTTATTATTTTATTTTTATTTTATTACTAGCCTATTTCAGTGTCCCACTGCTGGAAAAAGGCCTCCCCTTTCTGTTTCCAATCATTTCTGTCGAGGGCAGTAGTTTGCCACTCGCCCATGTACTTGTCCAAGTCTATCTTTTTCGAGGTCTGCCTCGCTTTCGGCGACCAGTTGGGATCCACTTAGTAGCCATCCTAGCCCACCTGTCTTCTTGCATACGACAGACTTGCCCCGCCCAGTCCCACTTTAGCTGTGCTGACTTAACGCCTACATCCTTTATTTGAGTTTTGGAGCGCAACATGGTGTTCCGAATGCGGTCTATGCGGCGTACGCCGAGGATGCTACGCTCCATCGCTCGTTGGCAAACCTTAAGCTTGGACTTTTGATCTTCGGTAAGTGACCAGGTCTGTGTACCGTAAGTAAGTATGGACAGAATACACATATCGAGAAGTTTTAGTTTTAGGTTAATGGGAAGGTTGCCCTTCATCAAGTTCTTCATGGACCAGAAGCTCTTCCAGGCGTTATCGATACGGCGATCGATTTCTCTATCCTGCCTGTTTTCGAAGGATGCTATTTTTTTGTATTATTATTATTTTTGTATTATATTTATAATTTTTTCTGTAGCCAAAACGGATAGATATAATAAAAATAAATTTTTGGTATAATTTTCATATAAAAAGATGATTGTATAAAATAATAATATGTATTATAAAGGCAATTTTTTTTCTATCGAGCCAAAAATGCTTAATCGTGTTTTGGCTATTGTGGGTACGAAAAACAAAAGCCATCTTAGATGGGAAAACAATTACAAAAGTAATAAAGGTACGGAGAATTTCTTACTATGGACATATACTAAGACGACCAACCCCGCACTTACTTCAAGCAGCTTACAAACACAAAGAAATCAAAAGAAAAGTGGGGCGCCCCATTTATACATGGGAAGACTCCCTTAATTACGACATCCATTACTACACAAATAAAACAAAGATGGAATGGAGAGAAATAGCGGAAAACAGAAAATTAATGAAAAATGAAGCCGAAAAGATTTATGATGCTCCCGAGACAGATTCAGAAACCGACCTGGAACCAGAAGAACATACCTTGACCACATCAAAAATTAACTCACCACCGACTGTTTGTTACTAAATAATCGCACCTTTTACCATCTAACTTCCCCCATACACAGATACAGGTGTCTCTGAACCCCCCAGCCCTATCTATGGAAAGTACCCTAGATCAACACATAAATAAGATACTCGTAAGGGCCCATCCCGACATATGTCTTTAATTATTTAACATACGTATATACTTCATATGATCTACGCCTGGATAGTTTGAGCCGCGCAGCCGACTTGACGCTTTCGACGTTCCGTATGTACATCTACAAGGCATACCCATTATCTTGACTCAACTTTACAAATTAACCATGTACACAAAAATAAGAGTATAGTATATATATATATAAAAAAAAAAAAAACGCAGCTGACTAGAGTACATAACGAGGGCAGTACGAGTAGCTCTACAAGCAAAGAAGATACCCCAGGACCGATAAAAGATATAAGAAAACTAAGAAGGAAGCGTCAGAGAAACCAGAATCCCAAACCCTATCTATGACTCCGTGAAGCATGATGCAGCCAGCACAGCCCTTCGAAAGAGGAACATCAGGAAGAGCAGAACACGCAGTTTTATCCCTTCCTCATTATATATTACACACCAAGTATAGAATTTATCTCCCATATGTTTACTTGTTGGTGGTATACGGTATACTCTAATTTCCCCCCTCTTTCCCATTTCCCAGACTGCAATTCCCCACACACTCCATATCCTATATACGTGCTCACCTGGTTTCTCGAGCCTGGTACAGGTCTAACGCGGTCTGACGTGGCTGCGCTAGTAAAACGGAGACGATAAGTACATATATCGGCCCGTTGCGTGAAGTGCAGTCACGTTTACTCCAAGGTGGACTTAGTTCCTACGCTCTTGCTGCGAAACGCTGGCTGGGTGGGCACAGAACTGAACTGAACTGAACTGAACTGAATCGTGTTTTGGCTATTGTGGGTGTCTGTATAAAATCCTTAAGATTTTTATGTAATTTTTTGAGGAATAAACTGTAGTAGTGTAATTACAGTGATTTTTCAAAAACACGCACAGTATTGCAAATTGTGAACCCACGTCGCCTCAAACACCAGCCAAATTTTTGGAGCAAGTTCAGTCCATGATACTGAACGACTTCCTATAAAAAAAAGGTATTAAAAACCGACAAAAATTTTTCGTCCTCCCATATAAAATCCGTTTGGCTGAGAGCTGATTTATATAGTAAGACGAATTTTTATTTTCGTTTTTCGGTAACTGTTTTTATGGAAAGTAGTTCAGTATCATAGACTGAACTTGCTCCAAAAATTTGGCTGGTGCTTAAGGCGACGTGGGTTCACTATTTGCAATACTGTGCGTGTTTTTTGGAAAATCACTGTAATTACACTACTACAGTTTATTCCTCAAAAAATTACATAAAAAACTTAAGGATTTTATACAGACACCCACAATAGCCAAAACACGATTAAGCATTTTTGGCTCGATAGAAAAAAAATTGCCTTTATAATACATATTATTTGACATGAAAAAATTATAAATATAATACAAAAATAATAATAATACAAAAAAATAGCATCCTTCGAAAACAGGCAGGATAGAGAAATCGATCGCCGTATCGATAACGCCTGGAAGAGCTTCTGGTCCATGAAGAACTTGATGAAGGGCAACCTTCCCATTAACCTAAAACTAAAACTTCTCGATATGTGTATTCTGTCCATACTTACTTACGGTGCACAGACCTGGTCACTTACCGAAGATCAAAAGTCCAAGCTTAAGGTTTGCCAACGAGCGATGGAGCGAAGCATCCTCGGCGTACGCCGCATAGACCGCATTCGGAACACCATGTTGCGCTCCAAAACTCAAATAAAGGATGTAGGCGTTAAGTCAACACAGCTAAAGTGGGACTGGGCAGGGCACGTCTGCCGTATGCAAGAAGATAGGTGGGCTAGGATGGCTACTAAGTGGATCCCAACCGGTCGCCGAAAGCGAGGCAGACCTCGAAAAAGATGGCGTGATGACTTGGACAAGTACATGGGCGAGTGGCAAACTACTGCCCTCGACAGAAATGATTGGAAACAGAAAGGGGAGGCCTTTGCCCAGCAGTGGGACACTGAAATAGGCTAGTAAAAAAATAAAAATAAAATAATAAATAAAACACAGTAAAATATTCGCCAAGCGCGAAGAAAGGCCCGGAGCCGTGCTCGACGATATTTCGCAGTGTTTTTTTTTTTGTTTTACATTTATAATTTTTTCTGTGGCCAAAACGGATAGATATGTAGATTATACATTTTTTGGTATGATTTTCATATAAAAAGGTGATTGTATAATAGTAATATGTATTATAAAGGCAAATTTAGGCAAATTTAGAGGTATGTTTGTGATTTTTTTTATATCTAGCCAAAAATGCTTAATCGTGTTTTGGCTATTGTGGGTGTCTGTAGAAAATCCTTAAAATTTTTATGTAAATTTTTTTAAGGAATAAACTGTAGTAGTTTAGTTACAGTGATTTTTTAAAAACACAGTTTTCTTGGTTCTGAACTGGCGGGGCCTTAAAAAGTCACCCTGTATAAAGCAGTAAAATACCGTCATCTATTTACGCAATGCATAATGCATATAAAATCCGTTTGGCTGAGAGCTGATTTATATAGGAAGACGAATTTTTATTTTCGTTTTTAGGTAATTGTTTTTATGGAAAGTAGTTCAGTATCATGGACTGAACTTGCTCCAAAAATTTGGCTGGTGTTTAAAAAGCCACTGTATAATCTGGATTGTTGATAACTGGCTGTGTGTCTGTAAGGCACGAGTTCAATCCTCACTGGGCGCGACTTCGTGTCTCTGAGTTTGTTTGTCCGGTCATTTTGAACTACCACGTCCACCGCTTGCTTCGGGTGGAGGAAAACATCATCATCATGGGGAAACTTGCTCATATTCATAAAAAAAATCAAAACGTGATGAAACCTAGTACCTACTTGTACATTTTTGGTATGTTCTTGACCCCGTGAGCGTTATCACAGGCGTTATGTCATGTAGTACTAGAGGTATACATGTCGCAAGCAAAAAAAATTACGCTACCTGCGTAATACCACAGAAGACAGTAAGAGGGTAATACGTAATAATTTGCAAAATTTTTATTGTTTTTGCAGTTTCATTTAATAAACGGGCAAGTGCGACTCGGACTCGTACATGAAGGGTTCCGTACCTCCGTACAATGTTTTAAAACGCTGAAGAAACACGTTTATTGTATGACGACCTCCTTTAATTTTTTACTTTTATCTTATTTTTAGTATTTGTTGTTATGGTGGTCATAGTAATACCTAGTGTTGCCAACCCACCCGGATTGCCCGGGAGACTCCGGTAATAATGGTTAACCTCCCGACTTCCCGGAGAGCAATAATTTCTCCGGTTTTTCTAAAAGTTAAATGCCTGAATAGCGACGAGCGAGCGACGGATGCTCGCTCGTCGCTATTCACTCGCTTCATTCAGTCTCGTGAGCAAGTATGGAGCAAGGAAAGAAACCGAATGAGTATTTCTTTAGTAAAAGCAGAGTTACAAGTACATACTAACTAACTTCGATTTTTTCATGTAAAAACTTTTATGATTTTGTGGTGAAAAGCTGACAAATATTAGATGATATGATGGTGATATATTATAAATAATAGATGAGACATACAAACCTCCCGGGTTGGTCCTTTCGAGAGTTGGCAACCCTAGTAATACCTGTAGTAATACATAATCGGTGATTTCAAGTATCTAGTGAATGCCATTATAAAGATCGAGTTAAAAACGCTGAAAAAAAACACGTTTCTTGTATGACAACCCCCTTTAATTTTTTACTTTATCTTATTTTTAGTATTTGTTGTATTAGCGGCTATAGTAGTACATAATCTGTGAAAATTTCAAGTATATAGTTAATGTCATTATAAATATCATGTTTTTTGTATTTCGTTTGACCCCCTTTATTTTTTTTTTATTTTTATTTTTAGTATTTGTTGTTATAGCGGCCATAGTAATACATAATCTGTGAAAATTTCAAATATCTAGTTAATGCCATTATAAAGTTCGAGTTAAATTCGCTGAAAAAACACGTTTTTTGTATGACGGACGACCGCCTTTAATTTTTAACCTTTTTTATTTTTAGTATTTGTTGTTATATCGGCCACAGTAATACATAATCGGTGAAAATTTCAAGCGTCTAGCTATTACGGTTTAAGAGATAGAGCCCTGTGACAGACGGACAGACAGCGGAGTCTTAGTAATAGGGTCCCGTTGGCACCCTTTGGGTACGGAACCCTAAAAACTATGGTTTTTTGGACATTAAGTATAGTTGGTTTGGCGTTTTAAATATGCAAAATTTTTGTTTTCTCAGTTTTTGTAGTTTCATTTAAAAACTATGGGTTTTTGGACATTAAGTAGTTGGTTTGGCATTTTAAATTTGTACTTATTAAATTTCAAATTAATTGAGCCCACCCACGGTTTCGTACGTCCTTGATATATGTGACTTCAAAAAATTAGAAAAATTTTCAACAGTACGTAAAAAATATTTTTGGCTCATCAGGTAGATTATTAAAAATATTATATACATATTTTTTCTTTTCTCTGATTAGATAATAATGACGAAGATACATCTTTTTCGATTTCGCATGACGTCACGATCTATTACGATTTTCACTGAAGGATAAATACATATAACTGAAGGACGAAATAAATTATTATTTTTCGGATCCAGGCCACATCCCTTGAAAGTTTGAGTTTTGGTTATGTCTAAAAACAATAAAAAAAAAAAAAACTAGTATGAATATTTAAGTATATACGAGATTAAATATTAATAATCATTGTAAAGAAAAACAAATTGTTACTGTGTTACCTACCTAAGTTACGTTTGAATAAGTGATTATAATTTAGTATTTACATAATATGAATAATATTAGTGAAATAGAAAAACATACAAAAATACTTAATTCTAAGAATACGTGTACGGTGTAAAGTACAGAGTATTAAATCCAAGCGGTGTCAAGCAACATTTCAAACCCATCAATTCTGTAAGTTTGTAACACTGCTCGACTTTTACTCCAAAAGCAGTGTGACATACGTACGTACGTTCCTATACCTACGTGTACGCGTTGCAGTGTCGAGCAACACTGAGCGCTACGAAATAATGATAAAGTCTTATTTGGTTTAACATTCATAACTGTCGTGTTATTTTATGGCACCCTTTGGGTACGGAACCCTCTTTCTATCGAGTCGAAATGGTTACACTGTAGCTTCAATTTCAAATCACCTTTGACCAGTATGTGGCCACGGCGATCCCTCTGTCCTTAGCCTCATTAAGCTCCTCTATCTTACCTGACGTAGGGCAGCTCGTAGTCGTACAAACATGACAGAAGGTCACCTTCTGAAGGTGGTCCATCGACTGTATGGCACCGCAGTCGCAAAGGTCGTTATCAGCGTGACGCCACCTAACTACCTCTTTTTAACTACTGTTTTCTCGACACCTATCCCAACACCAGCCCGAAATCTATTGAGACTTCCAGCCAGACTGACCAAGGGAGGTCTCAGTAAAATGGTTAAAAATACGGAACCCTTAAAATGGTTATCTGTGGCCGTATTAATTAACCCTATATTAACATAAATATGAGGTGGGCACCTACTTTGAAATAACATACCGCCAAGTGTATTTTTTTTTAATTGGAACAGTACATACAAAAATCAACAGTTCAATAGTAACGAACGAACTTGTAAATAGCATTGAAATATGATATATTACCGACTTTAATATTCATAAGACAGGGGATTATGGGTTTAGTAAAACGTGTTTTCTTTAGATATAGGAACTGGAACACTTAGTTCATTTTTATATGTAAATCTCCTTATCAAAGCGATAAAGGTTGTATCACTGATATTGTAATATATGTTATCTATAACGAATTTAATACAATACACGTGATTAAAGGCTTCAAATACTGTTTTTGTTTTGTTACACATCACATAGGTCATTGTTTTGAAATGGACTGTGTTCATTATTCTTTACATTTTTTATTCTTTTGCTCATTTGAGTTTTTAATCCCTTCCCTACGTACTCTTATTTCTTTCATCCATAATTTGCCCGAACTTCTAGTTTGTTTCTTAGGAACTCTTCGGTATGTCTGTCTGTAAAAAAAAATATTTTTGGCCCATCGATTAGATTATTAAAAAATAATGTACACGTGTTTTTTCTTTTCTCTGAGAAACAATAAATTAACAAAGATACAGCGCGTTTCAATTTCGCAAGACGTCACGCTTTCGTACGATTTTTTCACATCGGTGACGTCACAAGCCCCCACTTTTTTTGTGAATTTTTACTTTTTTGATAAACTTACTTTTTACTTACTTTAACTGAAAAATATTGGGATATTATTTTTGGACAATCTAACTAACGGACTAATTAGAATAATACTTTTTTGACTTAGTCATCATCCCTATTCAGTATAAACTTTAAAATATTTTGTTCGAAAAAAGGGAATATACAGATATCGATTTAAATACGAGTACATGCCATTATTATTTATCTACAGTTAGCCAGCCTTTTGAGGTACCTACCAAACTAAACAAAATAGGTTACTTTTCAAACTTTTGTATAGTTTCAGATAAATATGGGAGATATTTATAACAAAATGTTCCCTTACTCAGAATCAGAAGTCTACTGTGTGTGTGTCATTGACTCAGATCTACCGAATGTTTATGCGGTTATGTATTTACGCTTTTGTTTTTCATGTATGTAAGGAAATGACCAACACTATATTGTCTGATTTTTACTTAAGTCATCTGACATATAAACGTGTAACGACTGCACAGACCTACCACGACTAGACTTGCAACGATATTGCTAGAAAGAGACTGTCAAATACAGTACAACGTGAGTGTGAAAGAAACGCTGATAATGTTTTTTTGTCTCTATCGGCGTGGCTGCTACAAGCTGGCCTACTGTCAAAATCTGGGCCAAACAAACCACAAAACGATCGAAGAAAGTTATTAATTTTACGGATTTTATCATTTAAAAGGTGGATTAGGGTTTTTTTAGCTTATTATAAATTAGTAACCATAGTGTGTTCTGTGACGTGTGCAAAATATGGGTGGAGGCAACAATCAAAGATAGAAAGAGATGCACTAAAGTGGCCACGCACTATGCAGGTCTAGTAGTGGCACAGAATAAATACCAGTAGTACAGAAGTCTCACTCCGCAAACGTTTTCAAAGAAATATCTAATAATAATATCTAACAGAAAACCACTGCAAGCCAATTTTATCCTTATGACTGTGGACAAACGATTCATAATGCACACAAAACCGACTAAAATAGACTCAGCGAGTGACGCGCTAGGGTTGACTACTACAAGAAGCTACTATCGCCATTTAGCGCACCGTATTATCGGTCTTTCATGCTGGTCTGGGAGACAAGAATAAAACTTGAATATAAATATAAATATGTAAGGACAAATCACACCGATTGAGCTAGCCCCAAAGTAAGTTTAAACTTGTGTTATGGGATACTAACTCAACGATACTATATTTTATAATAAATACATATATAGATAAACATCCAAGACCCAGGACAATTTGAAAAAGGCCATTTTCGAACTTGCCCTGGCTGGGGATCGAACCCAGAACCTCCAGATTGGCGGACTAGCGTGTTGACCATTACACCACGGAGGTCATAGCTGCTTATCTCCCCGCGCAAATTGTAGAAGCCGATCGAAGGAATGGGCGAAAATGCAAATCATGTTAATAGGCGATGCGGCTAGCAAACCATCACTATTTTGATTCCTTTTTCCACCTTCTCGCCGACCATCACGCTAAAAGTTGCCTTTGGGTATTGCGGCCCTGGGCTCTGATTGCTTAGAGCCGCAACACTGAAAATGCTCTGTCTGCCCCATTAGGGATAAAGACGTGATAGTGTGTATCATGGTTTGGTAGTAAACTATAATGAATGAAATATAATATAACATGACCGAATTTAAAGACTTTATTTTAGCTGGTTAAATACCAGCTAAAACAAAGTCTTTAAAGTAGATACCGAATTCTATAGGATGTACTTAGTAGGTACATACCATTTCTGTAACTTTCATAATTATTTTGCTAGCGAACAGAAAAGTTCCTAAGTAGGTGGGTAAGGTAGGGTATAACGAAACAGATCGTCAATCTCAAACCAAACATCAGAAATTCGAAAGAATAATATGTATACTTATAACTACGTTCCTACTTATTTTCGTAACCTAAGAAGGTACCTAGGTATTAAACCTACTTAGTGTACCTATCATGAATGACAACATAATAATAATAACTACTTTAAAGTAGATCTTACCTTTCAGCGTCTTTAGGAATTCTAAAAAAAGTTAAATTTGGATCGCAATCCTTGTTTAAAGTAAACAGTTAAAATCTGCGCAGTATTTTTAAGCCTTCTTTTTATGTTTTTCCATTTCTGAAACGGCCGGATCGGTAAAGTACCTAGGCGACGAACAAAGTTCGCGCGTGCGTCACTGCTCGCACACAATATTAATCTATGGCTCGCACGCGAGCCCCGACTGAATTAGCCACCCGAGAAGGCCGCCGCGCGTAGGTATATTTTTGATACCTACACGGGGAGTGACACAGGCCTGGTAGTGGTAGGTCTGTGAACGACTGCCATCCAAAGGTGACATCTGGAACCAACGCCTTAACGGACCTTACGAAGTACGTAGGAGCTCAATGTAGGATAAATAAATTAGATATTTTTATTGACTTATATGATATATCACTTATTTTAGGTTATTATCTTTAAATTATTTTTACTGGAACTCGAAATATTTTATGCCGCTTTTGGTCTAGTCACCCATCCGATTGGCGGCCACACACGAAGCGCTAGTAATGTTTTCCCGCCCCGGCCAGAATATTACGCTAAAATATCATAGCATTGGACGAGGCCACGGCCCACGAGCATTGGCGTCGAATCGAACGGTATCGGGTTACCGTCTGATCGTTTACTTAGCGGTATACGCATAGGAAAATGCACAACACATATACCTACGTCATATTTTTGTATGGTTTCGTTTCGTAACGTAAATCCAAAGGGCATTCTTCTTTGTTTTTATCGAGATCAAATAGGCATGGGTGCATCTGTATATCTTATAACTTTGTCGCTAAATACAAGAACCCAATCAAGTTACCTACTACTCGGGGAATAATAATACCACTTTGTCGACGTGATTAATAATAATTAATATACCTACATACCCAAACCATGCCAAATTACAACTTTCTAGTCATCCACATAGTACATATATATCTCAATGTTTCTAGTCTGATCTGAGGAAAACCGCGGATAGACAGACATGGCGAAACGATAAGGGTTCCTTGCTTACTACGGAACCCTAAAAAGCCAGTGAAAATGTGTCTCGACTCGACGTTTATTCTAACGATTATGGCGTTGTCCAATAAATATTAAAGTAGTTTGAATACTACTACCGGAACTACAGTTGACGATCTTCTATTTTTATACGTTTGACCGTGTGCCGCGTATACGTAATAATAATACATGTCATGTTCCACGAAAATATTAAAGTCGCTGTTTATTTATCGTTTTTTGTTTGTTTGATTCTTTATAATAATGCACATGACTGAAAAAATGCTTTGATGATCAAATTTTTATAACCCGACTGCGTCAGCAGGAGGGTTATATTTTTCGAGTTTGTACCTATATTTCTTTGACACACTGCAGTCTAAACGGCTTAAGAGGGCGCCTGATGTCAATAATCAAAATTTTGCTCCCGCTTCCACGCACACAAATTTAGTCTAGCCGAAGCGAAGCAGCGAGCCATGCGGGGCGTCGGGAATCGCGGTGGCTCAATGAGGCTGGTTCTGGTTATGAGGTTTTTTTCGTTTTACAAAGAATATATAAGACTTATTTAAAAAGTAAGACATATGATGACTGCGTTATGTTTAATACAATTAAAATCCCAAGTTACAAGTGCTAATTTATTGTATTTCTTAAATACTTACTGTTTTAGTATAATTTTGAGGTGATTTGGAGGCAACTTCGCAATGTTTTTCTATCGAGAAAAATTTAAGCAATCGGGTTTTCGAAACTTATTATGTTTAGAGTAAGTCCTGAACTTTGCTGTGTTTTTATTTCAAAGTGAGTATTTCGTTAATATTGATAATATTTAAGATCGCTCTAAGAACTTTAGGGTAGTACGACCCTAAAGTTCTTAGAGCGATCTTAAATATTATCAATATTAACGAAATACTCACTTTGAAATAAAAACACAGCAAAGTTCAGGACTTACTCTAAACATAATAAGCTCTTAATGGCTCTTAATGGATTTTAGCTTGAGAGGAAAATGGCGAATTTTTAGCCCCAAATTATGGCTTTAATTTTCTTTTAAGATTATCAGGGATTTCTTCCGTCCTAACCTAATAGATCTGTGATTTAAGAAAAGGACTAAAGTATTTTCACTTTTTATTAATTTTGATATCTATTTCTAAGCAAGGCTTGAAAAGGTATATCAGGCGTGGTCTGAGGGAGAAAGTTACAGTCATTGTTCTTGAATTCTTGATACCACAAAACCCAACAATATGTAGGTACCTATGCAGTTTTACGCCATGTTAGTATATTTACGATGACCTTTTAGGCGTATACAGTATTCATAGCTGTCCTGCAAAGCATATTCACCAAACTTCAATGGGCCTCAGAAGGTATTCAGATTAAAAACACACGTCTCAACCACCTAAGATTCGCAGATAATATCGTAGTATTTGCTGAAACCTATCAGAAGTTACAAAACATGATAAACCAACTTAATGAGGAAAGTAAACTTGTCGGCCTACATATGAATTTGAGCAAAACGAAGATAATGACTAATAGCAAAAGAGGTAAAGTGATGCTGGACAACGTCGAACTAGAGTATGTAGAGCAATACATATATCTGGGAAAACAAGTATCTTTTTGCAAAACAAGCAACGTAGATGAGGTAAACAGACGAATTTCATCCAGCTGGAACAAATTCTGGGCGCAAAAAGAAATACTGAAAGGAAATTATGAGTTAGAAATGAAGAAAACTGTCATAGATACCTGTATCTTACCTTGCTTAACTTACGGCTCTCAGACTTGGACTTTCACGAAAAGAATAAAAAACAAAATAACAAGTTCTCAACGTGCAATGGAAAGAAGTATCCTTAACCTAAGAAAAATCCATAAAGTTAGAAGTCAAGAAATTAGGAAAAAGACAAAAATTACAGACGCGCTCCATCAAGCCCTAAAACTGAAATGGAACTGGGCTGGCCACGTAGCGAGATACACCGACCAACGTTGGACCCTTAAAAGTACGAACTGGAGAGGTCCGCCCGGAAAATGAAAAGTTGGAAAGCCACAAAAAAGATGGGTGGACGAAATAAAAGAAGTGGCAGGAAAGAACTGGATTAAGACGGCACAAGACAGAGAACAATGGAAGAAACTGGAGGAGGCCTATACCCTAACAGGGGTTCCTATAAATAAGATACTCTAACTATTTATTTTTTTGTATGTAACTATTAATTTTATGGGAAATAAAGAGGCTTTATTATTATTATTTTTATATTACAGTATACGTCTAAAAGGTCTTCGAGTTTTTCATAAAATTTTAATGAGACTCGATGAATTTTTCAAGGTCCAACCAAAACGATTTGAACTTTTGAATCTTGAATTCTTGACTTTGGTATTTACAAGTCTTCCTTGCCATTTACTTCCTTATTGTATCTATATAAGTTTGTATATTATTTAAATAGTCTGACCAGAGTCTGATATAATATCACATATACTTTTAATATTCAAGATAAATATTGCATAATTTCGTAATAGATAGAAGTCAAGGAAATCTGCATTATATTAAGGAAGGATTTGGCGGAATATAAGTTACTTCCGTAGTTTATTTTTACTTTGATATCGACTTCGTCCGCGTGAAATTCAGTTTTATTTTGCATATTGTTTGACAAATTCAAACATTTTGAAAGAGTAGAGTAGTAAAGTGTAATTTACAGTCTGAATTTTTATTGCGATTGCGCACATAAAGTTCTCGTATGTAGGTATGTTTAATTTTTTATACTTACACGACAACAAAATTAAAATGATAAACTAATAGTTTTATATTTGCTTGGTCTCATATCTATATTTATTACAGCATTACTAATTAACCCACAAACAGGCCACATACAACTTACCCGTGGGAAAAACATGACTTTAGTTAGATCGACACTCACCAGCAGCTGTTAGGTCCCCTGGGACATTTTACGGTTGTCACGAAGTTAGCAGCTATGGGAAATTATGTGCGCTAGTCGTTCATATATGTATAATATTATGTGTAACTCCAAAAGTAGGTACTTATGTTTTTACTGCGGTAATACTGTATATGAAACGCACAAAGTAGACCTAAAACCATCGCATCATTCCAATCGATAGTAGTGAACCGTGGTAGTGAATTACTGTAAAAGTTGCGTGGGTGGATGTCAAAACAACTAAATTCAACCCTAACACAATGCTGTTAAGTCTAGAATGTAATAGATAAAACATACAATACCACGAATTCATAGATAAACAAAGTGACTGGCGTACCTAAGCACCTACTCAAGGTCTTACGTTTACTTAAGTAGGTTGAATTTAATCATATGTATGGATATACATATGATTAAATTCAACCTGACTGGATAGTCTAGCTTGACCGTAATATAATTTATTACTATTGCAAGTAGACATGACGTCTTTTGCTGTGCGTATATATTTTTATGGTGTACAAAAAGTATGACATACTTACTTTTATCTAGGTTAGCTAATAACACTTTTATGAGAACATAACCAAAGATATAGAAAGAAGACCTGCAAACGGCTGGCAATAGATACTGGAGTGTGAAAAAGGTGATGAAAGATATTCTAACAAAAGCAAACTTTTCAACACCTGCCTATTACCTATCATCATGTATGGTTGTGAAATCCTGGCTTTGTCTCATAAGAACACGAACAACCACATTAACTGCCAACAAGCTATGGTAAGCTAGGAATACGGAAATCTGACCTACTAAAACCAACTATTAATCGAATAAAACAACAATAACATTATTTAAAACGCAAGAAGATCCAAATGGCGCTGGGTTGGCCATATGATAAGGTCCCTGAGAGGTATCCAAAGATGGAGGCAGAAAAATTCGCATGCTGGATCGCTTCGTAGCTGTGCAAAAATTTTTCATTACATTTTAAAATATCTCTTATAGCATGATCAATTTCTTCGACCAATTACCCCTTTTATCTCTCTAATTAATCCTCTCGTAGATCATCTTCATTTGCCAACAAATTGTCCGCTGACGCAATTATTCTATTTCTCTCTGTTTAGATGTAAAGTAACGATGCTGCTGCCCATTTTCTATTAATTAATTAATATATCTCTCAATCGCCTCTTACTACACCCCTGGGAAAGAAAAGGGCTAGTGACAAATCGTATTCTATTTTGACGTTACCACACCTCTAACATTTATCAATTTATTTTAAAATTTAGTGTTCGTTTATAAAATGTTTAATTTCTTCCTCCACTTGCCCCTTTGATCCTTTCTAAAACCATCTTCATTTGCCAGCAAATTGGCCGTGAAAATAAATAAGTTGATTTGTGCTGCCCGCTCCAGCTATAAAATTATTCTATTCCTGTCTGTCTAGATGTCTAGTTTGGACTCTGTTCCCTATGCTATACTCACCTCCTATGATACCCGTGGGAGAGGGTATAGTACGTAGAGACTGGATTCCAACAGACAACATCAAGGTGAACGCTAGACATCGGTCTATTGCACAAAAAGTAAATTAACTATCGAGTTAATTTACTTTTCGTGCATTAGAGCGACAAAAGACAGAATCGAAATAGTCCCACCCGATGACCCGACACTCCCGATCCCGACTGTCAGATGGACCGATACAGCATTAAATCGATAAACTATGGATCGATTAAATCTTATCCACCCATGCTGTAAACTGACAGAAGACTAGATCGAATATTGTTTTGTGTTGCTCCAGCAATATATTATATAACAATATATATTCTTGTCTGTCTAGATGTATCGTTAGGAGGTCTTACGTAATGAGATCGTAGAATTTTGCTAGAACGGTGTTTGTATTTGACACTACGAGTAGGCATTTCATTCCAATTGACAGATGAGAAGACTGAAATATGTAGTCAACATTTGAAAAAGTCGAAGTTTTGGGATTATTGTTTGGACTGATTTGAAGATATCATGTCTGTTGGGACTCTGGACATCGGATGAAATGTCGAGACAATCCTGGCAAATTCTAAACATCTAGTATCTAGTTCATTCATACGAGTAAATGTAAAACCATAGCCAAGTCGTTTTATTGGATCCCGATTTTTCCATTTATCACCCAATTCTACGAAATGCTTAAGTTTGTATTTCTGTTTTTGCTCCCACATACTGAAGTATTTTTATCACTTTCTAAAACAGTTATAGTAGAAGAAAACAGTCGAAAACCGGGAACGTGCTTTGCTTAGATAAGAAGGAGGAGTAGTAGTTACATATGAGTTATTCGTAGAAACTTGATATTGGCAGCTTTTACTGAAGTTGTAAGTAAGTTCATCACCAAAGATCGCAAGATGCCAAAGATTATATTCTTCGTAAATAGCCATGATATGTCCCTTTAAAAATTTATCATGGATTAAACTAAGGTTCTCTAAAATTTACAGATAGGGTAAGGTAGGATATATATCCTTAATTACTTAGCTAAGTAGTATATAAAATTCAAAGTCCACGTGTGATTCAAAGTACTTATATAATGTAATGTTTTTTAGTAAAAGTGCTCGTAATCTTTTATGGCGACGTGATAAAAATACAAGGTCTCCGTTATCGCTATGCAACATGCCTCTGTGAACATGCCGAAACGTTTCCGCTTGCGTTCCGTTCTCATTGCGTTTGACAGTTGGTTATTTGGGTCGGAGTCGAGTTTATTGCAGCATTTCTACGATGTCCTTCTAAGTCCTTTACACTTGTGTTGACACGAGACGAGGCTTAAATGAGTCGAGGACTGATTTGACTGCGAAAACTTTAGGCGGATATGGCTCCGTGCCGGATGACCGAATCATCATCAGGTCTTATTTAGTCTCCACTGCAGGTGCACGACCCTCTCTATACTACCAGAGCTATATATTAGCCAAAGCGGTCAGAGGATTTGGCCTACACTCTTCACGCTGACCAGACGGGTTGGAGAGGTCTTATTGATGTTATTAAGCTTTGTTTAGCTTGTGTTTCCTAAGTCGCCTTCTTCAACTTCCACGGGAAGACTTGGAGTGGTCCTATTCTTCTCTGCCAGGAACCACACGGTTATACGTATATTACGTATTAATTTATGAATCTATATTAAAAATGCAAAACAGGTAATCGATTTGAAAATCATTAAACACAGACATGACGCAAGTAAACGATCGAACTTGTCAATCGTGTTATCTAAGTCTATATTCACGTGGTGTGTGTCTGTAGTCAAATGACTGCCCTTGAACCGAGGATCGATTTATGAAATTGTTGTTGCCATTGTAAAGGGCATTGGGATTTTGGGATAGGTCTGTGACTGATCAAAATTACAAATGATGTTATTGAAGATTATTGGTGTAATTACAGGGTATAATAGTAGGATCCATTTATTTCATAAATCTTTTGGCTTAGATAGGACTAATATAAAAAAATAAATAGATACTTATGTGAGTATAAATTATCAAAATTTGAGAAAATATCAAGACATTTGCTTTTTTCCAGCTTCTTTCGGATAATCTTGCTTGGCTTAAACAAAAAAAGATTATCTAGGGTACAGTTACAGGAAAAAGAAGTGCCCACTGACATTATACAAATATTATGTTTGATGTTACTCGTATGTAATGATTTTAATGTTTTTAACAATAAATCAAACATTTTCATTCATACAGTGTACAATGGAACTGATGAAGAGCAGAACTGGAAGTCGCTTATTTTTGTTTAAAATTATGTAATAGTAGGTAAAGTACCTGATTTGGTACGAGAGTTTAACTAAATACAACTAAACAACACAAAAATATATAAAGTTACGTGTATTCTGGCTTAGAGTGAATTCCGATAGCCCGATACTAAAATTCACCGATTTAAAATAAACTCCATTATTATTTATGGCTGAAGTCTAGAAAACTGCAAAAGCAATTTCCTATCGCTCATAGAAACTTGTAGGAATTGACGTCACCTCTTTTTCTTTCCAGTAGTTTGTGACAGTGATATATAGATTCTGCCTCAGCTGTTGTGTCACATACGAATTTCCTCGGTGCAATTCCACGTGACTGGTACATTATAAATAGTCTCCAATCGATGTTTACGTACACTACAATTGCTTCAGTATTTCCTTGAAATAGAGGCGAAAATTGATTCAATACATTTGTTTATCTTGACCTTCGAGGGCCACTGCCATGGTTACTTTAATGTTGTCATGTTGTGGTTGTGTACTGGAATATTAACATCGATATGCATTTGCATGCACAAATAAATAAATTAGGTATAACACCTTACTTGTTTCAATATTTCATTTAATTATTCAATTGAATAACCTTTTGAAATAATTTATTTATTAGACTTACCTATGGATCTAAATATCGCTCATTTGGTAATAGGAGCGCCTATATTCAACTTCCTTAAAGCAATTTAGCCTATTAATTGGCGTAAATGTAGAGGCTGGAGCAGGAACTAATAGGTAATAAACTAGCGTACAAAGGCGTACGTAGCTATAGGCGTGGGCGAAGTGGGGTGGCGCGCGAGGCCAAGCGCCTGAGCGAAGTGTAGCGTAAGTGTAGTTTCCGAAATCACTTTTTCTACTTGTCAAAGGGCCTCGCCAGAACTGCGACTCCTATTTGCACCCTTCCCTCCAACGCCAGACACAACTGTAAGAGGCCTCGCTGATGCGACTTTGCCCACGTCTATATTAGTCTACACTACGCCCAGTGGCGTAGCTCTGTATTCTGTAGATTCAATAGCGAAACTTAGCGGACCTCGGAGCTGGAGCCGATAAGGGAGTAGGAATCATTAAGATGAGTCGGTACCGGATGCGGAGTGAGATTCAGTGAGCGAAACACTCATCGGAGTCGAGATTACCCATGTCTAGTCTGTATTCTGTAGATTCAATATCGAAATTAAGCGGACCTCGGAGGTGGAGCCGATAAGGGAGTAGGAATCATTAAGATGAGTCGGTACCGGATGCGGAGTGAGATTCAGTGAGCCGAAACACTCCTCGGAGTCGAGATTACCCATGTCTAGTAGCTAGCATTTTAAGCATAGCTTTTCAAGATTGGACAAAAGCATGGCCAAAAATGCTTTTCCGTCAGTTTATCAGTTTGTCTGTCGGTTTGTTCTCGCCTACAGGTCGCATTTCTCAACCGATTCTCGTGAAATTTTTTAAGCAGGTTCGATAATTATATAGATTTTTTTGTCGATTCAGTTTTTGGAAATTTTTAAAAATGGCGGAGATATGGGAGGGGGGGGGGGGGTTTAAAACTTTAAAATAATCACATTTCAGCCATTTGGAAAAAAATTCAAATATGTCATGAAACTATTTTGTGACTTACTCTTATTAAGAAGCAACTTTTTTGTCTGAACAACTTTTTTATCCGATAAACTTCAAAGGATCAGGTGAGTCGCGAGATTTACAGCTCACAGAGCCACTAGTTTTAATAGTTATAAGTTTACTTTAGTATTCTTAGAATTTCAGTTTATGTACATTTTAATTTTAGTTTATACTTAAATTTTATGTACAATGTAATTTTAATAATTGTATAAAGGTCATTGATATAAAATGTGTTTATATTAGTATGCACATTTCTGCTGACATTATTACGCGTAAATACTACGTAAGCAGATTTGCAGGATTTGACGTTGCTCTCTCCGGGGTAATGACTTTTATGTAGCGCTTATTACACGATATTTTTGTGAAAGCCATTTTTGTGGCAATAAACATAAAAGACATGCTACCTTCTAGCATATTTCCACATCTTTCTGTTACTTTTTTCTTTTATTTCCTTGCTAAACTGTCGTTGGTGATTCAAAATGTTAAAATAATTTGCTTCTTTATCAATGTACTCGGAAACAGTGTTAGATCTCCACTTTTTTCCATGGTGGGCATAAAACCTGAGAACTCGGACTTAGAGTTCTAGTATTCGAGTATACAACGTATAACGAACGTATGCGTAATTAATTAAACCACGGGCTATAATATTGCCCATATATGAGATTACTATAGTATAATGAAATTAAAATACCAGTCAAAAAAACATACAAAAATCGGCATTTCCTCACAAAAATGTGCAGACGTCCGGGCAATTTGTTAGTTAGTTAGTTAAAATCTTTATGGCACCAAAACATAGTAATACAGATTATTAGATTATAGAAAACAGATGACGAAAGGCGGCCTGATCTAATGTCGAATTTCTTTTTGGTTTTGACTGTTATGTCAATTTCATTGTACTATTATTGATCCAGTATAGCCCGTGATTCGATTTATTACGCATATGTTCTTTATACGTTGTATACTCGAATCCTAGACATCGAAGTCTGAGTTCTCAGGTTTTATGCCCACCATGGAAAAAAGTGGAGATCCAAGACTGTTTCCGAGTAATTATTTTAACATTTTGAGTCACGACAGTCGACAGTTTAGCAAGGAAATAAAAGTAATAAACGGGCATGTCCCTTTCACGTTGTATATGGATATATTTCACTGAAATGGCTTTGCTAAGCCAGGTGCCAGGGGAATGTCGGTTATTACATGGTTATTAGATCTCGCAAGGTCTTTTCTCACAGAACCACTAGTAATATGAAGGATTGATCTTTAATAGCTGTCCTATCCTAATCAACACGCGATGGTCGCCCTGATGTGGATAATCTATGTTTTGCTCCCGCTTCCACACACACAAATTCACTCTAGCCGAAGCGAGACAGCCAGCCATGCGCGGTGAAAAGATCGCGGTAGGTCAATGAAGGCTGGTTTTGAGGTTTTTTTCGTTTTACAATGAATATATTTAAGAGTTATTTAAAAAGTAGGACATATGATACTTGCCTTATGTTTAATATGTTTTTATTTCAAAGTGAGTATTTAGTTACTATTGATATAATTTTAAGATCGCTCTAAGTACTATTAGAGTCATACGAGCTCTTAATTGCAAAATCGCGTCGTATTAGGTAGGACAAGAGATTTTTTGCATAAGTTCGTACACAAGCTGACGTCACATAATATGGCCAAATTGCGTGCAAATGACTTGGAAACTACGTCAAACTTTATTACTTGAAGGACGAAAACAAAATGCGTGACAACGTGACGTCTTAAAAATTAATTTATGCAAAATGAAAATTATAAAGTAACTGTAGTTGTAATTTTTTAAAAGTTTTCTTATATTAAATACTTTAGAGAATTTCGTATTGATGACGTCAATTTTATTCGCAGACTGAACTGTAAAGATACCTATGGTAGAGCTGAGTGGTAGAGCAGGAGTTTTAAATATTATAATGCCATTGACTGCATTTAAAACAAATCTTATTTACAGTACCTATGGTAGGCTAAATATGGAAAATAGAAGTAAAGTCTATCTTAATAAACATGAGTGTAATGATTCACTGTATTAACATTTGAAACGAAAAGAAATTTATTTTTCAGGTCACTTGACTTGTATTTTCGACGAGTTTTACAATTCTTAAATTTTGAGTGTAGTAACTATAGTAAGCTGAAAATTTGGAGAAACCATCTATGATTTTAAACAATATAGAAAGCCATCCAATTTCAGAAGACACAAAATAAAATAATGCTTAGTTAAGTTACACGGAAAGACGTCGAGTTTGGAGGTGTCTTCACAAAGATGATTACAAACATTTCTAAAATGAGCGTTCGGCCTCCAGCTACCAACGTTTTTGGCACCGTTAACGTACAGATCACCTCCTACAACGTAACCTCAACCTACTCTAACCAACCATTTGTCAAATTCCAATGCCGTTTCGTCCGCATCATTAACATTTTCCGTCGTATTGATAAAGCAATGGATGTTGAACACAGCGATAATACTGTAGAGATTATAAAATGACCAATGCACGTGATCGTGGCTCACGTGTCTTCATATGACATTGGAATAGCGAGGCAGCCACACATTATCAGCTCGGCTCGGCTCAACCACTTTAATATCATTAAGTACTTTCGTTTTATGGTTAAAATATATGAGTGAAAACAGCTGTTGCTGGTAGATTTTAAGTGATTATAATTTTTATTTAAAAATGTGTTTAAATTCTCATCTTCAGTCTTCCTTCAGTAATTCTTTTGTTGTTTGGATTTATCGATGAATTTTTGCTTCACCTAAACTTTACCAACCGATGTTACATTATTTTATTTAGCATCATCATAAGTTTTGCTTTTAGTAGGCAGAATTCCTTCCACTTATCTCTATCCTTTGTCAGCCTTATGAGTTATGACATTTGTAGGTAGGTATTATGATGCTCCGCTTTCTACTTTTTCATATAATTCTCAGTCTACTATATTTAAATATACAGACCAGGACAGTTCGATTTTTGCATGTACTTGTGTACCTGTATTTGTGGGTTAGGTAACTCGAGTATCCTTGATACTTCACACACAGCACTTGGAGATAAGAGATTAGGGGACACAGAAATAGTTGTTAGTTGGTACATGAGCTTATATGAATTCTGTGACTTCAGCCAAATCGGTCAAGGGATTGTTAAAACAGTACATCGCAAGTTCATAGTTCGGGCCAGGGCAAGTTGGAACATGGCCTTTGTGGTTCTTGGGTATTGATCTATACCTATGTGCCATAACATAACACAAGTTTAAACTTACTTTGGGGCTAGATCAATCAGTTTGATTTTATTATTGGCTGGAAACTACAGTGCAAAACGTATTGCGTAGGATTGTATGTGTGCACAAATAAAACATGTGATTTTGCTATGTAGAGTACATAGCAAAATCACATGTTGTAGCATATACGATCACGTTATAATTTTAATTGCGCACACAGACATCTGACCTATGTACCGATGCACGGCTCTCACGCACATGTAGAGCCGTGCATCGGCTTGTGAATGTGACTTGTTGATAAATACAATGAAACTGGCTGGGGTCAATTTTAAAAACACAATAGCATCTGTGTAAATAATTTAATTGAGTACATTAATTATATTCCGTTACTTACCGAAGTCTGTTGAATATATTAACCAAATCCATAGTAGTCCATCCAAAGTAAAATTATCTGAATTTTGAGGAAATAAGTGTATAAAAAATTTAAGCAATCATTTTTATTATTTTAAATTTTTCTTAAGATCGTTATTCTGATATCTGAGTGTATTTAGTTTCATAATTTCTTTAACTGTTTCCTCGGGTTTTACAAAGAATGCGAATGAAACATTCTTAGAGTTAACAAGCAAGTTAAGTATGTATTATATAAACTGGAAGAATTCTAATAAGAAAACTTCAGCCATCGAGATGCGAACTTAACCCTTTTCATTACGTCATAAAAAACTAGAAATTCTGGTCTGCCCACTGAACTGTTTTTAATGAACTAGCTGAATTAAATTGCCCTTAAAACTCACAAAACAGTTAAAACTTTTGCCTATTCTGTTTTGACCTTTTATGTATTAAATTATCTCATCTTTTAACTTTTGTTTCGGCGAAAACATACAGTCTCTTCTGTATATGTTTTCCGCCCACAGTCTGGTCTGGTACCAAGATACTCCAACCTACCTATATCGTGAATTTCCTCTTAACCCACGAATGCTTTTATATTATTGTATTTTCATATTTTACTTTTAGTCTTAGTTTAGTTTAATAGTTAATTTAGTTTATTTATTATAGTTTATGAATTGATGATATGATAATAACTACAAAACAATTTTTGTAGTTATTATAAATAAATGAAATCATTCATTGAGAACTTTCTCAATATTAATTCCTAAATATAAATTCCAATTCCGAAATCTACAACATCATTTCTGAAGAATAGAGATATAATGGAACAGTGCGGCTGAATCTATTACTGGAAATTCCTTCCAAGAAATCAAGACGTACGAGTATGAGCTGGGCTCTGCACTGCAGATTTCTCTGCGCATTTTTCCGTCAAAAATTGTTTCTTGCAATAGAAAAATATTCTTTTTTTTTTACAATATTTATGGCTAGACTAGGTATAGATAGATATATAGATGTAGCGGCACATAAGACAGTAAGAGTATTACATACAGAATGGAATCTCCTTAGGTAAGTGCAATATGCGTCCCCGTTCTCCGTCCCCTCACCTCTCCCCGTTGTCGTTGTTAAAATATTTAAAATTATGTTTTTTTTCATTGACTTTTTTCTTATTTACCGGTATAATTAAAAAAGAGAAACACAAGCGTATCTAAGTTCATATAAAAAATTAAAGTACGTTTTATTACCTTACCAAAAATATAAACATCATTGTGGTGCAATAATAAACAAACAAGTTGTGACCAATTCCGTAAATAAAGTACTCACCACCTGATTATTACCTCCGTTTTCACTTTAGTTTTCTATGGGTATTTAATAAATAAAAATATAAGTACCTATTTATGGAAAATAGCTTTATAATTTTTACGTCGATCACATTAAACACACAGAAGTATTATACTATTACACATTGATACATACATTTTACAATGAACAAATAGTAAACAGGGGGGTTACTCCATAAAGTAATTATAATCGTCTAATAACGATAGTGACGTCCTATTTCGATCTCAAACAAAATTAGACTTTATCATCATGTATAACCAGGCCTGTGTCACTCCCTGTTCAGGTATCGAAAATATATCAACATTATTACTATGCGCGCAGTGGCCCCTCGGAGTGTTAAATTCAGTTATACGAATCGTTTGTCCAGAGTAATAAGAATGAAATTGGCCTGCAATGGATATTGCCTGCTAGGTATCTAAACGAAAAGGTGCTGAGTTCTGACGTGCAAAATTAAACCATTATATTTCTTTGAATTTCGACACGACCCTTTAGGCATTTTGCTTCGTAGACGAATTAAAAGCACTCTGATCATAGAGGAAGTGTGT
Organism: Acrobasis repandana; assembly: GCA_963576875.1. NCBI lineage: Eukaryota > Metazoa > Arthropoda > Insecta > Lepidoptera > Pyralidae > Acrobasis > Acrobasis repandana. The sequence continues at coordinate 10,869,647 of OY756233.1, read as the reverse complement.
GCCACAGTCCGAGCGGCTCGGACTGGGCTGGGGTCGGTCACAGCACTCATCATTTTGTCGTCTACGAATAGACATATTACTTACAAATTATTCACTCCCATCTATTCCATCAACCCCACACTCATTACCTCTATATAATTGAGAGTTTCCATTACTTCCACTTTGGCAGATGGTGTGGTGGCGTGGTGAATAATTTGTTATCAAACCAACAAGCAACGTCCTGGAGCTAAAGTCCATTTCTGTTTACTTACAGATAACGGTTCATAATAATCGCCTTTGTCGTCGTTATTAGTTGTTGCACACGTTACATATTCCTTTCATTTTAGCCGTTGAATGTATGTACAGAGGAAAGATGAGATACCTGTGCCACCGCGCGCGTCGCGCACTACGTGAGGTGGCACAGGTATCTCATCTTTCCTCTGTACGTACATGTATGGCATGAGATAGATTACAGGGCCGTGATGTTACAACTACAACCCTCCACCACCCTCCACTTCGGAACTGGGATGCTCTGTATCAAACGAGATCTATGTACTATGTCTGTATCTTTGTAAATTTTCACTGATTTGATAAACTGAAAAATATGAGTCCATTCTCTTTGGATAATCTAACAGACGGTCTAAAAAAATATATATTTTCGCACCAAATTTTCTGAAGAAAAGATTATTACATTTCGACCCTATTGGCACTACAGTGCACATTAGGATTGTTGTATTCTACAGCTACCACAGATCTGGAAAATATTAAGATAAGACTAAATTTAATAAGAGATAGGATTAAAATAATAGCGGATTTCTATTCAAAGACCAGATATTGAAACTCGAAACGTAAAAGTCTTGCCTATTTTTAAACTGTAAATGTTAACAGTCAAGTCTACTAAGTATGTAAAGTCACGTCTTCTTTTGGATTTTTGGATTATATATAAACTCAACTGGGAAGTGTCAATCAATACCAATTCTATTAGGTCCAATCCACTGCTCGCGATCCTATTCTTCAAATATTTTATACTAGCTATTTTACCCGCGGCTTCGCTCGTGTATCCCAAATCCTACGGGATCAGTACATTTTCCGGGATGATAAATACCCTATTTCCTCCTCAGGACTCCTAAGTGTATGCGAAGTTTCAAGAAGATTGATTCAGTAAATAAAGCGTGAAGAGGTAACAAACAAACAAATATACAAACTCACTTTTGAATTTATAATATTAGTTAGAATTAGGATAGTTAGGATTGGGATAGGATTCATATTCTTTAATGGAAGAAAAGTGTTTCTGAAACTTGTACAATATTATAGTTCAGCCGAGAACTGAACGTTGTTTTTAAACTACGCAGTCTTCAATCTTCGAAGCCTCAAGTTCCGAATTTACGCCCCCTATCTAAGGCTATGCAAGACAAGACAAGAACATAGCTCTTAAATATAGATAGATAGATAGATATCTAAGGCTATTTTCACACCAAAACGAAGTCGCTTTCTGGAAAACAACTATGGCATAACTTGTACACTTCGGCTGCTGAAAACGCACCGTATGCGTTTTCATTTAAAACAAACCACACACGGTGCATTTTTCAGCAGCCGAAGTGTAAGAAGAGTTCGGTGGCCCGGCGGCAGTACGAATAACAAACGCCTACGCTTGTTAAGTGACCCCCGCCATATTCCATAATTGAACGGATGACCACAAGTGCCATAAAAACATCTCGATGTTGTCATCATCAGACGGCAGTCGTCAAGTTATGTCAGATGCCTTTGAGTATGTTGAAAATTGTGACAACAATTTTGGTGGGGCCAACATTGGTGTCAGACTTTCATATTCCAACAGATACCAGACCTGCCTTTTTAAAGTAGTTCTTAAAGTAGTGGTAAATATATTACCACCAGAAACTAAACCTTATGCCTTGGTGATAAGGTCCAAAAACAAATATACCTACTGCCTAAAGGGAGGACTTAATAAAAGGTCAACCTCAGAGGTCAACCTTTATGTCGAAATACCTTCTAAATAAAATAAAATATATAAATAATACGCCTTCAATGAAAGAAAGGAGGAAATTCTGTGAAAATATACTTAGTATGCAAAGAGGCTAAGTAACGAATGACGTCACAATGCTACTGTGATGTCATCGCCCCTTCCACGCTTTCATTGAGCGAGCAATTCTAGTCTATAATACGAATCGCATGATTTTTGTTGACAAGAATTGATAGTGTTGAGGCAGTAAGATGGAAATAATAGAATTATTTTATAGAAGAAAAATGTGGTTATACTCAACATAGGGAAGCTGTGCTTTTGTTTTATTTTATGTTTACATGCTGTGGGCCTGCAGTAATCTACACTGGTATTATAAAAATAATGTTTTGTGTTAGGATGCATTAGTGGAAAGATCGCTAAAAAATCCGAAACTGGAGTTTGGTTTCTGTCTTGCCCACCCCAGTACTCGTTATCGGTTACGATATATCTCCTCGGCTTATAAGATTTGAAGACATGATCAAGGCCGACTTACGAGTCGGCAGCTCGGCACTAATGTATTGATTTACCTATTTTGTTCAAGACATGCGGGAGTGTGGATGTCTTTTTTTAGAATATGATATTTTGTGCCGTCAAATCGTCTGCATCTTGTAACTGTAGTTTAAACGAGGTTCATCCGGCTTTTCTTGCGTATTATCCAGGGATGCTGCGCCTACGAATTCTGGCGACCGAATTAAGTAATTTTGATTTCAGATGTTTGTAAACATTTCAAAATTTGAAGCTGGTACTGAGTACTTGTCCTATTTTTACCCGACTACGGGAAAGCCAAAAGGAAAGGTTACGTGTTTCGCCGCTCATCATCCTCACGTATTCCCGGTTGCATCGTCAGCGGTTACGCTTCAGACCCCGGGATCCACTACCTAACCTAGGTGATTTGACGAGGTTACTGGTTTGGTTTTTACATAGAGCGACTGCCGTCTGACCTCCGCAACCCAAAGGGTAGACCAAACCAATCCTAGGATAGGTACAAACGCTCGATGGCGTTCGGGACCAACAGCTTTACGTGCCTTTTCCGAAGCACGGAACCATCTTTTTTCTGGATAATCCGGTGATTCAAGCCTGCAATATCCTAAACAGACTGGAAACAACTTTTTACAATGTCTGCTGCCCAGTGGGATTTGAACCCACGATCTCCGGATCACAAGGCAAATACCTTGACCACTGGACCACGGAGGCAGTCATTACGTGTTTCGCCGCTATGTATAATAGGTATGTATATTCATTTGTTCCCTCGTATCTTTAATGATATACATGCTACCTTGTAACACATGAGGTATCGTTGGAAGCGTCTTGTCAGAGTTAGAGCTTGTCCGCTTGTTAAAAGCTAAGTGACGTCACAGCAAATTCATTATGGCGCCCCTGACGTTTGTTCCAAAACTCACATTACACGTTATTTCTTTAGGACTATACTAGTACCATGTAGTTCTAGTATCGAACGGTTAACAGCTTTCGTGACGGCTGGCTATCGACCCCAGGCCAGGTCTTAGAAAGCGTAGCGTAACTACATACAGACAAGTAGGACGGTGTCTGACCTACTAAAAGTTGCGGTAAGGCACTATGCGTCCGATTGCATTGCTGTTCTTACCGCATTTCAAATGCAGATGCAAACATATACATTGGAATTAATTATGTGCTGTTGAAAGATACTCACTATTACCATCGATCAAATATTACTATTACCAAAGATAATATAATTACTAACGTAACTATTACTGATAGACATAATGACAAAGCCCTACTGGCGAGTAGGCGACCAATACTGTGCTTTCAGCGTTTGTTCTCAGCGGTAAAAAAGTAAAAAGTATATTTATTTTTTCTCCATTGTTCTTAATTATACAGTAAAAATACAAATTGTCACTCGTATATCGATTAACGGAGACTGGAGCCTGAAGAAGGCAGAGCCTGTGTCACAGTACTCCAGCGATGGACGTTCCAAAACCGTTATCGGTAGCTTTTAAACAAATTTAAAAAAATACTCTTAAGTGTATTGTATACCAAACTTATCGAAGTATAAAAGTGCCTGTTTTCTGAATAAACATTTGATTTATGATTCTCTAATTCTCATGCTTTTAATGTATTTTGGCAGTCGGTTTTTTCTACTACAAGAGTTTATTGCGTGAACTATCAACGTGCTTTTAAAGAAATATAGCCCTAAATAGGTATATATTTAGCATGTCTGTATTATAATTAGCATGATATTCTCGTAAGTGACTACTACAAATAAATTAGCACTACGTGAATTGTTTTACATTGTAGGTATGTTATATTATTATAAGCAAGAATTTCCTATCTGTATATGGATAATGAATAGATGACATGTTTTTATAATCTCTAAAAATAACCTTATGTTTATAACATTTTCATCTTTTTCCTATTGCTATTCAGGGTAGGCACAGTAATTTTCATTTTAGATACATTCGGGGGAATGTTAAATGAAAATTTGCGTTTTGACTTCTGGAAGTAATGTACGAGTCTACGACCGAGTAACTTTATGAATATTTATTATGAACATAAAAACACATCATGGCAATATTTCAAGGAATGCAATTAGGGAATGACTCGATCTACCTATACATCGTGAACGCAAAACCTCTCAGATAATATGGTACCTCAGCCCATGAAACTGACACAATTTTTGTGCAACAACTTTCACGAAATCGAAAAAAAAGTCGGATTTTCATACAAATTGACTCGATCAGCTGATCAGTTTGTATGAAAATTCAATTTATTTTTTAATTTTGTGAAAGTTGTTCAGTTACAGGGGCTAAGGTACCATAATCTGAGAGGTTTTGCGTTCTTTACTTAACACGATGTATAGGTCCTTATGTGTCGTAGTACATATACAGGCTGACTTTTTAACCACCAGCCAAAGTTTTGGAGCAAGTTCAGTCCATGATACTGAACTACTTTCCATAAAAACAATTAACGAAAAACGATAAAAAAATTTCGCCTTCCCATACAGATTGGCGCTCAGGCCAACTGATTTTGTATGGAAGGACGAAAAATTTTTATCTATTTTCAATAATTTTTTTTATAGAAAGTAGTTCAGTATCATGGACTGATATTTGCTCCAAAAATTTGGCTGGTGGATAAAAAGCCACCCTGTATATAGATATCTTCCGATAGGATTTTCATCTTCTAGTGACCTTGCCGAAGAACAAACCCTACCTCTTTTTCCAAAGTATTTTTTTTGTCAATGAACTTATATTTGCATGTGAATGTTATAAGGTTAAAATTCGTCTGTGTTCAACCGTCGTCGTTCGGGCTTGAGAGGTTAATCTAAAAATAGTACAAGTTAAAAATATAAACCTTTGACTTGATCTGTCCCATAATTCTTTACAGGTTCGATGAGAAGGAGAGTATCTCCGGTGTCCAGCAGCTCAAGTCTTCCGTCCAGAAAGGCATCCGAGCTCGTCTGCTGGAGCTATACCCCCATTTGGAGAACTACATCGACCAAGTGCTGCCCAAGAAAGACACCTTCAGGATTGTCAAATGGTAATTTATGTGTTTTATTATGCAATATACCTATAACATGCACGCAATTTTTATAAATAAATAGTTAAGTACAATTAATTTGTAAACAATCTGCCTTTGCCTGATCGAAAACGTTAACCAGTATGAAATACTCTTACTGTCTTCTGTGCCATATCTTATATGCAAATACTTATATGTAGAATGTGTATCTCGCTTCTGATAGAAAAAAAAAACCAGTGGCACTCCTGGAGTGAGTGCCGACAGAAGTGGAAACTGGGTTGGTGTTGGTAACAGTGTCGCGAGTTCAATGTTAAGAACATCTCAAAAAATGCCAAACGCGCCTGATGAAATTTTCACTTCAAAAAAGTACGTAACTATCATCATCTCTAGAATCAAGCATTCTCTTACCAAGCCATATCAACCTGGATTCAATGGGTGCAACGAAAGTAGTAATTACGCAACTACAGAAACACAAAACTAACCGTTTTTTTGAGAAAATTTCATGTGATTCCTCGAATGGATATCCTGGAATAGATGCAATTATCTATTCCAGGATAAAATAATTTATTACAATTTTATTAATGGGATACTTGTATGCATAATCGTTAATTATGCATGCAATTGGACTTCCTGTTGCCGAAATGATAATGATGACTTTAGGTTATTCTGTAACGATTGGTAAACAGGCAAAAGATAAGAAAACTGGATGTATTGCATTGTTTGTTTATTAAATAGGTAGGTACCTAAAGTTACATGCGTAATAAATAGTGGACCAAAGTCCAGATTTCCAGAATATAAAACTTAAATAACACGTTTTCATTGCGTGACAAAGTGGTAATTTCAACCCAATTATTTTGTCTGTACGAAGCACTTGTAAATTCAGTAAGTATCGAATGAAAAACCATTCGCATGACGCGGACAAAAGTAATTGCTTAAGTTCATTATTACGCGGTTTTCCTTACGAATCATTGGTACAAGGTACTACAATGGATCATTAGTTTTCCTATTTTATTTATGATAGTAAGTATCGAATGAAAAACCATTCGCATGACGCGGACAAAATTGCTTAATTTCATTGTTACGCGGTTTTCCTTACGAATCATTGGTACAAGGTACTACAATGGATCATTAGTTTTCCTATTTTATTGATGATAGTAAACCGACACAGACAGGGTTAAAGTTATTTATCGTTCGTTTTATCTTTATAAAAATCCCTCAGCGGAACTTTTACCGAATTGTTGTTCTGCATACGTCAGAAACTTTAAAACAAATACCACATAATTAATAAGAGTATTTCAATACCATACCTAATTAATCTACTTTCCGAGCACGCCTAAAATTAGGTATTTGGAATGAGTCAATTAATAAAATTTAGAATGTAGGCCAAATTATTTGCTATTCGATATGTTTCAATATACAAGGAAACTTAGCTTTTCTATGCAAAAAATAGTAAAGTATACGACGCAGAATGAATATATGTGATAAATAAAATCTTTCATGCTTATCTGAATATGATTAAATTCACGCCGCTATATAAGTATTAAAAAAAAAAATAGAACAGGAGCCAATTATTGACATAGGTCTCTGAGATAAGGGATATATGAAATATTGTTCTTTGGGTGGTCTGTATAGACTATTTCAATGATGAATCTTATACGTAAGTTACCTACCAAAAACACAAAAAAATTTTGTATTCGTTAGTGGTTTGGACGTAATTGTTTTTTTAAGCATTTGTGTATGTTGAGCAACATGATAATGCTTTCACACCCGAATTGTTGTGGCCTACTTAGCGAACAAGTACATAGATAACACATACAAAGTGACTATTTTATTATTTACTGTCTGATTGGTATCAGACAGTAAATAATAACTAGTCACTGACGTATGTAACTCGGACTTTGATAACAAAGACTTATGTTTTATACTTAGTAAACTAACTGATTGAAAGGGATGGACTTCCTAAAGTTAGGAAAGAAAAAAAATATTTTCATCTTCATCATCCTCACGTACTCCCGGTTGCATCCTCAGCGGTAACGCTTTAGAGCCCGGGTCCGCTCTAACCTAGGTGATTTGACGAGTTTACTGGTTTTACACATAGCGACTGCCGTCTGCACTCCGCAAACCAAAGGGTAGACCTGAACCAGATCCTTTGCGTGCCTTCCGAAGCACGGAATCATCTTTCTTTTCGGATAATCAGGTGGTGAATCACCTGATTTGAGCCTGCAATATCCTAAACCCGACTGGAAACAACTTTTCACAAAGTATGCTTCCCAGTGGGATTTGAACCCATGACCTCCGGATCACAAGGCAAACGCCTTGATCAATGGACCACGGAGGTAGCCAATACCTTCCCCTGTCTCTAGAAATAAGTGGACATGGGGCGGCATATTTAGATTTTGACCCTCCACCGGGTGCCACCCATGCTAGCTAGTAGCTGAGGCTAGTAGTCACTGCGTGGCCTAACACTAAAATGTATTTCTTCTCCATTCCAGCCACGACCACATCGAGATCATGGTGAACAGCGCCGGTGAGCTGCTGTTCTTCCGGCACCGCGAGGGACCTTGGATGCCCACGCTGAGGCTACTGCACAAGTGTGAGTATAACCAGGCCTGTGTCACCCTCCCCGTTTAGGTATCGAAAATGTACCTACATTATTACTATGGGCTCAGGCGGCCCCTCGGAGTGGTAAATTTAGTTATACGAATCGTTTGTCCAGAGTCATAAGTATGAAATTGGCTTGCAATGGATGTCTAAGTATCTATACAAAAAGGTGCTGAGTTCTGACGTGAGCTAAATTAAACCATATCGCTAGCCACATTGAGTAGATAGTTTCTTTGAATTTCTTTGCTGAGTTAGACTTCTGTACGTTAGTATTATTTATTCTGTGGTATAACTCAAAACTTTAGGAAATATAAATATATAGGGACAATAATAAATACGAATATTCAAAAATAGGTATTTTAGTCAAGTAAAACAACAGTTGTTGGGTTACACAATACAATCATGATCCTGATATACATTCTTCTTAACATCATACAGGCTGACTCTTTAACCACCAGATAAATATTTGGAGCAAGTTCAGTCCATGATACTGAACTACTACTACTACTACTACTTTCAGCCTACATTAATCCACTGTTGGGCATAGGCCTCCCTTTTTTTGCGCCATTCTATACGGTCCTGTGCCTGTCCAATCCACTGCCTTCCCACTGACTTCACAACATCGTCCGACCAACGGGCAGAAGTCTCCCTACTGGTCTGTTCCCCTGTCTCGGCCACCACTCTGTAGCTGCTTTGGTCCACCGACTGTCTCCTCTTCTAGCCAAGTGTCCCGCCCATTCCCACTTTAACTGCGTGATTCGTCTACCTACATATTCGACTTTTGTTCTACGACGAATTTCTATGTTTGGTACACGATCCAGGAGCGTGATGCCGAGCATGGCGTGCTCCATCGCTCTTTGTGCAACTTTAATTGTGTGCATGTGCTGCTTTGTAAGCGTCTATGTTTCAGCACCGTAAGTGAGTATGGGTAGGACACATTGGTTAAATACCTTGGTTTTCGTGCATTGTGGGAGTGAGGATTTAAAGACATCGTCAAGTTTTCCAAAAGCGGCCCATCCCAGCCGAACACGTCTCTCAATCTCCTTCTTCTGCCCATCTGCATCGAAAGGTAAACGATGTCTAAGATAGACATAATCGTTAACAACTTCCACTAGTGCATTACCTACGATTATGTTAGGTAAATTAATGGTACGATTTGTCATAATCTTAGTCTTGGACATGTTCATCCTTAGACCGACCTTCAGGCATCCTTCTTGCAGTTCAGAGAGCATCTTCTGGAGCTCAGAGACGTTCTCAGCCATGACGACGAGATCGTCAGCAAAACGCAGGTGCGACAAGTACACTCCGTTGATTTTCAATTCCTTCTCCCTCCAGTCCAAACCCCTCAACACGTCTTCTAAGACATTGGTGAAGAGTTTGGGAGATATGGTATCGCCCTGTCGTACGAGGGCTGTTTGATAAGTACCCGTTTATGGAAAAAAAAACATATTTTTTTGTATATATGCATTTTTTTTTCTACGTAGTCACCTTTTAACTCTATACATTTGTTCCACCTATACTCAAGCTTCAATAAACCATCAAAAAAGTATGATTTTGGAAAGTCATTAAAATAGGCCTCTGTGGCGGCAATGACTTCGTCATTTGATCCAAATCGCTTGCCACCGAGACATTTTTTTAGGTTGGGAAACAAAAAGAAATCGCATGGGGCCAAATCTGGAGAATACAGGGGGTGAGACAATAGTTCGTAGCGTAACTGTGCTAATTTAGTCGTCACAACTCTGGACGAATGAGCCGGGGCGTTGTCGTGATAAAATAGTACTTTTTTCTTTTTTAAATGGGGTCGTTTGTCCTTCAACACGGCGTCAAATTCATACAATAAATTGGCATAGTACTGCCCTGTTATTGTTTTTCCCTTTTCTAAATAGTCAATATGTATAATACCCTGCGAATCCCAAAAAACGGTCGCCGTGACCTTTCCAGCCGATGGGACGGTTTTTGCTTTCTTTGGAGCAGGTTCACCCGGTAAAATCCACTGCTTCGACTGCTCTCTCATTTCCGGGGTGAAGTGGTGGACCCACGTTTCGTCCACGGTCACGAAACGACGCAGAAACTCCTTCGGGTTACGTTTGAACACGGCCAAACACTGCTCCGAAGTAGTCAGTCGGTTCCGTTTTTGCTCCTCCGTGAGTAAACGCGGCACCCACCTCGCCGATACTTTCTTCATACCCAATTTTTCTTCTAATATGTGTTGCACCCTCTCGATTGAAACATTTACAGCATCAACGATTTCTCGAAGTTTAATTCGGCGGTCGGCTGAAACGATATTTTCAATTTTCTTAACCATATCGTCTGTAGTCACCTCAACTGGCCGGCCTGGGCGATCCTCATCAAAGACGGTGGTCCTCCCCCGCTTAAACTCGTTATACCTATATCTGACGGTTGTCATAGAAGGAGCACATTCATGGTAAACCGCTTGCATTCTTACTTTTATTTCATCACATGTTTTTCCTTCCAAAAATAAGAATCTAATTACAGACCGATACTGTTCTTTCTCCATTTTAACAATTTTAAGTTCACGCCTTCACTGAATCGTTGTCAAATGAGAAAAAAAAAACAAAAGAATGCCATTTTTTTTTTAATTTTCCCGCCTCTGAAAAATGGCTTAAAAAGGTGGTATACTTATTTGCGGCCAGTGATATTAATATATTTAGAAAACGGGTACTTATCAAACAGCCTAGGTACTCCTCGGTCTAGAGACACGAGGCCAGTTAATTAGTGCATTCGCACCTGCATTGTAGCCGACCCGTACAGTTCCCGGAGAATATCCACATATCGCTTGTCAATATTGCAGCGATGGAGAGAGTGGAATAAGGCCCAGTGTTCGATAGTATCGAACGCCTTCTCATAGTCTACAAATGCGAAACATAGGGGCTGTTGGTACTATCTACACTTCTCCATCAACTGTTTAACTGCGTGAATGTGGTCCATTGTTGAGTATCCATTTCGGAAACCAACTTGTTCTACAGGTTTATATGCATCTAGGGAACGTGTCAGTCTATTGCATAGGACCTTAGAGAATAGTTTGTAGACCTGAGAGAGTAGGCTTATTGGTCGGTAGTTACAAAGCTTAGCTTTGTCTCCCTTTTTATGAATGATTGTGACCACAGCGTTCTTCCATGAACGTGGTGTAGTTGCGTTAGAAAGCACCATGTTGAAGAGTTTTACGAGAACCTGCAGTAGTGTTTGTCCACCCGATTGTAGCATTTCCACATATATGCCATCTTCACCAGATGCTTTACCGGTTTTCATATTTTCAAAGCAAAGCTGACTTCACTTTCTAGGATAGGAGGGAGGTATGCCGTCCTCATCTCGATGTTCAACGAGCAGTGCTCTGGAATCCGCAGCATCTGGTACTCCTGGCTCTTTTGATTGAGATGCATATAGCTCTGTGTAAAACTCCTCAACGATGTTTATGATGTGATCACGATCCGTTACTACGCTATTGTCTTTATCTTTAAGTTTATTAATTATAGTTTTCTTTCCAGTCAGTTTACGTCAAAATACTTTTGGTCCTCTATTTTATTTTATGGTGTCCTCAATGATGCGTGTATTAATAGCTCGTAAGTCTTTTCTAATTGCTTTTTTAATTATTTTATTTACTTTGTGTATTTTTCTTAGGTCTCTTCTTGTGCGGTTTTTCATTTCCCTTTTTTGAGAAATCAGCGACAATGTTCCAGGCGAAAGCTTGGATTCCTTTCGCTTCTTCACAGTGATGATTTTCTTGGTGGTATCACTTACTACACGTATCTCACAAAGACTAGCGTTCAGTGAGTCCACATCTAGGTTTTCTTCTGTAAGGTCACTAAATCGGTTCTTTAGTTCCAGTTCAAACTTATCCTGGAGGTGGTAGAATGCCTCTCTCTCATAGGTAGGCTTGGTTTTATTTATGAGTTTGGCTCTTTCTTTGATGAGGTTGTACCTAAAAGTGGCTCTCACTAGTCGGTGATCCTTGCTTGTTTTCAGTGTGTTACGCACTGTAACGTCGGTGATGTTTGTTTTACTTGACATTGCACCCAGGACTCACCCAAGGCTATTTCAACGATGGTCGCTTTTTAAAAAATTTGTTCATAGCATATAGTTGGTGTTTTTCGAGGAAATTAACGAGCATAATACCACGCTCATTGCGTTAGCCTAGACCAAATTGTCCAACCAACGTCTCACCTACTTCTTTTTGCCCAATTTTGGCATTAAAATCCCCTATCACCACTGTATAGAAGCAAGAGTTCTCACTACATGCTGCCTCTATTTCCTCGTAGAAAACTTCTACTTCCTGATCTGTAGATCGTGCAGTGGGCGCATACACCTGCACTATTTTAATACTTTATTTTTTATTTAGCGCAAGGATTACATAACACACTCTGGGTGATATGCTTTTTATGTTTTTAATCTTTGTAGAATATTGTTTGTTTATCAGAAATCCTACTCCTCCATAGCTCGAATTGTCATGTCCTTTGTGGTAAAACAAGTGACCACCCTGAAGTGTCGCAAGTTCTTCGCCTCTTCTTCTTATCTCTGATAAATCCACGTTATCCCACTTTATGTGATTAAGTTCTACCACGAATTGTTCCAGTCGATCATCAGTTCTCAAAGTGTCCGTGTTAAACCTAGCCAGAGTCATTGTTTGGTGGCAGCCGGATCTCTGCCGGAGATTCCTAGCACCCTCTACCCCGCCGGAACCATAACAGCTGCCGGAGTTAAGAATAGCGGGGCTGCCGGGGACTGAGGGCCGTAACTTATATGCGCAATTCATACATAAAGGGGGTTTTAGCCAATAAAACGCCGCGCTGGCCAGTCGACTTGGCGAGTTGTTGTTTGCTTCCTGTTACGTTGTAAAGCATAATGTAACTTGCGCCCTACAGTTTACCGGGGTGGGACCACTTGGAGGTGTAACTAGGAATTGGGTACCCGCTAGCGATTGCAATCAAAATCGGAAATAAATAATTCAATTCAATCGCCAACTGAAACCCCTTCCCTCCATACTGAACTGCTTTCCATAAAAACAATTAACGAAAAACGATAAAAAAATTTACCTTTCCATACAGATCAGCGCTCAGCCCTACTGATTTTGTATGGGAGGACGAACAATTTTTATCTATTTTCAATAAATTTTTTGATAGAAAGTAGTTAAGTATCATGGACTGAACTTGCTCCAAAAATTTGGCTGGTGGATAAAAATTAATTCATTCAATGTATACAAACAAACCAGTAGATTATGTTGAAATTAATAATATTTATATTAGGTATACTTATGTATTTGTTGTGTAATATTATGTAATAATGTTGTATTGTAATAGTGCTAAAACTTGCACCCCTTCTACCAACTTCTCGATGTGTCCCAAAGGCAAACTGGTAGATAATGCATAGCGTTAAGTTTGACCCATTGTAATCAATCAAATATGAGATTGTGTGCAATAAACTTAAATAAATAAATAAAAAGTAGAGTTAGTTATAATATAATACATAGGTACTAGTTTATTTCTGTGAGAACAGTAGAACCGCATGCAACAATCCGACACTTTACCCTTTCCCCTGGCTTAGCAAAGCCAAAAGCCGTTATAGTGAATTTCCATTTCCCCCCTCCACTCCCCCTGCTGCATTTTTTTGGAAGTGGCCTTGGGATCTCACGGCCCTAGGTTATCTCCACCCTGTTAGTAATAAACACTTGATAGTGTGTAGATAATGTCATCTCCAAGTGTAAATAACGTCCACCCAGTAGGAGGGTTGTCACAATATCCACAGGAGGTCCCTCTGACGTCATTCCCGTGTTGACAACAGTTGGAGGCTACCAATAAAAGGCCAGATTCAGATCGAGGACATCCGCGGTTAGTAGCCCTATTTTATTGACCTAATAAGTTAATAAGGCCCGATGGGAGTGGCGGCGGCGACTATCTAACTAAATTACGTCGCGACAAGGAAGCACTTCCCTTTGTTGTCTTAGAATATAGAATAGTATTCTATATTCTTAGTTTGTTGTATACCCTTTAGTTATTACTTGCTCTATGTCCTACCTGTTTCATAAAGTTAGTTATCTTTATTTCTCTAGCCATTTAGGTCCCATAGTTTATTTAATCGACTTAAAAAGAAGGAGGTTATCAATTCGATAATTCGACCCGTATGTATTTTAATTTTTTTTTTTGTTTGTATTTTATGTCACTTATGCGATATCTTCGCCAATTGTGAACCGTTTCTGTTTATTCTCTCTTTATTTGTGATCATTTACTACCTAAGTTTGTCTCATATTCATTTGGAGAAGACATGATGAAGGACTGGAGATTTGGAAGTAATTTTTCAAAGTCCGCCATAGTCTGTGGGGAGGAACCACACTCACACACGTCCCGTGAGCTGTCAATAATATTCCACCTGGACAAAAGCTCTTCAAGGACCTGCTTGGGTTCGCAGTCTATTGAGCGACTTCCAAGCAGGTTAGGGCAGATCCCGTCCAGGTGGCAACCCTTCTTTTGCTTTAATAAAATTAGGCACATTGTGGTCTTTCCCAGAGCTTCATTCTACGAGTATAAAGATAAGATTAGCTTTTTGGGCGTTGCGCGGGCTGCAAGCAGCTCGCGGTTTATCATGCAGCAGTGAAGTAGGCTAAATTAAAAAAATCAGAAAATGTGTGGACCGCTATCTTGGATCCAAAACGTGATTGTAGTTTCGAGTTCCAGTAGAATCCCAGTATACCCCAGTAAACCCCAGTGGGCTAAACCCCAACATACAAAATTTCAGACCCCTCGCAGGTGTCAGTGAGACATTCTGATTAAAATCCAGACGTCATTTGGATTCCACAAAGCAAAAAACCTTTGAATACTGAATTTCAGTCAAATCGGATGCAGTTGACTACTGGCACCCATCTTGGAATTAAAAAAAAAACAGTCTTAGTGCTAGACTATTACTTAAATCCTTTTACGCGCACCCATCTTTTGCTTTGATAAATCGAGCATATTTCTTTTTATTCCGCCAAATAAAAGCAATGGCCGTCGACTGGCAATCACCGTATAAACATCAACCGTAACTCTTATACCGATTAGATTAGTATCGATACAGATTGGGGTTGATAGTTAACCGAGCAACGAACTCAAGTCTCAAACAACGAATTGGGGTTGTCGCCGATATGGTTAGAGTGGAAACCCGTTTGAGGTTAATTAAATCGAGAGCACCGAGAAGGGACAGTATTGGGTTGAGATCAAAGTTTGTAGGCTAGTTTTGCAAGGCCTTCTGTTTAGTATAGATACTCGTACACTATCACATGGTAAGTTGAGTTCAGCTAAAAATGCTTTAAGACGCTAGAACAAGAGGTGCCTAGCCTAACGCGCCGCCTCTGTAGAAGGGCTAGTATTAAGGTGAATATATAAGCAAATGGCCTTGAAGTGTGAAATAAATTTTTAACTCGTAAATATGGTGATAATTTCCATATTGCTCTTCGTCATGCACTAGATATCCTTTTAAATTATTTTATGAACTGCCTTTGAAACTATTATTGGTGATACGTCTCTTGCCGTGACCACTTTTAGCGGAAGCAAGTTTTAAAGCTAGACGGACTAATGTAAATGTAAAATATATATATATATCACCATATTTACGAGTTAACAATTTATTTCACACTTCAAGGCCATTTGCTTATATATTCACCTTAATAGGGGTAGGTTAGGTACTCAAGGATAATATGCGTTGCGTAATAAATTTGGGCCGAGAAAATGCTGTCGGTTATATTTATTCAAAATTAAAAACCATTTATGATAAAATAACCTTTTGAATTATTTATTTATTTACCAATTTATGTACACGGAAAATATGTATAGGTACATAAAATAAAAGTTGTACAAAGGCACTACTTATCTCAAAACAGATCTCTTCCAAGGCCTTTGATATATGTTTATACAAGAAAGGCATACAGGCGTGTTCGTAGAATAAAGGAAGAAAAATAAATTAACATAACATGAAACTAAACAAAATAGAAATAAACATAGGTACATATACATACTGTCATTAATGAATCATCCATTTCATTCCAGACCCATTCTTCCTGCCATTGCAACAAGTGGACAAGGGCGCTATCCGGTTCGTGCTAAGCGGTGCTAACATCATGTGCCCGGGCCTGACGTCCCCCGGCGCCAGAATGTCGCAAGTGGACAAGGGGCAGGTGGTGGCTGTCATGGCGGAAGGCAAGGAACACGCATTGGCTGTTGGCATGACGTCATTATCCACTGATGACATGTAAGAATCTGTGATCCCGTTTCTTAAGTAGTTAATGTTATTTTAGGTAGATTTTAGAAGACTTTTATCCAATGGACTGCATCCGTGGTTCAGTGTTCAAGGCGTTTGCTTTGGGAAGTATATTTTATGAAATATTTATTCCAGTCTGGTTATTCTGATTCCGTGCTTCCGAAATCACGTAAAGCGATGGGGCCCCAACGCCACCTAGCGTTTATTTAAACCTATCCAAGGATTGGTTCTGGTCTATCCTTTGGGTTTCAGAGGTCAGACGGCAGTCGCTCTGTGTAAAAACCAGTAACCTCGTCGAATCAATTAGGTAAGGTAGCGGACCCCGGGCTCTGAAGCGTTACTGCTGAGGATGCAACCGGGAATACGCTCGGATGATGATGACTTATCTAATCCCACTTTTGTTTCTTAGCTTATCCATGGACAACAATACAAGAGGACTGACAACCACATACAAAAAAGCGTGTACTCTGCTAAAAAGCCAAAATCCTGTATTATTTCTAGATGTCGCTACTGTCTCGCCCTTTA
Source organism: Acrobasis repandana (assembly GCA_963576875.1). NCBI lineage: Eukaryota > Metazoa > Arthropoda > Insecta > Lepidoptera > Pyralidae > Acrobasis > Acrobasis repandana. The sequence continues at coordinate 10,852,786 of OY756233.1, read as the reverse complement.
GCCATACAAAGGATTATGGGGTACTGCTAATGGCATCCACGAAAAATCTGAGATGGCGTTTGTTCGTTCGTAGACCATGAAAGCTTATACCACCATTTTTCCGAAATTAAGCAGCACCACTAGGAATCTACCTCCTTTGGATTTAGTAGCACCATCTAGCTACAACATTTAAACTGAAATTCGAATTACGCTTCAAATCAAAGTATGGAGCCTCTTGTATTTTTCGTCCAAGGCTTATCCCACTTCTGATTTCTTGCCTGTCCACACTACATTTAGACTGACTTGAGTTCGATTACTGATCAACTTTGTCTTTAACGAGGCGAGATTCTAAGGGATATCATTAAGCGATTCGACTAGCATACTCGCTATTTTGATCTCGGTTTTAGGGTCCCGCACACAAAATTAAAAAAGGAACCCTTATAGGATCACTCGTGCGTCAGTCTGTCCGTCCGTCTGTCACAGCCAATTTGCTCAGAATCTAATGGACCGAATCAGGTAAAATTTGGTAGGATGGTGTAATCCTATGACCCAAACACATAAGTGCATGTGCAAAGTAAATATTTTTTTTAAATAAGGGTCATTTTCGGGGGATAAGTTAGGAAATTGAAAAAAAAAAGTTTTGCAAACCTTACTGTGTCATACCTACTTATATCAAATGAAAGGGCTCGTCATGAGGGTCTCAAATATATTTTTGTTATAATTATAAAATAAATAGTTTTGATTTTGAAGACGAAAATGCTTGAAGATTACAGGAATTCAATCAATTGTACGAAACCCTTTCCACGCGAGTTTAACTTGCACTTGGCCGGTTTTTTTTTTACTCACCCGCCCACTATTACGCTGAATGTGACCTGTTAGGTCTTATAGGTTTGGGTTCAGGAACTCTTTACTTAAATTTAAAAAAGGTAGTTTGAGTAACACTTCAGTTCGTAAGGCGGTGATCCCACTGCCACGCGAATCGTCGCGGAGCGCGGCGCGGCAGATTTTAACATTGTATGCAAGTATCTCACTTTGTATAGAAAACACGCCTAGTTCAACACACTGAAAATGCGTCAACGCGCGAGATCGTCAGTGTGTTGAACCGCGCTCCGCGACGGTGTGCGGTGCAGTGGGTTTACCGCCTAAAAGCTTTGTAGTGTATTATTAATATTTTTTTTCTATTGCTTTCAGAGCAAAGGTGAACAAGGGTGTGGGCATAGAAAATTGCCATTATTTGAACGACGGCTTGTGGCAAATGAAACCAGTGAAGTGAGAGCCAAGCATCCAGTTGTATTATTTTGTAACTTATTATTATTAAGCTTTTTACAATAAATATCGTATACACAAACAAACTACTTTCTTTATTGTTATATCATCATAAGTAGAGTTAACCGATTTAACCGATTCTTGGATATTTTACCAAAATCTTGGGATGATTCATATTTTTTGCTATATTTGCAATATTTTCTGGATAAAATAAAACGTTGCTTCCAGACACATGGTCCTTCGAGCGCACTTAGTAGTGATCATGTCTGTAAGTTACTCCAGCGGAAGAGGAACGGTCTTTTTTAAGCTTTAAAAATATTTAAACTGATTAAAGGCACAATTTTACCATACATTTGGAATAGTACCTGTTTTATTGTTACCAAGAATATAAAATGTTCAATAAATTGTTATTTACAGTCAATATTTATATTAATCGTATGTGAATTAAAAAACTTAAATTATTGTGAAGGAAAAAACTAAATGCATCTATTTTTGTTATTATTGAATATTTTTCATGCCAATATGCACATCATGTATATTGCGAGCTTTTTTTATGATGCATATAATCCGTCCTCTAATCATTTGCATTACTTATCTTTCCTTGGACAGGATTTAAGGAGCCCTTCCTCACCACGTTTTTTTACGCTCGTTCGACGCGCGTTTTTGACGCGCGCATCTTCTGCGCGTTTTCATCGCGTTTTGGCAGATTTTACATGTTTTTTGTCGCAAATGAAACGCGCTGTAATGTAACGCATAAACGCTCGTGTTTTGCTTGATGGAGCGTTGGTCCCATTAATGAACACGACCGGCTCACGGTTTAAGAATCGCGCGTGTTTCTATTTGGTCGATCCTGAATAGGTATACACGTTTTTTATTATATGTACTACATACACATGCCTCATATTTTTAGGGAGCTGGTCAATAAGTACAAACAGGCTTGCTTGACTGTCTGTGTTGGACTTTTCCCAAACATTTTTATAATATTCTAAATCAGTACTTTGCATGATTAATACTTTGATTAACAGGGAACTTATTTATAGATTGACAAAGGACCACAGCCTACAGTACATCTTATACACAGTTTCATATCTTATTCACATTTCATTTTTAATATACCCAGTGTCAATCTAACGACACCTTTCAAGCTTAAATCCATCAAGCCGTTTAAGCTGCGTAAGAGCGTGCTACAGAAATATACATACACACATACACTCAAAAATCGGAAAACATATACCTCTCCTTCTGGCGCAGTTAGGAAAAAATAAAGACACAACCTTTTCTTTTGACGTAGTCTGGTCAAAATAAATGGCAACATATTGCTATATATATCTGGCAATGGCAACACCTATTTTAACAAATGATATCTGTCAGTGTCACAGTCGAGTGTCACTAGTGTCAGTAATGTCAGTTTGCAAATGTGAAACATGGCGGCGGCACTTGTTAGTTCGGCTCGTCAGGGTAAATATTTTTTTTTATTAATATACAGCGTATATCCTATAATTGTAAATTAAATTAATTTCTATTTAAAAGTCGCTTTTTGTTTTTATAATCTTCAATTAGTGTTAAACTTGAAACACAAAATTCGTGACGTTGCCTATCAGCTGTTTACGATTTAACCTATTTTTTATTAAATTAATTCAGTTTCTCTCAATTAATCCTCAAACAATACTTTAGAAAAGATAGTTTAATAACATGTCCCTCTTTTATAAATGCACAGTTACGCAATGAAGTGACAAACGGGAAAGTTCAAAGTTCAAACTTCATTTGTTTTGTTTTTGTTTTTTTTTTATTTCATAATTTTTTTTTAATTGTGCAGTGGGGAGGCTAACAAAGGCTGCCAGGCGTCTCTATAGCGACTATCCGAAAATAACTACTCATTATACAGTGTATCCTAGAGATAAGGATCCGAGATGGAAAGGTAAGTGCCATGATAACCTGTTGATAGCTTAACATAATAAAAACAATGAGAAAACGTCATGAAGTTGAAATATGATTACAAGATTTCACTATTATGATTACACATTACACAACCACCATTATGAAATAAAACCCAAAGCTAATAAATAGTAATTAGTTGAAAAGAGTTTTTTTAAGTAACCATGCTACAAATTAAAAAAAAAATATTTAATGTAGGTGCTATACACTATATAGGTATACAGTAGGTTCAAATGTAGGTTTTTTTAATAAAAAAAAACAAAATATAATGTAGGTGTGCTATACACTATGTAGGTTGACTATTAATCTTCCGTGTTTCATAGGTATAGCATTGTAGCATAGAGGTATCATTGTTTATACCTTTAGGTAATATATATTCTTAGGAAGATATATAGTTAATTCATCAAGAAAAAATATGTAGACCAATTATGAAATGAGGACTTCATTTCATAATTGGTCTACATATTTTTTTATTTTATCATAAATTAAGTAACTAGTGCTACTAGCACTGATATAAATGGATTAAGTAATTGAAGTGGCAGTGGTGAGTAGAAAGGTTTTAAATGGCAACTAAATACTGGTGGAGCTCAGTATATGATATCCACTTGATCAGACAAACTCACTTCTGGAAAACACTGAATTCAATTGCTTTTGATTAGTCATTTTGTTTGATTAGTTATGTGGTCTGCAATTGCCTTTAGGCAGCTTGAAAAATTTGACACCAGTGTTGGTCACTTACACACGAAAAATCAAATTGAATTGGTGATGAGTAGACATGGGTAACTCTGGATTCGAATATTTAAATGAACCGATTCATCAACAGGAGCCGATACCCGTACTTTTATATCCCAGTAATCGTTATCGGCTCCCGCGAGCTATTGAGTCCGCACCGATCTTAGTTCCGCAGGGAATCGGTGGCGTCTGTCGGGTCGCAAACCGCGAGCCGCGTTTTAGCTCCACCGCGTCTCGGGAGGAATCGGGAGTTGGGAGTTAATATTATTCTGTATTGAGATTCAATAGCGAAACTTAGCGGACCTCGGAGCTGGAGCCAATAAGGGAGTAGGAATCATTAAGATGAGTCGGTACCGGATGCGGAGTAAGATTCAGTGAGCCGAAACACTCCTAGGAGTCGAGATTACCCATGTCTAGTGATGAGCATACTGATATAATAAGAAGGAAAGGTATTTAGTCATTCTCATAAGTCTTTTTTGTTTCAACCACCAGATGTAAGCATGGAGCGTGTTGCGGAGGAAACAGACATCCTCATCATCGGTGGAGGCCCAGCAGGCATGGCAGCTGCTATCAGAGCTCGGCAGATTGCCGAGGAAAAGGGAGCTGTAAGTGTGATTTTTAAAAAATAACTTGATAATGTAGTGTAAATTTCATTAACTTTAACCATCGGATATTATTTTGTAGCGTATAATTTGCGAATTTATAGGTTGATAGAAAAAAATTAAATGATTTAGCCAAAATTGACAGCTTTATGTAAATATTTTCAATTTTTTTTTAAATTATTTAATATAATAATAATTTTTAATAACTTTGTCTATGATCCCAATAGCTTTTTTATATAAATTACTTAAACATTTTAAAATGAAAATAAATAAAATAAGTCTCACTTTTGTATCTTCACAAACTCAAATTAACAAAAACAAATTAAGAAAAAATAACAAACAAATGAGTATGACTATTAAAAAATTAGAAGGGAAAAAATTACTTGAATCTTCTTCGTCTAAGCGCGTTTCCGGTTGCTTCCTCAGCTGTGCTGCTTCGGAGCCAGAGGTGCGCTTACCTGCTTTTTCTTCTCCAAATATAACATTCATGACAATGGTGACCAAGGATGCCAAAGACCTTGCAAAATGGAGAAAAAATAGCCGGAACAGTTTAAATGATTTGGCTATAGTTTTACGACCGGCCGCCTGCCCGACGCCAACCCTCTGGGAATTATTTGTGCGAAAAGTTTTACATACGGCCGCCGCCCGACGTTAACCCTCCTTGGAATGCATTTGTAGCACGAGATGTTTGTGCTGTCCTTTAGTCGCCTCTTACGACATCCGCAGGAAGAGATGGGGTGGTCCTATTCTAACCTGGAACCACATGGGTAAAAAATTTACTTGATGATTCGCCAATATAAGGTAAAAAAATCATACCATACCAAAAAAATTAATATAAATAAACGAGTCTATATCTTCCTGAGAGGCCAGTAACGCTCTTGTTAATGCCCTGGTGTTGCAGTTGTTCATGGGCAGCGGTGATCACCTACCATTAGGTGACCCGCTTGTTCGTTTGCTGGCCTATAACAAGAAAAACCTTTAAAAATTCCTTTTTGTAATAAATAATAATTTTTTATTTTATTTTATTTTATTTATTCAAGTACACTTGGAAATTTACAAACATACACTTAAAAAAAATAAGGAAAACATAGTACTTAGGTGCTACTTATTTCTAAAGAAATTTCTTCCAGTAGACCCGCGAGAGGAAATGGGAAAAAAAGAGGTAATTGGCGTGTACCTACAATACAAAACTAAATAAATAAATAGACAAGATATATACCTACATAAACATACATAAATATACTTACATAAATACATAAATAAATATATATTCATAAAGCATATATACAAAAAATACATATGTTAATCTTTCTAAATATATTAGGATGATAAATACAGATAGTGATCTTTTACTCGTTTCTTGAACGTCGTTATGGTTTTAGACTTTTTTAGAATTACTTACGAGTAGGTTGACTTTTCCACATAAACAACATGGAAATTAGTTTTGGTAGACAATCATTTGTTAATTTTTCATAAATACTACAAAACATTTATCAAAGTTGAAGGTCACATTTACACAAGAGTTAGATATCAGTTTTGTCAACACAAAAATGTATAAAAACAAGCTGTCTGTTATGTAATACGTAAATATAAAATTGTTTACATTCTGATAATGACAAGGGTCCCCATAGTATGACTATCAAATGGAAAATAAATATCTTTGATGTACAATACAAGTGAGTATGTAATAGATAAATGATAGACAAAATACATATTTTCATTGAAATGTTATTGATGATATCTCAAATATGTTTTATGTAAATCAATTGAAAGTAATATGTCTGTGAAGTAAGTAAAAGTATCAATACTAAAATTATAATGTATGACTCAGTGACGGATTTACCAGTAGGCTGAGTAGGCTGGAGCCTAGGGCGGCAGATTTTACGGGGCGGCAAATTTGTCCCCTCCCCCCGTGCCTCTAGTGAACGCCCAGGCCCGCCGCTAGCTGTTTTTAACGCCCACGTGTAATACTGATTCACGCCCCACGTACAACTCTATGGTGCGTGAAGCAGATAACCCTTTTTTTGCTCCGCCACTCATTCACTGGCGGCAAAATTTGTAAATCCGCCACTGGGGGCGGCAAAATGTAAATAGCCTCCTGGCGGTAAATTTGTGAATCCGCCACTGGTATGACTAAATATAAAAAATCTATCCAGTACCTATCTATGAAATTCACAGTTAATTTCATAGATTATCTCAAAAATTTTCATATTAATTTTCTATATGTCGTTGTGGTGACTTTTTAAACACCAGCCAAATTTTTGGAGCAAGTTCAGTCCATGATACTGAACTACTTTCTATAAAAAAAGTTGCTAAAAATCGATAAAAATTCTTCGTCCCCTCATACAAAATCCGTTTGTATAAGCGCTGATTTGTATGGGAAGGTGAATTTTTATTTTAGTTTTTCTTTAATTGTTTTTATGGAGAGTAGTTCAGTATCATGGACTGAACTTGCTCCATAAATTTGGCTGGTGGATAAAATGTCAGCCTGTATATAACTACGTAGAGCAGGGTTACTTTAAAAACACCGGCATTCTCGGTGTGAACTGATCCTAAATAGTTACATTTATTTTAAAGGAAGTAAGAGTCACACTCTTAGAGAAGGCAGCAGAAATCGGCGGACACATTCTATCGGGGGCGTGCGTAGACCCCATAGCTCTCAACGAGCTGATCCCCGACTGGCAGGAGAAGGGAGCCCCAATGAACACTCCGGTCACTGCCGACAAGTTTGGTTATCTCACTAAATCTGGAAGAATCCCTATTCCAGTCTTTAAGGGTAAGTGATAAATAATAATAAATATGGTACAAAAGGTTAACATAATGCCGTGTGGTTCCTTGCGGAGTAGAATATGACCACTCCAAGTCTTGGATGTCGTAGAAGGTGACTTAGGAAACACAAGCTAAACTAAGCTTATAAACATCAATGAGACCTCTCTAACGAGACTAAAAAAGACCTGATGATGAATGCTATGCATTCTCTACCAGTGAACCTTTAGGAAAAGCAGAATTTAATTTACTGTTTTTTTTTCAGGTTTACCTATGTACAATCACGGCAACTACGTTGTGAGACTGGGGCACTTAGTAAGATGGCTCGGAGAACAGGCAGAAGCAGCTGGTGCTGAGGTATGATCTTATTTACATAAAAAAGAACTACTAAGTTTCTTCTTATTTCTTTTACAATAGGGTGTTGGACAACATTTAAAATTAACCATAATTGTTTGTCATCCTATCAGATAAGGGCGTATAGAAACATTTCACTGAATTATTATATAAATAATACATAGTTTTTGCGAAATATAGGAATAAAATTATAATATTTTTTTATTTTTTATCTATGCCGAAAACGCCTCGTGAATGGTGTCTTCTCCGATGACGTCATGCAATAGTAAACGTGTTTGTGACGTCATCTGACAAATAACCGCCGCCATGACACAAATTAGCGTTTTTGCCGCAGTTGTTGTAATTTAAACTTCATTATTGATTTTTATTGATAATACAACAGATTTCCCGGAAATATTAAAATTTTGAGCTTATCAGGTAATAAAAAATTATTTAAAATAATTTTTCAAAATTTGTCAAATACCGTATTCCAAAAAGAAATGGAAGGATTTTACCCAGCATTTTAAATAATGTTGGTACAAAAAATCTTTCTTTTGTACAGTCAACTTGATTCGCAGTAGGAAAACTTTGCATGCAAGCCATTTCCCTCGGTCCTTTTGGAAATCCTTCAGGGGGGTTCTATGTCCAGCAATGGACTTCCTGTAGTGTTTGTTTGTTTTTCGTGTGTGTAAGTCTCGAACACTGGGGTAAAATTTTTAAGTTGCCTAAATCTGACATAGCTTAGCTTGGCGACTGTCATACAATGATGTGATGACAGCCGGGACCAACGGTTTAATGCAGGGCTTGGAATACCGTAAAAAATCTGGTAACGTTAATTCTGTCAAACGGCGTTTACGTTATTAGCAAAGATAACGTTATGCTGTGTAACGGTATTTTTCCAACCATTTACCGATAAATCAGATAACGTTACCAATTATATTAACGGTAAAAGGTATTGTTAACACTGTATTTCTTTTCGATATTTGACAGAATAAATTGATGAGAGTTTGTCTAGTAGGCTACTAGAGCTACACGGATGTCGTGATAGTCTGTGCTACCTTGGGTTCGATTCTCAGCGCGATGCAATACACTTGTATAATATTTATATAATATTTTACAAGTATTGAAAAAAGTATCGTTACTTATATCGTTAATTGATAACGTTATTATAACGTTATTATAACGTTTTATAACTGTATTATCGATACCCCTTTATAACGTTACCACTAACACCTGTATGAAAATAACTTATTTAACGTTACTTTTAGTGTGAATTTGGTATCGTTAACAAGCCCTGGTTTAATGTGCCTTCCGAAGCACAGTTAATAAATTATGGCGACGAAATTTTATTGTGCGGTCTTTAGATATTTTTATTTTTGATAAGAAGGTTTCCGAAACGACCACTCACTTAATAAAACATGATTTGTCCTAGGTCACAGAAATTAATAAGAGTATTACATACAGAACGGAATCTCCTAAGGTCCCGCGCGATATGCGTCCCGTTCCCCGTCCCAGCACCTCTCCCCCGTCTTCGCCTTGTCGCGGGGCGAGAGCGGGCAAACACACGGATTGACGTGTGCACGGATGTATAGTTTCGTTTGTAGTAGTGTAGGCATAAATGATACTTCGCTTATATGAAGTTTCCTTCCTGTGCCTAGGTGTGGCCTGGTTGCGCTGCAGCGGAGCTGATCTACCGTGACGATGGATCGTTGAAGGGAGTAGCGACAGGAGACGTGGGTATCGCGAAGGATGGAAGCCCTAAAGACATGTTCGAGAGAGGCATGGAGTTCCATTCCAAAATCACCATATTTACTGAAGGTAATATCAAGTATATACATTTACTACTTTTACTATGATGGTGCTCCAACGTAAATTAAAAAGTCTTAGTTCGGAATTTGGAATTCTAGCTAGAGACACTACCCTGGGATACCCCGGTTTTTGAGTTAATATTTTGAGATGTGACAAGTGCAACTGTTGCTGCCTGTTCACACGCACTTAGCGCTTGTCATTTCTCAGTAGCACTTGTCACTCGCACTTGTCAATTCTCAAAATGTAAACCAATCATATTTCGGTGGATAGGCCAGTGAATACACTTTTAAAACGGCAGCCACACAGTCTAATTGTTGACGGATAAAGAATGCCACATGGCATTAGGTCCACCACTTGTACAATACTTTTTTGTGCAATTAAGTTTTATTTAAAACTTAATTGCAAAAAAAAGAAATTGCGAAATAAATAAATACACAAATCCAGTAGATATGGCCAATAGGTTGTTACTTTTTGGTGTCGATTGATGATTCACTTATTTGAACTACTCATAGGAGTAGTTCAAATAAGTGAATCAGGTTGGCAAGTTTTATAAAATAAAAAATATTTATTATACTTGTGTAGTTCTGTATAGACTGTATAGACTATATACTTTTATATTTTTCATAATGAAAAGTCTATTTTCATGGGTTAAATATAACAGGCATTGATTTTCTGTTTTAAAATTTCCAGGATGCCATGGACATTTAACCAAAATGGTTTCCAATAAATACAACCTTAGGGAGAAGAGTGAGCCTCAAAGTTATGGAATTGGACTGAAAGAACTGTGGGAGGTGAAGCCAGAGGTACATATGTTTGGAGATACATACCTAAAGTTACTTTTTGTAAAATCTTGCCGTTCTTAACAAATTAGTCCAAAAATATTTTTGGAAAGATTTGTATTGTGCTCAAAATGTAAAAAAAATTAACGTGAAGATCACAAATAGTTTAGAAAATCCACAAGTGCACGCCTTATAATCTCATTTTTCACAATTAAATTGATTTTGATTGTTTTATTGCTAACTTAAAACGAAGAAAAGTATGTGTCGGCTTTAACGCACGACTGGAGATTATTTTTAACTTTTATTTTTAACTTCCCGCTGAGAAAATTGAAAATTTTCAAAATTCGGGACGTTATTAGTTTCACCCCGTTTTTGAAAAGTCGAGTTTTCATCAGATCTCGACGTTTAAAGGTCTCAGGAATCTTCCCTGACCACTCACGAGCAAGTGTCATGCGCGCCCTATCCGTATGTGTGTGTGGGTGTGTATGTGACCCGCTTATAACTCTTGAACAACTAAACCGATCGGAACCAAACAAGTAGCTTTCCAAAGAGTTCTATACAACTCAGATTTCCTGTGAATTTAAACCGATTCGGACCGGTAGATTTTGAGAAATCTCAAAAAAACTAAGCAAAAACAAGAAAAAAAAATTTCAGAAATGATGTTTTTTGAGAATAACTATTAAACTACATTGAATTAGACCGTGATGTTTGAAAGGACTTAGTTTTGGATAATACTGAAGCGTATAAAAAAAAATGGACTGGATCAGATAAGTTTTTCGGGAGTTATCGTGACCACGCCAGTTTCCATACATTCAGACACACGGACGTCCACAAAATGATTTTATTAAACATTGTTTTTATTTATTTAAAAGGAAAAATGTCTTTTAAAAATGTCATAAGTGTTGAAACTAGTGTTTTTCCTTGACATTTATGTGTAAATATTATTGTACAAGTGCGATAAAAAACAAATAGAGACACATTTAGTTTAAAAAATCACTTGATTTTTGTAAGGCGAGAGTAGAGCACTACCTCATGCGCTTCGCTTATGAGGCGTGCAATATTGTCACATGCCATCTTATAGAACTTAATTTTTTTTTAAACATTAGTAAAAAAGGAGAGAATGTCTTTCTTTTGTTATCTAAGGGACAGACGTTGAAAAATAAGTGAAATTATTGGCACTGTTTTCCATCTTCCTAGGATGAAAAATAGTGCCAAGAACTTCACTTCTGCCGACCAGAAAGCCAAGATTTTTCTTTTTTTTCTTTATATGGCCAGACTATGTTTTTTTTTGTTGTACTTAATTTCTTTTTTAGAATCACAAGCCTGGCTTAGTCGAACACACTATTGGTTGGCCTCTCAACAAGAACACGTACGGTGGTTCTTTCATCTACCACCTGAACGTGGCTGAAGGCGAGGCCCCGCTGGTAGCAGTGGGCTTCGTCGTGGGGCTGGACTACGACAACCCTTACCTCAGCCCCTTCAGGGAATTCCAGAGGTTCAAACTGCATCCGTACATCAAAGCCATGTTTGAAGGTAGGTACTCGTAGCTTACACATCGTCACAGAAGTTGTACTTTGCTTTTATTTTGAATATTTAGACACATCGACTTCGTAATATACCTCTACACTTAATGAACTCTTTACGATTGAGTATTTAGATAATGAGAAACATCTGAACTTCTCAGACAAATTCTGGAAATAGTAGGTTTTCCGAAAACGAAGAAGATTGTTCTTGCATTTTGTATGCCATGCCGCAAGTCCTGATAAGACTTATCATATAATTTTCTCGACCTTGCTGGTAAAAGCTTGTACGTCATTTCCGTCGCCTCGTACGTCATATTTACTACTATCAGACATTTTTACAAACCAAATAAGACGTAGGCAAGGAGATTACAAATATTTATAACTTGAACACGTATGAGGCGCCAAAATAAGTCATAAGGGCACAGAAATTAATTCTTTCCTTTTACGGCTTGGAAACAAATACTTTTGATCTATCATACAGAAATCAAAACTTGTTTGTAACGCCATAAAAATGGCGAGTGGCTTATATTAGCATTCCATTCGTCTATTACTACGGATATGAAACGCATAACCGGTGTCACCAGACTTATGAGGCTCAAATTAAATGTATCCAGGGCCGTAACAAAAATTGTCCTAAATCGTAATGGTTAACAAATTATTTTATAACATTATTTTGTTCCAGATGTGTTCTAATGTGATTTTATTTTTAAATTTTGGTATTGTGTTCATAATGTACGTCAATATAAAATCGTTCTAAAGTTTATAGGTACCTAATTTGAATTTTGATATGATATAAGATTAAAGTTGAAATAAAACCAAAAAGGATTTATTTGTCAGGCGGGACCCGTATCGCGTACGGCGCGCGCGCGCTGGTGGAGGGCGGCTGGCAGAGCCTGCCCGCGCCCGCCTTCCCGGGCGGCGCGCTGGCGGGGGACTCGGCGGGCTTCCTCAACATGCCGCGCATCAAGGGCACGCACAACGCTATGAAGAGCGGTGAGTTGGAACCCAGACCAAATCACATCAAATCAAATATTTATGAAATCAAATCAAATATTTATCAAATCAAATCAAATCAAATATTTATTCTTTGTTCAAAAGCTACCGATACTAGCGTTTCGCAACGACCTCTGCTGAGAAGAAACGCCGAAAGAAACTCATTTACACAGTATTGGTCGCCTACGCGCCAGAGAGGCTTTGTCAGTTTACAAAGATATTATGGCTTATACAATGTTATCACAACATAATATGTAAAGCTTGCGAACGAGTACCAAATCCAATTTACAGAAATAAGTTACACTGAGTAGTCTTAAAAAACGGAGCCGAGCTGACCAGTCCCTACTGGCGGCACTCGTTCACGAGTTGACGCTTTACCATTTGACTTGTTAATCCGATTCAGCCCCTCTTTTGGCCTCATAACTCGGCAACCTATAGATACGATACCTTCAGTAAATATGAAGATACTTGAGTTATTGTCAAACAAGCATGCTTAAGGCCCCGTCAGTTCAGAGCCAAGAACACCGTGAGTGTTTTTGAAAAATCACTGTAAATAATCTACTACAGTTTAAATTTAAAAAAAAATTATATGAAAATCTTAAGGTTTTTCTACAGACACCCACAATATCCAAAAAACACGATTGAGCGTTTTTGGCTCGATAGAATACAATCACAAACATACCTCTAAAATTGCCTTTTACCTTTTAAAAAGATATTACTTTATTCAATCACCTTTTTATATAAAAACTATACCAAACAATGGATAATAATAAAACACAGTAAAATATTCGTCGAGAGCGAACAAAAGCCCGGCCCCGTACTCGACGATATTTTAATGCGAATTAAATTATTTAAAATTTAGAGAAGAAATTATAGTTTTAAATGTTATTTTTTTATTATTTCCGTAGGTATGTTGGCAGCGGAGGCGGCGATGGATCTCATAATCTCAGGAGAGGCGACACACGAGAAAGGCGTCGTACCAACTGCGTACGAGGACAAACTCAAATCTTCCTACGTGTATAAGGAGCTCAAGGTAATTTGTGTAGTTTCTTTAGTTTTTCTAGTTGACAGACGCTTGTGTTCACCACTTTGTAAAAACCGTATGAAGCCGTGACGTTATGCGAAATTGAAATGCTCTTCGTATTTTTTTGTTTCTCAAGAGAAAAGAAAACTACATGTATATTTTTTTAAATTATTTAACTTATGGGCCAAAAATATTTTTCCTATAAGGAATATGCATGTAATACCAATCCGGCTCATATTTTTATTTTACAATTTCTATTAATACGTTACCACGCCTAGTTAATTAATTTTCTTACTGACTCTTATGTGGATTAGAACTAAATTATTGAAAATATGCAAATATTGCGCGGGAACTTTTGACAAACAAAAAGGAAATGACGACAAAGTTCACAAAAGGGAAATGACAAGTTCGGTTTTTTTTTTATTAAATAATTTTACGGCTCTGAATACAAGTCCTTTAGAGCCTATCTTTAATTTTGTTCTTTATTCCTAATCTTAACCTAACCTAATCCTAACTAGACAATCAAAGGGTGGTGTAGGCCTTTGACTGCTGCAAGGGAGCTTCTGGCGTCAAATCTATACGAGTCCACTGGTTTTCATAGACGATTGAGTGGCGGACGACGCCCACACAGACAAGTTCGGGTGCGTTCGGTAGGACTGTCCGTCCATGCAGTTTGACTATCGATGACATTCGAAATGTTTATACTTTTATATAGAGGTTTAACAAACATCACTGGCTGATAATATCGAAAGTACCCAAAAAAGAAAAACATGCTTCAAGACAGCTTCTGTCTCTAGCGGATATTGCAGACTTTGACGTCATATTTTAAAATGGCGTGTTTTAGTTGTTATAATCTACTTGCTATTTTAAATATTTATTTTTTAAAACATTTTCATGTTTTTCGGCACTGATTTATTTTTTGCCGCTATTTCTCGACGAGGACTATCGATTAAAAAATATAAAAAAAATGCATGCATACTCTCTATTATCGTGCATGCCTATTATAACGTGCCATTTTTTCTACATTTAGTTTACAAAACTTGTTCATATTTCCGTGTAGGAAGTGAGAAACTGCCGGCCATCATTCCACACAAAGCTGGGCTTGTTTGGAGGTGTAGCTTATTCTGGATTCTCCACCCTGGTGCGGGGCAAGGAGCCCTGGACCTTCAGCCACGGAGGTAAATACTCTTATATACAGAGTGACTTTTTATCCACCAGCCAAATTTTTGGAGCAAGTTCAGTCCATGATACTGAACTACTATCTGTAAAAAAATTGGTTGTCTGTAAAGTCGGTTTACGGACGGTAGTTTGACGTGACAACGTCAAACATTCTCTCTCTTGTTCATGCCGCGCTCTCGCTTGCGGAACGCGACAATGAGCGTAACGGGACAATGACGTCATCTTTTTCGTGCATGCAGCCCGTAGTATCGAGTTATTAGACGTTGTCACGTCAAAAAATTATTAACAATAGATAAAAATTTTTCGTCCTCCCATACAAAATCTGTTAGGCTGAGCGCTGATCTGTATGGGAAGGCGAAATTTTTTTATCTCTTTTCGTTAATTGTTTTTATGGAAAGTAGTTCAGTATCATAGACTAGGCTTGCTCCAAAAATTTGGCTGGTGAATAAAAAGTCAGCCTGTATAATATCTAACAAAATATACTGAAACTATTTTAAGGGTAAATTCAGTCTATGATACTGAAAAACTTATTTCAAGGAACATAATTGTACATCGGGATGTGAAAAAAAAACTTTCCATACAAACTTACTGATTGGTCAATTTGTGTGGGAGGATAAAATATAATTTTTCATATTTTTACATACAAGTTATGCAGTAGCATGGACTTAATTCAGCCTTAAAACTATTACGTATCATGAACTTGTTTCCCACCAAACCAAGCACCGAGTTATTTTTCATTAATCCCAGATAGTCGCCGTGTCGCCAATCGTCATCTACATACAATTTAGCAATTTTGAGCCAAGACTCCAATGTTTCTTGGAATTCAAAATTGCCTGTGGGTTCAAAAAATCCCCAAGTCTCCGAAAGGACACTCACACACGGGGACCTCTGAGGGGTCTGAAAATTCTGGAAATTTTGTTTAGCAACTCGAAACTGTATGTAAATTTTCACGTAACGTCAACAAGTCTATTATTTTATGACACAGATCTCGAGTCTGTAAGATAATAACTCCTTTATTGTAGGTGCGGACCACGCCAAGCTGAAGCCTGCCAAAGATTGCACACCCATTGAGTACCCGAAACCTGATGGAGTCATCACTTTTGATCTCTTGTCTTCCGTAGCGTTAACAGGTAATTTATAGCACGGTATTTTTCTGTTTTAGTACGAATGGGATATAGGCATTGAACGTGTTAAAGTCTGAAAGGCTTTGCTTTTTTAGTAATTTTCATCGTCATCTTCTTCTTCATCTAAGCGCGTTCCCGGTTGCATCCTCAGCTGTGCTGCTTCGGAGCCCGGGGTGCGCTTTCCCGCTTTTTCTTCTCCATTATAACATGCATGTTAATGGTCACCCAAGGCTGCCAAAGACCTTGCAAAGTGGAGAAAAAATTGCCGGAACGTTTAAAATGATTTAGCTATAGTTTTACAACCGGCCGCCGCCCGACGTTAACCCTCTTTGGGAATGCAATTGTAGCACAAGATGTTTGTGCTTAAGTCCTTTAGTCGCCTCTTACGACATCCACAGGAAGAGATGGAGTGGTCCTATTCTGACTCGGAACCACACGGGGGGACAATTTTCATCATGATCATCAGGTCTTTTTTTTTAGTTTCCATTGCAGGAGCACAAGTCACAACCCTCTCTGTACTACCAAAGCCATACTTGGCCATAACAGTCAGAGGATTTGGCCTACACTCTCCACGCTGGCCAGACGGAGAGGTCTCACTGATGTTTATTAGCTTTTGTTTAACTTATATTTCCTTCTACGACATCCACGGGAAGACTTGGAGTGGTCCTATTCTACTCTGCCGGGAACCACACGGCTTTTATTTCTTCATTTAAAACTTTATTGCACAAAAAATTATTGTACAAGTAGTGGACTTAATGCCATATGGTCGTGGGCGTCGTTGCCTGTATCGGTCAACCGTTATAGTATGTACTTTAGGGATTATTTTGCTTTTCTTTAAAGATACAGACTGTATTAAGGCGGAATACGAAGAGACTCTGAGGTGATGAGGTGAGGGGCGGTCCGCAAAGCACACGGCACGCTTTTACATATTTAGTTTGACTGTGAAGCGGGACGCGGGGAATGAACGCGGAATGTAGATTTTATCAGTTTTTATGAATTATTTTAATAACTAATTTTTGTATTGAAAATGAAGAAGGCGGCACCTTAATCACAATATTAATATTTAAGGGAAAAATATTTTTTCCTCAATTTATATTCTTAGAGTTTTGGAAGAAAAATAATTTTTAGATATCATTTCTTAACATTTTTTAAATTGGTATATTGATTTATTTTAAAATTTTAAGAAGGCGCACTTTGTGAAGTATCCGAACAAACATACTAAAATAACGCTTAGAATCACTTCAGGTCAAAGTTCTAGTGAACAGAAATACATAAAGTTTCGACAGTTCTCTTCGTATTCTGCCTTAACAATTAGAAGCTGTCTACAAATATGTGTTATTTTTAACAACTGTACTTTTAGAAAGTAGGAATATTGCTACGATGTCTTACCGATGATGTCCATAAACCATGTAGGCAATATAAGAAGTGGACTTTGGCCGACATGTTTCTGACTTTGTAGGTATTGAGCGCCGGACTCTATTATACAGGCTGACTTTTTATCCACCAGCCAAATTTTTGGAGCAAGTTCAGTCCATGATATCGAACTACTATCTATAAAAAAAATATTAAAAAATTGATAAAAAATTTTCGTCTTTCCATACAAAATCAGTTAGGCTGAGCGCTGATCTGTATGGGAAGGCGAAATTTTTTTATCGCTTTTCGTTAATTTTTTTATGGAAAGTACTTTAGTATCATAGACTGAACTTGCTCCAAAAATTTGGATGGTGGTTAAAAAGTCAGCCTGTATAATCTTTGCCCTGAAGACGACCTCCGGATGAGGTCGAGACATGTCGGCCAGTGGCTGACATTTCACGTGAGTGACGTATGTAACATACCCGCCGTTTGTTGCAGGCACTAACCACGAAGCGGACCAGCCGCCCCATCTCACCCTCCAGGACGACTCGGTCCCCGTCAAGAACAATCTAGGAGTATACGACGGACCTGAGGCCAGATTTTGTCCGGCAGGTAAGTTATTTTATCACAATTTTTGATATACTAGTTCCAACAAAATATACTGAAAATATTTTAGGGGTGAATTCAATCTATGATACTGAACAACTTTCCTCAAGGAACATATATCGAAATATGAAAATAATCGATTGATGCGCCAGGCAGTGCTCGTCGACATCACCATCCCGCATGACGAGATCCTCGTGAAGGCCGAGAAGGACAAGCTTAGCAAGAACCTTGACTTGGCCCACGAGGTGATTGCTATGTGGGATGTGGATTCGACGATCATTGTCCCGATAGTCGTATCGGCGAACGGTCTCATAGCGAAGAGTCTTCACCGACATCTTAAGACTCTCTCGCTAGATGGCTGGGTCAAGGGTCAGATTCAGAAGGCAGTACTCCTGGACACGGCACGCATTGTCAGGAGGTTTCTCTCTCTGCGGCTCTAACCACCGGTAGCTTGGGCCTTGCCCCGCTGCCAGCGAGCAGCTAGGTTACGTTTTTGTAAATGTTTATATTTTGTAGTATGTTTTATATTTTACTTTTTATAAATATTTTAGAAAAACCTAATCTAAGACGAAAGATTAATAAAGAGAATAATAATAAAATGTTTATTTATTCAGTATATTTCGTTTGTCATTATATTCTCTAATAATTTAAATTAATAAATTATTTTTTGTAGGTGTATACGAATTTGTACCAATGGAGACTGGAGACGGACAAAGGTTGCAGATCAACGCACAAAACTGCATTCATTGTAAGTATAGTATATGTAAATGCAATATTATATAAGGTTTTCTCAAGATGTCCTATTATTTGTAAATTCTGAGCTAAAGCGTCCGACGCGCTCCTGTAATTTTAGACCAACCTGCAATCTAATTATTTATTTAAACAGCATTACAATAGGGGATCGGACAACTTCACAAAGTGTTTGAAAGTAATTAGAATGGTTATTTATTACCATAAAAAACAATATTTTATTTAAATAAGGCTTTAAATATACAATTTACAAAATTATATATAATACACTAGCTGTGCCCGCGACTTCGTTCGCGTGGTTGTCGGAACGTAATGTTATATAGCCTAAAGCCTTCCTCTATAAATGGACTACCCAACAAAAAAAGAATTTTTCAAATCGGACCATTAGTTCCTGAGATTAGCGCGTTTAAACAAACAAACAAACAAACAAACTCTTCCGCTTTATAATATTAGTATAGATTTAAAATTAATGTTTTTGTCAAAATTTGAATGCATAAAAATGCCGTGTAAACGCTCCCATCTGTCATCTGTGTGTAAGTAAACATCAAACAATCAAGTGGTGAAAAGGATGGCAGTAGTGGAGGCCACAAATTCGTATAGTAATGTTTACATCTATGGTTAACATTTTGAGGTTACCTCAGCCGTCAAAAATGACATTTACAAACGAATGACGTAACGCGCTGTGATTGTTGTTTCGTTCAAGGTGGCGAACAGATTCAAAATATTGCAATTAACGCATTTTATTTCTTGATTTAAAAATATAAATCATTATTATTTCACAAAAATACTAATTGAATGGTCAGTTTATTTAATTAATATTATTTCTAATTACAACAATGATGATTTTGGTGAGATCTGTACTCTGATCCCCTATTAATGCTCTGAACAATATCTAAATTTAAAATATGTGATAAAAACTTCGTCACGAGTGACATTCGAATTCACGCCCCTCACGTCTGTACCGTACTTCGAAACCCTGAAGAAAGAAAGAAACTTCCACTGGGTGGCGATCTCCCCTGGGCAGGCTGGAAGTCCATAAACAGGCTCCGGACGGGTGTTGGGAGATGCTACGAGAACCGAGCAAAGTGGGGTTTCTCAAACAGCAATCGATGTGACTGTGGAGCTTCAAACCATGGCCACCTACTATCATGCCCCAACTGCCCTCCCTTGTATGTACAATAGACGACCTAAATTCGGCTTATGAGAGGAATAAGTGTGGCCACACATTGGTCCACACTCATATAATAATATCACTCTTTCCGACTCGCTGAGAAGAAGAACCCTCATCACATATTACTCATGCATTCTTCTTTGAACTTAAGAGCTTGCTTTTGTCGGTGGAGTCAAATGGAGGTGCCTGCATTCCTCTTTTCTCTCTGCCATCTTTTTAATGTCTTTACTTCTAACCCTTCCTTAATTTATTGTAAAAACTTCATCCTTGGTCTTCCCCTTCCTCGTCTCCCTTTTCTTTTTCTTTCTACTATAAGGCTGCCAGTCCACCGATTCGGAGCGAGGCTGCGGAGCGGAGAAGCGGAGAAATATTAACAATAGGATTGCACAAAATCTCCGCTCCGCTTCATGGACAGGGAGTTTACGAACTAGTTTAAAAATTCATACAAAACCGGGAAGCTAAGCCGGAAAGCGGAGCGGGGAAGCGGAGCGGGGAAGCGGAGCGGGGAAGCGGAGCGGGGAAGCGGAGCGGGGAAGCGGAGCGGGGAAGCAGAGCGGAGAAGCGGAGCGGAGAAGCGAAGCGGGGAAGCGGAGCGGGGAAGCGGACGTACGTCGTACTTGTACGTCTCGCTCCGCTTCGGTGCACAGATACAGTACGCAACTCCGCTCCGCTCTTCTCCCTCGCTCCGCTCCGATGGACAGGCAGCCTTATTTTGAATAGATTGTCATGTTGTAACTCACGCATTTAAACCTGTAATATGTTAACCGTTTTTAGGTAAAACATGTGACATCAAGGACCCGTCACAAAACATCAACTGGGTGGTCCCCGAGGGTGGCGGCGGCCCCGCCTACAACGGCATGTAGACTAATACTCATTTGATACGATGTTCATGACAGATCTGTGATTTTGATCACATTTCAATCGTGCACAATACCCGGCACATAAGTTAAACCAAAATGGCGGCGCTGCGCAGGTATAATTAGAGGCAAAAGTGTGCGCAGTGACCGCCATTTTGGGTCAAGTTATGTGCCGGGTATTGTACGCCCACTACAAGTTCTATATCTATTTGGGTGTCATTAGTTGCCAAATAGTGTGACGGTACAGTACAGCATAGATAAGAACACGCTAGATGCGTTGCGGAAGTGTAAGGTTTGAAATTGCGTTAGGGTTGGATCTCATCTATCATCACGGAACAGCACTTTCCTATGCTGCTATCCTTTTTTGTCGCTTAGAACAGTCATTTGCTAGAGCGAGAGAGAGCGACGGAACGCTGCAGCACGGCATGTGCTCCAACCCTTAAGCGGAGACCCGCGACGAGTTCGGTCTGTCTCTGTCATAAACTCTACGTGCGATAGGGACACGTGATTGTAGTGTGTGAAAATCAATTTTAGACTTTTATACAGCCGTTTTTTATGCAGCTTTAGGTTTTTTGAGATTCAGATTAATCACGACAAATGATAATAATGTAAATATATTTGTAAGCTAGTCTGGTTTGAATGGATTTACGACTTAATAAAATGTAAGCGAAATAAATCATGAATAAGCGGCAGTTCAAATATATTTATTAAGATTTTAATATGTAGCCTGTTGCTTTATTTTTATAATTAAGAGGCTGTCCACTTTTTCTACACTTATGAATAAGCATATTTTGTATAATACTGATTTTATATCTTGAGTAATTGTATATCATTGTTTTATGTATTTATTACACATTTTTTATTTATTTTTTAAAGGCTATAAATTATTCAGAATTATCAGTCGTCGCGTAGTATTCGCAGTACAATTGATGGTGCGGTGCAATATTACGTCTAATGTAAATCGAAATAGGGTCCAAAATAAAGGGGCAATGTGAGCCCAAATACAATAGAGTACTCGTATGTCGTGTATGTCATGTGTTCAAAGGTTTTATGTGAAATCCGAAAAACATTAGTTGTAAGTGTTATTTTGTATGAAAGTTTACTGTAATAAATTATTTTAATACAAAATTCAGTTGTTTCATTATAAATGGCGTACAGGTCATTTGGTATTACACACTATTGGCCACGGCTATTGACCTACGAATTATAATCCCTAGAAGCGTAACTAATTCTGAAAAATCATTCCACGCGATATGTACCGCGGCGGGCGGGGCTTAAAATATGAACCGCGCCGCGCGACAGTTCGCTGTGACACTCGAGTCGTGCGGTTGCGTCGCAAAAAGTTTCCTTTGAGAATATTGTTGTGTTTTTGCGATAATTGATTTATTAAAAATGCCGTCATGTGCCGTGAAGTAGTGTAGAAGCCATACAGACATGAAAAACACAGGACTCACTTTTCATAAACATTTTAATAATCCGTACTTGACATCTGTGGAAAGTGTTATGCAAAATGTACCTAAGCCACGCGTTGTACCTCACCGTTACAATTCTAGAGGATATTATTCGTAGCTATTGACCATCATGTACCATGACATGGCTGAATAAATATTACTGGCCCATTAGTTAGATTATTATCCATTATAAAGTGCAGGCCGCGCCGGTACAAGGAAAGCCTATACGATCTGAGACAAACTTAATCGACAACAAGTAGAAATAAAATGATATTAACGATAAAGTCCTTGTGGGTGCTCCATGACAATTATAGCAAAAACTATCACAAGGCCTCTACGTGTGGCTCGGGACGTCTTCTTGTGGCGTCGCGTATCACATTCGCCCTGATGAAGACCTCCGAATTAGGTCGAAACATGTCGGCCAGTAGCTGACTTTTGAAGTGAGTTACCCGCTTAAAGTTTATAGTAAGGCCTCTATGTGTTGGACCTATGTCACAGAATACATAAGAGTCAAACAGAATGGTCTCTTACAGCGTCTCCCGCAAATTGGCGTCCCCGCACCTCTCCCCCGCACTTTGTGAGCTTTGACGGCTCCAAACCAGGGTTTAATTACTAGCCGCACGCAATACGCGACGTGTGTTGTCTTGAGAACTGTCAACCAATAGTAACCATCATGGTGAGAAGGTGCGCGTATAATAATTGTTTATCCACCCAATACTCTAAAGTACGTATATTTCATACATTTCCAAATGATAAAAACAGGTAAACAAAGCAACAATATAATTTCACGTTATTACCCAGCAACCATATTGATTATATACCCTTCTCGCTCTCTCGCATTGGCGGGAGATACACAAGAGCGAGATTGTAACATTACCGGATTGCTAATAAGCAATCCGGTAATGTTACATACGCTCCTCGCTCTCAGGTAATCACATACACGCAGATGCCAACCAGACTTCCGCGGATTATAGTGCTAAATGCCATTTTTGACAATGACAACTGACATGCTGTGCGTGTCAATTGGTCATCATCATCAAGCGTGATAAACATTTGTTTATTTTTATTGAATTTATTCATATAATTACCGTATAGTTTTGCGCCGAATATGCAAATTACTATATTACAATAGTGAATTAGTGAAATTAGTGCGTTACATTATAAATGACTCAATAATAATCAGTAAAGTAAACTAATGGTGAAATGGACAATGGACATAATGAAAAATATTTGTGAAGTGATATTATGTAGCTGTTTCCGACTTTCCTGTAACATTTAATACATATAAAACAGAATATTTTTTATTTCATAGTGTTCGCAAATCTTTCGGTATGGAAAAATATAATCGTAAATATGTCGAACTCGTTAGTAGGTAAGTATTAAAATAATTCTGCGGTGCGACCCTAAGTATAAAACTCACACATCGACGTGTGTACAGATAAATTGTTTCGTTTGTAGTAGTAGTAGGTATATATGTTACTCTGAATCAATGGAGAGTCATACCAGTGCCTATGTCCTCTTGCAAGCTTCAAGGGACCGGTAATGAGAACGTAAAGCTTTACTACGCACATTTGCCAAAAGTGGCCGTTTTTCGCAAATGTGCGTAGTAAAGCTTAACGTTCGTACTTTAAACTGTAAACAGTAGTTCATAGAAAGGATAACTAGGGCTTGTAAGTAGCAACATTTTGAATGATGTCTCCGTTTTCTTTGAAATGATTTATTTTAAATGGCGGCAGCACTGGACCCCGGAAAATTCAGGTACGGCCTTAAAGCCATTATAAAGATCGAGATAAAAACGCGGAAAAAACACGTTTCTTGTATGACGATCCCCTTTATTTTTTAACTTTATCTTATTTTTTGTATGTTGTTATTGAGCCCTCTCTCTCTCTCATCTCAGCGTATTCCCAGTTGCATCAACAGCTGCAACGCTGCGAAGCCCGGGGTCAGGGTGTTGTTATTAAGCCCTCTGACAGACGAACAGACAGCGGAGTCTCAGTAATAGGCTCCCGTCGGCACCCTTTGGGTACGGAACCCAAAAGTAATCGACGGTCCCTCGGTTGCACACGTTTTTCACATCGATATTTTTGGCATTCCGTTCTGAACAACCAGTAGAATTTACATGTCTCTTTGATAAAAAGTTAGATGACAATAAGTCATACTAACTAGCAGCAATGACAGAATCTGTCTGATCTGATATATTAATAAATAAGACATTCTAAAACTTTTATAAACCTTTATTTATTTATATACAGTTATTTTGAGATGATTTATGTGTTCCCGTTTACCTTAGTTTGGATCATGGTAAGTTGAATACTTTTCACAAAGTTAGGTATTAAGCTCATAGATTATTTTTGTGTGAGAATCCATCCAACCTTCGGTTCTTGCGCACTCTGGTGGAAGTCAATTCCCTCGATTTATAGGAAGATTCGATTGACTTTTGAATTTTCAGCATCAGAAGCATGGATATTAGGTATGTATATGGTAAAAAAGATTTCCCCAATAATTATTGCCTATGTATGCGTTACCCTAGCAGACTGACTATAGTAGATATTTTGTCCGTAACGTTCTTAAGGTTTCTAGTAGGGGAAGCCTTTAAATGTCCGTCAAAGTGCATAATTTGTCCCCCACCCCGTAGTATTGAGTTATTGATCAAAACAGAAAGTTGTGATATATCAAGAAATTAATAAGCAGAATAATTTGTCCCTGATGTAAGGTAAATGTTTATAACTGAATGGAATACTGTACCTCTTAAGACTTTGTAAATATTCTTAATTCTGCTGGGGAAACGTTTGGTCGTTTGCTGGATCAGGATCGCGTAAACGATCCGCCGCCGTAAGACATGATTTTTGTAGTACCAACGTTCCTAACATAAATAATGAAAAATTAAAAATATTTAAATTATTTTATTTTCAAAATATTCAAATTCGTCGCTCTTGTTATTTTATTATTTCGCTCAGTGTTGTACCTGTAAACCATTCCGCGTTTGTAAATATGTTGTACTTAATTTTTATAATAAAAAAAACTGGTAGATAATTTATGCAGGCTAACTTTTTAAACAGTGTCCAAATTTTTGGAGCAAGTTCAGTTCATGATACTGAACTACTTTCTATAAAAAAAGTTATTAAAAAATCGATAAAAATTTTTCGTCCCCCCATACAAATCACTCAGACGGATTTTGTATGGGAGGACGAAATTTTTTTATCGATTTTTCACTCAGAATACGCGATAATTAACTTACATTAAAACCTCCGTACAAGTACCTGTGTTGTAAATTTTACCAGGTTCCCGTCTCGGTCGGAGGCGCCCAGCGGCGGCGTGGGCAGTTTAATTTTTCGCATCATAAAATTGGGTCGTGACGTGATTCGGGCGCCTCCTTTACCGCCACTATATCATAATATTCACGCCCTAGAAATTGCTAACATCTACCACTAGTTTACCAGGAAATATGGACTGGTATTACGAAGTTATGAAATGAAATATTTCCTGCGTAGACAGAAGATTAGGTATAATACAAATACCACAGACAAATTCTCAATACTTTATTGCTCCTCAAACTACATGCAGGCTACATAATATGTTGTATGATCCTACACTCATTTAAGGACCCTAGCTGTTGGGCACAAAATATATATTTGCCGCAAAAACAACTACCTAGGTGGGCCGTGGTTGAGTTAAGTATCATATAAACTAAACGCACACTTTTTCGCACCGCGCCGCATCGTAATTTTTATGGTCTAACAACCCGCCATTATTATAATTTCCGCCCGCTTGCTAAGCGTGGTCATTCGCTCTTACTACTTGCGGCCCTAGGCGCAGTCTACGCCATAAGGGACAAAGACGTGAAAGTGTAAATCCTTTCACGTCATAATTTATAATAAAATTCGACGCTTCAGTTTGCTTCGACAGAGTATATTATTTCCATTATGAAATCTGGCTTAATGATGTTATAAATACCGCAAGAACATCATTTACCCATTATTTACGCGATCGGTCAGCGTATTCTGTGAGTTATCGAAACGGCTGACGTTCATAAATGGCGATAGATTGTGGGTTAAAATCATTTTCCGTGGCGTACAATTGGGCCCATAACCCCTTTATGGGCGGGAGCACACCTGCCGTCGGTTAATGGTGTTTTCTATGGAGTTTGGCGAGCTCTATGTAATCGCCATTACATTCTGATAATATTTTCAATTTTATTACATATTTCTTTGCATTGTAAGCTTTTTTTAAATGTCGACATAGATTCTGAGTAAACAATAATATCCTCACCGTAAAACTGGGCCCATAACATTATTGGTACAATTCACAAAAAACATTCACCGCAATCATAACCAGTTTTACATACGCAGATGATTTGGAATTGGCTTCCAAGACCGATCTTTTGAAGTCTTCAAAGAATCTGTAGCATTGCAAGCGTAATTTAGTTCGGTCGCGCAAATTCGACATTCTGTTTTGACACTTAGACTGTGTCTTAGATCCTGTGTCCACGAGCACGGTTTCTACACGGCACGGCGGCGCCGCCGGTCCGGCATCGGCCGTGTTACGTTATATACAGACCTCCATTTAAAACTGGCATCGGCCGGCCTGACCGGCGCCCCGGGCCGGCGGCGCCGTGATGTTTAAAACTGACCGAAGAGGCCCTTATCGACTAAGGCAAAGACGTTCTGTAAATAACCACATGGTCGATTTATAAATTTACAAGTGAAATCAAAGTCACTTCGTTTCCCGAATAGCGTTTTATTAATTACATTTTCCATCTTTTTTTACACCTTAATTTATATCCTTGCAAAAAAATGTTAATTAAGCAATACATAAATTACCCGTTAAACTAACGTGCATCGCGGATGGTACAATTTCGGCTGCCTTAATTTCGGCTAGCTTAATTAAATTTCAGGGAGTTCCTCTAAAAAATAAGACGTGAGAGGTGAAATTTATACGGAGCAATAAAGTCTCCCGGAATTGCGGGTGATGAGCCATTAACCATTCTTACGGTAGAAAATTGTTTTGACCTCAACCCTTACCTTGGATTTTGATTTAAAAACTAGTATTTGAAGGACGAGCCGTGTGGTTCCCGACAGAGTAGAATAGACTTTAGGAGTAGTTTTACCCCTGACCAACTGTTGAGCCTTTACACAGCTCAAGTCCGCTCATGTATGGAGTATTGCTCCCACCTATGGGATGGATCTGCCCGCTATCAGCTCGAAGCCCTGGAAGCTATCGACAGACGTGCCAGAAGACTCGTTGGTGATGAGTTGCTTACGGCAGGACGGCTCCACAGCCTCGAACATCGCCGACTGGTAGCAAGTCTGTGTGTCTTCTACAGGTTGCACTTCGGGGAGTGTGCGCAGGAATTACATAATTTAATTCCCCCTGCACCATTCCACCATCGGACAACACGACGTGGACAGGGATTCCACCCATTTGTGGTCGAAATTCCTCCTCATCGTACCTCTCGATTCGCCTCCTCCTTCATTGTGCGAACCGCTAAGGTGTGGAATTCCCTCCCTGCGTCGATGTTTCCCCATACATATAATTTAGGGATTTTCAAGGCAAGAGTGAACAGGCATTTTTTGAGTCTGCGTGATACACCTTAGACCTCATCTTAGCTTCCCATCAGGCTAGATAGAGATCAAACGCACTCAAATTTCTAATAAAAAAAAAAAAAAAAAAAAAGAGTCCAAGCCTTCCCGTGGATGTCGTAGAAGGCGACTTAGGAACAAGTTAACATAGCTAATAAACATCAATGAGACCTTTCCAACCCGTCTGGCCAGCGTGGAGAGTGTGCCTACACAATTCCTCTGGCTACTCTGGCCAAGTATGGCTCTGGTCGTACAGAGGGTCGCGCTCCTGCAGTGGAGACGAAAGGCCTGATGATGATGATTTGAGGGCTAGTTAATACTCCATATTTACTTCGGGTATAGCACGTTGTCAAAGACCGATCGTGATGAAGAAGCCTGTTGAAATGAAACCCTCTGCCCCCCCTGGGGGCCTCAGGACCTAAAGTCAAGTATCACACTAGAATACGATTTGTCACCGTATAGGTATAATTTATTTCTTCTCCCGTGATGGCCCAAGGCCCACGACTACGTCACAAATGTCGCGATTACCATTTATTGTTAGTTTCAGTAAATTTAATGATTATCGCTATAAAATAAAATACGTTAACTATTTTGAAAATGAATTTTGCTCAGGTAATTCAATCACACACATGGCAACACTCCCGACTGATGACGTATTCTTGGGCCAATCAAGTGACCCAGCTGTCACGGGAAGAAAACGTTGTTTTATTAAACCATAATTTCGGCTAGCTTAATTAAGTTTCAGGGGGTTGCTAAAATAATAAGGTGTGCGAGGTGAAATTTATACGGAGCAATAAAGTCTGCGCTAACTAAACAGCGTATTGCCATTAACCATTTTTACGACGTAAATTTGTTTAGACCTCAACCTCAGTTGCTTCTTTTCTCACGCAGATCGTAAAAACCGATCGAGGAAATAGGCGAACTTCTAAGAAATTATCACTATTTTGTAATTTATTTTCCATCCACACGCCCATTTTCAAGCTAGACGTGGCCTATTGTCTTGTGGCCCTGGGCGCTGTCTACCTGTTTGTTTTCTATGTGTGTACGTGGCCAACATTTTTGTTTTATTCTGACTAAAGGCATAGCTTGATAACGGTCATACAATGATGACAAATAGAACCAACGGTTTAACGTGCCTTCGGAAGCACGGAGGAGCTCGAGTAAGTAATTTTAATGTCACTGTGTCACCCATCCAAGTGCAGACCACGACCGGCGTTGCTTAACTTGCGAAAGCGCTAGTACAATAAGGCCACCGCGCATTAACCATTTTTACGATGGAAATTTATTTAGACCTCAGTCTGAACCTTGGACCTTTGTAACAATGCGTATAATAAGGCTACTCCACCTTGAGCATTTACATCATGATTTAAGGTGACGTGGCTTCACAATTTGCAATACTGTGCGTGTTTTTGAAAAATGACTGTTATTAAACTACTACAGTTTATTCCGCAAAAAATTTACATAAAAATCTTAAGGATTTTCTACAGACACCCACAATAGCCAAAACACGATTGAGCATTTTTGGCTTGATAGAAAAAAATCACAAACATACCTCTAAATTTGCCTTTATAATACATATTACTATTTTATACAATCACCTTTTTATATGAAAATTATACCAAAAAATGTATTATCTAAATATGTATCCGTTTTGGCTACAAATAAAATTATAAATATAATAAAAAAATATTAAAAAAAAACAGTGAAATATTCTTTGAAACAGAAGAAAGGCCGGGAGCCGTGGTCGACGATATTTCGCAGTGTTTTATTTATTATTTTTTTTGTATTATATTTATATTTTTTTTTGTAGCCAAAACGGAAAGATATTAAGATACTACAATTTCAAGGATGACTATGTCGGTCAGAGTACAGGAGCTCAGTACGAAGGCTATTCCATTGCAAAGAGGCGTGAGACAGGGAGATGTCATATCTCCAAAACTGTTCACCGCTGCTCTGGAAGATGCCTTCAAGCTTCTAGAATGGAAAGGACTGGGCATTAACATCAATGGCGAGTATATCACTCACCTTCGATTTGCCGACGATATCGTTGTCATGGCAGAATCGATGGAGGACTTAAGTACGATGCTTGAAGACCTAAATCGAGTTTCCCAACAGGTTGGCCTGAAAATGAACATTGACAAGACGAAGGTCATGTCGAACATGCACGTAACGCCTTTACCTGTTTCTGTTGGAAGCTCCACCCTCGAAGTTGTAGACCAGTATATCTACCTGGGTCAATTGATCCAAGCAGGAAGTTCCAGCTTCGAGGAAGAGGTCTTTCGACGAATCAAAAAAGGTCTGGCTTGGGCTTGGCGCGGGTCCCTCTTAAAGGTTTGTATACTTAGACATGCCATAATTTAGGTACATAGGTACATACTCAATTTACAAATTTACATTATTTTAAATTTCGTAATTATTATAATTCAATTTAATTATGACATAACAAACAATGTAATCTCTGTCCATCCATATAACTAATTTTAGGTTTTTAGTTTGTTAGTTTGACGTCTTTGGAGAAAACGTGCAGTGCAGTTTGTTGCCGCTTCTTCTGCACTTGCGCCTAGGAAGCGGCGTAAACTTAGCTTTAAGTAACGATTTGACGTCAACATTTGTGCAAAACAAAACAGTGACTATTATTAAGAGATATTATAAATATCCTATGATAATAAAGATATTTTGAATCTGAATCCGTCTCGGCTGGGCAGCGTTCGGGAAGTTACGCAGTGTCTTCTCGTCCAAAATACCTCAGTGCCTCAAGACGAAAGTGCTTAATCAATGTGTGTTACCAGTGATGACTTTTTCGTAATGTAAAAAGTCAAAATAGCTTTTTATGTTATAGTTAGGTAAGTATTTAACTAAAAAGTCCAATTTTAAATCGAATTTCAGATGCATATAGGTACGCTTAGAAATTGTTACTTTTTATTCAACTACGGCAATGCCCGAAAGGATGATTGTGTATGTATGTCCGACTCTATTATAAACAACGTCTAAAATAATATACTGAAACTATTGTAAGGGTCAATTCAAAGGAACATAATATCGACATATGAAAAATAATATTTGGCTTTCCATACAAACTCGGATCAACTGATCGACCAAAACTATTTTTCATATTTCGTTACATGTTCGTTGGGGAAAGTTGTTCATTATCATAGACTGAATCAACCCTTAAAATAGTTTCAGTATATTTTGTTAGGACTTGTTTGTATTTAAAAAAAAGTTTTAAATTGTAAAATACATACATTATACAACGTGGAAGTGACATACCCGTAATAAATCGAACCACGGTCTATACTAGACCATTATAGTATAATGAAATTAAAATAACAGCCAAAGAACAAAAATAAATCAGAATTTCCACACAAAAGTGTGCAGCTGCTCAGGCAATTTGTATGGGAATGTAAAATTTTGTTTGGTTTTTCGACTGTTATTTTAATTTCATCACTATAATGATCTAATATAGCCCGTGGTTCGATTTATTACGTGTATGTCCCTTCCACTTTGTATACATATATATATTTATATATTTATTTATTTATATTTATTCCTATAAAAAAGAAGCACAAAATCTCTTCTTTCTTTAAAACAATCTCAATGTATTTCTTCTCGAGCGCACAAAAACCTAAGTTTCTTAGCGCCTCGTACGCGAATTGGCTTACAATTGCAAGATTGTGCATTTAAATGCACCTTTTCGTTCTGCAGCAAAAATCCGGGCTTCGGCGCCATCCCCTGTCGCCGCAACCGCAGTCCATTTGCCTTTCGATTTAATTTCCATTCGTAGCAGCTGTGTAGCTACATTTAAGCAAATGGAGTTTGTAACCGTTGCTTTTCTAACATTTTAACGTATGGATATTACATTATCATGGATTTTGTATGTAATAATTTTATTATATTCATCATCATCATCATAACCCTTCTTCCGCCCACTGCTGAGCACAGGCCTCTCTTCTTCGACGCCACCCATCTCGGTCCTGTGCTGCACTCATCCATCGCGATCTACGACATTGTTTATATCATCAACCCATCGCATAGGCGGACGCCCAACACTTTTCTCACCCATTCTGGGCCACCATTTAGTCAGTGCCTTGCTCCACTTGTCATCACTCCGACGGGCCAGGTGCCTGTGCCCAGTTCCACTTTAAGTTTATTGCCGTTTTACCAACATCTCGTACTTTAGTACGTTGTCGGATTACGGTGTTAGGAACGAGATCCTGTAACCTGGTGCCAAGCATAGCGCGCTCCATATGGCTCTCTGTGCGACTCTTAGTTTGTGCACAGCCTCGATCGTGAGAGTCCATGTCTCAGCACTGTACGTCATAGTGGGCAGGACACCTGGTTGTATTGGCGGGTCTTCAGGTCTAATCATATTAAAAAATCACAATAAAATACATAGGTTAAAAAAAACCTATAAAATCTATCATGCCGATCTGGGACAAAAGAAAAAACATAGAAAGTACTAGCTGCTTTTCTTCCCGCGCGATCGTAAAACCTGATCGAAGGAATGGGCTTGAATTTTGACTTACAATATCTACTGATGCGATGAGGCAATGCGGCTAGCAACCCATCACTATTTTGATTAGGTACCTCGCTCGCGGATATTTTGTTGTGACCATTTTGATGACACGTGTTGCGGTCATTTGAATGTATTTGAGTATTCGACTAAATTTCCTGCAGGTTATCAGATATACATCTTTCGATCAGCTTGACGTCGTCAGGGATGATATGAGTGCCAGTTAGTTTTACAACCAAGGATGCTTAAGACCGGGCGAAGAAAAAGCTGGATAGTGGACCCCGGGCTTCACAGCATTAACAGCCGAGAAAATGCAACTGGGAATGCGCTGAGATGTTTGTTTGTTTTTCTTGTATGTAAGTGGCAAACACTGGTGTCAGATTTTTTAAGCTGCCTACAGGCATCTGACATAGCTTTACGACTGCCATACAAAGACAGCCGGGACCAACGGCTTTTACGTGCCTTCCGAAGCACGGAGGAGCTCGAGAAAAATTTTGTACCACTTGTGGTCACCCATCCAAGTACGGACCATGCCCGGGGTTGCGTAACTTGTAAAAACGCTAGCAATGCGTACTCCCACCGGCCCACCGAGCTTCTGTGCTGAGATGAAAGAGAGAGAGGGCGTTATATATCGCATTGTCTTTGTATCCGCTTAATTCCGCTAGTTAGAGTGATTGAAGTCGAGTAGCTACGTTATAAAGGTACAATATAATTCGGAGATATGTCTGGCAGTAATTTGGGGATAAAGTGGCGGTGCGTACTTGTAAATCTTTGGGGTTAAGCTGTGCGGTCGTGAATCTTCGTCTAAATTGGGATTTAAACCGTGAATAAGCTATTTATTAACGCCTTCATGTCTAACAAGAATATCCAAAATAGTATAATAACAATTTTTTTAAGGACTGTTAGATAGATAGATAGATAAGATGTTTATTTGTAGCTTTAGTCACACACATACAGAAAATATACAACATAAGAACATAATAAAAAACACAAGAAAGACGGAAACTTGCACTTAGTTTTTAGACCAAAGGGAGTTTATGGAATATACAGGGTCTAACAAATACTGAAACTATTTCATGGGTGAATTTAGTGCATGATATTGAACAACTTGCCCCAAACAACATGAGAAATACGAAAAAAAAAATTGCAATCCGACAAGTTCTGCGGATAAAAAAGGTATTTTCATCTCATCTATTCCAAAAACGATGATTTTATCCCAAATATTTGGGGCTAAAGTCACTGGTAATTCTCTAGAAACTGAAAAGTAAAAAGTAAATTCCCTAGGCGTTAAAACACATTTGAAAACCGAATACGAATGTAGAATTAAAAATAATATTGGCAGTCAGCTAAAAAAAAGAAGAATTTAGTTTTCAAATAATACCTAAAATATAGGCAAGGGGGTCGTAGTTTTTAAAATTGGAATACAACACGTTTTACGTGGATGACTGTACGAATAGGTCAAAATGCTTTGGTTCTCTTGCTTCAAAATAATAATTCATTAAAAACCAATAAAAACGCGTAATTTTTGTCTTTGATTTAAATAGTAATTTAATTAAGTAACTATTAGGTTATTTTTACAACTATTTTAAATGTGACAAATTTCTTGATGAGGCCGATAGTAAATAAATATGAAGTTAACGTATAATATACATATTTAAATATATGTACACAAGGAAAAAATAATGAAACGATTCTAATGACTGTAAAATTTATAAGATACGGTGGTCCTAGAAAAATATTTTCATAGTACTTCTTCCGTGAAAACACCACTAAATAAAGGTTAATACTGTTAAACTCTGATTAGGTATATGTAGGTATTCTACTTTCGTTATAGGTATATATTTGCTTTTTCTCATAGATGGAGATGAAAAGAAGAATGTGCTACACGGTGTACGGTAATAGTTTTATCTCGGGTGATATACTTGAATCCCTCGCTTCACTCAGGATTCCACCGTGGAATCCCTCGCTACGCTCGTGATTCTATTGTGGCATCCTTCGTTTCGCTCTGGATTCAAAGTAGCGCCCTCGCGTTAAAACTATTACCTTTACGCCTTGTAGCACAATCTACTATTTTATACTTTTTATAAATTTAAAACCAAAGTACCGGCCCGGCCAGTATTACAAACGTAGGTATTTTGCTTTTTATACTTAGTAAGAAATAGAAAGAGTGAATTCAAAAACCTGTGGCAACTATCAGCCCTTTACCCTACATTACATCTTACCCCGGAAGATTACCTTGGAATTGAATCATACAATATACGAGTACCTAGTCGAGTACGTACATAACTAGACGAATCCTGTCTTTATGCTAAATATTCTAATTCTAAAAAACCCGTGTGCTTTCGGGTTAGAATAGGACCACTCCATCTCTTCCTGGGGATGTCGTAAGAGGCGACTAAAGGATTAAGCACAAACATCTTGTGCTATATTTGCATTCCCATGGAAGGTCAACGGCGGGCGGCGGCCGTTTGTAAAACTTTTCGCACAAATACATTCCCAAAGAGGATTGACGTCAGGCAGGCGGCCGGTCGTAAAAGTATAGCCAAATCATTTAAACTGTTCTGGCTATTTCTTCTCCATTTCACAAGGTCTTTGGCATCATTTGGTGACCATTGACATGCATGTTATATTTGGAGAAGAAAAAGCGGGAAAGCGCACCGCGGGCTCCGAAGCAGCACAGCTGAGGATGCAACCGGGTACGCGCTTAGACGAAGAAGATTCTATTTAAAAAAAAATTACGGTTTGCGCTTCTACTCGTATTAGACAAAATGAAAACGGCTTGATACATTTAATAACTAGATAGGAGGTAGGTACCTACTCGTAATCGTAAGCATTACGAACAAAAATTAAAAATAATTCCGAGACGCTAACTTTTCTTCCAAGAGCTCTTTATCTGAGAGTTTCCGACCAAATTCTCTGTAATTTCGCATGACCTTTTGTCAATGTTTCAGATTTTGTCTAAAAGTGAATTTTTATAAACTCATTTACGACGCCATCGGAGTTTCGCAAGACGGCGAATTGAAAAAGTTCCGGATTTAATTCCGGCTTCGAACAAAGCTGCTTTGGCTTCCGATGTGTTTTATTTTATTTACTTACTTTGTATCCATTTCGGTCTCTTTGTGCTTATGTAATTAGTGAGGCGCAGTTTTTTTTGCCATGCCAAAATATACTTAAATGCTTTTTGATAAAACATGAAGTCATAGAAAAAAAAAAACTTAGGCAACTTTATTGCCTTTCTTATTATTTAAATTATTTTTGTTCATAAATATTTGCAAGAGGTAAAAACTATGAAACGTTCTTATTTGTCGAAAGAAACGAATTCAATTCGCTTTTGCAATGGCAACATTATTTTAAATCTTATTGTTTCAATTATTTTCCTGGCGTTAAAATTTTTCCACATTTTGCAATGTTTGCTCATTAGCTGAACGTTTCGTGCTGGGGCATTTATAAATTTCTTGATTAAATATTTCTAAATTGCAAACCGTAATTTCCCATATATACTCCTTGGCGTAATGATTAATACGCTACTTCGTCACTCCGGAGGTTCTGGGTTCGATCCCCAGCCAGGGCAAGATGGAAAATGGTCTTTTTCGAACTGTCCTGGGTCTTGGATGTTTATACGTAAAAAGGGCATAACTAACATTTTTTTCAAATTTTAGTTAAGGTGACATGGGTTCACAATTTGCAAAATTGTGCGTGTTTTAAAAAAATCACTGTTATTAAACTACTACAGTTTATTCCTTAAAAAAATTCATAAAAATCTTAAGGATTTTCTACAGACACCCACAATAGCCAAAACACGATTAAGCATTTTTGGCTCGATAGAAAAAAATCACAAACATACCTCTAAATTTGCCTAAATTTGCCTTTATAATACGTATTACTATTTTATACAATCACCTATTTATATTTATATATAATTTTTTCTGTAGCCAAAACGGATAAATATTTAGAAAATACATTTTTTGGTAAAATTTTCATATAAAAAGGTAATTGTATAAAATAGTAAGACGTATTATATAGGCAAATTTAGAGGTATGTTTGTGATTTTTTTCTATCGAGCCAAAAATGCTCAATCGTGTTTTGGCTATTGTGGGTGTCTGTAGAAAATCCTTAAGATTTTTATGTATTTTTTTGAGGAATTAACTGTAGTAGTTTAATAACGGTAATTTTTCAAAAACACGCACAGTATTGCAAATTGTGAACCCAGGTCGCCTTAAATACATATTCGGAATCAGGAAAAAAAGGCCTATTTGCCTAATTTTTTCTAGAACTTTATCGCTAAGCTCTCCAAAGATACAATAAGCCCAAAAGGCACATTTGATACAAATATTCAAATTTAATAAAATAAAAAGGCATATCTTGCTATTATTACAATGAAAGGGCCTAAATTATACAGTTAGAGAAAAAAAATGCTTTAGATACTCTTCCTTACAATAAATTAAAAAGGCACATTTGGGTCATGTTAGAAGAAATAGGCATAATTGACAAAACAAATGTCCTTTTGATTGAATTTTCAGTGACTTCATTTATTCATAATTTTAAAAGAAAAGTCTTAGCTAACCAGTTATGCCTTATAATTACTAAAACACATTTTTAAAGATTTCTTATGATTTTAGAACAAAAAGGCACATAAAGTTAAAAATGCCTTTTCATTGCAAAACTCCATATTTTTTTCTTTAAATAATACAAAGAAAAGGCATAACTGGTTATTTATGACTTTTCTTTGTATTTTTATTATTTTTACTACATTTATATTGTAGTGTGTACCAGATATGTACTTACTTAACTTTCCCTAATGCATATTATTCTAGTGTATGAATTATGTTGTTAGTGTCAATACAACGTTTGGGTCAGACACTCGTGTATCATTTCGCTCCCCTCAACCCGCACACTTTAATATTACGAAGTTGAAACAAAAAATGATTAATTAAAAAAAACTTTGAAATAAATATACATACTTACCTACCCTAAATTAGAAGTGTATTAGCCAACTGTGT
Source organism: Acrobasis repandana (assembly GCA_963576875.1). NCBI lineage: Eukaryota > Metazoa > Arthropoda > Insecta > Lepidoptera > Pyralidae > Acrobasis > Acrobasis repandana. Next base: position 10,815,465 of record OY756233.1, on the reverse strand, counting down.
TTTTTTTAAACAAATGTAAAAATATCTTTAACCCAATTTACTCGACTTTTAGAAAATGTTAGATTTGCCCTTCCTTGTTACGACGGCAGTATGTATTTATTATAAAACTAGCTGACCCGGCGAACTTCGTTTCGCCCTTTCCCGTTCCCTTTTCCATAATTTCTCACCGTTTAAACCTTCCCTGGACTTTCATGAATATTTCAAGACCAAAATTATCCAAATCGGTTCAGCCGTTCTCGAGTTTTAAGCAGACTAACGAACAGTAATTCATTTTTATTTATATAGATAGATATTGTATCGTTGAGTTAGTAACTAACTTTGGGTTAGCTACATCAGTGTGATTGTCCTTATATATTTATATGTATCGCAAGTGGTAAGGGTGATAATAAATATGCATTCTGAGGCTTTCTTAATCACCACGCAATTAATTGGAACCTGGGATTTTGATTTTACAACGAGTATTTGATGGGTGAGCCGTGTGGTTTCCGGCAGAGTAGAATAGAACCACTCCAAGTCATCCCGTTGACGCCGTAGAAGGCGACTTAGGAAATATAAGCTAAACAAAGCTTGGACATCAATGAGATCTCTCCAATCCGTCTGGCCAGCGCGGAGAGTGAAGGCCAAATCCTCTAGCTGCTCTGGCCAAGTATGGCTCTGGCAGTAAAGAAAGGGTCGTGCTCCTGCAGTGGAGACTAGAAAGACCTAATGATGATGACCCAATTAATAGGTACAAATAAATAAAATATACAATATAACAAAAGCCCAGGAAGTAGTTTTTATACCAAAAACGCCACTCTGAGAAAGGGTACTTGTAGATTATGTATCATTTGTTTATCCATATAGGTACCATTTTCGAAACTTCCAAAAGAATCCGTTTCTCTAATTTCATGCCAACAGCAACCAAAGAGCTATTATGTTAAGCTACTAGAGACGACACCACATATAACTGTTTTCAAACTTCACTTAGTCGCTTGCTAGCTCTTATGCGCCTATTTCTTTCGGCAGTTTATATGCGAAAACTATACGAAAACATGGCAAACATATGGAACGTAACTTTCCATCGATAAGCAACCAGATTTCATTGTTTAAAATAAAATACGTACCTATATGATAAAATTCACGCCGCCATATATTCAAAAATAGAAAAGGGGCCAATGTTTGAGATAGCTGATCTATATATTCTATGTCAATGACAGCATTCGACTTATCCTATTTTCTTTCCTACCAGTGTACAGCCTCAGACTTCTACTACCCATACAACTTGTCCAGAACCACAGCTGCCGAGTCGGGGCGAATAGCGGCAGTGCGGAAATCGTTGACCTTGGATTGGTTGGCGGTTGAAGATAGCAGGCAACGGGAGATGGTGGCAGCTTTCGAATTTGAGTCGGCTCCACCGTTGAGGATGCTAAACACAGACTGCATAGCGTATCCCAGACCTTCATCGGGGAAGATTGGGAGACTAATGTTAGAGTTACTCAAGTAAGTTCCTAATTTTCTATGGTAAAGCTTGGTATACTACTTGTTAGGTCTATTTATTATCATCTGAGCGTATTCCCGGGTACATCCTCAGCGGTAAACCGTCAGTGGCCGGGGTCCGTTACCTAACCTAGGTGATTTGACGGGTAACTGGTTTTTACACAGAGCTACTGCCGTCTGACCTCCGCAACCCAAAGGGTAGACCAGAACCAATCCTAGGCTAGGTTTACAAACGCTTAGATGGCGTTCGGGACTCAAGCTTTACGTGCCTTCCTGCAGCAGCTGAAGCATGGAATCATCTTTCTTATCGGATAATCAGGTGATTCAGGCCTGCAATATCTTAACCAGACTGAAAACAACTTTAACAAATTATGCTTCCCAGAGTGATTTGAACCTACGACCTCCGGATCACTAGGCAAACTCTTTGACCACTGGAGCAAGCAGTCAAAAAAATCCTTGGTCATTATGGAAATTCTTTAGAACGTCTACGTCCGTCCGAATTCTAATGAAACCATCACATGCTTGACCGTTTTTCCAGGAATTTAGAAGGCGATGACAGCGTTCTGATCATGGAAATGATCCAAACACTGGTGAATGCCAAACTGCTGGTGGAAACCTCTGCCATGGAGGCCGAGCCGGACTTCGAGGCTCTGATCAAGACGCCCAAAGTGATGATGGGAGAACCACACACGACTTTCCCGAGGATTCTGTCCATGATATGGATGATGGCGACGGACCCACCGACTGTTGTGAAGCATGGGTGGTGTCCTATTAGCCAGGTTTGTTTATATTATTTGATAGAGATGTTTCATCATTCATCATCATTTCAGCCGCATAACGTCCACTGCTGGACATAGACCTCTCCCAAGGTTTTCCAAAATGACTGATCTAGAGCGGCCTGCATCCAGCGCTTTCCAGCGACTTTGGTCAGGTCGTCTGACCACCTTGTGGGTGAGTGTCTTACGCTTCGCTTGCCAGTACGTGGTCGCCATTCGAGAACCTTTTTGCCCTATCGGCCATCGGTTCGTCGCGCTATGTGTCCCGCCCACTGCCACTTCAACGAGCTAATCCGCTGGGCTATGTCCGTGACTCTTGTTCTCCTACGAATTTCATCATTTCTGATTCGATCACGTAGAGAAACACCAAGCATAGCCCTCTCCATAGCGGGTTGAGCTACCTTGAGCCTTTTTATGAGACTCATAGTAAGGGACCACGTTTCAGAGTCATAAGTCATCACTGGTAACACACTAGGACACTGGAGAGATGTTTGTTGTAACCTAACCAGTAACCTCGTCAAATCACCTAGGTTAGGTAGCGGATCCCGGGCTCTGAAGCGTTACCGCTGAGGATGCAACCGGGAATACGTTCGGATGATGATGATGGCCAATGTTTGTTGTACCTTTTCATCTAAGCGCGTTATCGGTTGCTTCGAAGTTTGTTACTATCCAAAGATAAATCGAGACCAGAAATCCAGAACCAAAAAAACGTTTTAGACCGATAAAGATATAATGTCCAATTCTAGGCTCAAATCCACATGACGTCATGTATTCCACCTGGTTGTAGGAGAAGTGCTCATTCTTCTTCTTCACTGGTATCAGATTTTTTGACCTGCGAAAGGCATTAAACTAAGCTAAATAACTGACATCTAGTCATCATCATCATCAGGTCTTTTTTAGTCTCCACTGCAGGAGAACGACCCTCTCTGTACTGCCAGAGCCATATATTAGCACTAGCAGTCAGAGGATTGGGCCTACACTCTCCATACTGGCCAGACAGTTTAAAGAGGTCTCATTGACAACCTCCGTGGCGAAATGGTTAACACGCTAGACCGCTAATCCGGAGGTTCTGGGTTCGATCCCCAGCCAGGGCAAGTTGGAAAATGGCCTTTTTCAAATTGTCCTGGGTCTTGGGTGTTTATGTATATATGTATTTATCATAAAATATAGTATCGTTAAGTTAGTATCCCATAACACAAGTTTAGAACTTACTTTGGGGCTAGCTTAATCAGTGTGATTTGTCCCTATATATTTATTTATTATTATTATTTATTGGTGTTTATAAGCTTTGTTTAGCTTGTGTTTCCTAAGTCACCTTCTACGACATCCACGGGAAGACTTGGAGTGGTCCTATTCTACTCTGCCGGGAACCACACGGCTAGACATCTAGTGACAACAGTCATTTTTAAACATTAGTTTAATAGTTTGCAGGTTCCCTCACGATGTGTTCCTTCACCGAACGCAAATTTTGGTCAATGAAAATGATCAGACTGTACTAGAAACTCAGTATCAGTTGTGCCGGGCCTGATACGTGAGTGTCACTACCGTTGCAGTGCTCCTGGCTCCATTTTCAGGTGACCAATTACGTAAAGAGAGCCAGGCCGACGCAGATAGCGAAGAACATGCGTATGCTGGAGCCCATGATTGCTCGCGCCCGATACATCATGGAAGATTTCATCCAGAAAATCACGCCGATAAACATGTATCAGAAGAAAACTACCAGGAAGAACTCCAAGGTACGTGTTATCTGTTACTTTCATGTAAGATCTTTAGATGACAATGTCTGTTCCTAAAACTAAGTGAAAACAGTGTTTTTATTCAGCTTGCTCTGTTTGTTGGTGTTTATTTGCAAAAGTGGCTCAAACAAAAACCCGTTCCCGTATTTCTAGGGAACTACCGAATATTGGATAAATAGATATTATTTGTATTATAACCATAACAAGTGATGCATTTACGTTAGTAAAATATATTTACAGTAATAAAAATATGTTTAATAAATAAAATTACAACTTTCCCTGACATTTCCATTTTTTGGGAACGTTCCCGGAAATCTAGGGAGCGGGAACGGCACATCACTAAATAAATAATAAATAGTATGTTTTGTGAATATTTTATCTGAAATTGCTTGTACTGCATGAAATCAAATTTCAATTTTGCACACTTTCTTTATCTGTAGTAGATTTCCTACATTTACGGAAATAAAGAATTTGATTTGATTTGTGTTGATTACTTTTTGTGGAAATGTTTTGAGGAGTGAATGAAAAGGATGTAAGAGATGATATTAGAGAGGGCTTAGTTTGATATGAGGAAGGGTCATAAGCGGACTATATTTATAATTCAAAGCTTGATTGTTTGTTTTTCGTGTATGTAAGTGGCCAACACAAGTGTCAGAATTTTCATGCTGCCTAAAGGCATCTGACTTAGCTTGACGACTGCCATACAATGAGAGCCGGGACCAACGGCTTTTACGTGCCTTTCGAAGCACGGAGCAGCTCGAGAAATTTTTGTACAACTTGTGGTCACCCATCCAAGTACGGACCATGCCCGGGGTTGCTTAACTTGTTACAACGCTAGCAATTCGTACTTCCACCGGGCCACCGAGCTCCATATAATAGAACGAATGTATAATAGAACACAAAACTGTAAGACTTATTTTTTTTGTAACTTTTTTACTCCCAAATTTTTAATAAATGGCTAACCTAGACTTCACTATTTCACGGAGGCCGTTGGCCTCCCTGCTCACCGGCCGCCCGCACGCATCGAGCTCTGTAGCGGGTGATTGGAGGTTTTTGGTATGCATTTGTCGGCTGATATCTTGATAAGTAACTAAGTATATAATTATGTCAGAATATGTATTTTTAATTTCGCGTAAAGAATACTTTAATTGAATATAGCTACGAGGTTCAAAATCACCCTGTATTACAATGACTATTATTGTTGGATTAATCTCTAATATGATTTTTCTTGTTTTCGACAGATAAGCAAATCAACCGACGCCCTAACAGTAAAAAGACCATTCCGAGCTTTCGACCTAGTTAGTATGATTCTTTATCCTCGATGTGTTTCAATCCAGGTCATCTCTCAGAGCTTTGAAATTCTTCCAGCTTCGTTCAAAGGAAATCACTCAACATAAGTCATCAGTTAGCGGCACTGTGCCTTTAAATATTTAAGCACTACTAAGGGCGTAGCCAGGTTTCTGTTAAAGGAGGCGAAGAAAGGCCAAAAATGTACCTAAAGGCGAAGGTGGTGCCAGATCTCAAATTATTTATCTTATATTTATATAATTTCCCCTCGTTCTTAGCGACAGATTGAAAATGGCGGCTGATGTTACCATATATGTTTCTGCACTCCCCCCAGATTTTGTCCCACCTAAAAAAATCTAGATCCAGTACTACAGTTATGATAAATGACGTGTTAGTGTATATATCTGTAACATTGTTATTCTAGGAGATAAATAGCCTAAAGCCTGCTATTGTTCCAGGAGAGAGCAAGTCTAGAACAGCTGATAGACATGACGACGAAGATGCCGTCGAACACTAGCTCCTTCGCTGCCGAGCACGTGCCCAATCTCGACTTCAGTAGAGGGAACGCAATGTTCGTCACCGCTAAAGCCAATACGTTGCGAATGTGCCGGGTTGTGATCGCACTTGGCAACATGATCTGGATCACAATGATGATCTATGATTTGTAATAAAACTTCTGTTTAGTAAAATATTTCTTTATTTGAATATTCCTAAACTAGTAGTTCGCCGCGAACTTAGACCTCGCGATTTTTTATTAATATTTCAAAAACTACTGAACCGATTTTGATGCCCAACAAACTTGAAAATTCTATTGATATTTCCTACATGCCTACCAAATTTCATCAAAATCGGACCATCGGTTCGGCAGTTATCACAATAACTGCCGAACCGATGGTCCGATTTTGATGCAACAACAAACATACATACATGTTTTCGCCCCAACTTGAATTATAGCCACCTTACTATAAGCATCATGATTGGACCTATCCATCCAGGTAGATTAACTCGTTTAAGTGGCAGTGGGCGGGACACACAGCGCGACGACCCGATGGCCGATGGGGCAAAAAGGTTATCGAATGGCGACCACGTACTGGCAAGCGAAAAGTGGGACACCCACCACATAAGGCACATCTTATCAATAGATATATTGATCTAAGAGATTCACTTCCTCTGCGAACCATGCAAAAGCTTTTTTCACCTTTTTTGTCCACAATTTTCCTCATACGTATGTACTTATTTTACTGGAAATAAAAAACCCTCTAATAAGTTGTACCTAAAACTGTTCTGGTAATCTGCGAAAAGGTAAAACTTTATAGAGCAACAAAAATGATACAAATCCATCGAAAGTAGTACAAATCTCTGAAAGTGAAAATCACTCATAGAAAAATGTCACTCTTGAAATCGCTCGACAATGGCTCACAGTGTAGCTACATCCTAATCCAAAAAGAATAAGATTTTAGATGCTAAGTCATCATAAGACCTGACATTGACAGTAGACAAGAGTAAAATTATGCATTGACGACAACATTGACAAACTAACGCAGATGTTATGTAGAAAGCAAAATAAATTTGTTTAAATTCTGAGAAATAACTCCAACAGTCAAATATTATGAATGAATTGAGATGGGACTAAAGCTGTGTGATATATTGTTTTATTTCCTGATCACGGTTAGTGAAGGCTTACTCGTCAATATTTTTTTACATTTAAGAAGACGGTACTCTGTCGCTCCTTCACTGGTCACTTCTGTGACTCGTCGGTCCTATGACTGTCGGTCCAGTGCCCCGTTGCCATCACTCCAACGACCTGGTTCCTGTAACCTTTTACTCTTAATACTCTTATTACATAAACTGCCACCATCGGGCATCAGCGATACGAAGATGTTTACCGCCAATACGCTGTTGTTCTGCACTTGGATGGGTGACAAGTGGGATTAAAAATGTTTCAGTTCCTTCGGAAGGCACGTTAAGCCATTGGTTCCGCTTGCCATTATTGTATGGCAGTCGCCAAGCTATGTCAGGCTTCGCATTTAATTAAGCTTCTTGAACACAAAGAAACACATAGTTCATCATCATCAGTTCCTTTTTAGTCCCGACTGCAGGAGCACGACCCTCTGTACTACCAATGCCATATATTAGCCAGAGCAGTCAGGATTTGGCCTACACTCTCAACGCTGGCCACATGGGTTGGAGAGGTCTCTTGATGTTTATGAGCTTTGTTTAGCATGTGTTTCCTAAGGCGCCTTCTACGATATCCACGGGAAGACTTGGCGTGGTCCTATTCTACCTACTCTTACTTTGTACTCTACTCTTATTTAGTTGTCTTCTGCGTCAACAAGTTTCGATGTGGATTTTGAGCTGCCTGAAGACCGATGGACGTTCAGACACTCGAAGCAGCAAGAAAATGAGGACGCGGCCTGTATACGGATAAGACCGCCCCCCAAAGTTATCGTCAGGAGGTTTTATGCCATATTGCCCTAGTCAGTATATTTTCTTTTATTTTCTAGAACAACTCTTAATTACCATACGATTTTTTTATGTTCCTTGGAATTTGTATTCTTCCCTTCGGGTATAGGAGAAAAGCAAAAACGTATGTACCATCTGCTTCTCTTCTCGCCCAGATCTTAAAAACTGATCGACGCATGCGTGACGTGCGGTGCGGTGCGGAATTAAAATGCGCTGTATCTTCGTCATTTATTGTTTCTCAGAGAAAAGAGAAAATATGAGTACATTATTTTTTATTAATCTAACCGATATGGGCCAAAAATATTTTTTCAGTCATCATGCCATTGTATTATCTTAATCTTTTTTTTTTACAAGTTTTATTGTTTACAAGCAATTATAGGTTTATCTACTCGTAAATATACCTAAATTGTTAATTGAGAGTAAATCGGCTGTTCAACTGCGACCGGAGATAGAAATTCGATTATACCTATTAGGTTTTTTAATATTTATTTGAAATGCCTCTGGTCGAAACTGGACATCGCATCATTATACATTAGACACTTATTACTTATACAAGAAGTAATATTTTATTACAAATTCACATATTCTTTTCCTAATTATTAGATACGAATCCTTTCGCAATATAATTTCGATAATACTTAGCTTTGCTCTTAGTCAAGAAAGTCACCTCATATAATCTGTAATGAAACAGATAAAGCAAGGAAAACGCCTTTTGCAAATAACGTATTATTTTGTTGAAAATAAGCGTTATATTTGGTAGTTAATGTTAAATGATTTCAAAACGGTAATTAAGTTTCGTTTAGCTGCGTAATGACCGTGTTCCGACGTACCTGTCTGTTTGCGTTTAATTATTACCAACAATATGATATTAAACTAATTATGCCGACGGACGTCCAAAATTTTACATCGCTGTAATTTAATCGGCGTATAATAATATTGGCCGTGTGGTGACGGCCAAATAGAGTACGATATGTCAATATTTCCGCTCCCACGACAGGAGCAGAAAAAGGTTAAAAAAAATTATTGGAAGGACAAAGTAACAATATGTCAAAACAGCGAAATCCTCTACGTTTGTTACTTTGTCCTTTAAATTTTTTTTTAAGGTCTTTATAACATTTAAAAAATATATACTTACATTTAGTCCTAAATGACTGCTAATCTAGGATTAATTGAATGATTCATACTTTTTAGAAAAAAAATCCGTAGTCTGGTTTTAGTTTTTAAACGGATACCTTGTAAAAAATTATATCTAGAATGGAATATCACAGTGCGGCGTGCCGCATACCGATTACGCGGCCCCACGTACTCAACGCTGCACTGCGTAAAGTGGAGCGTAGAGTTATATGCGTGAGATTGTTTTTTGCTCTTAAGGCTTAAGGTATATAAAAAGCCTACTGGCAGCATTTGTAAATCAGCCACTTCAATGTCATAATTTTTTCTTTTTCCAGCTTTGACAAAGAGCACGCAAACGCGGCGTTTCTCCATAAGTTCCGGGGCACGGTGTACGGTATGTCCGAGGGGGAAGATATCTTAGACCGGGAAGCAGCCTTCTATGCCGCCATATTGGCTCCCATGGTGTTCCTGCAACAGTATCGAGATACCTGGTGTCTTCTAGAGAGGGTAAATTTAACAATATCCAACTTAAAGTTATTTTTAACCCCCGACAAAAAGACTGGTGTTATAAGTTTGACGCTAATGTCTGTCGGTCTGTCTGTGGCACCGTAGCACTCGAATGGATGGACTGATTTCGATGCGGTTTATTTTACGTGAAAGCAAGTTTCCTTGCGGTGGTTCTTAGTTATGTTTGATGAAAATCGGTTTAGCCATTTAAAAGTTATGGGGGGTTAACGCTTGAAAGTCAGGGCTTTCTCTAGAAAATAATAGATGGCACTGCGGATATAGTTCCGCTATTCATCATTAGATGGCGTTCTTGCTTGTGTTTCTTAAGTTGTCTTCATTCTACATCCACCGGTAGACTTGGAGTGATCCTCTTCTACTCTGCCGGAAACCACATGGCATTAGCATTCAGCTTGCAAGCAGACGTGCAAATATACATAATCAAGTCAATAGTTAGCAAGTTACAAAATATACAGTATTTTTATTGCAGTTTCATAGAGCAATGCGCCTGTACCAGATCTCTCACCCTACTGAAAAACGATCGGCCTTGAAACTTCTGCAAAATTTGAGGGGGGTTAATATAAAGGTGCGTAGTTCTGTTTTATGTTCAATGCGATTACAATTAAGAATGGTATCGAACCGCTTCTATTTTGTGAGGTCATGCTGAAAAACATGTGTCAAACTAACTTCTTTTCAGTATGATGTGCAAAAAAATAGGAAAAATGAAATAAAAATTTAAAATTTGTTTTAAGTATTTATAATCAATGTATGGTCCTACGCCAATTCTTTGATCCGACTCATTTCGGCATAATTTTTCTTATTTTTAAACCGAATTTAGGAAAATAGATGCGGTGACAAAAACACGAATGGGATATCGATTATATCTTTTTAATCCTATTTTATTGCAAACGGTACTTAGCGTCTGAAGTTAGCAAACGGTCCGTCCTGTTCTTATTGTAATCGCATTGTACCTATTTGTTTATGTGTTCAGAGTATCAGAAAGTTTGATTAGGCCGTACCTAAATTTTCCGGGGTCCAGTGCTGCCCCCATTTAAAATAAATAATTTTAGTTTTTGCCACAACCAAGTCCTAGATAACCATTTAAACTATTATGTGAACTACTGTTTACAGTTTATAATGAGAACGTTAAGCTTTACTACGCACATTTGCCAAAAGTGGCCGTTTTTCGCAAATGTGCGTAGTAAAGCTTAACGTAAACAGTCGTTCATAAAATACCTTGAAAGGTTATCTAGGGCTTGGTAGTTGCAAAATTTTAATAGATGTCTCCGTTTCCTTTGAAATCCGATTTATTTTAAATGGGGGTAGCCCCGGAAAATTCAGGTACGGCCTAAGTCTAAAAACTACTCTACAAACACGAAGAAACATGTACAATCAAGCCAAACACAGTAAGACCCAAGGCCACTTTTTACGTGATTAGAGGGATTGACATAGTGATGAGTCGCTACACGCATCGTTCTCCCAATCTCTTGATCGGATTTCGCGATCTGCGCGGGATGAGAGCCAGCACAATCACCATCAGGCCTTTTTTAGTCTCCACTGCAGGAGCACGACCCTCTCTGTACTACCAAACCCATATATTAGCCAGAGCAGTCAGAGGATTTGGCCTACACTCTTCACGCTGGCTCATTGATGTTTGTAAGCTTTGTTCAGCTTGTGTTTCCTAAGTTGCCTTTTACGACATCCACGGGAAGACTTGGAGTGGTCCTATTTTACTCTGCCGGGAACCACACGGCTAAATACAATACAAATTTTCTTTATTGCACCATAATAAACGCATAAAAAACAATAAAGACAAAGACAATATGGGCACAAAGGCTCGCTAAGCAATCTCTTACAGCCAACTTGGGAAGAGGAAAATAATTGTCTAGCGTCAGGGAATAGTAAATATTTTTAGGGTTCCGTACCTCTAAACGTATAAACGGAAAGCTCACTTGTCTGTCCGTTCGTCTGTCACAGCCAATTTGCTACAAAACTGAACTGAACTGATACATACCAATGTAAGTCAGTGACCCAAAAGACGCATACGTATAACGTAAATAAATGAATTTCAAATATAGGGGTCACTAATGAAAAAAAGTTTTGTAAACTATATTGTGTGTCACATCAAATAAAAAAGCTTTTAATGAGAATTTCAAATATTTATATTTTTATATTTTTTACAGACTTTTATTATTTAGAAGCATTTTTAAAGTTATTTAAGAAAATAAGCGAAAATATACCATTCCGCCCCACGAAACTACTGGACCGATTGAGTTGACATTTCGTTCACATATGTGTACACTGACTTACATTGTGTAATTTCACCCAAAGACGGACGTCTAACGTAAATAAATGAATTTAAAATATGGTGGCAATCTTATAAGGTTATATAAAGTATTAAAAAAAGTTTTGTAAACTTTATCGTGTGTGATCTAATGAAAAGGCTAAGAATCTCATATAATATTTTTTATCATTTTAAAACAAATATTTTTAAAGTTATTTAAGAAAATAGGCAACATTTTATGGGCATCTTGTCTCCGAAACTACTGAGCCGAAAAGTATAGAAAATAGATTTCCTATAGATTTCAGGAAAACATATGAGAAGTACGGAACTCTCTGTACGCGACCTTAACTCGCACTTGACCGGTTTATTTGTTTTAGATCCGTTCGTTTATAAACGAGCTCTCGGGCTCCCAGCCAGTCACCGCTACCATGCCGGTGGTCGACGACGACCTGACCCACGAAAAGAAGGACGTCAGGTTCCTAAAGGAGCTGATTAAAAATCTTGGCTGAGTATACATTGTTTTATTTTAGAATATCAATATCATACAAAACTAAGGCACAGAATGAATAAGAGTATTTAATACAGAACGGAATCTCCCAAACGGGGAACGCATATTGCGCGGTATAGTTAGTAGCGCAATATCCGTCCACATTCCCCGTCTCTGCACCTCTTCCCCGTTCTCGCCTTGTCAAGGGGCGAGAGCGGGCGAACGAACACACACGCATTGACGTGCGCACGGATGTATTTATGACGTTTGTAGTAGGGTACGCATAAATGAAACTTCGCTTCTATGAAGTGCCATACCTGTGACTAAGGTAAATTATACAATAAGATAAAAATACACCATCGAGTCGATATTTCGTCTTTGTTAAAATCTACGTCTACAGGTCATTTGAAACCCTTGCCTAGGCTGTTGAGGAGTTTCCCTTCTTAACAGTTGACGCCAAAGCGGCGGGGGTTTGTGTAAAGGCTTGTAAGCCAAAGTATTCATTTCGATCTGATTAAAGAATACGAGAATACCAAAAACTAGAAGTAAGAAGATAATAATGACAATGATTATGTACAGGACAGTCCAGTCGTTGCAAGGGGAGAAGAAATTGTCGGTATTCAATGCACAGGAGGGTATTTTTATGCTAATAGGACGCCGATTAAATTCGGATTTACCAATATTATTATAATAATCTGGTTTAGGTTGGTGATTGCTGATTGCTCTGAAAAAGAAGAAAAATATTTATAACAGGTAATTCATTATCATCAGGTCTTTTTTAGCCTCCACTGCAGGAGCACAACCCTCTCTGTACTACCAGAGCTATACTTAGCCAGAGTAGCCAGAGGATTTGGCCTACACTCTCCACGCTGGTCAGACGGGATAGAGAGGTCTCAGTGATGTTTTTTTTAAGCTTTGTTTTTTAGGTAGCTTGTGTTTCCTAAGTCGCCTTCTACGACATCCACGGGAAGACTTGTGAGTGGTTATACTAGTCTGCCGGGAATCACACGGCAGTATGGTATATTTAGGTAGATATTTATTATTACAAAATAATATTATATTTAAAATATACAGGGTGTAACAGCATTTACTGAATCTGTTTTATATCGAATATGAAAAATATTCTGATCCGAGTTGGTATGGAAAACAAAAAGAAAACATATTTCGATAAACAGGCTGACTTTTTAACCACCAGCCAAATTTTTGGAGCAGGTTCAGTCCATGATACTGAACTACTTTCCTTAAAAACATAATTAACGAAAAACTAAAATAAAAATTCGCCTTCCCATACAAATCAGCGCTCAGCCAAACGGATTTTGTATGGGAGGACGAAAAATGTTTATCGATTTTTAATAACTTTTTTTTATAGAAAGTATTTGGGTGGTGTTTAAAAAGTCATCCTGTATGCTCCTTGGAGAAAGTTGTTCAGTAGGTATTATGGACTGAGTTCACTCTTAAAATAGTTTTAGTATATTTTGTTAGACGTCATATAACAATAAATAATATCAAAAGTCTGACAAAAATCATCTGTGACGCTGTTCCACATACCTAACCTCTTTCCTCGATTTCAGAGATGTGGAAATTGTTCGTTTTGATGGACTGAACATCAAAGTACCTATGTCAAACGATTTATCAGTCAACCTTTACACACACACACACACACACACACACACATACTATCACGTCTTCATCCCTAACGGGGCAGACAGAGCCTAGGGCGGTAAGGCTCAGGCTACGTTTAGCGTGATGGTGGGCATGAAGGTGGAAAAGAACAATCATATTAGTGATGGGTTGCTAACCGCATCGCCTATTGATATGATTCAGATTCTCGACCATTCCCTCAATCGGCTTTTACGATCTGCACGGGAAGAGAAGCAGCTGCTACATTCTATGTTTTTTTTTCTCAGACAGCAAGGTAGATATAAATTTTGAAATTCAAATAAATTATTATTTATAAATGGCATTTTAAATTGACATTGAGAGAGGCCTATTTAGAAGGCTGCTGATGATGATGATTATTATAAATATTTTTCTCAAATAGTATCGAAATAGAATAAAAGATTTTTATCTTTTTAAACTTGTCTATGTAAAATTTCTTAATTTGAACTTAAACACTTACTTTCTGAATAATATTTCGTTTCCCAACACGTTGGTGTATTCATTTTTAACCAGTTCAATTGCTTTTGTAATCACAGTTGCTTTGGGGAAGTATACGTATAACTTGTACTTGAAACTCTGTAAAATAACTAAGTATAGGTATTTGATCACATGTGTCACTTTTTACCCGACTACGGTGAAGGCAAAAGGAGGGTAATGGTGTTTCGCCGAAAAGTATACGTTTGTATGCTCATTATTATCTGGGTTTTAATGATATCCATGATACCTTGGCGATGTGAGTTCACAGCTCACATTACTGTGAGTGTTTTTGAAAAACTACAATTTATTTCTTATAAATTTTGCATAGGAATCTTAAGGCCCCGTCAGTTCAGAGCCAAGAATACAGAGAATACTGTGAGTGTTTTCGAAAAATTACTGTAATGAAATTACTACAATTTATTTCTCATACATTTTGCATTGGAATCTTAAGGCCCCGTTAGTTCAGAGCCAAGAATACAGAGAATACTGTGAGTGTTTTTAAAAAATTACTGTAATGAAATTACTACAATTTATTTATCATAAATTTTGCATTGGAATCTTAAGGCCCCGTCAGTTCAGAGCCAAGAATACAGAGAATACTGTAAGTGCTTTTTAAAAATTACTGTAATGAAATTACTACAATTTATTTCTCATAAATTTTGCATTGAAATCTTAAGGCCCCGTCAGTTCAGAGCCAAGAATACTGTGAGTGTTTTTGAAAAATCACTGTAAATAAACTACTACAGTTTATTTCTCAAAAGTTTTATTTAGGAATCTATATTCTTTTCTACAGATACCTATAAAATTCAAAACACAATTAAACCTTTTTGGCTTGATATAAAAAAATCTCAAACATACCTCTAAATTTACAATCACCTTTAAATTACAATCACCTTTTTATATGAAAATCATACCAAAACATGTACCTACTCGCATAATCTAAATTACTAGTCGATTTTGCTACACAAAAAAGTATAAATATAACACAAAAAATAATAATAAATAAATCACAGTGAAACATTCGTCGAGAGCGAACAAAGGCCCGGACGCGAGCACGACGATATTTAGCTGTGTTTTATTTATTATTATTTTTTGTATAATATTAAAAAAAAATTGGGTAGCGAAATTAAAAAAACTAGTAATTTAGATTATAATTTTTTTGGTATAATTTTTATATAATAAAGTGATTGTATAAAGTAGTAATATCTTTTAAAAGGTAAATTTAGGCAAATTAAGAGGTATGTTTGTGATTTTTTTTCTATCGAGCCAAAAATGCTCAATTATGTTTTGGAGATTACTATGTAATTTTTTTTAAGAAATAAACTGTAGAAGTACTAAATAAACTGTAAAAACACGCACAGTATTGCGAGCTGTGAATTTTCCTCGCCTAAAATGTAGTAGCTAGATGGAGCTACTAGTTTAAAAGAAGGTCGTTTTGTAGTGGTGCCGCTTGATTTCGGAAAGATGGCGGTATAACCGTTCGTTTCGTACGAACAAACAAGCGCCATCTCTGATTTTTCGTAGATACCGTCAGCCTAAGTACCCAGCATCCTTTGTATGGCTAGCGGGCGAGATAGTAGCGACATCTAGAAATAATGCAGGATTTTGGCTTTCTATCAGAGTACGCTTTTTTGTATGGGGTTGTCAGTTCTCTTGTATTTTTCGTCAATGGTACTTCGAAAGACACGTTACGTTACGGGCGTTAGCCCCTGTACGGCTGTCATTGTTATTTCTGTTTCAAATTGGGCAAAAATGCTTTCGTAATTCTCCACTGTAGGACATGGTCAATATAAGGGGCCCTGAGTTTTAAAGTTCTCATGTAATTTCCAGTTTTAAGCTATACAAATGTGTGTAAACTCTATGCGTTCTTTAAAACAATAATTGAATGGAAGATATTCAAGCTTTAATATTATATCAGAGCTCTATAAGCAGCTTAAGAAATCGGAGTCGCGGCAAGTTATGAGAAGGTACAGATAACAGTATTCGTGAAAACAAACGTGCGTGTATCAATAATCCTGCCTGTATAGTATACTGAGAACCTTTTTGGTGCGCAAGCAAAGGTTCATCTACTTGTATCTTTTAGACCTACTTATATGACTGACGGTAAAATACCAGGTTTGTTTATTTTGCGCTTACCTCAATATCAGGAAAGGGGTTCCTGTATCCCGGAAAAATCCAAAAAATATCCTGGTCGGTCATGTCTGCCGCCTGTGCGCTTTGAATAAACTTGTCCATGTTATGTTTTCCTACATTAACAATTATTGCTTTGGCGCCAGCTTCCTTATATAACAACAGGGCCTGAAACATTGCAAATACATTAAAATTTCATGCAATGAGAGGCGGGAAGAAGTCGAAAGTAACCTAACTTTGTGGCGAGAAGTCTTGAAAGAACTTCAATTGGGTCTTATTATACCCAATTGAAGTTCTTGGCCCTGCTTCATCTGCAGAAGGGCCTTGTATATTTTGTATATAATTAAAAAATAAAACATAATTATTGTTTGACATGCAATGCATAAAGTATAGCATGTTTACATGCAATATTTGCATAGGTTAATATTATATTATTCCACAAAAACATTACTTACAATTCGATCGAGTTAACGGCGCAACCTCGCTGGTATGAGCGGCCGAAGACGCCAGGATCTCAGTTAACTCGATCGGGTTGTAGGTATAGAATACCTCAAAATGAATATTATAATAATTTAATTGATTTTATATAAACCGGATAAGTGCGAGTTAAACGCGCATGGATAGGGTTCCGTACATTGATTACATTGTTTACGAACTTAGAGGGCTTATAAAAATATAATCTGAACTACTAATAATAATCCCTAGAAGCATAACTAATCACGAAAAATCATTCCACGCGATATGTACCGCGGCGGGCCGGGCTTAAAATATGAACCGCGTGGCGCGACAGTTCGCTGTGATACTCGAGTCGTGCGGTTGCGTCACAAAAAGTTTCCTTTGGAAATATTGCTGTGTTTTTGCGATAATTTATTCATTAAAAATTCCGTCATGTGCCGTGAAGTAGTGTAGAAGCTATACAGATACACTATCACGTCTTTATCCCTAACGGGGTAGACAGAGCCAAGGGCGGTAAAGCCCAGGCCACTTTTAGCGTAATGGTGGGCATGAAGGTGGAAAAGGGAAATCATAAAGTTCATCAGAAGCTATACAGACATGAAAAACACAGGACTCACCTTTCATAAACATGTTATTAATCCATACTTCACATCTGTGGAAAGTGTTATGCAAAATGTACCTAAGCCACGCTTTGTACCTCACCGCTCGTTGCGGTGACTGCCCCCACCCGACGACGAAGCGTGACCTTGTCGCGACCAATCGCATGCATATTTGTCTATGTGTGTGTTTGAGTGTTTCGTTGTTATTATTGTTAGTTTGTTTGCGTAAATGGAATCAGAACCGAGGTGGTGAATGTAAGAGCGTTACAATTCTAGAGAATTTATTACCTATTCGTAGAATCTGAACTTACAAGTCATTACATTTTTACCAATCAATGTGGTATCAATATAAAACCTAGGTAGTTCGTAAATACTACTATTAAGTCATATCTAGACTTAATAGTAGTGTTAACGAACTACCTACGAGTAGGTTTTATATGAAACGAATCACTGTGCGCCGCCGGTGATGTAACTACTTCCGACCTCTCCTTTTTATCAAGAATGTTTGTACTCGTAATCTGGTCGCATTACATTCGTTGAGGACGACAACGATCCAAATATAAAACAAATATTTTTTTGAATAACCTTATTTGTCTTATTGTTAGGCAAAGGTTTTTAAAGAAATTATTTAAAAAATATTTTTAAAAACATGCCTTTACGAGTATCACCATAAAAGAAAAACAATGAACTAAAAAGTTTAAAGTGCTACTCGAGAGACGAATCAATTGAGCCTAAACTCCGTAATGTTGTTTTATCACAGAGATACCGTGGCCACCTTCCAGCTTCATCATGAGATCAGGTCATTGGTACCATAATATTGCATTGTCACCCAACTTACATAAGCTTGGGAAGTTTCAACTCGATCGAATAATGGGAAGTGGGTCTAATTTAGCTTGCAAGATTTGATTATGGACACACAGACAACATAAAAGCTTGTAATAAAAATTGTGTAAGCAGTCTTACCTCTTTAAAGTTACAAAGGTCACCGTCATAACAGTCGCGCGTAGCAAATAACGTATGCTGTTGTTTAAAATAGTCTATTTGATCATTTTTTAATTTATTACTCAACGGATGATCATCTGATATTATAGCAAACCTTACCGGAATCGGTTCGTATTGCTTCAGAAAAGACTTTAGAGTTAACGACAAGTCTCGCCAATGCATAATTGTTGTACTCGAAATATAGTCGATAACGTCTGATTCAGGGATATGAGTGCCATGGTTTGGTTCGATATATAGCGTGTCATAAAAGATAGCTGGAATACTTTCATCACATGTTCTTTTTATACTTTCAGGTGATGATGCAACTATAGCTATTATATCAGTACTGCATTCAAATTCTTTGTTGCAATCGATACAAGATATTTGATAGTCTTCTTCCCTTCTTCCTATACAATTTTCTTTCTTTCTTTCTTCTAAACAGACCACTATTTTCTTTCTATAATCTGTTTTTATGTCTGTTATTGTATCAAAGACATTATATAGAGCTTGATGTTTCTCTAAAGAGCCTATAAATAGCTTAGAATGTCTATTAAAAGCTGGGTCTTGGCAGCTTCTCTTATAAAAATCCGTTTCGTTACAGTTGGACATGGACAAACTTTCGTTTATTATACCATATTGATCTGTTACCATATCTTCAGTGAGATCATTTAACAATTGCTCAATGTGTTTGTCTAAGTGCCCGTAATTAATAACATTAAAATTTACTACGACGCTGTAAAAATTTAAAGCCAGTTAATGTTATACTGTTTTACAGGAAAACTACAGTTGACAATCATTATAATCAGGTCTTTTTTAGTCTCCACTGCAGAAGCACGACCCTTTCTGTACTGCCGGAGCCATATATTAGCCAGAGCAGTCAGAGGATTTAGCCTACACTCTCCTCGCTGGCCAGACGGGCAGGGCTTGGGAACGGTTCGAAAAATATCAGCTCATTAGCATCCCTAACCAGGTTTTTCGCGAACACTCGCTAGCAGCGGAATCGATACGCGAGCGTTATATTCGCTGGGATGAACCCGGTTAATTTCAAATGATTTGGGAAGCAAGAAAGATACAGGCGGGCGCGCGGGTAAAGGGTGTCGGTAGGTAGAGCCAAAATGATCCGAACGAAATTAACCTGGTTTCGCAAACTAAAACACTTATTATTGGTTCTTTGATCAGAACCCAAATAATATCGATTCCGCTCGAGCGGAATCCATATGTTAATGCTCTTTTTTTAATTTATGGCGTTTCTAATGAGCTGGTTAAATATTTAACCCTCGTATCCGAGCCTTGCAGACGGGTTGGAGAGGTCTTATGATGTTTATAAGCTTTGATTAGCTTGTGTTTCCTAAGTCGCCTTCTACGACATCCACAGGAAGACTTGGAGTGATCCTATTACAGTTAACAATACATGTGTATAAAACAAAACGTACTCATGAGTTATGTTGTTGTAGAATTCCAATATGTTTTTTAAATTCCAGTCTTGCCTTTGTTTGACTTCACAATAATAACCCAGGCTTTTGGCGGCCTGCTGGAATTTATACATAATTTTTCTTTCAGATTTAGATGTTATGCATAGAAACAACTTGTCGTAAAGTACTTCTTCTTCTTTAAGATCTGAAGAAGAATTTATAAATTTAACTTAATTAGGTAGCGGACCTCTAGCATTGAACGTTATAGCTGAGGATGCAACCGGGAATACGCTCGGATGATGATGATGAAATTCAACAAGTTCTCGGGTACATCCTTAGGAATTTCAATAGTCATGCAACGATGTCGAAGACCTTGCGCAGTGGAGAAGAAAAGGCAGGACTTGGTTGTGGTTTTACACTCGTCTACTTGTCGTCAATGTAGGCATTGTTAATTTTTTTAACCCCTAATTAACAACTATCGTCCAATATCCATTTTGCCTGATCCATTCTCCAAGATCCTGGAAAAACTAATTAATAAACGCGTAATGTCATTTCTGGAGTCCTAGTCTATTCTTGCCCCGAATCAATATGGTTTTCGTAAGTGATAGGGCTGTGGAACTATCAAATATTTGTACCTACCAAATTGTAGTATTATATCATATGTGACCAGGACCCAAAGAAGCCAAGTGGTGCTTTGTTTTAACATTTCATCATCATCCTAGCCCTTCTTCCGCCCACTGCTGAACGAAAATAGCCCCTCTTCGGTTTTTAGTGGGTGCAAGGCTCGCCCGGCTTTCCATGGCTAGGTGAACGAGAAGGCAGGTGTTTTCCACACGTAAAAAAAAGTTTAGGTTAGGTTAGTTATATTATGTTTTTATTATGCTTTATGTTAGGTAGTTTAGGATAGTCATAATATGTTT
The DNA here is from genome assembly GCA_963576875.1 of Acrobasis repandana. NCBI lineage: Eukaryota > Metazoa > Arthropoda > Insecta > Lepidoptera > Pyralidae > Acrobasis > Acrobasis repandana. Next base: position 10,794,705 of record OY756233.1, on the reverse strand, counting down.
GTATTTTGTTGACTGCCTCCGTGGTCTTGTGGTCAAGGCGTTTGCCTTGTGATCCGGAGGTCATGGGTTCAAATCCCACTGGGAAGCATACTTTGTGAAAAGTTGTTTCCACTCTGTTTAGGATATTGCAGGTTTGAATCACCTGATTATCTGAAAAGAAAGATGATTCCATGCTTCGGAAGGCACGTAAAGCCGTTGGTCCCGAACGCCATCTAGCGTTTGTACTTATCCTAGGATTGGTTCTGGTCTACCCTTTGGGTTGCGGAGGTCAGACGGCAGTCGCTCTGTGTAAAAACCAGTAACCTCGTCAAATCGCCTAGGTTAGGTAGCGGACCCCGGGCTCTGAAGCGTAACCGCTGACGATGCAACCGGGAATACGCTCGGATGATGATGATGTTTGTATTTTATCCTATATTTTATACTTAACTTTTATATAAATTTTACACAAACCTAACGTATTAAATAATACATACATACATACAGATACATTATCACGCCCAAACAGAGCCTAGGGCCGCAAGATCTAAAAGTCACGTTTAGCGTGATGGTGGGATGAAAAAACAGAATCAAAATAGTCATAGGTTTCTAGCTGTAACGCCTATTAAGGTGACGTGTGTTCACAATTTGCAATACTGTGCGTGTTTTTGAAAAATCACTGTTATTAAACCACTACAGTTTATTCCATAAAAAAATAACATAAAAATCGTAAGGATTTTCTACAGACACCCACAATAGCCAAAACACGATTGAGCATTTTTGGCTTGATAGAAAAAAATCACTAACATACCTCTAAATTTGCCTTTATAATACGTATTACTATTTTATACAATCACTTTTTTATATGAAAATTATACCAAAAAATGTATTAACTAAATATCTATCCGTTCTGGCTACAAAAAAGAAAATATAAATATAATACAAAAAAAATAATAAATAAAACATAGTGCAATATTTGTCGAGAGCGAAGGAAGGGCCGGAGCCATGCTAGACGATATTTCGCAGTGTTTTATTTATTTATTTTTTTGCAAATTGTGAACCCACGTCGCCTTAACATGACTCAGATTCTTGGTCGTACTCATTCCCTCGATCGGCTTTTACGATCTGCGTAGGAAGAGAATTAGTTTATTTTCTCTCACATCGGCATGGAAGATATAAGAAAGATTTAAGAAAGGAAGGAACTTAATATTTGATTTAACTAGTAATAAAAAATATGTTTAGCGTTGATATACATCTAATACAATGAACTTCAAAGTGTTGTGAAGTTTAAAATGCTCCTCAAGATGAATCAATTGGTTCCAGACTTTCGGTAGGGTTATGTTGTTTTATTACAGTGATATATTTGCCTTTATAGGCAGCTTAAAAATTTGACACTAGTGTTGGCCACTTACACGAAAAACAACAACAACATCACAGAGATCCCGTAGCCACCTTCCGGCTTCATCATTAGATTAGGTCATTGCATTGTCACCCATCTTACATAAGTATGTAAAGTTTCAACTCAATCGAGTAATGGATAGGAAGTGGGTCTAATCAAGCTAGCAAGATTTGATTACGGACACACAGACAACGGGACAGGTGAAACTAAATAAAAGCTTGTAAATAGAGTAGTGGCACAGAATACAGTAAGAGTAAACAGAACGGAATCTCCTAAGGTACGCGCAATATGCGTCCCCGTTCCCCGTCCCCGCACCTCTCCTCCGTTTTCGCGTCGATGACGCACGCTTACAAGAACCGGGGGAGAGGTGCGGGTGCGGGGAACGGGGACGCATATTGCGCGTACCTTAGGAGATTCCGTTCTGTTTACTCTGACTGTATTCTGTGGTAGTGGCATGCCAGCAAGACAAAAACTCTTTGTATCGATGGACTGAACGAGCATCTATACATGTTTACTAGTCAATATTACTTACAGCCTTCATATCCGTGACATAGTAGACAAACTGCAAGAAAGTCGCCTTCGCTGGTACGGTCATGTCTTGCGGAAACCGGCAAGTTACGTGGGATAACAATGTATAGCCATGCCGCCTCCGCCGGGGCCCGGCAGACGTGGTAGACCCAATAAATGTTGGCTTGACGTCGTCAAGGATAATACCTATGCGTGCCAATGGTCTTACAACCAAGGATGCTCAAGACCGTGGGAAGTGGAGAAGGAAAAGCCGGAAAGCGGATCCCGGGCTTCGCAGCATCACAGCTGAGAATGCGACTGGGAATACGCTAAGATGAGAGAGAGAGAGCGATTACTTACATACCTGAACTAAAACTGGAGTGGATCACAACACAAAATTGTAAAAAACACACAAAAGTTAAAAAAATCTTAGCCTTCATTTTGGAGTAGAGTACTTATTTTTTATTTTATTGTTTCGTAGCTTTACTCGTAGTTCGTTTGATTAGTAAGCCAACCGAACAGTTAATGTACGAAGTAATATCGGTTATTTCTGCGTTTTCCTTAACCACAACTATTATTATGGCTGTATCCGTGTATTTTATATTGAAAATATATCAATTTATGTTAGTAAAGTTAGTCACACTAATGTTGATTTTATGTTGTTAATGATGACTCTTTCAATCCTTACATAAACGGCACTAGCTGGGCGACCTACTGGGCGGTTACTTTTTTGTAAAACACTTAGTACCTACTCAGTTAAAACTCTACATACTTATATGTACAAAAAATAATTAACACGCCGCTAGACATAGTAGCACTTTACGGGCGGGGAGCTCTGCCGCTGGTCCCCCATTATATTTTGCCCGTTGCCACTTTTCTCCTTATAATATGTATCTTACACTAATTGTTCCTTCGTTCTCTTTTAGGCGTTGTAATTGCGTTGTAACCACAGATCTGTATACGGGATGATTTTGACCCTATGAGCTACATATATTCAAGGAAAGTACTTTATGGGCTAAATAAAATATACATAATAATAATAATAACACTTTATTGCACCAAAACACTTGAAAAAAACTTCTATACAAAAAAGAAATGAACGGTGTACAATAGGCGGCCTTATCGCCAAGGCAATCTCTTACAGGCTACCTTTGGGTTTACAGGATTGACAATTGGGTGACAATTACCTTGTTGCATAATAAAAACCAAAGATAAATGCCCTCAAAGTTGTACGGCAAATTCCCAATCGCAGTGATACCGACCGCCATATGATCGCTCGCCCCGCGCGCCGCCGGTACCTACAGCCAGAGATCTAGATCTCTGCTTACAGCCGTCATATGGAGGAGTCGAGCGACAGCGAGGTCATTGACACTAATAATAATACGTTAGCCATGAAATTGCAAATGTGGGGATTTTTCCTAATGAAAAATAGTAAAAAAAAGTATTTTTTTTCTTGCTATCTTGTGTTCTATTAATGATTCTGATTCTAAGATTTCAATAAAGCTCAATGTTTCAAAATCAACCTGTATACTACTAGATAAAGAAAATTCTTCAATTTGTATGGAAACCTGGCGTGCCAATACGTCTAACAAAATAAACTGCAAATATTTTAAGGGTAGATTCAGTTCATGATACTGAACAACCTTCCTCAAGGAACTAATGCCGAAATATGAAAAATAAATTTTTGCTTTCCATAGAATCGCTGATCAGCTGATCGGTCAACTTGTATGGCAGGTCAGATTTTTTTTTCATATTTCGATATACCTATGTTCCATGGGGAAAGTTGTATCATGAAGTGAATTTAGCTTTAAAATAGATAGGTCACTAGACTATGTTCAAATAAACCGGTCAAGTATAAGTCGGACTCGTACATTAAGGGTTCCGTACCTCCGTACAATGTTATAAAACGCTGAAAAAACACGTTTCTTGTATGATGAGATGACCCACTTAAATTTTTTACTTCATCTTTTTTCAGTTAGTATTTGTTGTTATAGCGGCCACAGTAATACAAAACCCGTGAAAATTTCAAGTACTTTACTTATCTAGATATAATATAAATATACAATTATTAAGATCGAGTTGAAAACGCGGAAAAAAACACGTTTCTTGTATTACGACCCCCTTTAATTTTTAACTTTACCTTATTTTCCTATCTATCGTATTTGTTGTTGCTATAACAATTTTCACCGATTAATCTGAATCTGAATTAGGTAATGATATTCGGTGAAAATTTAAAGTGTCTAGCTATTACGGTTCAAGAGATAGAGCTCTGTGACAGATGGACAGACAGTAAAGTCTCAGTAAAAGGATTCCGTTGGCACCCTTTGGGTACGGAACCCTAAAAAGGGAAGCAATACTTGAACGGCTTGCTTAGCTGAATTATTTAAACTCGATCAGCGGTTTGGTCAATTTACGTACGTAAGCACCAAAAGGGGGTGTGTCTTTGATTTGCTTATTTTTGAAAACATGGGGGGGGGGGGAGGGGAGGTCTCTACTCTCTACTTCCATTACGTCAGTAGTTTTTTTTAGTTATTTTTTACATTTCTTGGCAATGTTTTTAAAAATTTATTTGATATTAGACAATGGTTTTGCTATACTTGCTCATGAAAAGAATAGAAAGACTTGCACAGATGTTGTAAAAAATATATCAATACGTACGAAATAGGAGGGGGGACAAGATATATTCTTACTTTTGCTGACAACGGGGGTTAAAGATGGCTAAAATTCTGCTTACGTAATACTTGAACGATTCCTATGTGCCAGGGAAGGTACATAAGGTACATTATACCTCTTTGGTGCCAGCTTACTGACTCTTGTCCGATCTTGTCTATTGAGGGGGGCATTTGGAAAATTATAAGCCGTGTGGTTACCGGCAGAGTAGAATAGGACCACTCCAAATCTTCCCGTGGTGGATGAAACACAAGCTAAAAAAATCAGTGAGACCTCTCATATGTGTTTGGCCGCAGCGTGGAGAGGCCGAATTGACGGCTCTGGCTAATATATGGCTCTGATAGAACAAAGAGGGTAGTGCTCTTGCAGTGGAGTGGAGACTAATGAACGGGCAAGTGCGAGTCGGACTCGTACATGAAGGGTTCCGTACCACCGTACAATGTTTTAAAACGCTAAAAAACACGTTTTTTGTATGACGACCCCCTTTAATTTTTAAATTTATTTTATTTTTGGTATTTGTTGTTATTGTGGTCATAGTTATACATAATTGGTGAAAATTTCAAGTATCTAGTTAATGCCATTATGAAGATCAAGTTAAAAACGCTGAAAAAACCACGTTTCTTGTATGACGACCCCCTTTAATTTTTTACTATTTTTTATTTTTAGTATTTGTTGTTATATCCGCCACAGTAATACATAATCGGTAAAAATTTCAAGTGTCTAGCTATTACAGTTCAAGAGATAGAGCCCTGTGACTGACGGACAGACAGACGGACAGACAGACAGACAGACGGACAGACAGCGGAGTCTCATTAATAGGGTCCCGTTTGCACCCTTCGGGTACGGAACCCTGAAAATGTACTGTGTGTAATCGACTGTCATGGGGCCTTCCTAGCATAGATGAACTAAAAAGTTTATAGTGCTCATCAAGTTAAAACAATTAAGCCCAAAAACGGTAATGTTTTTTTATCACAGAGACATTGTAACCGCCTACCGGCTTCATCATAAGATCAGGACATTGGTACCATAATTTTGTCACGCAACTAACATAAGTATGTGAAGTTCCAACGCGATCGAATAATAAGAAGAGGGTCTAATTTAGCTTGCAAGATTTGATTACGGACACACAGACAACGGGACAGGTGAATAAAAACTAAATAAAAGCTGGTAACAAGGTTGAAGGTAAAATGATTTACATTGTTTATTTTGTAACAGTTATATTTTGGAATTTCCTATCCTGTTTATTTCTACTGTTACCGAGTTGATCGATGACTGCACTGCGTCACTGTTAGACGAAAAAGAAAATTTACTAAAGGTAGTGCTGTTTATTATATACCACATCTAAAATAAAACACAGAATTATACATGAAGCTGGATACATCTTTATTAAATAGAAAAGAAATCATTGCCGTTAAATGAAAAGCCAGGTCAGTTTTGTTTAATATAAACGTATATTTACATAATAATATATTCATCTATTTAGGTTTCATGAGCCAAAAGGACAAGTTAAATATTGTTAAATATATTAGCTGTCACTTTATGGCCGCACAGTTTTTGTGTAAAATACGATACATATGATAAAGAGTTCGGTGTTTGGGTGTTTTATGATACATATATAATAATACTATATGTACAGATGGGATGTAAAAGGGTTTTAGTATGCTCCGGAGGCTTGGACGTTGGCGACTGCGCTGGCAAGAGCTTGCTTGGCTTGGCCTGCAACTCCTGCTGGGTTTCCACCGCTCGCGACGGCTCTCAAGAACTGCGAAATATAAAGAATATTATGAACTATATATAAAAGCATACGTATTGTAGGTTTGCATCAGGAAGAGGAGTCAGAAGACAAAAATTATGGCACAACGGCAGTATAAGAGAAATACGAAGATACACATAAAAAAAAATACTTGCCGTGTAGACTCACACCGAATTCCGGATTCTGAAACGGACGCGAGTGGATCCACCCGAATAGCTGGTATTATCCACTCTGTATCAGAGTGGAGAATTTTCGGGGATAACTAACATTGGTTTAAACGGTCATAGCAGCTTTTTGCTTTTGGGATTTACCTAGATGACTGACGACGTTCCCAGACAGTCGATCTTTCCATGTTAGAGAGGTTATTAAATGGCAGCATAAATAGGGCCGATAGCAACGGTGGAGACGACAACTCCGATTAGGATATGGTAGTTGGAAGGGTATCAGTAGCTGCAGTATCTATACCAGTTTATACAGCTGTGGGGAGTTGACAGGATTTACGTTTGAGAGAGATTGCAGAACCTGCTGGTACAGTCATGTCTTGCGGAAACCGGCAAGTTATATGGGAAACAAATGTATAGCCATGCCGCCTCCGCCGGGGCCCGTCAGACGTGGTAGACCCAAGAAACGTTGGCTTGAAGTCGTCAAGGATGATATGCATGCCAATAGTCTTACAAACAAGAATGTTCAAGACCGTGCAAAGTGGAGAAAGAAAAGCCGGAAAGCGGACCCCGGGCTTCACAGCATTGCAGCTGAGAATGCAAGTGGGAATACGCTGAGATGAGAGAAAGAGATTGCAGAACCTATTGGATTGGCATTACCTGGGCCGGTGGCAATGGCGGAAACAGCAGCTCCATTGTCATAAAATTTGTTGTAATTGGAACTGTCAGTAGCTGCAGCGGCTTTTGCAGTTCCTATAGCTGTTTATAGTAGACAAGACTCACGTCGGAGAGAACTGGCAGGGCCTATTGGATTGGTATTGGCAAACTTAGTGGCAACAGCGGATACAGCAGCTCCATTGTCATAACATTTGTTAGAATTGTCGGTAGCTGCAGCGGCTTTAGCAGTTCCTATAGCTGTTTATAGTAGACAAGACTCACGTTAGAGAGGGCTGGCAGAGCCTGTTGGACGGCAGCATTGGCTGGGCCAGTAGCAGCAGCGGTCACAGCAGCTCCAATGTTGTTGCTACGGACGTTGAATGCGTTGTACAGGCGTTTGGCTGCGCAGTACTCTTCGTTCAGGAGGCTGCACAAATATGAACAGTTGAATTAAATATTACGTATATTTTAACAACACGCTGGTCGGTGACGCTTTCATAATCTTTCATAATCAAACCGCCTGCTGGTTTGATTATGAGAGATACCGGACACTATCATAATCAAACCACACCTGCCGGTTTGATTATGAGAGATAACGGACACTATCATAATCAAACCGTCTGCTGGTTTGATTAAGAAAGATACCGGACACTATCATATCATAAGAATACTCCGCTTGATGCTATCATAATCAAACCGGCAGGCGGTTTGATTGTGATAGCATCAAGCGGAGCATTCTTGTACACTGGTGTACCATAGAGCTAGATGTTGGAACTTTTTCTGTATTTGTAAAAAAGTTTTATTATTTTTATTGTGTATGTGGAGTCTCACCCGATTTGGTACGCGTTGGTGTTGTCTAGGATGGAGTTCCAAGCAGCTTCGAATTGGTAGTTTCTGCCACCACCAGCGCAGTTGCCGCGTGGACCAGTCTAGAAGAAAAGTATCTCCGTCAAAGAGGGTTCAAGAATCATGTAATATACTGTTACAAACGTAGGCAAATGCATTAATTACAAGAGAATATGAGGCGATGTGGACCAAGGTATAATAAGATAATTTTAGTACTCTCTTCCCACGATTACTCAAGACTACGTAACGAATGTCACAAAAAGTCTTACCACTGATTGTTTTTTCAGTAAATTTAAGGACTTTCTCAATTTGATACTTAAGATAAAATACAAACCAACTACTATTTCGTAGGTTCATTTGTTAAATTTTCATTTAATTTTTAGATAAGTAAAAAAATTCATTTTGCTCGTGTAATTCAATCACGTATAGTGGCAACGATCCCAAATGAAGACGTATTCTTGTTTGAATCAAGTGACCAGCTATCTCGGAAAGATAGTACCATTATACCATGATGTGGACAATTTTTGAAATAATGTTGGAAGTTCTAATAAATAAAAAAACTATACATATTGTCCAGGCAGCTAAACACTTTTGTATGTTTAAGTATTTTTTTTAATAGATCCTTTATATTTTCATATAAGAACAATATTTTATTCTTATATGAAAAGTTATTTTCTTTACCATGCTGAGCCGCCCCGTATACAACGTGGAAGGGACATACTCGTAATAAATAGAACCACGGTCTGTACTAGATCAAGTAAAATGAAATTAATATAACAGCCAAAGAACAAATAAAAATTTCGGCATGTCCATACAAAAGTGTGCAGCCCCTCGGGCGATTTGTATGGGAATATCGATTTTTGTTTTTGGTTTTTGACTGTTATTTCATTATACTTTAGTGATCTAGTATAGCCCGTGGTTCGATTTATTACGGGTACGTCCATTCCACGTTGTATATAAATTTATATACAACTTACAATACACGTGATTTAAATCTTATTATATTTAATTTATGTAGTTTGCTCCTCGTAAATTTAACTATAACAAAGTTCTAGCCGCTAAGTTCCACACATAAACGCCGCCTACATTCCTAAGAACTATTAATCTTTGGCGAACGCGAGAGAAAAATCATTAATATCAATATCAGTTGAAGATACGATGGTTCGGCCCAAGACAATGTTAGGGCAATTTGGTGTAGTCCGATGATAGATGGCCTTTTCGCTGATACATATAGAAATGGATATAGCAAGTACTAAGAAAATTATCAATATAATTTTTATTTTTTAAATTCTGTCTTATCTATCTTATCTACGCGTTCCTCGCTGCTGACACAGAAGTGTATTATAGTTATGAAGTGCTTGAAGCAAGTACCTAGTCGATTGATACTATCTCTATACTGTCCCTATAAGTTTCTTTTCAGCAGTGGTCATTCTAAAACGCTTGTAGCTTTTTTAGCGAAATGTCATTGGTTGTAAACGGAGTCTCGACCTGATGTTTGCTGAAATATTGAAATGAAAACTAAAAATATTAATAAATTAAATGAAACTGAAATCTCACGAAACGAATGTTTACGCAAATAGTTTGTTTGTTTTAACTTTTTATTGCATATTTAAATACAAGCAAATTATGTCGAGATAAACATAATAATTGTTGTCTATTTAGTTTGGTGATCTTGACTCCTTGAACATGATTTATGAATACGTGGACCCATTGCGAATGCATTGGTGAGCTATTAATATGTAAGATATTACCCTCAGGGGTCCTTATTATCAAAAAGATGTTTGATGTTACTCGATTTCGAAAGTGAATATGTAGGTGTGCCTATAATCAACAGTAGACTTCAGAAGGCATGTATAAAATGATTGTCCAGATTATAACCACATAAATTAATAAGAGTATTTTATACTATAACGTAACTAGGAAAGGCAGATTTAATTTTAGCAAAAAAGTCTTTTTTTTCAGACATGGATTATATCTAATGCCTTTTAGCTCAGTGAAGGACCCAGTAGACGGTTCAAAGAACTTGTCTCAGTAAACGATTGATGCAGTTGAACAAGCGAGAGAAGTTCTTCGATTGTAATTGAACAAGTCGACGTTTGCATGTATTATATTACTTTCAACAATAACTCGAGTAGGTATATAATATTTGATCGGAGTCTTGAAGTGCGTATGTGTTATCTCATGTCTGTGCTCATATACATCATAATGTGAACGAATGTATTCTCGCAATAACTTTATAGTTCGTCCGATGTGGTTATTTGATTTATCCACCTTACCTCGCCTTCCAACAGTCTCATGAAAATGCTATGCGAGTAGATGGGACCAATACTATTTTTAAGTTTAAAGGTGAGCCAGGTGCCGAGATATGGTATTGTAAAAGAGGTCCAGATTTCAACTGGGAGTGAACTACTAATACTTACTGAGTAGCGAACTCCATTAGGGTTGTTCACGAGTTGGACAATGAGGTCAATGTTACTGGACATTCTGTTGGCCCAGTTGCCGAGTGCTGATCCAACGCCGCTGTTGCTGGCGTAGGCGTTGGCGAGCTGTGGACATTTAATAATTTTATTAATCCATAGATCCCACTGTAAATTTACTCTAATTTCGCTAATAGCAAATGATGATTACTTAAAAAATGATTACAACTATGTATTCATACTAAGGACAATGTACGTAATTGGATTTGTTCTCTTATGGTTATTCAGGATTTTTTATTTGTTCTTTGGTGTTCCAAGCGTCTAAACTCAAGCTAAAGTTCAGCGATTTTGTTTAAGCTTTAAGGAATCAGCAGCTATAAGTGTACTTATAGCAGCTAATTCACAAGTGTCTCCTGGAGATCAAGGGCCAAGTTCTCCGAGAGCAGCGATGGTGGAACCCAAGGCGATGCTCTGGCTGAGGCTGTCTGGTTGGCCAGGTCATTCAGGATTTGTTTTTTGTCCATTGGTATTTGTAGTACCAAAGATAGTTTTTTTGACGCATAAGATCGGTGTCCCCCACTGCACTGTCACTGCGAGCGCAGCGGCAAATGCCCGCGCCACCCGCGCGACATTTAGCTAAGATCAGTGTGGCACGGGACGTCTTCGTGTGGGCGTCGCGTATCACATTCGCCCTGATGAAGGCCAGCAGCTAACTTTTGACGTGAGTTACCCGTTTATAGTATATATTAAGATAGTTGTACAGTGTTACTTATACATTTTAAGGAAGTGTACTTACAGCAGCTGATTCACAAGCGTCGCCTGGGGATCCAGTGGCGAGTTCTCCGAGAGCAGCGATGGTGGAACCCACGGCTACGGCTTGGCTGAGGCTGTCTGGCTGGTTGGCCAGGTCATTCAGGATTTGTTGGATGGTCAGGATGTAGATGTTGGAGTCACCTCCATCAACATTTTCGAATGCGCGGTCGGTCAAGTAGCTGTACAAACCGATGAAGTTGTAAGTATATTCATAATGTAATTGTAAGGTGGACATGTCATAAAGAGCCAGTCAGTCCGTTGACAATAATTACTTTTTCTATAGGATCTATGTATGCTGGGATCACAAAAAAACGACATCATTATCGTACCACACATCGTAACCACAGTTAAAAATACACACATACATACATACAAAATCTGTAATTTTTTTGGATGCCAAGATGGCGTCTGGATTTAATTTTTTTAACTTAAATCGTTCATAAAGTCCTACTGGATTATCAAAGGGGTCTGACATTTTGTATACTGGGGTAAAGCACCCCGTAAAACTCAAAACTGCAACAAATTTAGATTTCAAGATGGCCGCCCACACATTTTTTATGTTTCCTCTCTTGACTGCAGTTTTTACCCATTTTCTCAATTGGACATAGATTCCAACCAACTTCAACAGCTGCACGAAAAACCTCGGGCAGCTTGCAGCCCGCGCAACGCCCTAAAAGCTAGTTTTACGATAAATACATATAAAGTGTCAGCTACAGATTCTGATATACTCCTGTTTCATTTAGTAGTATACGAAAAATATTACAAAAAGACCCTGTATAAAAAGGATGGTTACCTTGAAACAAGTCTGCCATTGTCACGGACTGGAGCGATTTCATTGATGCTGTATTGAGAGAGAGACACGGATGGAGCGGCGAATGCGCTCTGCAGACAAACACACATTTTATAAAGTATTTAAGTACTTACAAAACCTATTCGGAGACATTATAAACTATTCAATTGAACTCGCGATAACTCTCGAATAAAAACCGATGGCTTTTCTTCTATTCTATCAGCCCGATAGCCAGATTAAATGACCCTTTTTAGGTTTCCGTACCCCAAGGGTACAAACAGGACCCTATTACTGAGACTCTGCTGTCTGCCCGTCTGTCCTGTCATGTATTACTGTGGCCGCTATAACAACAAATACTAAAAATAAAATAAAGTCAAAAATTAATGGAATCGTCATACATGAAACGTGTTTTTAACTTTACGGAGGTATGGGACCCTTCATGCACGAGTCCGATTCGCACTTGACCGGTTTTTAGTTTAAATTGTGACTCCAGCAGCTCAAAACAAAGATTACCTAACGTCCCTTGGAGCAGACCTTGGTCTAAAATGGGTTTTTGTAAAATTAAGAAGACAATTTTGAACCGACGAAATTATTTGATTTTCTGTTTTAAAGAGCATTTTAGAACTATTACTTGTAGAGTACCTACTCTATGTACGTAGGTACCATGTAGTATCCATGTAGATAGAAAGTATTTATTTTAATATTGCGCAAAACTAGGCGACTAGGTTTTTGCCGCAATAAAATAAAAGCTGTTTATTACTTAACTCCGTACGTATGTACTCCGTACGTAATATCTTAAATATACCTAACAACTCTAAATTTTATGATATCTCGTGTAGAAACTGCAGTTTTTGTAATTTCAAAACAATGATTTTCCCACCGTTAAAAAATGTTTTTAATTTCCGTTTTATAAATAAACGTGTGATATAGTAGAAGTCTTGTTCTTTGCTACAGCGCGTTTCAATCACTAGTAAATTCAATGTCAAAAATTGGAAGATTTGGAAAAGAAAGTTATTTGCTTGAAAATATTTTATTTCAAAATCATGCAACGTCCCAGTGAAAACGCAGAAGTTACATTTTCTCCTCGAATTAAATTTAAGTCTTGAGAGATATAAGAACATAAAGTTTTACTTACAGACAGACTGTGCAACGACTTAACGACTGTCATATTCATACGAGCAGAGATAGAGAGCGGAGATAAGTAACTTTGTTGTGTGCAAAGAGCTATAATGTAAAACTAGAGGTGACATAACATATCACTGTTTTGTCCCGTTCAATTGTAGCTATCTCCATAAACTTCACTTAGTCGCTTGCTAGCTCTTATACGCCTAGTACTTTTTGCAGTATATAACCGAAAACCATACCATAGTAAGAATAATTCAAGGAACACGGCAAAATGAAAAAAAAAACTGTGCATCGATAAGTTACCAGATTTCATTGTTTAAAAATTGAATACGTATGACAAAAGTCACGCTGCAATATATTTAAAATTAGAACAGGGGCAATGTTTGAGATAGCTGGTCTATATATTCTATATCAATGTTTGTTCGTGCAAAATGTGCTACTGGAATTTTTAGGTTAGGTAAGTGAAGACGGAGCATGTAAACATGTATTTTAAAAACCTCTGATTTAGAAATTAAAGAAAATCATTTTAAGTTTGACTTCTTTGTCCATGTTTGCAGTGGCGGTCGTAAATTAGTGGAGCCCTGGGCTAATACTATTTAAGGGCCTACCTAATCAACTTATCATTTTGTACGTATGTTTGTAATTTTCTTATCATAAGTTTGTTTGTTAGCCAACAACTGATTATGATGCTTTTTCTTTCTAAGTTGTGATATTTTTTCTTCAAAATGATATTTATTTGTTATATATTTAAACTTTATTGTACATAAAAAAGTGTACAAATGGCGGACTTAACGCCTTATGGCATTCTCTGCCAGTCAACCAATGGACCAAGTAGAGAAATAATTTGGTTGATATTGTCTATTGCTTTTAGTAGATTTTATTGATTGCGTTTTAATATTGTGGTCGAGTATAAAGATAAAATATCATTCGCATCGCAATAAAAATATGGACTGTAAATTACAAACCAAGTTGCCAAACAATGTGCACAATAGAACTCAGTTTTACGCAGACGAATTCGCGGGCACCAGCTAGTTTAACAATAAATTTTCATAAGTTGGATGCTAACCTCTGATGCTAACTATGCATTTGCTTGTGTCATTGTGTCATGTTTTTGACAGTACACAAGAACAAATAATCCTGTTGAATATTGACCAAAGATATAGGTACGTCATTGCTCTTTGATATTGACACTATGCATCGAACGAGGTGTTTAAGACGATACACGGGGTCCAGTGCTGCCCCCATTTGAAATAAATATTTGAAAGGAAACGGAGATATCATTTAAAATTTTGATCTAGCAAAACCTAGATAACCCTTCAAAGTATTTTATGAACTACTGTTTACAGTTTATAATGAGAACGTTAAGCTTTACTACGCACATTTGCTAAAAGTGGCCGTTTTTCGCAAATGTGCTTAGTAAAGCTTAACGTTCTCACTTTAAACTGTAAACAGTAGTTCATAAAATACTTTGAAGGGTTATCTAGAACTTGGTAGTAGCAAAATTTCTAATGATATCTCCGTTTTCTTTGAAATGATTTATTTTAAATGGGGGCAGCACTGGATCCCGGGAAATTCAGGTACGGCCTTAAGCTTTAGTTTGCATTTTTGCGAAAAGTGGCCGTTTTTCGCCTCTATATATCTAATCAATATCTGTATATTCCCTTTTTAAGAACAAAATATTTTAAAGTTTCACCAAAAATACTGAATTGCACACTAATTATGCACACTAAATAAATCAAATTATAGAACTGTTTTACTAAACGAATAAGGGTAGTATTTAACCACCTTCACACGTCACCTTAAACGCAAATCAAAATAAGTTTGGAAAATCCAAAAGTGCACGCCTCATAATCTCATTTTTCACAATTAAATTGAAATTACGATTAAACTACATTGAATTAGACCGTGATCTTCGAAAGGACTTAGTTTTGGATAATACTGAAGCGTATAAAAAAAAAATGGACTTGATCAGATAAGTTTTTCGGGAGTTATCGTGACCACGCCAGTTTCCATACATACAGACACACGGACGACCACAAAATGATTTTATTAAACATTGTTTTTATTTATTTAAAAGGCAAAATGTCTTTTAAAAATGTCATAAGTGTTGAAACTAGTGTTTTTCCTTGAGATTTATGTGTAAATATTATTGTACAAGTGCGATAGAAAATAAATAGAGACACATTTAGTTAAAAAAATCACTTGATTTTTGTAAGGCGAGAGTAGAGCACTACCTCATGCGCTTCGCTTATGAGGCGTGCAATTAAAATATTACTAAACTTATTATCTCTGGATTGTTTCTATCTATTTTAGGCGCCAACTATTTTATCTGTTTCTCTTCTCCTAAAGGTTGACAGGGAGAGAATGCTTTATCATGAAGTATACCTATTGTAGCTTTTGGTTCAAGTTTAAATAAATAAATAAATAAACAAACTGCAATTTATATTTGTGGCGTAGTAAAATGGATAGAACTTTCCCAGCAGTAGTAGTACTAGTGTTGGTCGCAGTTCTAACATAACCTAACCTATAGGTTGGCCCTAACCTAGTAAATTTGATGTGCAGTCAGTATTTATGATGAGATTGTTGATTTATTTGATGTAAAAAAGTATACTAATGATGAGATTAAATTGATGGGTGATTATTTATTTGATGTGCAATTAATAATATCCCTTTTTATTTTACTTTCTAGCATTTTTAGATACGAGTATCTACCTGCTTTTCACAAACCTTCCTAAAATCTACAATAAAGCAGAATTTGCATAAAATCGGCTCAATTTGAAGTAAGAAAACTGAAACAGTTTGGAGAAAGGTGTGACAGATTCAGTGGCAGGGCTGTCACATGCTAGATAGTCTTCATATCTCAACCTGGGGATTTCGCTGTAGCCGCGACTCTAATAATGTACTGAGGCATTGACAAATGTGGACAATATTTTTGTATTTGAAAATTTTGCTTTACGTATTACAATATAAAATGTGAAATAGCCTTTAGTAATTTTAGTGTAAATATTTTGTATTTCTATAACCAAAACATATATAGATATAATAAGAAGATATTCGGACCTTTATCCAATGTAGAAGATTTTAAACCCCTTTTCAAAATTGTCATTTTTGTAAATAATAATATGTCGTGACTTTTTTTGTAAAATCACATTTTATCTAATAAACCGCCGTCGTATCACCGAGCGGCCCGTCATTTACAGTGCGCGATCTCAATATATTGTGTATTTAGGGTTGTCCACTAGCTATTCTTTCTTTTTTATCATCCTATCAAAATCAGTGAGTAAAATTTTATTCTACTTATCTGGTCGCTTTTAAAGTCCTTACGTTAGAATTTGGCAATGTTCAAATTTAACTAAAAAAAAATACATGGGATGAAATAGAAGTTTAAATATTGATTTTACAATAATTATGATATTACTTGTACTTAGTAAATTACTTCTATGTGACACCTTTGCCTTGACATTACCTATTTTTCATTTACATTTTATTGTAAATCTCCGATAGTTGAATTTTTTGGTAGATTTCAGAGCTTATTATGAGACCCAGACAGGGCCACAGGTATATAGAAAGACCAGCATTGAGTTGGGCCAATGACTTAACCAATTTAATAGGAAAGACCTGGATGAGGAAGGCTCAAGGCCGAAGAGATTGGCAGCGTATGAGGAGACCCTACACACAGATTAATGGAATTTATATATGAATATATGTATAGCCTATAGAGGTTTATCACATGTATGTTTACTATTACGTATTATATTATTTTTATAAAATACTCTTCTTTATTTTAAAATTTGTAATTCTTTCACCTTAGGGACGTTGCAGAAAAGGTAGTAAATAGGGTTATTTACTACCTTTTCTGCTTCGTCCCTAAGGTGACTTATGTATTATATAATATATAATCTTTAGATTATTGTGCAATAAATATTCAATAAAAAATAAATAAAATAATTTATTATTTCTCATTTGCCGTGTGAAAGAATAGAATATGACCATTCCAAGTCTTTCCGTTGATGTCGTAGAAGGCGACTTAGGAAACACGAGGTAAACAAAGGCTATAAACAATATTGAGACCTCTCCAACCCGTCTGGCCAGCGTGGAGAGTGTAGGCCAAATCCTCTGACTGCTCTGGGTAACAGAGAGGGTCGTGCTCCTGCAGTGGAGACTTAAAAAAGGCCTGATGATGATGATGAAATATTAAATAAAAAAATAAATGAAATCCATTTATTATTTCTCATTTAAATGGAACATAATAATACTGTCAGCCCTACCGCCGCGTCGTGTAGCTGACATCCGCGCCGCCGCGCCACACATTTCCATGTAAATCCGTACTCCCGTGAATACCTATTGAGATCCCTAATAATCTACCTATGTATGAGCTGGGAATTACGTCTCCTTGTATTGGATCTGCCGTGGATGAATATAGTCTTAAGGCAAGGCTCCATTAGACTTTATTTAAACAATACGTTTGCGTTATTTCTAGACACATCTTATTATAAAAGCCAGACTAACTTTGTTACTAGGTTTAAACCATTATTCGCCAAAATCAAGTTAACATCCAGTAATATCACACTATCTCACCTGTCAATGTCAACTTGATTTGGGTGGATAATGATTTAAACCTAGTAATAAAGTTAGTCCTGTTTTTATAACATTACGGTTTTTTTATTATATCTGTGTCTTTCGATGTATGAAACCTTAATTGCGGCTAATATATGAATTCACAGTTTTCAATTTCGGTCCTTTATGGACGTTCCTCGAAAGATCATTTACTTTTTATATTTGTTTATTTTTTTCAATAAAAGTTAATAATTTGTCCAGAGAGAAGAGAGGAATGGAGGTATCTAGACTTAACTCCACCGTCAAAAACAATAACAAGAAAAAGTACTGCGGCTTGAATGCCAAAAACTATACTAAATATGTATATATACATAAATATACAGGGGAGGGACATACCCGTAATAAATAAAACCATGGTCTATTACTTAAGCATTAAAGTATAATGAAATTAAAATAAGAGCCAAATAACAAAAAAAAATATAATTTCCATATAAAAGTGTGCGGCCGCCCGGGCCATTTGTATAGGAATATCGATTTTTTTTTGTTTTTGACTGTTATTTTAATTTCATTATACTTTAATGATCTAGTCTTATAACCCGTGGTTCGATTTATTACGGGTTTAAAATTTTTTAAATATAATTCTGATTTGACTACATATTTAGCTGCAACAATATTGTTTCTTTTATTATGATATTCTTTACGATATTTTAACATGAATTCGTATATGATATATTGTACATTTTGATGTGTTCCGAGATATTCAATAAAAGCTTTTAACGAGCGGAAATTTTAAAGTTTCACATAAAGCTGGAATTGTTTTCTGTTATAATAAATATTTTATTTCATAGCGATCTCTAAGAAATTCGCACGTATTATTAAATTTGGAATTTTAGATATTTAATCAAAGTAATTTAAGTATTATTAAAAAAACCGGCAAAGTGCGAGTTGGATTCGCGCACGATGGGTTAATCCGTACCATTATCTATGCAACATTAGACTCTTTATTTAATATCGAGCAAAAACGGCAAAAAAATCACGTTTGTTGTGTGGGAGCCCCCCTTGAATAATTATTTTATTCTGTTTTTATTGTTGTTATAGCGGCAATAGAAATACATCATCTGTGAAAATTTTATCTGTCTAGATAACACAGTTCATATGATACTGCCTGGTCTGCAGACAGACGGATAGTGGAGTCTCAGTAATAGAGTCCCGTTTTTACCCTTTGGGTACGGAACCCTTAAAATAAAGCGTTTTGTCGTTTTTCTACGAATGTATAAATTACTTACTTGATTTTATTTATTATTATGTATATGTATGTAACTAATCCCATCCCAATCCCAAATTCCCAACTAATCCTAACTAATATTATAAATGCGAAAGTGAGTTTGTATATTTGTTTGTTTGTTACCTCTTCACGCTTTATCTACTGGACTAATCTTCTTGAAAATTCGCATGCAGATGGTTAGGAGTACTGAGAAGGACATAGGGTATCTTGCATCCCGGAAAAAAGTAATGTTCCCGTGGGATACGCGAGCGAAGCCGCGGGCAAAAGCTAGTACTTATATATTTTATCTATCTAATGTACCAGATAGTGTCTGTTTTAATGTTATCTTTCACTTCATTTTGTTTATTTCTTTACACTTTTCGTTCAAAAGTCACAATTTTTGCACATTATTTAGTTTTGATTTTGTCATTTAGGTGCGACGTTATTTTTAAACAATAAAATAGTTTAAACAGGATCAAACACATAATTTTCACATTAAATAAATTAAAAAAGAACTTACCGTAGCGACGAATAATACCAAAACGAAAGGCAGCATTTTGCTGGTCTTAATTTGACCAATTCGGTATATACTATACACGAAATCGTCTGTTTTCATCTTCTATTTATACATAATTATAACAATATCATCCAACAATTTGCACCTGGTCAAACAATACCTGAGGAATAATAACAGTGGCAATGTAAAATAAACTATTCAAAAATTTTTACAACGTTTTTATTGTTTTATTAATAAGGTTTAAATTTCTTTGAAAGTGTTAATTTTGATTGCAGTCATAACTTTGTTTGAGTGTAGATTTTGTACAAAGCGATTAATTGAGCCGTTTGTCTGTCTGTTTGTCCAGAGGCGAGCATTAACGTAAATTGTCTTTGTGAGCACAATGTGAAATTAAGATATTTTTCAGTTGGTACGTCATTTGTTATACAAACTACGCTGAAGGTGAAGTATAAAGGTGGAGAAATCAGCAGAACATACATACTAAATACTTTTTCATTACTTACGGGGCACACAAAGCCCAGGGCCATAAAACCCAAAAGCCAATTTAAGCTTGTGGGCGTGTAGGTGGAAAATTCTACTCTTTTTATTTAAATACATAGGTACTATCACGTCTTTATCTCTAATGGGGCAGACAGAGTATTTTGGGTCTTGCGGCTCTAAGCAGACAGAGCCAATGCAAAACCTTAAGGCCACTTTTAGCGAATAAATTAAATTTTATTCTACCAAGGGGGGTTAATATTAAGGTGCGTAGTTTTATTTTATGTATTTGTCTTTGTTCAGAAAGTTTTATTATTTCCCACATTTACTTCTAAGTCTAAAAACTACTATAGAAAGTAGGAGAACAATCGAGCCTAAGACAGTAAGACCCAAATGCCACTTTTAGAGTGATACTTTGACACTTTTGTGTAAAAAGAAAAAGTTTTTTTTTGATTGGTCTAATAGAATTCGTACTCCACCGACAAGAGCATAGCTAGGTATATAGATAGATGGTCTAATAGTAAAAGTTACCCTTCAAGTAAGTATTGTGTCGACAGCACACTCTGCATTACCATTATGAACGACACCCTCTTAACTGAAAATACCAAGGTCACAATTAATATCAAAACACCTAATAACAGGAGTCCTAATGTTTGCACGGGATGTCGAAGGGTCCTCTGTTAATTGCCATTCGACGACCCTTTCGGACTATGGTTTAATATTTCGATTTAGAGCTTTCTACCTTTGTTTAATGACAACGATCAGCAATTTTCAGATGTGAGACTGAAATTAGTTTAGGCATTGTTTGTTAGCCCTGGAGGTTGGGAAGACCGCTAGTGTGGGACGCCACATGTGTCGACACTCTGGCGCCTTCCCATCTTAATGGCACAAGTGGAAAGGCTGGCACGGCGGCAGCTACCGCTGAATCCCTCAAACGGCGCAAGTATGCGTGCCTAGGAGAGGCATACATATTTGAGCCGTTTGGGGTTGAAACGTTGGGTCCGTGGGGGCCCTCTGCACATAGTTTATTTAATTTTATAAGTAAAAGGCTGGTCGAGGTATCGGGTGACCAGAGGGCTGGCAATTTTTTAGCACTAAGATTAAGCATTGCCATCCAACGTGGCAATGCTGCCAGCCTTCTGGGCACTCTCCCGCAAGGGCAGAATTTTCGGGATATTTTTTATTTATAATAGTTTATACTTTTAAGTAATTTATTTTCAGTATTTAAGTTGTATTAAGTTTTTTTTTAGTTACTTAGTTTTAGTTTAGTTATTATTTATTGTACATGTAATTATGAAATTCTGAAAAAAAGTTAATAAATTGTTAGATTATATGTATGTACTTAAACAACTTTTACGCGTTTTATCTTAACTTTCTTGTAAGGATCGACTATCCAATTTGAAGGAATCCTAACTAAGGAAATCAGAAGATGTAATCGCAGTTAGGACTGATTGGATCCGATTTAGAGTAAAAAGGATATTCTACGACGGCTCTTCTTCCTTCTAATCTGTGATTTTATTCCAAAACGCAATAGATAACAAGCAACATGTTAAACAGGAATAACCTTATAATAAAAGCAATAAAGATAGTTTTTGTTTGCGTCGCCGACGGTCAATTTAGTATAGTGTGATCACTGTTCCTAGTTAGGATTCCTTCAAATTGGATAGTGTCATAACCGCATTATAGTGCTAGTGCATAGTTTGTACCGGCAGGCATCACTCCCCGTTTAGGTATCGAAAATATACCTACTCGTACATTATTACTATGCGCGCAGCGGCCCCTCGAAGTGGTAAATTCAGTTATACGAATTGTTTTTCCAGAATAAGAATGAAATTGGCCTGCAATAGATGTCTAGGTATCTAAACGAAAAGGTGCTGAGTTCTGACGTGAGTTAAACTAGGTAAACATAACCGCATTGAGTAGATATTTCTTTGAATTTCTTTGCTGAGTGAGACTTCTGTACGTAAGTACTGGTTCTTATTCTGTGGTACAGGGTAAGAGAGGTTCTAAGTATATTTTATGATTGAATTGACTGCCGGCATATGTATGGCTGACAGTTAGTGTTTAAAATAACGAACGTGTAAAAGGAACACAATAGACTGTTGGACAACATTTAAAATAAACCATAATTTGTTGTCATCCTATCAGATAAAGCGTAAAAAAATATCTATATTGCATCCTCAGCTGTAATGCTGCCAACTCCAGGGCCCGCTTTCCGGTTTTTCGCACGGACTTGAGCATCCTTGGTTGTAAGACCATCATCATTATAAGTACTTGACGACGACGTCAAGCTAGCATTTGCAACAAGAGTGTCAAACGCCTAAGGGGCCGAAAAGCGTCCTTATATCGTGTGGTACTTTGTGAACGCATCAGTTCTATTTGTATTCCTGATTTGCACTCGCCGAGAGTGGGATTTGTAATAGACTAACGTGTTCAGTGCCTGTGGATTGCAGGAGAAGAGAGAAACGGGGAATCTAATGACCAATATCGTCGTCAGGTTCGTAGAGTACAGGCAGTAGCAAAAATATGTCACCAAATAAAAATATTAGGTGACAAATTTTATCTGCTGACTGTACTCTTCGAACCTGACGACGATATTGGTGTGAACATGGTCTACTGTACTTGTGGTTCCGGGTTAGAATAGAACCACTCCATCTCTTCCTGTGGATGTCGTAAGAGGCGACCAAAGGACTAAGCACAAACATCTCGTGCTATAATTGCATTCCCAAGGTGGGTTAACGTCGGGCGGCGGCCGGTTTTAAAACTTTTCGCAGCTATACATTCCCAAAAAGGGTTGACGTCAGGTAGGCGGCTGGTCGTAAAACTATAGCCAAATCATTTAAACTGTTCCGGCTATTTCTTCTCCATTTTGCAAGGTCTTTGGCATCCTTGGGATCACCCAATAACATAAGATAACATGCATGTCAATGATCACATTGACATGCATGTTATATTTGGAGAAGAAAAAGCGGGAAAGCGCACCCCGGGCTCCGAAGCAGCACAGCTAAGGATGCAACCGGGAACGCGCTTAGACGAACAAGATGGTCTACTGTACCTAAAGCAATCGGAAGGAGCCCGGCACGTCACGGGAAGCCTATTTGGCTCGTTCCTTTACAAAGTAACATCGCGATTGTAGGAACTGTCCTCGGGAGTGGTCATAACGTTTCTCATAAAGCTCATCGTTAAAACGGTTTATATTTTTAGGAGATTAGTTCGGAGATAACTGGGGTTAGTGCACTCCATGATTGCAGATAGCGCATATGCGACATTTTATGTGCCGTAAAGAAGATTGTATTGTAGTGATTTTTATAGTAGTGAGCTACGTCAGATGCCTTTAGGCAGCCCGATAAATCTGACACCAGTGTAAGTAATAACAGACCGTTACCCGTGTGGTTCCGGGTTAGAATAGGACCACTCCATCTCTTACTGTGGATGTCGTGAGAGGCGACTAAAGGACTAAGCATAAACATCTCGTGCTACAATTGAATTCCCAAGGAGGGTTAATGTCGGGCGGCGGCCGGTTGTAAAACTTTTCGCACAAATACATTCCCAAAGAGGGTTGACGTCAGGCAGGCGGCCGGTTGTAAAACTATAGCCTAATCATTGAAAGTGCTCCGGCTATTTCTTCTCCATTTTACAAGGTCTTTGGCATCCTTGGGTCACATGCAACTCATACTTGGAGAAGAAAAAGCGGGAAAGCGCACCCCGGGCTCCGAAGCAGCAGAGCTGAGCACTTGGGTTGGGAAGGCTAAAAGTTTACAGCGAGCACATTTAACCCTTAAACCATCAGTGAGGATGCACCTTTTATTGTACATTGTATTGAAATGTAAGTTTTAATAATTCTTTTATTTTATGATTTTCTTCATTAAAACTTACACCCAAAGTAAAATTAACCACGGTCTCCTCTCATTGGTGCCGTCTGGAAATCCCATCCACGTCGTGGTTGATTGCCATGCAACTTTGTATGAGATGAACATTTACAAGCTGCGAGTGTTCGTAACTTATTCGGAAACTGAGTGCACCAATATCACTTTACGATCTCGATAGTTATAAGGTTCTACAGGATGTTCAACATAATACTAAAGGACATCCATACTCGTCGTTCGTATGAAAGTGAAATACTTTTTTATAATTTCGAATATATATTTTTTTATGTTATAGCGCGCAAACAAGCGGGTCAGCTGATGGCAAGTGATCACCGCTGCCCACGGACAACTGCAACACCAGGGGTGTAACAAGAGCGTTACCGGCCTTTCATAAAGATATAGACTCGTTTTTTGAAGGTTTCAATGTCGTATCGTAGCTGGGGTAATACGTCATACCTTAGTATGACGTATCCGCTGGAGGCGATATCTGAGTTTCCGTCAAAAAGAATAATGCCGGCTTTTCTGTCTCAAGATGGTAGTTTCATCCTCGGCGTATAAAAAGGTAAGTAACCTAAAGGTTGCACACTGTGTATGTTGTATGCTTTTTATTGGAACTTAGCTCCTTCGACAAGCAAGTCATAAAAAAAGAATTTTAATAAAAAATAAAATTATTTACGCCTAAAAAAAAAATTATTAAAAAATTAATTAAAGCCTATTGCCCAAAATTATTAAAGCCTATTGGTAAGTATATGTTCGGGAACATATTTTATTTGATAAAAATATTTTTTATCCGGTTAGCAGATAGTGTATAGGTCGACCCCTCTCGAATCCTGTACTACCACAGAATAAATAATTCTAACGTACAAAAGTGTCACTCAGCATAGAAATTCAAAGAAATATCTACTCAATGTGGCTAGCGATATGGTTAAATTTAGCTCACCTCAGAACTCAGCAACTTTTCGTATAAATACCTAGACATCCATTGCAAGCCAATTTCATTGGACCAACGATTCGTATAACTGAATTTACCACCCGGAGGGGCCGCCTGCGTGCATAGTAATAATGTAGGTACATTTTCGATACCTAAACGGGGAGTGAGTGACACAGGCCTGGTACTACTAAAAGCATGTTTGCTTTCATAGCGGTGTAACTTTCCGGTTTCCAGCTTTTTCTTGTCCATTTCACAAGGTCTATGACATCCTTGGGTTTCAAACTGTTGGCACACATAATGCAAAGAATGCATATTATCTTTCGCAACGTCAAGAGAGTATTTTATCGTCTACAACTTCTGTAGGTCAAGGAAGTATCCTATGAAACTTGCCATTTCTTCGCCTACATCCACTTCAAAATATACAGTCTGAAACAAATATTAAAAACCTTACGAATTCAGGACGAATCGCGCAATAAAAATCTCTTATTGTCTCCAACATGGACGTATTCTTCCAACTGTCTCCTCCAATTACATACAATGTGTTCCGCCGACAGGCACCGTCAAATCCATCATAAAACGCTAAGCATTTTTCCGATACAGTAATATCTTTGTTGCGAATCACCCTGTATCCGCTAAATCACATAAAATCTCTAAATTGGAAAGCAAAGCCGATCGTGATGAGATGATAAATTCTGTATGTAAAGGGTCGTGATCACATTCCAAAAGGTTCAAGGGCGTCAAAACGAAAAGATCTGTTAAGGTTCAGTATTAAAAAAGCCTGAATTTTTTTTTTCTTTTTGTATTCTGTTCTTATGTACTTACACACTTCTGCCTTCCTATGAATGTATTTTAACTGTCTTCTGTCCAACTGGTCGACTGGAAGAGATCTCTTCTGGGATAAGTCCACCTTTTGTACCAAGTATGTGTAATTTATTTATTTAATACTCTTTTAACAAATGGCGGACTTAATGCTAAAAGCATTTTCTCCCAGTCAACCATAAGGATAAACAGAAATTAATTAAAGAGTAATTGCTGTGTTATATGTACAATCAAGATTTTTTAAATTTATAAATAATAAATCTATACTAATATTATAAAGCGGAAGAGTTTGTTTGTTTGTTTAAACGCGCTAATCTCAGGAACTAATGGTCCGATTTGAAAAATTCTTTTTTTGTTGGGTAGTCCATTTATAGAGGAAGGCTTTAGGCTAATATAACATTACGTTCCGACAACCACGCGAACGAAGTCGCGGGAACAGCTAGTACTATAATATAAACTTGACAAATGCATTCCATGACACTGAATAAATTTCGCCAAGGAACATACATGGTAAGTTTTTTAATTTCAGCCAAATTACACTGAGCTAGCCAGGGATATATATGAGCTGAGAGCATCTCCCAGTCACCAAAAGGCATTTACATTCACTGCATCGTCAGCAGACGCTAGGTCGCGGTCATTACGCTTTGTACACTTTGTTGCTGAATGTCGAAGACTTAGCTGCTTTCAAAATCCTTACAACATTGGTTGTAAGGCATGACGACTGGAAGAAGATTTTTGGCCATCGGTTAGATTATTAAACAAGTAATTACTAAAAAAACAAATAACCCGACTGCGTGATACAACAGCAGTACTTACCTATGCCTAGGCACTTACTGTCTTCTGTGGCCCAGTTGCGTCTTACACGCAACTGGAAATGTTCCTATGTTTTCTTTTTTTTTTATAAATGATTTATTAAAAGAGATATAAACGTTCAACAACCTAAAAAAATGGCCAGATTTTCTGCTGTGTTC
This sequence comes from Acrobasis repandana, assembly GCA_963576875.1. NCBI lineage: Eukaryota > Metazoa > Arthropoda > Insecta > Lepidoptera > Pyralidae > Acrobasis > Acrobasis repandana. The sequence continues at coordinate 10,768,189 of OY756233.1, read as the reverse complement.
AAACATCCAGAAAACAAGACTAGACTATATAAAAAAATTAAAACATAGGAACATCGCTCAAGTCTTTGTTAATTCGTAATGAAAAAATTACTTATATTGGTTAAGGCCGTACCTGAATTTTCCGGGGTCCAGTGCTGCACCCATTAAAAATAAAATACTTTAAAGGGTTATCTAGGACGTTAGCAAAATTTTAAATGATGTCTCCGTTTTCTTTGAAATGATTTATTTTAAGGCTGTACCAAAATTTTCCGGGATCCAGTGCTGCCCCCATTTAAAATAAATAATTTCAAAGAAAACGCAGACATTATTTAAAATTTTGCAACTACCAAGTCCTAGATAACCCTTTAAAGTATTTTATGAACTACTGTTTCTTCTTTGCTGGTCTGGGAGAAAAGAAAAAACACAGAATGTACCAGCTGCTTCTCTTCCCGTGCAGATCGTAAAAGCCGATCGAGGGAATGGGCGAGAATCTGAATCATATGAATAGGCGATGCGGTTTGCAACCCATCACTATTATGATTTCCCTTTTCCACCTTCATGTCCACCATTACGCTAAAAGTGGCCTGGGCTTTACCGCCCTTGGCTCTGTCTACCCCGTTAGGGATAAAGACGTGATAGTGTATCTGTATGAACTACTGTTTACAGTTTAAAGTGAGATCGTTAAGCTTTACTACGCACATTTGCGAAAAACGGCCACTTTTAGCAAATGTGCGTAGTAAAGCTTAACGTTCTTATTATAAACTGTAAACAGTAGTTCATAAAATACTTTGAAAGGTTATCTAGGATTTGGTAGTAGCAAAATTTTAAATAATGTCTCTGTTTTCTTTGAAATGATTTATTTTAAATGGGGGCAGCACTGGACCCCGGAAAATTTAGGTACGGCCTTAAATAGGGGCAGCACTGGACCCCGAAAAATTTCAGGTACGTCCTAAAGTTTTGGAGAAGAAATCAGGGGACTACGAATTGTTGATTTTCTCTTCTTTTAATAGGTATTTTTAGTTCACGCTGCAGTATGCAGTATCAGATTAAAGGGGGTCGTCATATAAGAACCGAGTTTTTTTCAGCGTTTTAAAACATTGTACAGAGGTACGGAACCCTTCACGTACGAGTCCGACTTAAGGCTCGGCCTAATGCTAATAATCTAAGTTTTGCTCCCGCTTCCACGCACACAAATTTACTCTAGCCGAAGCGAGACAGCGATGCCATGCGGGGTGAAAAAGATTACGGTAGGTCAATGAGGCTGGTTTTGGTTTTGAGGTTTTTTTCGTTTTACAAAGAATATTGAAGAGTTATTTAAAAAGTAAGACATAAGATCGCTGCCTTATGTTTAATACAATTATATTTCAGTTACAAGGGCTAATTTATTGTATTTCTTGAATACTTTCCGTTTTAGTATAATTCTGATATAATCACCTTAGAATTATACTGTTTCGCAATGTTTCGCTATGTTTTTCTAACGAGAAAATTTTAAGCAATCGTGTTTTCTAAACATATTAATGTATAGAGTTAGTCCTGAACTTTGCTGTGTTTTTATTTCAAAGTGAGTATTTCGTTATTATTAATAATATTTAAGACTGCTCTAAGAACTTTAGGATAGAACGGCCTCTTAACCAGTTTTTTCTTTTCTCCCAAACCAGAGCATTCTGAGAGTATCTCCCAGACACTTAACGCTTTGTACACATTGTTGCAATGCAATGTCGAAAACTGTTGCTTTCAGCTTGATTTCGTTGAAACAATCCCCGATAGTGCCGTTCGTAATCTTTACGTAAATATATAAGAATATTTCTCAACTCAATCAGATTAGTTGCACTTTATTGTTTCCGCTTGCATCCCCTTATCAGGGATGCCATAGTCCAAGCGACGAGAAGAGTAATTTTAAAGAAAAAAAGTCAACTTCTGGTGTCGCACTTTCTGAATGCAAATGTTTTATTTCCTAACAAACGTCAAAATCACAAATGTGATTTTGAGCACAAACATCCATTGCAACAATTGCATTCCCAAGGAGGGTTCCTTGGGAATGCAATTGTTGCAAGGGATGTTTGTGCTTAATATTTTAGTCGCATCTTACGAAATCCATAAGAAAAGGATGATGATAAGATAAAAAACAGCATCAAAATACAAAAACTCAAAATGGCTTCCGCATTTTGTCTTAAATTGTCTTTGCATTTCCATTTTCGCCGCCGTTTTCCGTTTGCTTTACAACTAGAAACAAGAAAAGCATAGTAATATTTAAAGCGACATTTTTCTCAACGTTTTCCTCGTTTGGGATCGCGTTTTTTTATTAAAAGAAATCTTTCCTTGTTGAAATATGAAATTTCTGAAGAAAACTGCAAGAAGGGGCGGACTTAATAAATTATTTATGGAAGCACCAGCTTATCTGTCTCTCAAAGTGATTCCTAGAGCCCGAAAGTAAATCACTGTATATTTTATTGTGAAAAATTGCTTTCTCGACTGACAACGCACCGCTTGGTGTTTTGCTTTACGCGTCTTGTGTAACTTATATAGGATATAATAGACTGGCTAATAGATTAGTTTTATTTGATGCTTCTTAGTTTAATAATTTATAATTATATTATAATATAAAAACCACTCGCTTATTGACATAGTTATGAGTTGTGACCTATTCCAGGGTGACATGCAAGAATGTCAAATTATATAAGTAAGTATATATTCAGAAAAATCTGAAAGTTGAAGATCTTTCAAAACCTGACGTTTGACGGAAGGGGGTCTGACCAAACGGTTAGGGTTGGGAGCGTGATATTTTTCCAAAATGTACGGGGTTGTAAGCAATTTCACGACTGTCAGGCCCGAAGGCCGAGCTGCGTGGCGACGGTGAAGGCCGAGCTGCGGGGCGAGGTTGAAGCCCGAGCTCCTCCCAATCTAAGCAAAACCTGAGGCTGAAGGCAGAGGGTTGAGCCCGCCCGCGAGGCCGCAGGCCGAGACTGTAATTCAGTAGATATGCAAATTGCTATTTTTTTGGAATCCAAGATGGCGTCTGGAGTTTAGAATTTTAATTAATTCGATCATAAGGGGTCTGAAATTTTGTGTGCATTAAAGCACCCCGCGTAACTCAAATCTGCAAAAAGATTTTGGATCGAAAATGGCCGCCCACACATTTCTTGAAGTTTCCTTTCCTAACTGCAGTTTTTACCTATTTTCTCAACTGTACAAGGATTTTAGTGAATTCAACAGCACGAAAAACCGTATGCTGCTTGCAGCCCGCCCAGCTCCTTTTCCTGTCTACTAAACCTAGCGCCTGAGGTGAGGGCCCGTCTTCCCTAAATCCTTGGCAGCCGGGTTGTATGTCCACAGCTGGATATAGTCCTTCTACGGTATATACGCTCTATATTATATAACATACATTGGGTCTATGTCTCGAGGTCGCTATTCACGTGGTAATCGTGGCGAATTGTGGCAAAAGATCAAGTGTGGTTACGTGGCCACCTCCCTTGTGTTGGGTTGTCAAATAACAATGAGTTACACACTCAAACACAACACAAAACTCAAACGACGTCTTTTGTTACCACAGGTGTTACGCTAGGCGCGTAAAACTGCATTTTTTTAACCAACTACCTTTTGATGAATAAAATTTTATGTTTTAATTGTGCTTAACGTAATTTTTTATATTAGGTTATAATAGTCAAAGTAAAGACCACGAGATCTAATCAAAAAGGAATATTTTTCGTTTTTAATAATATAACGGGACTTACCGCGATTGATGTCATATTTAACCCCGACGAAAAAGAGAGGTGTCATAAGTTGACGTGTCTGTGTGTGGCGTTACGACGCCACACACAGACACGTCAACTTCGACTAGTATAGACCGATTTCGATGCGTTTTTTTATTCAAAATCTTTGTCCGTCGAAATGGTTCTTAGCTATGTTTGATAAAAATCAGTTCAGCTGTATTATTGGGGTAAAATTTTAAAAGTCGGGTGTTTTTTTTTTAATTTGTAAGGCAAATAAACTTATTTAGCCAGATATTTCGACGTCCGCCGCGTGTCTGAAGCTCATAAATCTTTTTCGTTAGATCCCATATTTTGATCTCATTTATTGCTTTTTCCATTGGATTCCAAAGATTGCATTATTTTGTATTATCGTTGCGTAGATTTTAAACAAAATTAATTTAAACTTAAACTATACTGTAATATAATTACGTGCCCAGAAGGCTGGCAGCACTGCCATGTTGTATGGCAATGCTAATCTTTTGAGCCAGATGAAGGCCAGCCCTCTGGTCTCGCGTGACTTCAGTTTATTTTCGGGCGACAGTATTATACAGGGTTGAACAAAATATACCTACTGAATTATTTAAAGGCTGAATTCTGTCCATGGTATTGAAAAACTTTCCCGAAGGAACAAATATATACAAGTATATTTTTTTTATATTATATTTTTAATCATTTATACTTTATAAATCGTACTACTATCTATACTAGATCAATAAAGTGTACCTAATAAAATTAAAATAACAGCCGAAAAACAAAAATAAATTTCGGCATTTCCATACAAAAGTGTGCAGCCGCCGGGGCGATTTGTATGAGAATGGCGAATTTGTTTTTGATTTTTGACTGTTATTTTCATTTCATTATATTAAAGTGATCTAGTTTAGCCCGTGGTTCAATTTATTACGGGTATGTCCCTTCCAGATTGTATTTTGTGCGCTGATGGTCCCCACGGCCCCAACGTTTCGGTGTGAACGAGAAGTTATATATATATGGAAAAGCGATACACTGCGTAACGCGCGCTCAGTCTCGTCGGCCGACTATACCTACGTTTGGTGTGAACAACAACGTCTTATATCTTTCTTACCCAATATTCTGTCAGAATAAAGCAAAATCTTACCAAGCTGTACAAACAAGTTAAACTCTTCCAAGTCTTGCAACTTAACGTGCACTCGTAAGTTAAAGTGTATCATAAACTTTATACTCACATAGCCCGGTGTAATCCGCGTGCTAGTTTCATAAGAAAACAATTTTGCAAAGATTTCGGATCTGCAAAAATTTAGATGAAACAAAGGTGTACTCAGGCAAGTATTATTGAAGTCTTACAAAGTCAAATTCTGCCGTGGACTTGGGGTCCCTTTGACGGCGGTATTCATTTTTTATCGAGTGTCATAATCATCTAATCATATTTCCGGTTATACATCCTTAGCGGTAAGACTGCCGGTCCACCGAAGCGGAGCGAGGCTGCGGGGCGGAGAAGCGGAGAATACTAACCAATAGGATTGCACAAAATCTCCGCTCCGCTAAAGTGGACAGGGAATTTACGAACTAGTTAAAAAATTCATACAAAACCGGGAAGCTGAGCGGGTAAGCGGACGTACGTCGTACGTGTACGTCTCGCTCCGCTTCGGTGGACAGATACAGCACGCAACTCCGCTCCGCTCTTCTCTCTCGCTCCGCTCCGCACCCTCGCTCCGCTCCAGTGGACAGGCAGCCTAACGCTTTAATACCCGGGGTCCGCTGCGTTACCTAGGTGATTTGACGAGGTTATACTGGTTTTTTCACAAAGCGACTGCCGTCTGACCTTTGCAACCCAAAGGGTATAAAAGAACCAATTCTAGGATACGTTTAAACAAACGCTCGATGACGTTCAGGATCCAAAGCTTACCGTGCCTTTCGCAGCACGGAATCATCTTTCTTTTTAATCAAGCCTGCAATATCCTAACCAGACTGGAAACAACTTTTCATAAAGTATGCTTCCCAGTGGGATTTGAACCCACAACCTCCGGATCACAAGGCAAACGCCTTGATCACTTGACCACGGAGTCAGCACGAGCATACATCATACTTTTTTATGTATTTTTTAAATTCTGATTGGGATACTCTATCGCCGTTTTTAAATTCCTGTTACACAGAGCCCCCGCCCGGCTCAGTGTGGGGATAAAGCTGGAGATAATCCTGTCTCCCGGGGGATCTACTTTGTGATTGCAAACCAGACTCGCAAACAAACTAAAAGGTAACGGTTGCTCGCTTTCATCACTAATACTTTTTCAATGAGATTCGGCTTGGATTATCCAGATTGCTTCGTTTAAGAGCATGTGAGATATCAAACGTACTAAAGTACTTGGGGTCTTTCTTATTGTTTCCCATTTTCACATAGCCACCGACCATACAACACAGAACCGAAGCATATAAAGCACGCTTAGCTTGGCTACGTCGATAAAAATTAACGCATTTCGTTATATGTGAGCGATTATAACTTTTATTTATAAAACACATTTCGTCCTATGGCTAGCGCATCTGCGAGTTTGACATTTCAGCCTAAATACATTTTTTCAGAAAGTTCTGCTCATGTCGCCACTGAACTTATATGATACGGTATCATTAATTTATTCCACAAGGTCGGGGGTTTCTATACCTCAAAGGCCATGCTTAGCGAAAATCTGATTTTATAATAATTACAAGCTTGAAAAATCATTTCAAGTGTTTAATTATTACACACATTTAACACACACTAAACGTATCTAGGTACTTAAGTTTATTATTTCATTCGTTTCGCTACTTTTCTGGTCTCCCTTATCCACCATATGTGAACCCTCTTTGCTTCTTCAAAGATGAACAGCCATCAGTGAACTTAACTATGTTAGATGGAATCCTGAATTGAAATTGAATTGCCAGTAAACATTCGTAAGAGATATTCGATCGTGTCAAAATAAGGGAACATGACACGGTCAATTATCGAAAATAACATAAAACAGATCCGTGCTTGTTTTTGTTAATTAATTGACGACGCAATGAAAATGGAAAATCGCCTGGAGCAACCGTATCTCGTAAATCCTTTCTTTATTTTAAATTACGGTTTTTAAAACAATTACCTACTTTGGGTCAATTTGGACTCAATTATCAGTGGTTCTGTGAGAACAGTGGACCTCGCGAGCTCTTAGAGCAAGGTTACACGGTCAGTTTGGCATCAATTCAGTCTATCAGTCTGGATTGACTTGACTGACGCCAGAATGATGGATGAATTTCACGGTTACATGGCCAATCTAGATTGACAGCACACTGATAAAAAGTACGTGTACGGCAAATAGATTTAATGTACCTTATGTACCTTGGTGTACAGTGTGAAGAAAGTACGGTGACTGACGCGAGAATTATACGAGGAACAGGTTACGCTATTAGTCCCCCATCAGTCTTTAATCATTCAAAACAGACTGACAAAATTATAATTTTCATTAGTCCGAACCATCAGTCTACCATTCCGTGGGTTACACGATCATTCTCAGATCATTCTGACCAGACTGATGGACTGAACTGATGCCAAACTGAGCGTGTAACCTACATCTTCTAACCATGCAATAACCGACACTTCAGTAAAATAACCATATACCTATAACGCTATAGCAAACATACCCTTTTGAATTTTTTTTGCAAAATCTTGTGTATAATGAAGTCCTTAGTGTCTCTCTCTAAGATTGAAATCCGTCAATAAATAACGCTACAGCAAAGTTCCCCCTTTTCCCCTCTGATTTGTCCCTATATATTTATTTATTTATTATTCTCCCCCAATCAAAAATCGCGATCGACTAAAATAAACAGTCAAGTACGAGTCGGACTTGTACATGAAGGGTTCCGTACCACCGTACAATGTTTTAAAACGCTGAAGAAACACGTTTCTTGTATGAGGACCCCCTTTAATTGTTAACTTTATCTTTTTTTTAATATTTGTTGTTATAGTGATTATAGTAATACATAATTAGTGAAAATTTTAAGTATCTAGTTAATGCCATTATAAAGATCAAGTTAAAAACGCTGAAAAAAACACGTTTCTTGTATGACGACCCCCTTTAATTTTTAACTATTTTTTATTTTTAGTATTTGTTGTTATAGCGGCCACAGTAATACATAATCGGTGAAAATTTCAAGTGTCTATCTATTACGGTTTAAGAGATAGAGCCCTGTGACAGACGGACAGACAGACGGACAGACGGACAGTAAAGGCCCAGTTTCTTGCCTGTTGCATACAATTTTATTAAAGCAATAAATGATTTGTATGATTGACGTTCTGTTTAGACCATGCAAGTTTTCTATTGCTTCAATTTAATTGTATGCAAGAGGCAAGAAACTTGCACTGTGTAAATGGGCCTTAAGAGGGTCGTTTGCACCCTTTGGGTACGGATCCCTAAAAAATTAAATAAATCAAGCATTTTGTGTGCCAATTTCGTCAATATCAGTTGAAAAATGTTACCTGTAGGCGAGAACAGACAGACGGACAAAAGTATTTTGGCCAATCTTAAAACTGAGGCGCTTCGCTCGCTCGCTCAATTAATAGTACCAGGCCTGTGTCACTCCCCGTTTAGGTATCGAAAATGTACCTACATTATTACAATTTTTTATTTATTTATTTAACTTTATTACAAAAATTGAAAACGGCGGACTTAAAGCCTTAGGCTTTATCTACCAGTCAACCGACAGGTGGTGCAAAGACAAGTGAGGCTAAAGTAGGAGCAAAATTTATCATTACTTTCCAAATAGTATTTGAACTTTAAACTTACATATATAACGTCTAACAAAATATACTGAAACTATTTTAAGGGTGAATTCAGTCCATGATACTGAACAACTTTCCCCAAGGAACATATATCGAAATATGAAAAATATTTTTTCGCTTTCCATACAAACTCAGATCAGCTGATCGGTCAACTTATATGGGAGGCTAAAAATTATTTAATAAATATTGTATATTAATTTAAATTACCTACTACCTAATATATATATATATAATATATGGATATTTATGTATTAATATGTATGTATATATATACATATATATATATATACATATATATTAATACATAAATATCCATAATTTATTTATTATCTGACAGTCCATGAAGAACCGAGTCCAGAGTCCAGAGTAACCGCGCACTGCTTTTTAAAGGCAAGTCGACTAGGGGCTTTACGAATTTGGTCGGGAAGGGCGTTCCAGAGCATCACGGCCTGTACGGTAAAGGAATGCTCGAAGAACCCACTCCGATGATGCGGCATAGCAAGTAGAAGATTGTTAGAAAAGCGAAGTATTCTGACGTGAGAATCCGTAAAGAAAGATAATTGAGATTTTAAGTACCGCGGAGTTTTAGGGTCGAAGAGTATAGAAAAGAGAGTGGTAAGTATAATTATGTAAGTTACGACGTTGCCGGATGGCCATTTTAACTGCGAACGATAATTCGACACATGGTCATACTTACGAAGGCCAAAGATGAAACGAAGACAGTTGTTTTGGATTCTGTCAAGTTTATTGAGAAAATTACAATTACTATGCGCGCAGGCGGCCCCTCCGGGTGGTAAATTCAGTACAGTATATGATATCGACTTATTTACTACGTCTATCCCTGCAGCACGGCGTCGAATCAGTTTTTTTGACTAGCAGAATTGAAGGTAGATGCATATTATAAGACTTCTTCTATTCTTCTTATTTCTTTTGTTTTTATGCATAAAGTTTTTCTACTATATATGTATTAAATTGTAACTATGTTTGCGGTATATATTTAAGTTATGTATGTAGGTAAGTATTTAGTCTTTCTTTCTTCTATTAATTTATACTTGTTAATTTTGTATATCACTGGCAACTGTGTTCTTGCTTCTTACTATTTCCTTGATCTTCTCGTTTCTACTTTACTTCTACTTGTGGAGACTTCTTAATGGCTTTCTATTTCCTATGGTTTGTATGTTTGTATTTATAGCTGTAAGTCTTCCTAAAATGTAATAAATAAACAAAATAAAAAGAAAAAAAAATCGAATCGTTTGTCCAGACTTCCAAAGTAATAAGAATGAAATTGACTTGCAATGATGTCTAGGTGTCTATACGAAAAGGTGCTGAGTTCTGACGTGAGCTAAATTAAACCATATTGCTAGCCACATTGAGTAGATATTATATTTCTTTGAATTTCTTTGCTGAGTGCGACTTATGTAAGTACGTTAGTATTATTTAATTATGATAGTACCCAATAGCTCGGCAACAAAGTATAAGTCAATGCTCGGCAACAAAGTATAAGTCAATGCTCGGCAACCTTTGAACCGAATTGGCTAATGTTTGTACTTAAAAAATCTAATGATTTATACACTTACAATACAATACAAATACTTATTGCAATTAACTTTAATGCACCATAATATACACACAAAACATAAAAATTACAACCACAATAATATGGGCAGTTGGGTACAAAGGCGGACTTATCGCTAAATGCAATCTCTTCCGTCCAACTTTTGGGTAGAGGATAATTAATTCGGAACAAGGCCTACCAAATTTACTCGACTAGAGTAATCATCGAACGAACATATCCAACATACAAACGCTGGATTGTTCAAGTAGAGCCGGAGTACTTCGTTCGCTTCGCTCGCTCGTTCAATAATTGTCGAATATATATTGGAAACATGATATGAAGCTTTTGGGCATCACTCCACAAAAGCGGAGCTCCGTGGAAATTTAAGGTGAAGAGGTAAGCAAATGACCTTGAAGTGTAAAATAAATTGTTAACTCGTAAATATGGTGATAATTTCCATATTGCTCTTCGTCATGCACTAGATATCCTTTTTAATTATTTTATGAACTGCCGTTGAAACTATTATTGGTGATCCGTCTAGCTTTAAAATTTGCCGTGGCCACTTTTGGCGGAGGCAAGTTTTAAAGCTAGACGGACTAATGTAAATACTTTCAACGGTGGTTCATAACATAATTTAAAGGGCTATCTAGTGCATGACGAAGAGCAATATGAAAATATGTATATATATATCACCATATTTACAAGTTAACAATTTATTTCACACTTCAAGGCCATTTGCTTATCCCTTCACCTTAAAAACCAGAATTAATTCTTAATTTTACATCTTTCTTTGGCCAAGATACACTATCATGTCTTTATCCCTAATGGGGCAGACAGAGCAATTCGTGTTTTGCGCTTCTAAACAAACATAGCCCAAGGCCATGAGGCCCAAAGGCCACTTTTAGCGAGATGGTGGGCGAGGAAGTAGAAAAAGAAATCAAAATATGAATTTACGATCTGCACGGGAAGAGGATAGGAAGAGGGATGAACTTACTTCTTCTTCTTCGTCTAAGCGCATTCCCAGTTGCATCCTCAGCTGTGCTGCTTCGGAGCCCGGGTTGCGCTTTCCCGCTTTTTCTTCTCCAAATATGATATGCATGTCAATGGTCACCCAAGGATGCCAAAGACCTTGTAAAATGGAGAAGAAATAGCCGGAACACTTTCAATGATTTGGCTATAGTTTTTTTTACAACCCTCTTTGGGAATGTATTTGTGCAAAAAGTTTTACAACTTGCTGCCGCCCGACGTTAACCCTCCTTGGGAATGCAATTGTTAATGTGTGCTTAGTCCTTTAGTCGCCTCTTACGACATCCACAGGAAGAGATGGAGTGGTACTATTCAAACCCGGAACCACACGGGTGATGAGGGATGAACTTACTGTTTTTCGTAAATAAGTTCATACACACTCACTATTTTGCGCTTTATTCCTAACGGAGTAGACAGAGCTTCGGGCCGCAAGACTCAAAGGCCACTCTGAGCCTGTTGGCTGAAGTGTTGACAGGCGTGAAGGTGGTAACATCAGAATAGTGATATGTTGCTAGCTGCATCGCCTTTTGACATGATTCAGATACTCGCTTATTCCCTCGTTCGGCTTTTACGAAAAGCGCGGAAAGAGAGGCAGCTGTTTTTAGGGTTCCGTACAAAAAATTATAAAACGGAACCCTTATAGAATCGCTCGTGCGTCTGTCCGTCCGTCTGTCACAGCTAATTTGCTCCGAATCTACTGCACCGAATCAGGTGAAATTAGGTAGGATACTGTAATCATATGACCCAAACGCATGTGCAAAGTAAATATTTTTTTTATAAGGGTCATTTTCGGGGGACAAATAAGGAAATTTAAAAAAGTTTTGCAAACCTTACTGTCTCATATATTCAATGAAAGGGCTCGTTATGAAGATCTCAAATATATTTTTGTTATTATTGTAAAATAAATAGTTTTGATTTTATTCACGAAAGTAGACGAAAATTGACCATTCACCCCCCCCCCCTGATCTCCGAAACTACTGAGCCTAAAATTTTGAAAAAAAATACAAAATATAGTTTATTGCTTGTAGATTACAGGAAAACCTATAAGATTTTAATCAATAGTACGGAACCTTCTCCACGCGAGTTTAACTCGCAATTGGCCGGTTTTATTTATCTTCTCCCAGACCAGTATGAAAAAAAAACATGAATATTTAGTAAATACGTATAGTTACAATCTAAATATTGTTCATCAACCGACTATCAAATGGAGTCAATTGTCTCGAATCTAAGTTTTGAACACCCGAAAGCTGGAACTTGCTGTCAACTTCGTACTCCGAAGACTTACTTCCCGAGGAAACCTAATTGGGAGACTTCTTGAGCCAATCGGAACTCGAGACTTGGATTTTAGTTAACCATTTGATCATCTGATTGCGCGTTTGCATAGAGAACTTAAAGTATAGCGTTTCATGGATTAGTTGTAGCAAAACATTAATTTACCTTCCTTTAAGAATTCCTACTCACTCCATCGACTTTTACTTGAAATATATAATTTTCTCTATGCCTGAAGTCTTTCTCTGTTCGAGCCATACGTCTATCATGGAACTCACTACCACTTACTATCCGACGCGTCCAAGTAAAACCTCATTTTTTATACTTATAAATAAAATAAAAATAAAATGAAATAAAATTATGATGAGAATTAATGAAAGAGAGATTGGTTGGAAATAGAAAAATGATATATGATAAGATTAATAAAAGTCAGGGTTCCTTTTAAAGACCTACCCTAAAGAGATTTGTGCAGTGACGTGTATACATACCGTTGAAATTGTAGTTTTCATTTATTTATTTCTACAATATATATGCAATATATATTATGTGCAGTTAACTATAGGACGCAGTGATATGTTTATTATTCTGCTTTCCACAAAGAAAATGCTTTATTTGAAGTTGATTAACAGTGTTAATTAATTTCTTATCAAACCATGGTGCGAATTTGTAAAAAATTAAATTTTAATTTGTGGAAAATCAATTTTTTTCTAATTAGTTATAAGAAATCGATTGGTGGGTTATATTTATCTATGGTCATTTGTCAATATGCTTGCTTTATTAGTGGTCCTTTTGTTGGTAAGCGTATATATCTCTTTATACAATGTGGAAGGGACATACCTGTAATAAATCGAACCACGGGCTCTATCTAGATCACTAAAGTTTAATTCAATTAAAATAACCGTCAAAAGCAATAAAAATTTGGAAATTCTCATACAAATCGCCCGGGCGCGGCTGCACACTTTTGTATGGAAATGCCAATTTTTTTGTTTGACTTTTATTTTAATTTCATTATACATACTATAATAATCTAGTATAGACAGTGGTTCGATTTATTACGAGTATGTCCCTTCCACATTGTTAATTAATGTCTGGTTGAATTTTAAGCTTGAAAGGATTTTGGCCATTCCAAAAAATGAGAAAATATACAATTTTTGCGTAGTGGACGGAAAAGTAGAATGTCTTAATTTCTCACAATCCCATTCTTCTCTTACGGGTCCCTGACACCATTCGGGAAGTTATACAGACTGTATTGTGATTTTGTACCTAGGGAGTTATATTGAAATCTTGGGATCAGAATCATTAACAGAACACAAAACCCAAAAAAAATAAACGGGCAAGTGCGAGTTGGACTCGTACATGAAGGGTTCCGTACCACCGTACAGTGTTTTAAAACGCTGAAGAAACACGTTTCTTGTATGACGACCCCCTTTAATTTTCAACTTTTTTTTATTTTTAGTATTTGTTGTCATAGCAGTCACAGTAATACATAATCGGTGAAAATTTCAGGTGTCTAGCTATTACGGTTCAAGAGATAGAGCCCTGTGACAGACATACAGACAGACAGACAGACAGCGGAGTCTCAGTAATAGGGTCCCGTTTGCACCTTTCGGGTACGGAACCCTAAAAAGACTTAGTTTTAGTAATTGTCTTTTTCTTCCATTTCTAATAAATATCTTGTGTAGAATGGATTCTTTAGTGTGCCTTTCAAAGATTGAAATCTGTCTATAAATAACGCTACAAACTCCCCCTTTACCACAGAATACAGTGAGAGTAAACAGAACGGAATCTCCTAAGGTACGCGCAATATGCGTCCCCGTTCCCCGTCCCCGCACCTCTCCCCCGTTTTCGCCTTGATGACACAAGTTGGCCCACAAGAACCGGGGGAGATGTGCGGGTGCGGGGAACGGGGACGCATATTGCGCGTACCTTAGGAGATTCCGTTCTGTTTACTCTTACTGTGTTCTGTGCCCTTTACCCTACAATCAAAAATCGCGATAGACCAAATTTTTTTAATAAATCAAGGAACTTGTGTGACAATTTTCATTAAAGCAGTTCTTACTTATGTACCTACTTAATTGCTTAATTGAATTCTACAGGCAAGTCGTGCTGCCGTTAATGCGTATCTTAATGCGTCTTCACTTGAATACTGGTATGAAAGCAACGATGGTACGTATGTGGAATAAAATTCAGAAATACTTACATGCGTTTACGTTTTTGTAATCCTACTAATCATCATCATCATCCGAGCGTATTCCCGGTTGCATCGTCAGCGGTAACGCTTAAGAGCCCGGGGTCCGCTACCTAACATAGGTGATTTGACGAGTCCGTCTTACCTCCGTAACCCAAAAGGTAGACCAGAACCAATCCTAGGATACGTTACAAACGCTAGATGGCGTTCGAGATCTACAGCTTTGCGTGCCTTCAGAAGCACGGAATTACCTCTCTTTTTACAAATTATGCTTTCCAGTGGGATTTGAACCCACGACCTCCGGATCATAAGGCCTTGACCACTGAACCACGGAGGTAGTCCTACTGATATAATTATTATATCTATATGTGAAAGTTTGTATGAACGTTCCATACATGTTTGTTCCACTTTGAAGAAGCATCAAGAGATTTCTACTGACAAAATGATTTCCAGGAGTAGGATTGATTCTGGTCTACCTTTTGGGTTGCGGAGGTCCGATGCCAGACGCTCTGTGTAAAAACCAGTAACTTCGTCAAATCACCTGGGTAAGGTAGCGGACCCGGGCTCTGAAGCGTAACCGCTAACGATGCATCCGGGAATACGCTTGGATGATAATGAAAATGATTTTCAGGAGCAATGCTGGACTATAACACCGACCGGGACTGGGAGAGCTTGGGAAAGGCTGCCCGAGTGGACAAGTCTGCCGAGTCCTTGGTGCTGAGACTATCTTCCAAGATACAAAACTTGGCTCGCGACATTGAGGACTTGGCTCAGCAGCTCAAAAACGCGGAAGGCTTTTTGTGACAGTTATTGGATAATGAATTAGCCTTGTATTCATAAATTAAACTGCGCTCTTGAAATCAATTATACAGGATGACTTTTAACCACCATAAAAACAAGTAACGAAAGACGAAAAAAAAATCGCCTTACCATTCAATTGTACGTGCTCAGCGGGATGGACGAAAAGGGCATGTTGCACAAAATGCTATTGATCATGAACACTTCCCTAAAGATCCGAAAAAATATCAAAAATCGATTAAGACCATCATATATTTGTTTTTTCGTGATCTTTTTAGTGTACAAAAATACATTTTAAATCGCTTAATATCGTTTAATGGCAATGCTGACATGGCGCCTATCCGTTCAGTACCTATGTTCAAAAATTATGATACAATAAATCTGATACATGCATTAAGTTTTAATATTTTTTTCTTATAGAAAGTAGTTCAGTATCACGGACTGAACTGGCTCCAAAAATTTGGTTAGTGGGTAAAAAAGTCACCCTGTATAATATAACGCTACTAATTTAAGAAAATGTTTTTTTCTGTTAGTTGGATAGAAATGTCTGCGCTACTTAAATTGGTGGCACAGTCACATGATTTTTTTTAATAAGGGCAGAATTTTTATGTACCTCTTTGTTAGAGTTAGAAACGAAGTTTGTGTTTAGAATAAACTTTAAAAAATAGTTTGAATTCAATTTGAAGTCATATTAAATAAATCACCTACGAGGAGTATCGGCCTCGGCGTAGCCTCTGAGAACGTATTGCGATATTCCACAGATATAGATATTCATTTAGGAACTAAGATGACATAGACACACAGATACATAGACACACAGATAAATAGACACGTCAAACTTATTTAATAAATTAATACTTATTTAATATAAACACCCCTCTTTTTCGTCTGGAGTTAAAAAGAAGTCGAGTATTTCTAATCTAAGTGTATGTTTGATGAGAGTGTAGATGAAACAAAAGAGTTATGTTACTATAGCAGCAAATGAAGGTCCATAGTCTATACAGGCTGACTTTCTATCCAACTGCAAAATTTTTGGAGCAAGTTCAGTCCATGATACTGAACTACTTTCTATAAAAAAGTTATTAAAAATCGATAAAAAATTTTCGTCCTCCCATACAAATCAGCGCTCAGCCAAACGGATTTTGTATCGATATTGTAACGAAATTTTTTTATCGATTTTAAATAACTTTTTTTTATAGCAAGTAGTTCAGTATCATCGACTGAACTTGCTCCAAAAATTTAGCAGATGGATAAAAAGTCAGCCTGTATAAAACAGTCAAGTTTTTGGAAGAATTACATATAACATATGTGGAACTCTGTGAACATCGGTGGCGTTATGGTTAACACGCTAGTCCGCCACTCCGGAGGTTCTGAGTTCAATGGCTGGGGAGCCAGGGCAATTAAAAAATGGCCCTTTACAAATTGTCCTGGGTATTGGATATTTATCTATACTTTGTTTTTATCATATAACATATAGTGCCTATCGTTGAGTTAGTATCCCATAACACAAGTTTTTAAAAACTTACTTTGGGGCTAGCTCAATCTAAGTGATACAAGTATGTCCCTATATATTTATTTATTATTACTAGATTACGACTTTTTGCCATGGAAAATTTGTTCCACATGAAAATAAATCCTCGCACTGTTAAAATCACAAAACTATTTGTGCAAACGGCCATTTTGTACGGTGCATTCATAATTCGGAACAGGTGGTGCAATCCGACGTTTTACAACTTTAATAAAACAGGTGCCCGCGGCGTGAGCGATGTAGGCTGCTGTTAGTTATGAACTGAAATAGAACCAACTCAATAATTTTACTTCAAAGCCATTTTATATATTAATATAAATGTAGCGTAAGAAAAATTCATCATGATTTCATACGGTTCCCACTGCACCGCGCACCGTCGTAGAGCGCGGTTTAACGCACTGACGCGTTTTCAGTGTGTTGCACTAGGCGTGTTTTCTATACAAATTGAGATACATTGCATACAATGTTAAAATCTGCCGCCCCGCGCTCCGCGACGGTGCGTGGTGCAGTGGGATCACCGACTAATGTAGTCGGAAAGGGCGTTGGAAAGAACATCATCTATGTGGCATCGCTACACCCCAAACGTGATGACTGACAAAGCACTGAATTACTTTGGGTGCAGTGACATTAAATAAATAAATAAATAATGAATAAATAAATAAATATATATATACAGACAAATCAAGTACTATATTTTATGTTTAAAAGCTTTATATAGCTTGTGTTTCCTAAGTCGCCTTCTACAATAATAATGTATATATTTTTGAAATGTGTTTAGCTTTTTCATTAGGTACCCTACATGGTATGATTCGATTTATTTTATTAAAGATGATGGCGATATTGAGAGGGAACGTTGAGCGTTGTCAGTGAGAGCAAACATGCTGGCCCGCAGGTTTGCTCGGGGCTGCCTCGCTTCTGTAGTGCATCAGGGATTTTCGCTGAGGCGCAAACACAGTGCTTTTATACTATAATGCGCAAAAGATGCGCGTCCCTGGTGCGCAGGGTGCGAGCCAGCGACAACAGCATCCCGAAAATGATTGCAAGTAGGCTGGACTGTCGGTATGTTAACCACTGCTGCGCCACGTCGGGGTGAGTGGTGCAGGAGTGGCCTCTATAATGTTTTTTATATGATAACCATATGTTACTAATCCATAGTCTAAAAGCGTTACTAACAAAATGAGTCATGTTACTTGAAAAATAAACTATTCATTCATTCATTACTTTATGGCCTATAGAGGGCCCCACAGTGAATTTACTGTGACGTCACATAGCCTATAACCAACCAGTCAAGACAATTCCGACGATACCTCATATGTCAAGGTATCATGGATATCTTTGAAGATACGAGCTTTTTAGCTTCGCTGTAGTGGGTAAAAAGTTGTCTGTATGGAGATATCTTAATAGTGCAAGTAAAGGCTGCTTTAATACAGCTGCTAGAGCCAGTCTCTCTGAGCGGATTACTTTGACCAGTATTCTTCCGAGCTCGTCTTTGTGGCAGCTCGTCATGATCCGTGCTCGACTTGACTCTATATAACTCATGGATTTTCATTAAACATTTCAAAGCATAATTTCTTGTTCTGTTCATTTTTTTTTAGACTTAAATGCTAGATTAGCCAAGCATCCTTTATAGTCAAAGAAAGTACGTTATTTTTAGCCTAACATGATTATGTCAGCCTATTATTCGAAACTAAAACGAAAAGGAAAGATTCTAGCTGTGCCCATACATAACATAACAACCGGATCTTTCTTAGATTATTCTAAGACATTTTATCTTAGAAAGATCTAAGAAATATAAAGAGGTCTATCTTTAATAACCGTGAATATACCAGATGACATTTCTACTGAATTTGCGATCTACGGATCCACCCTAGTGTGCTTGTTTAAATTTGATGTATGTGATGTTTATTTTTATTTTATTTTGTTTATTTGGTGTCCTCGGAAGACCAGCGTTGTGGTCAGAAGGTTGTGACATTGTGTTGAGAGGAGGCCATTTTGGTATAGGCACAAATATAATTTTAATAGTAAGAACTGTTATTATAATTGGGTGTTTGTGGTATATCAAATAAACTATTTTTCTTTTTTTCTTTACGGAAGATCTTATGATAAAGTGCCACCGGTATATTATTTGCGAAACCTTCGCCTGCCACATATTTATGCCATTCTTATCTTTTAAATCTCTCAAAGTGCGCTCATCAGAGCTCCTCAAGATATACTTTATGATATATAACTTAATGAGTGGCGCAGTCTGTAGAAATTAGTAAATATTACATTATGCACTGCTACTGTATACTTATATATAAAATGCACGTGAAGCCCCCGCATTGATACAACTGCTAGAGTCAGTCTTTCTGAGCGGATTGCTTTGTACAGTGATTTCTACACTATATAGATCAGAATATATAATAACTGCGAATACACCAGATCTAATGAATTGAATCTGCCTATAAAATGGCGGAAGTGTATCGATAACAACGGCGCATACTTCGATTGATTAAATAATAATTTCATTAAAAAAAACTTGTTTCACTTTTTTGATACTGAACGGCAATTTCATATGTAAGGACCTAATATTTATGCCATACCAAGCACTTAGTCTACGATGCTAATCTTTTAAATCTCTCAAAGTGCACTCATCACTTACTAAATGAGCTTCTCAAGATATCCTCGTATATAAGTATGCTTGGCGCAGTCGGTAGTAAATAGGTGAATATTACATTATGCCCTAATATAAAGGCGTCTGTACAAAGATGTCTAAATGCATGTGAAGCCCCCGCATTAATACAGCTGAGCCAGTATTAATATTCTCTAGAGTCAGTCTTTCTGAGCGGATTACTTTGTGCAGTATTCTTCCGAGCTCAGATTTTCATAATAACATTTCAAAGCAACTGTTCTTGAAATCTCATTTGGAATACGAGTACATAATAATATTTATTTGAGAGAACAAAATTGAAGCGATGGATCACAGTACAGAAGTGACAGGTCGTTGACGCAACTGGTCATTAGAGCAACGGGTCACAGGAGCGACAGGTCACAGGAACGGCCTCTAGAGCGATAAAGAAAACTGAACAACATTAAGAATCCTTTCCATAGTCGAAATGTCAAAGAAACATGAAACGTATTGGATAATAAGTTTTTCAAGAAAAATTCAAGCTTTTATCGTGAGACCTAAGTCACTGGTATGACTCTCCATTGATTCAGAGTAACATATATACCTACTACAAACGAAACAATTTATCTGTACACACGTCGATGTGTGAGTTTTATACTTAGGGTCGCACCGCAGAATTATTTTAATACTTACCTACTAACGAGTTCGACATATTTACGATTATATTTTTCCATACCGGAAGATTTGCGAACACTATGACGTAAAAAATATTCTGTTTTATATGTATTAAATGTTACAGGAAAGTCGGAAACAGCTACATAATATCACTTCACAAATATTTTTCATTATGTCCATTGTCCATTTCACCATTAGTTCACTTTACTGATTATTATTGAGTCATTTATAATGTAACGCACTAATTTCACTAATTCACTATTGTAATATAGTAATTTGCATATTCGGCGCAAAACTATACGGTATTTATATGAATAAATTCAATAAAAATAAACAAATGTTTATCACGCTTGATGATGATGACAAATTGACACGCACAGCATGTCAAGTTGTCATTGTCAACAATGGCATTTAGCACTATAACCCGCGGAAATCTAGTTGGCATCTGCGTGTATGTGATTACCTGTGAGCGAGGAGCCTATGTAACATTACCGGATTGCTTATTAGCAATCCGGTAATGTTACAATCTCGCTCTTGTGTATCTCCCGCCAATACGAGAGAGCGAGAAGGGTATATAATCAAGATGGTTGCTGGGTAATAACGTGAAATTATATTGTTGCTTTGCTTACCTGTTTTCATCATTTGAAAATGTATGAAATATACGTTCTTTAGAGTATTGGGTGGATAAACAATTATTATACGCGCACCTTCTCACCATGATGGTTACTATTGGTTGACAGTTCTCAAGACAACACACGTCGCGTATTGCGTGCGGCTAGTAATTAAACCCTGGAGCCGTCAAAGCTCACAAAGTGCGGGGGAGAGGTGCGGGGACGCCAATTTGCGGGAGACGCTGTGAGAGACCATTCTGTTTGACTCTTATGTATTCTGTGCCTAAGTACTAATTAAAACAAATGTAATAATCCCAAATTCGATAGGGCTGCGTCATTTTATTAAAGGGTTTCTAAAGCCACCTTCCGCCTTCATTATCAGATCAGCTTCTTTTTATAATAATATTGCATTGTCATCTTACATTAGCATACAAAATCTCATCTCAATCGAAAACCGGGAAGTGGCTTAAGACCTGCAAGATTTGACCCTAACAAATAAACAACAACAAAGAGGGCAAGCTAAATAAACGCTTGTAATAAAAAAATCCTGTATAATGCAGGTGAAATGGTTCAAAAAATAGTTGGTAAACCAGAAGCATAATAAGTAAGCCCATAAAACAAGATTAAACAGAATTTACAAACAAAGTGTGCCCCAGGACTTCCAGGTCACTAAATACGTTATACTCGGCCAGCTTCCAGATATTTTATAGCGAGAAGCCAATGTCAAGGGAATTTTGGCATAGTTCCTGCGGCTGACGGCTTAGAATTTTATGTGGATACTGGATACTCGAAATGTTTAATTTATAGCGCTGCCGGAATTATATTGCTCAAGGCAATGATAAAAAAGTAAAGATTTGTTGTTTCCTAGGCACTGGTGACCTAATGTTGAATATTGCTATCAGAATTTTACTTGTTATGAAAACAACGTTCAGCTTCGGTAGAGCCTGTCCCATTAAGTCATCATTTTCTATGAATACAGCGGTAAGTCTCCAGGTAGTGCCTACCTGTTTATGAAAATTTTCAAGGAGCGTTGCCGTGTGGTGACGACAGAGTAGAATATATACAATTTGTCACCACCCTTTTCCTTTCCTATTCTATGGGTGTCGTCAGAGGCAACTAAGGGAGGTATACGTAACAGAGAACGATCGCCAAGTCGCCAACTCATCTGCCCAGCGTGGTGGCTTTTATTAGGAGAGGCCTTTACTCCCATAGTGGACTCACAGAGCTGTTTATACTCGTACTACTAGATAAAGAAAGTCCTTCAATTTGTATGAAAACCTGGTTTGCTAATTTTCAATACAATATTTAATAAGAAATTCAGAAAGAAACGGAAGTAATCTAGTTTAATACTTCCTCCAACGTTTTTCAACGAGTTTTTACGGCTTAAAACGGCAGATTTAGGTATTTTACAATAGAGAGCTCAATGTCTGATCTAATGAATTGACATACACGGACTAAAAGTGACGATCCTAAATGAAGTCAATTAGACGTCAGATGGACATGCAAATTCATACAGAGGCTGTGTTTATCATGGTCTTTGAGTGGACCAAAGGCTGTAAAGAAGGACGAAGGAGCGTATCTTCAGTTTTATTTTTATCTAAGTTCCGGGAAGTAGCGTTGCAAAATGCATCGGCATGGTTAATGGCAGACATTCATTTTGCCCCAAAATTTAACACGCCAGGGAATTTTTAGATGTAAGCCGTTTGTCTGATGTGACCTTCTTTAAACGATTTTTAAGACGCTTTTTTTACTATGCCTCTTTAATTAAGCGTGGGTTGCGGGCCAGACCAAAATTCTCAGACACGGTTTTTTTTTCAGTAAAACATACTATTACGCCTATCCTGAACGGGGTAGATATACCTAGCTCTGCGCCGCATAACCTAAAAACCACTTTGAGAGTGATTACTGATGTGAAGGTAAAAAAAAAGGTACCAAAATAGGGTTGCTAGCCGCATCGCTTATTCAGATTCTTTTAGCCCATTTCCTTGATCGGCTTTTACGATCTGCGCAAAAAAGAGAAATAGCTGATATATTCTAAGTACTTTTGGTTCGTTCATTAGACCACCATGAAAGGTATACTGGTCTGGAAGAAACAAAAAACTTATTGAGGTGAGGACCCAATATGTACGAGTACCTATTTTATTTTCAGTACATACTATGTATATCATAAATGTTAAGAATGCGGTCTTCGACCGTGGGAATTTTTGATTGAACACCCGAATCTATATTTTCTTAACTTAAAATTTTCTATCTTTTTACAAAAGACAAATTATTTTTTCTTATATAAGTAATATAATATATAAGAATCATTTTCGGGGGACAAATTAGGATATTTAAAAAAAAAGTTTTGCAAACCTTACTGTGTCATACCTATATCAAATGAAAGGGCTCGTTATGAGGATTTCAAGTATATTTTTGTTATTATTGTAAAATAAATAGTTTTGATTTTATTCATGAAAGAAGACGAATATTTATCGTTCCCCCCCTGATCTCCAAAATTACATTGCTTGTAGTGTAGATTACAGAAAAACCTATAAGAAGTACGGAACCCTCTTCACGCGAGTTTACCTCGTACTTGACCAGTTTTTTGTTTGTTTGTTTGTAATAACTTTATTGTAGCAAAAATTTAAGTATAAAAGACAACATAATACGAAAGAGCAAATATACAAAGGCAGACTTATCCCATGTACGGTTTTTTGTTTATGTAATGTTTGTCAAGTGTAAGAAATCTTAATGTACGTAATTAATTAATACAGAAATAGTTGTTTGAATTGTTGAATATTATTAAGTACTTAGTTATAGTAGTTAATTTAATAATGAACAGGGCAACACTATTCCCTTACTAGCTTCCGTTGGTAAGAAATTGACAAAAGAGTTGTATTGATATTGTGTCTAAAAGCAAAATGAGCAAACAGTTCTCATATGGTCGTTGAAGAATACAGATATTTGAAGTGATTATTTGTTCCTTGTTTTATCAACCCCAAACAAGTATGTGTACTCGTATTTAATAAGGTTTACTCAGTAAATCTGTAGGAACAAGATATATTCAATAAAGAAACAAGAAAATCTTAATACGTACATGAAATATGACAATAGCAGCCATTCAACGGCCGTAGCCGTAATTCGTCTACTTAATATCCGGATATAGCCGGCGAAAACCAGTTCGCGCCAGTATAAAGTGATTCACTACGGGAGATAGCCGGCCTCTGCCAAATCCACTTAAACTAAAAGCACTTAGTTTTTTTTTCAACATTTTTCGCTGCGGCGTAAAGACTAATCGGCTTGCTTTAAACTGAATACAGATTAATGTCATAGAGTAATTTTCGTTTTATTCAAATTTGAGAAGTCTGCTTTTCTTTGAGTGTTCCTGTTTGCTGTGTGAATATAATTTGCTGCATTACACATCAGTACCTATTCTTTTTTTTCTTTAGTTTAGTCACAGAATAAATAATACTAACGTACAAAAGTCTCACTCAGCAAAGAAATTCAAAGAAATATCTACTCAATGTGGCTAGCGATATGGTTTAACTTAGCTCATGTCAGAACTCAGCACCTTTTCGCATAGATACCTAGACATCCATTGCAGGCCAATTTCATTCTTATTACTCTGGACAAACGATTCGTATAACTGAATTTACCACCCGGAGGGGCCGCCTGTGCGCATAGTAATAATGTAGGTATATTTTCGATACCTAAACGGGGAGTGACACAGGCCTGCTAACACCCCCCACTCCGCCTACCGACCGGCACAGCGGCGCGGCGTTGAAAGCCGTTCATCGTCTAACGTCGTATGCAATAGCTTTACCGCGGCAGTCCCCGAGTGCCACACGTTTTTTTTTTTAGTTTAGTTTAGTTTCTATAGTGGGCATTTCCATACATGAAGAGATATTGCTTGTTGATGTTAGGTTGGAGACACAAGACCGCGTCACGTAGAAACTGTTTATTGCTGATAAGTATTACATTTTGTAGAGTGTGTGTGACGGGTCCTTTCTCGATTGCTGTTTGATAGTGTCTCATTCGATTGCTATTATTAGATTTAAAATGTTAAGTAAAAACAGCTGTCACGCGACCTACATGGTATGTAGCCGCGTGCAGCCGAAATGTGCGAGCATGGGTCGTACATAGGTTCCATGGTTTTCAAATCTAAACTCTATCAACGACTGCCCTTTACAAATGTTCGCATCAATATCTAAAACCTTTCGGCTTGCACCTGGCAGGCTGGCCGTAAAAGGAATAACTAGGATAATCCTCGCTCTACGATAATCTTAACGTGTTCCTGGTTGCATAGTGTTCAGACAAACGAGTGATTTTTTTTTTTTTTTTTAGACCCTGACTGTCACCAATGGTCGCAAACTGTCATGCGACGGTCGCCAACGGTCACGCCACAGTTCGCGATAGCGACATTGGTCGCCTACTAGTGTCGCGAACTGTCGCTTGTCTGGAGCCCTAAATTAGCCGTGGTATTTCGAAGCCCACGGTGTGCATTCCGGATATTTCTTCTCCCTAATGCATGCAACGGTTAACACAAGGATGTCAAAGACCGTGCAAAGTGGAGAGGAATACACAAGTCAAAAAGTTGAAAAAAACAGGATACTTGTATGACTCCTTTATTTTTTACTTTATGTATCTTAATTTTAGTATTTGTTGTTATAGCGGTCACAGTAATACATAATCGGGCTTTACGGCGACGATAGGCGGACAGACAGCGGAGTCTCAGTAATAGGATCTTGTTGGTACCCTTTGGGTATGGCACCTTTTGGGTATAGAACCCTTAAAACCAAATAACGATATGGCTGTAATTTTACAACCAACCACCTAGCGGACGTCTATCCTTTTGGGGAATGCATTTGTGTGCAAAGTTTTACAACTTTTTAAGAAAACAGTTGTAGTATGAGGTGTTTGTGCTAGTCCTCTACTTGCCTCTTACGACATCCACAGGAAGAGATAGAGCGGTTATGTTCTAAACTACTAAACCAGAAACCATTTGGCAACGACTGAAGTTAAGAAATCTTGACTTGCACCTGGCAGACATTCAAGGAAAGGCATAAAGTATAAGGATAATGATAATCAATTTCGCGTTAACTTTCAACTTTTCAAGCGCCGTCCGCGAGAACGACTAAGTTCTATAAAGTCTGCGTTTTAGTGCTTTGGAATTTGACGTTAAATTTCAAATATTTTTCCTTTTTAGGGTTCCGTACCCAAAGGGTGCAAACGGAACCCTATTACTGAGACTCCGCTGTCTGTCCGTCTGTCCGTCTGTCACAGGGCTCTATCCCTTGAACCGTAATAGCTAGACACTTGAAATTTTCACCGAGTATGTATTCCTGTGGCCGCTATAACAACATATACTAAAAATAAAAAAAGTTAAAAATTAAAGGGGGTCGTCATACAAAAAACGTGTTTTTTTAGCGTTTTAAAACATTGTACGGTGGTATACGGAATCCTTCATGTACAAGTCCGACTCGCACTTGCCCATTTATTTATCTCTGCGCGTGTAGACGGTGTAAACGTATGTATTTATAAAGAAATATTTGTACATGTAGTGTAAGTAGTAACGCAGATTATTGACGGTTTCGACCTGACTGCGTCAGAAGCAGGTTATGTTTTTCGGCTGTATGTATGTACGAGGGCTGTTTGATAAGTACCCGTTTTCTAAATACATTAATATCACTGGCCGCAAATAAGTATATCACCTTTTTAAGCCATTTTTCAGACGCGGGAAAATTTAAAAAAAATGGGATTCTTTTGTTTTTTTTTTCTCATTTGACAACGATTCAGTGAAGGCGTGAATTTAAAATTGTTAAAATGGAGAAAGAACAGTATCGGTCTGTAATTAGATTCTTATTTTTGGAAGGAAAAACATGTGATGAAATAAAAGTAAGAATGCGAGCGGTTTACCATGAATGAGCTCCTTCTATGACAACCGTCAGATATTGGTATAACGAGTTTAAGCGGGGGAGAACAACCGTCTTTGATGAGGATCGCCCAGGCCGGCCAGTTGAGGTGACTACAGACGATATGGTTAAGCAAATTGAAAATATCGTTTTAGCCGACCGCCGAATTAAACTTCGAGAAATCGTTGATGCTGTTAATGTTTCAATCGAGAGGGTACAACACATATTAGAAGAAAAATTGGGTATGAAGAAAGTATCGGCGAGGTGGGTGCCGCGTTTACTCACGGAGGAGCAAAAACGGAACCGACTGACTACTTCGGAGCAGTGTTTGGCCGTGTTCAAACGTAACCCGAAGGAGTTTCTGCGTCGTTTCGTGACCGTGGACGAAACGTGGGTCCACCACTACACCCCGGAAATGAAAGAGCAGTCGAAGCAGTGGATTTTACCGGGTGAACCTGCTCCAAAGAAAGCAAAAACCGTCCCATCGGCTGGAAAGGTCATGGCGACCGTTTTTTGGGATTCGCAGGGTATTATACATATTGACTATTTAGAAAAGGGAAAAACAATAACAGGGCAGTACTATGCCAATTTATTGGATGAATTTGACGCCGTGTTGAAGGACAAACGTCCCCATTTAAAAAAGAAAAAAGTACTGTTTCATCACGACAACGCCCCGGCTCATTCGTACAGAGTTGTGACGGCTAAATTAGTACAATTGTCTCACCCCCCGTATTCTCCAGATTTGGCCCCATGCGATTTCTTTTTGTTTCCCAACCTAATAAAATGGCTCGGTGGCAAGCGATTTGGATCAAATGACGAAGTCTTTGCCGCCACAGAGACCTATTTTAATGACTTTCTAAAATCATACTTTTTGGATGGTTTATTGAAGCTTGAGTATAGGTGGAACAAATGTATAGAGTTAAAAGTTGACTACGTAGAAAAATAAATGCATATATACAAAAAAAATGTTTTTTTTTTCATAAACGGGTACTTATCAAACAGCCCAGGTAGCTATGTAGTAAATTCCTTTGGCATGCTCTGAAACCTTAAAGGCTTGATGGATTTTAGCGTGAGATTGACACTGGGTATATAAAAAAATGGCGGGTTTTTGGCGCCAAATGATGTGTTCAATTGTTTTTATTTTAAACCTTTTTAGGGTTCCGTAGTCCATAAGAACCCTTATAGTTTCGTCATGTCCGTCCGTCCGTCTGTCTGTCCGTCCCGGCTCGTACGTACTCCGCCGCTACTGCACCGATTGTCACGAAAATTGGTGGAGAGATAGATATTGAAGTTTCAAAAGTTGGTTTTTAAAATTATGAAAAATTTTTTTTTTCAGTCCCCCTCCCATACAACGAAAAGTGAATTTAAAAAATTTAATTGGACTAACCCCAACGTGTACGAGTAGGGTATCGTTGAAAAGATCTTTTAAAATGCAACAAAAACTGCTTTGAAACTATGTAGATCAAACCCCCCAGTCTTGAGATAATCTAAAACAAAGTTAAAATTTGAGGTGTCCCCACCGTAACTTTTTAAAATATTACTAAAATAATTCTGAAAAAAATGTGGTATATACCTCAAAGTATGTACTTTCAATTAACACTATAGCGGTCTCGGTATCATAGATAGTTATTTTTAAACCGCAATTTAACTTTAGAACTTTTATATTATGTTACTTGCTGCTACGGAACCCTTTATGGGCGAGTCCGACTCGCACTTGGCCGCTTTTTTTGTGGTAGAAATAAAAAAGAATACGAAAGGATTTTATATTAGGATTACAATTACATATTATCTTATATGTTTAAATGTAATTTGGAAAGAGAAATGATAAAAAAACAACATAACTATAATCCCGCTCATTTTGTATCAGGCAGTCGGGTTTTTTGTTAGGGTTCTGTACAAAAAATGAAAAAACGGAACCCTTATAGGATGACTCGTGCGTCTGTCTGTCTGTCCGTCTGTTACAGCCAATTTGCTCCGAATCTACTGGACCGAATCAAGTGAAATTTGGTAGAATGTTGTAATCCTATGACCCAAACACATATGTGCAAAGTAAATAAATATTTTATAAATCTGACATTTGCAATCATCTTCTTCTTCTTTTCGTGTCGATTGGCTCAAAAGACACATTATATTTTGTTCCTCCAGTAAGTCGCCACTCTTATGCCACTTTCCGACGCTGTCTACAGGTGGTGTCTCGTGCAGCTGGTCGGGCATGAAGGACACGAGAGAAGGTGCTGCATGGTCTGATCGGATTGGCCACATTGGCATCGGGCCTCTGTTTTTAGGGTTCCGTACAAAAAATGAAAAAATCTTATAGGATCACTCGTGCGCCTGTCTGTCCGTCCGTCTGTCACAGCCGAATCTACTGGACCGAATCAAGTGAAATTTGGTAGAATGTTGTAATCCTATGACCCAAACATATATGTGCAAAGTCAATAAATATTTTTTTAAAATAAGGTCATTTTCGGGGGCAAATTAGGAAATTAAAAAAAAAGTTTTGCAAACCTAACTGCGTCATATATCAAATGAAAGGGCTCGTTATGAGGATCTCAAATATATTTTTGTAATTATTGTAAAATAAATAGTTTTGATTTTATTCATGAAAGAAGACGAAAATTGACCATTTGAAAAAAATACAAAATATTGTTAATTGCTTGTAGATAACAGAAAAACCTATAAGAATTCAATCAATTGTACGGAACCCTCTCCACGCGAGTTTAACTCGCACTTGGCCGGTTTATATTTTTAATAATTAGTTACTTGTTCTAAGCGCAAGTGAGATCTGAGAACTTCTATCGCTTTTTTTAATACCTAATGACTACAGTAGATAGAATAACCGAAAAAAGCAGCTAGGTTAAAGTGGGATTGGGCGGGCCAAGATTGCCGTATGCATCCGGAAAGATAGGCGGCCCATATTGCCACATACTGGGCCCCAACAGATGGATAGAGAAAGAGAGGTAGACCAAGGACGAGATGGGCAAACGATTTGCGTGCATTTGATAAAGAATCGAAAGTAAATACCAAGGACATATAACCAAGGATAATAGGGATGTGGACTGGGACTCACGACCTCCGGATCACGAAACGAAGTCGAAACTCTTGACCACTAGACCATGGAGGCAGGCAGATATCTACACACAAACATAGACTGATAAAAACATTATCCTTTCGTAGGCTTTGCGTGATATAGTGAAATATTTTCCGTGCGGTTTTCCCATCACGTAGCCCGTTTGTTCTCGCTGTAATGTAAATAAGTAAAAATTCACACCAGCGAGCGAAATTCGCGATCCTGGGCGCTTTACATTTTGTGAACATGCATTGTTTCTACCAGTAGGCTAGAGTGGACATTACTTCTTTATTAACCGATTACAGCGAAGCCTAAAGGAGGGTTATGATTTTTGCCGCTATGTACCTATGGTCATCTATTCTCTTATATCTTCTGTTTATCATGGTCTATCTATCTATAATTTAAGAACTACGTTCTTGGTGGAGTAGTTTCCATGTCTGCCTCTCCTGAGCCATCCTTATCCATCGTTATTAATGGTAAATTGACAATAATGAGGTATTGTTGGAACCGTCTTGACTGTCCGTGACGTTATAATAAACTTAATAAGGCCTATGTCATGACATGAGGAACTAAAAAATAAAATAAATCGAATTAAACCATGTTGGTTATCAAAAAGTGTTTAATTAGCACATTTCATAAATGTGTGTCGTTGTGTAATGGTAAATACATTACACTAATTTTTGAAAAATATCTCAATAAGAGTCCATGGTTATTTATTAAAACACAAAATGTTTATTCTATCTTTATCGATAGAATAAACATTTTGTGTTTTAATCAATAATAATAATGTCATAAAAAAGCATTTAAATTTTACATTGTCAAATTTCGCGGGTAGTTCGCTGAAAACCAAGGACGATTCAGCCTACTGAAAACTATGGAGCAGTGGACGCCATATTGCTCTGTGGTCATTTTGACAGTTGACACTTTTTAGGGTTCCGTACCCGAAGGGTTCAAACGGGACCCTATTAGACCGTCGTCCCAACCTCGTTTTTCATACCCATCGTACTTTCTTGGGAGACCATAATATTAATACGCACACTTGTTTGGTGTCCCTAAATATCGGCGTCTGCCGAGAAAATCAGGAAGCGTTTGGAAGATACATCACCTTGAAGTGGCCCCCAGGTGCCAAAAAATTACATATCTTACTTTTGAAAAATTCTTACTTAAGATCCTTCCGTGCATCATTATTAACAGTTAAGACTAAATTCCAGACGATTTACAGGAAGCACATGCAGAATCAGACTGTTTTTATAGGTGAGATTTTTACCCAAAAAATACCTATTTTACTTTTTGACCAAACAACATTCAGGTGATGGGGCAGCTCTCGCAAAATCATAAGAGCCAAGTCTGCCTGAGATTTTAGGAAGCGTTTGCGAAATCAGACGTTTTGAATGCGACAGTGATCGACGACCCGTAGGTATTAAACGTAACAATATTTACGCTGGTACTTACTTTATATTCTAATGCCTGCTATTTACAAGTGTAACTAACTAGACTTTTCCAACAGAATAGTAGTAGGTACCTGTAAAAATCCCACCTATTAAAACAGTCTGATTCTGCAAGTGCTTCCTGTAAATCGTCTGGAATTTAGTCTAAGCTGTTAATAATGATGCACGGAAGGATCCTAAGCAAGAATTTTTCAAATGTAAGATAGGTAATTTTTGGCACCTGGAGGCCACTTCAAGGTGATGTATCTTCCAAACGCTTCCCGATTTTCTCGGCAGACGCCGATATTTAGGGACACCAAACTAGTGCGCGTATTAATATTATGGTCTCCCAAGAAAGTACGATGGGTTTCAAAAACGAGGTTGGGACGACGGTCTATATTACTAAGACTCCGCTGTCTGTCCGTCTGTCCCAGGGCTCTATCTTTTGAACCGTTATAGCTTGACATTTAAAATTTTCACCGATTATGTATTATTGTGGCCGCTATAACAACAAATTCTAAAAATAAAAAAAAATTGAAAATTACAGGGGGTCGTCATACAAAAAATGTGTTTTTACAGCGTTTTTAACTAGATATTTATAATGGCATTAACTAGATACTTGAAATTTTCACAGATTATGTATTACTATGGCCGCTATAACAACAAATACTAAAAATTAAAAAAGTTTGAAATTAAAGGGGGTCATCATACAAGAAACGTGTTTCTTTAGCGTTTTGAAACATTGTACGGTGGTACGGAACCCTTCATGTACAAGTCCGACTCGCAATTGCCCGTTTATTAGTTTACACGGACGTATGACGTGATAAAATGGTGGCTACTATGGTAGTTAAAAACAGATTATGAAAACTGGAAAGTTTAAATTGAAATTGAATTTTTTTTTGTTATTTTATGCAATAAAACTAAAATTTTCCGAGAGTTTTAGCCTAAGCTATCTCAAAAATATATATTTATAATTTTTTATTTTTTTTATTTATTGTGGAGGCTTATCCACGTTATATCTAGTTAGCAATGCGGCGCACGGCGGCTCTCGTGGCCAACAAATATTTGATATCGGCAGTTAGCCGCACTCGCCCGACGCGACGTCTTACTCTGCATGTTTTATACCAAAAACTACCGCCATTTTTGTGATACAGCTGTAAAATGTATTATAAGATGTAAAATTACTTGAAAGAAAGCAAGAAAGAAAAAATAACCGATCTAGAGCAGCCTGCTTCCAGTGTTTTCATTTCATTTAATTTCTTTATTAGCACACAAAAAAACAGATAACAACCTAAATTGGTTTTCCTTAGATATGTATGCCTAAAAAGTCTAAAATTAAATTAAATTAAATCATAAGGTAGTTAATGTAATTAACTAGTCTGATATTTTTTGACAAAAAAAAAATATTAAGAGAAAAAAAGGAAAATATAAATATGAATGTTTTCCAGTGAACTTGGTCAGGTTGTTCGACCACGAAGCGTAGGGCTTTGCTTGTCAGCTTGCTATGCTTTTATTTGGTAGGTACTTACAAAAGAATTTCAAATTATGTTCCTGCTACACTAAAAAATTATCAGTACCTACAAGGTTATTTATAATTAATGCAACATGAATTTTCCGAAGTCCAGTGCTGCATATGTGAAATAAATTATTTGAAAGGAAACGGAGATATCATTTAAAATCTTGTCTTTAGTATGCCCTAGAACCCTTCAAATTATTTTATGAACTACTGTTTACAGTTTAAAGTGAGAACGTGAAGCTTTTCTTCGCACATGAAGAAGACCATGTGAAATCGAAAAGAAATATCCGGAACTGTGAAAACGATTTGGCTATGATTTTACGACCGACCACTTGCCTGACGTTAACCCTCTTTGTGAATGCATTTGTGCGAAAAGAACCAACCGGCCTCTGCTCGACACGTCACTCTCCTTGGGAATGAGTTGAAGCAAAAGATGTTTGTGCTTAGTCATTTAGTCCCCTCTAACGACATCCGATTTTGCAAATCAGACAAACCTGGATGTGTTGTGTGACCATAGTGGCATACAATTTCTCAATCTTATGTGAGCTTCGAAAGGCACATTAATCCGTTGACCCAAGCTTTCCTGATTGTATGACAGTCCTCATGTTATGTCCAATGTGTTACCATGTAAGTTAAATGTCAATTTCTTTATGAGAATAAAATATCTTAAACCGGCGAAGATATAGGCAAATGGCCTTGAAGTGTGAAATAAATTGTTAACTCGTAAATATGGTGATAATTTCCATATTGCTCTACGTCATGCACTAGATAGCCCTTTAAATTATTTTATGAACTGCCGTTAAAACTATTATTGGTGATCCGTCTAGCTTTAAAACTTGCCGTGGCCACTTTTGGCGGAGGCAAGTTTTAAAGCTAGACGGACTAATGTAAATACTTTCAACGGTGGTTTATAAAATAATTTAAAGGGCTATCTAGTGCATGACGAAGAGCAATATGGAAATTATCTCAATGTTTACGAATTAACAATTTATTTCAAATGAGGGCGCCACTTCAAGGTCATTTGCCTATATCTTCACCTTAAATGCCTTTAGACAACTTAAAAAGTCTGACATTCGTTTTAGCCACATCACACACAAGAAAACAAATAAACAACAAAATACCTATGTAAAGATATTCTAAAGCTTTGCGCTCGTCCATCCATATGTTAATTCAGCCCAGTCATCTAACCTAAACTCGCATAAACACGAGCAAACTGCATTAAAATCTGCGAGGCATCAAAAAATTAGCGTTCGCAGAATCAAAGGGATTTAAAGAGGAATTCGCTTCGCTTTGAATTCCGCTGTTTAAAATTCTCTCTGCTGTACGCAAGTGCATTTTTCATCAACTACTCAAACAGGCGGACGGTGCTGTAAGTGCACTGTGATCTTTATTTTTTAACCTTTAGAGATCCGTGGAGGTTTGGAGTAAGGTCCGACCAAGACATTAAAAAGATGGCAGAGAAAAGCGAGGAATGGAGGCATCTCCACTTAACTCCACCGACAAGAGCAAGCTCTTAAATTAAAGAAGAAGGAGGTTTGGAAGAAATATACAGGGTTACTTTTTAAACACATTTTGGAGCAAGTTCAGTCCGTGATACTGAACTACTTTCCGTAAAAACAATTATCGAAAATCGTTAAAAAAATTTCGCCCTCCCATACAAAATCCATTTGCTGGGCACCAATTTGTATGGAAAGCCGAAATGTTTTTCTCGTTTCTTGATAAAAAAAAATATGGCTTTCCATAAAAAAAATATTAAGAAACAAAAAAGTGTTCAGTGGTGTGTAAGTAAAGTGGTTCAGTATCACGGACTGAACTTGTAATGTTGCCGGTGTTTTAAAGGTAACCTTGTATATGTACATAGGCACGTTCGAGCACATAGATTGGTCATCGAAGTGTAGTGCATTTGTATAGGTATGTTTCTTGTTATTTATTTTCCCTAATTCTTTAAATACTTTCGACTTTATGGTTATCCATATTCACTGTTTGATTTTTTCCACTGATGTTTAGTACAATGTTTAAACATAGTTAAGCGTAGGGTTTTTACTCGTACTTATTACTTGGGAAATATTGTAAGATAAGTAATGTAAATGTATGTAATTAAACTTTTATTTTTATGTCATTTTTTGCTCGCGAAATTTTTTTAAAAGTTTATGTTACAGGCCGTCACTGTCCACTGACTGATTTGTGTGTGACAGTGACAGCTGTCAGCGTAATTTTATTTTTTTCTCTCTTTTACGCGAACCATGTGTGCAGTGCAGACTCGTGACGAAAAATGTGCGAGTGTCCGTGATGGCACTATCTTGGCTCCAACGGAAGATCAGCGCTGGTGCTGCCTTTATGTAACACCAGCATATGCTGAGTTGGAGACCAATTTGGAGGGTCGATGGCACATACTCGTAGCTACGAGTATGTTATACTTTAGTTTATAATTTGTATGTATTTTATGTGATTTGTAGCTGTGTGTTGTAGATCTTTCAAATAAAGTTTTATCTTATCTTATCTTATGTAACAAAATATACTGAAAGTATTTAAGAATCCCCTTTCGTCCCTGGTGGTCCCATAGTAAAAGTTGTTTATATTGATTAGTACATTAACTCCCTTTTGGGTTGATACCCCCTTTTTGTTACATGTTGTAGAGTGGGCTTAGGTGGGATTGATATTAGGCCATTGCAATTAAGTCCGGCACCTGCCATAATCATGATTACTGACTATTGTAGGTGGTGCCTTGCCGCCCGCTTATACCTATTTATTATTAAGTAGCGATTTCATGGCGGCCCGTCCCGTTTTTTTTTTCAAAAACATTTATTAATTCCTAAAAAAGCGCAGAACCACACTTTTCGTTCTATTAATCCTCGTGATTCGCATTGTTTGAAGAGCTGCGCAGAGGAGTACTTTTTTGCTTGTTAGATACGAATGAATTATTCATAACATAATGCACTTACTTCCGATGAAATACATTCTGATTGATGAAATAAAATTTTACAGGAATACCAGTTTTTTCCTATATTTGCAATTATAGCAGCAGCTAGCAGCCCACTACGAATTCGATTCTTTTTCCATCTTCTCGTCCACCATTGCGCTTAAAGTGGAATTTGAGTCTTACGACACGGGGCTCTGTCTGTTTAGAAACGCAAAACCCAACATTTTCTGTCTGCTCCATTAGTGATGATGGGCGGGAAGCTGGAAAAATGAGTCAAAATAGTGATGAGTTGCTAGCCGTATCGTCTATTGATATGATTCGCATTTTCGCCCATTCCTTTGATCCTTCTATGATCTGCGCTGGAAGAGAAGCAGCTGGTACATTCTAAGTTTTTACTTTTCTCCCAGACCAGCATAAAAGAGATAATATATACTTAATAATAGGCTGTACATAAAGATTTAAATAAAAAGGCCAAGACTCAAATAGGGCAAATTATATTTCTTTGTATCTTTATCAAAATGTTCAGTAAAATGAAACTATATTCTTCAGCAACACTAGGAAAATGTTCATCCATTATAAAGCAAGTGAAACATCCCTAAAAGCCGCCCGGGACCCTTTTATTTCCATAGCTATACGCTTTCACCTGCAGGATATTCTTTAAAAGCTGCATTTCTAGGATATACTGGAATATGGGAGGAAATATATAAAGGTCGAAACATGGATTAAGTTATTTGGATACGTTTTTTATTACATTTATTTTAAGACAATGTTGCCATTACACAAAAATTACTAACTTAGTGTTGCTAGTTGCAAAGTCATATACTGAATGGACTGTGTGTATGTGGTAATTAATAATAAACGGGCAAGTGCGAGTCGGACTCGTACATGAAGGATTCCGTACCACCGTACAATGTTTTAAAACGCTGAAGAAACACGTTTCTTGTATGACGGACGACCCCCTTTAATTTTTAACTTTATTTTATGTTTAGTATTTGTTGTTATTGTGGTCATAGTAATTAATACATAATTGGTGAAAATTTCAAGTATCTAGTTAATGCCATTATGAAGATCAAGTTAAAAACGCTGAAAAAAACACGTTTCTTGTATGACGACCCCCTTTAATTTTTAACTATTTTTTATTTTTAGTATTTGTTGTTATATCCGCCACAGTAATACATAATCGGTGAAAATTTCAAGTGTCTAGCTATTACGGTTCAAGAGATAGAGCCCTGTGACTGACGGACGGACAGACGGACAGACAGACGGACACACGGACAGACGGACAGACGGACAGACAGTGGAGTCTCAGTAATAGGGTCCCGTTTGCACCCTTCGGGTACGGAACCCTAAAAATTCACGAGCTACTCAATTTTACTATATCATCATTTTGTTGCACTCACTGTTTCTTGACACTGCAACGTGGGCACATACATAGCTACGTAGGGATGTCGTGTCGGAAAAGTCCGGAATACGAGTATATGATCAACTTAGTAACTTTAATTTAAATTTTAATAAATTGAATAAAATAAATAGAAAAAAAAACTTATCAAACACTCATCAACGAGGCAACTGGTGATCGAGAGCCACGGGTAGAGTAGAGCTTCCAGCTATTTCGCTCATTCGGCATAGTAAAACCGGTCTCAATAATCTATATTATTAATGACATAAGTACCTACGTATTCCCAAAAATCTTTGGTATTTGCAGGCTAAGGCTATGCTTGTATTAGTGTGCGTGTCCTTCGAAGGTTAATGACAATGAAAAAGGTAGGCGAAATGTCTCGCGGCTGGCCTCTTGCCTCAATGCGGTGCGTTGGATAAAGAATTCTATTTGTAACTTATATTTATAAAAAATTTGTTCAATCATCGAATCCACGTCAAATAATTTCATAAAAAATTTAAAGAAAAGAGCCCGAAAGTCATTGGGGAAGGTACATTACTTGCTCTTTGGAAAGCCTTCGCCATTTACCATGCCTTCTCCACAACACTAAGGCATAAATTGACCAAAACCCGCACCGTAACATTTTTCTAAATTATTCTTGTCTCGACTCTATGTTGTTTATTTACTCCTAGTTCTTGAGAAGCCAAAGAATGTGTGGCTTACTTTGAAATAAACGACAAGAACGGATATTTTCTGATTGACAAACATGATCATTACACAGTACTTATAAAATATAGTAACTGTAATAGTCTAACAAAATATACTGTAAATATTTAAAGGTGGTTAATCCACCATGTCCATGATACTGAAGAACTTTCGTCAAAAAATACAATATCGAAATATCCCACCCCTATAAGAAAAAATCATAAATACACAGTCATAAATGAATGGCGCCTACATAGTGGTGGCACGTATAACTAATATTTATTAAAAAATGTTATTGAGCCAAAAGCTACAATAGGTAGATTGCTAAAGAATTATCTCCCTGTCAACCTTTACGTAAAGTAATAATATAATATTATATTATAGTAGTGGGCGCCGGCTAGCAATAGTTTTCATGAACTAACTGGAGACAGTAGCACACAAAAGTGCATACCTCTCTTATTATGTCCGCACATCGAATTGGTAGTCGCCGTTTAATTGTCAATCACTGCTCTTGATAACGAAGAAGTCGTCTCCTGTCGCAATAACTCAGTGTGAAATAAATAAATAAAATTTCTTCGGCCTGAAAACGGCTGCAAGTTTCAGTCGCTAGGAATGAAGCTAAATGAATTTTTGATTCGGACTCGAATGCAGTGCAGTTACAACGCAATATTAAACATTTAGGTACACGATTTGTTTGCTCTTTTTGAAGAAAAGTAACTGGAAAAGTAGAGAGTATATTTTTTTATGCAGTCTCTACATTGGTTAATTTAAAAATATATTTGTAGATTAAATTTTAAAATATTTTCATTAAATAATATAAAAAGTTAATGGTTGTAAAATGTAGCTGTCGTTACATACTTTGTCATGAAATGGCTAAAAACGGTCAAGTGCGAGTCGGATTCGTACATTAAGGGTTCCGTACCTCTTTTACCTCCTTTAATTATTTATTATAATTATTAACTTTATTTTATTTTCAGTATTTTTTGTTATAGCGGCCACAATACATAATCGACGAAAATTACAAGTGTCTAGCTATTACGGTTCAAGAGATAGAGCCCTGTGACAGACGGACAGACAGAGCGGAGTCTCATATGATAGGGTCCCGTTGGCACCCTTTGTATACGGAACCTAAAAACGTAAAAAAATATTCGATGTCCTATATATACCTACTTGCCTATGGGAATATAAAATCAATATAAATGACTTACCTTTTTAAAAAAGTTTGGATAAATATATCCAACATAATTTTAGTAAGAACGTGTGTTAGTAATAAAAATACGTCCAAAAGTGTTGCCAGTAAATGGTAGTTTTAGCGCCAAAAGGTCGCAGATGGTGACAAATAAATATAAATGTTTGTTAGCCGACAGCAACGCATTGCGGATGCACGTGTAACTGCTCGCTACATGACGACGTAGTTGCGCTGTGAACAGGGCTCTACTGTAAAATAATATAAAAAAAAACTATCGACTTTATTTTCTTTGAGGAATTTCTTCCATATCTCCAAAGTTCTTCATGGTGTCTTCGCCAAATATGGAAACTAACTTGGTATTAAAGGCTTTTAAATAAAAAAATAATCATCAAAATCAGTTCA
The DNA here is from genome assembly GCA_963576875.1 of Acrobasis repandana. Classification (NCBI taxonomy): domain Eukaryota; kingdom Metazoa; phylum Arthropoda; class Insecta; order Lepidoptera; family Pyralidae; genus Acrobasis; species Acrobasis repandana. Next base: position 10,728,940 of record OY756233.1, on the reverse strand, counting down.
CATACAAAAAAAAAACATACAAATCGAACAACCTGCTCCGTTTTTGAAGTCGATTAAAAATAAAAATGTCCAAAGCTAATCTTGTCTTGTCTTGGGGGGGGGGTAACCCAATCAACGGCTGGGACCGGTGATGGTCATAGGGCCCCCAAACATGCATTTCAGCAGTGGACTGATATGGCTGTAAAAAAGTGTCACAAAATCAAAGATTTATTAGCATTTAGGGTAAAATAAAAGATATGCAGAAACAAAGCCTTTGTACACACAAGATATATACTGGGGCGAGAGTCACTGTAGGGTTGTCATATTAACAGAATGAATAAACGTTTAGGAGAAACCTAACAATAACCTGCCTAATATTTAAAAAATGTCGTTGATTCCATGAGTTACTGTTACTGTTTATTTAAAAGACCACGTGGGCTTCGCAGCGGGTATCAGATAGTAACGAAATATAGAAAAGAAAAAACTAAGAATGTACCAGCTGCTTCTTTTCCCGCGCAGATTGTAAAACCTGATCGAGGGAATGGTCAGAATCAGGTCAATGGGAGAATCTGAATCATGTTAATATACGATGCGGCTAGCAACCCATCACTATTTTGATTTCCATCTTAACGCCCACCATCACGCCAAAAGTGGCCTTTGGGTCTTACAGCCCTGGGCTCTGTCTACCCCGTTAGAGATCTTCTTCTTCTTAGCGAGTCGGAGTGGCTAACATTATTAAATGAGTGTGGACCAATGTGTGGCCACACTTACTCCCCTGTCATTAGCCGAATTTAGGTCGTCTATTGTACAAGGGGTTGGGCAGCTGGGACATGATAGTAGGTGGGCCATGGTTTAAACAGGTCCACAGTCGCATCGACTGTTATTTGAGAAACTCCACTTTGCTCGGTAAATAAATAATAATTAATTAATAATAATAATTAGAGATAAAGACGTGATAATGTATCTGTATCAATAAAGTATCGGCCTAAAACAGTTTCTGAATGAATATTTAAAAAAAGTAATAACAACTTCATAGAGCCAGCCCTGTATGATAGCCCAGGCGTATATCACGCAACAACACAATCTTTCACCGGTTAGTGCGACCGTAAATCCTCCTCTGATGAAAGTGCGGAATTAACCGCCCTCGTCGCGCCGCGCCGCGCCGCACCGCACTGCGTTTCCTATTTTGTAACGCCCTATTTTCTTTCCAACCGGAATTAACTGCTCGCGCCGCGCCGCACCGCACTGCGTTGCGTTTACCTTTTGACGCCATATTTTCTTTCCAACTTTTGAGATAGTGTCGTATGCAATATAACAGAACCATTGAATGAACACAGGTAGAAAAACGGTTTTTACAATGCGGCAAACTACAAAACAAAAAAAAAATACAAAAGTCTTTTTTTTGGTTTCGGGTTTCGGTTTTGTATTCTAATAATGATTAAGGCCCCGTCAGTTCAGACCCAAGAAAACTGTGAGTGTTTTGAAAAATCACTGTAATTAAACTCCTACAGTTTATTCCTAAAAAAAATTACATCGAGCCCGGGTCCGGGCCTTTGTTCGTGTTTGACGAATATTTCACTGTTTTTTTTTTATTTTTATTATACTTATTGTTATTTTTTGTAGCGAAATCAACTAAATATTTAAATAATAATTTTTTTGGTATAATTTACATATAAAAAGGTGATTGTATAAAATAGTAATATGTCTTATAAAGGTAAATTTAGGCAAATTTAGAGGTGTGTTTGTGATTTTTTTCTATCGAGTCAAAAATGCTCAATCGTGTTCCGGATATTGTGGGTGTCTGTAGAAAATCCTTAACATTCATATGTAAATTTTTTGAAGAATAAACTGTACAGTTTCTTTACAGTGATTTTTCAAAAACACGCACAGTATGGCGGGCTCTGAACCCACTCGCCTTATAGAAGATTTTAATATAGGTAGTTAGAGGGTGCAAATTCAACGTGTATCATCATAATGCTCTATGAAAGTTACATTCAGAGCTTTTCTCAAGGTGTACTTACACTACCTACTACTGTCACTGCTGGTGATTTTAGTTACTACATCATTTAGTAATTGTCACATAACCCGCTAGATGATAAAAGTCAAATCAGACACTTTTTCTAAACGTCAAAACAAACATTTTCTATGGGATTTGTATAAAAATCATCGTGTCGTCATTATTTTTTCGAGACAAATAGCGCTCCTAATATCAGTTTTTCTGCATTAATAAATCTAAAATCATGTTGAAAATGGATATGATCAATGACAAGTGTCACTATTTTGCCACGTTTCATTCTTATAACAGTACCAAATAATTTATTTTTGACCCAGTCATCTACCCAATTCTGACTAACTTCATTTCCGCTAATTTCCAATTATGTATGTCAAATCAGATACTTTTTTCTAAACGTTAAAACAAACATTTTCTATGTCGGTAAAGGCCGACCAGGTTTCGATCGATTTAGACGATCATCTTCAGGGCGAGTGTCAGCGGCGACTCGACGATGTCGCTGTCCGCTCAGCTCAGGGCTGCCTCGCGCGTCACCGCCCGCGCCTCCGCTCGCTGTGCTCGACTGGAAACGATGACTGCTGGTAGTTTAAATGAATCAATTATGGATTTACCTTACGTTAGTTTTAATAAAATAATTTTCTACGGGATTTCTAAGATATATTATGTCGAGTCGTAATATTTTCTTGTGGTGAAATATCGCTCTTAATATCAGTTTTTCTGCATTCATAAACCGAAAATCACTTTCAAAATGGATATAATCAATGACAAGTTTTGTGACGTTCATTCTCTTATCATTACAATTTAGACCTATTGGATACCTACTACCCTAGTTTGTTACTTTAAAATCTGAATAATATATTATACGTCCTGGACCATCTTGCTAAAAGTGGCTTTTGGGTCTTACGGGCCTTACCACTCGTCAGGGACGACGTGATAGTGTATCTGTATCTGACTTTATTAAGAGCCCGTACTACCCTAAAGTTCTTAGAGCGATCTTGAATATTATCAATATTAACGAAATACTCATTTTGAAATAAAAACACAGCAAAGTTCAGGACTAACTCTAGTTATTATATTTTTTAAAAACGCGATTGCTTTAAATTTTCTCAATAGAAAAAAATTGCGAAGTTGCCTCTAAATCACCTCAGAATTATACTAAAACGGAAAGTATTTAAGAAATACAATAAATTAGCCCTTGTTACTTTGGATTATAATTGTATTAATACTAGCAGCCTGCCCCGGCTTCGCACGGGTATTTAAGCTCCGTAAGAACCATCCTCGTACTTCAGGGAATATTCTAAAAAAAGAATTAGCGAATTCGGTTCAGCTGCTCTCGAGATTTGCGCTTAGCAACACATTCAGCGATTCATTTTTATATTATAGATAAGGCAGTCATAATATGTCTTACTTTTTAAATAACTCTTAAATATTCTTTGTAAAACAAAAAAAAAAACTTAAAACCAAAACCAGCTTCATGATTTTTTCACCCAGCATGGTCTCACTGTCTCGCTTCGGCTAAAGTAAATTTGTTTGCGTGGAAGCGGGAGCAAAATTTAGATTATCAACATCAGGCACCCTCTTAAACTCTACATAGATTTCTCACGGTGTAACGACTGCTTCCCACGGATGGGCGTGGGAGCGCCCTTGAACTTAAACGTACCTGACCCTAACTTAATGACGCTAACAGATAGTGAATGCGTGAACTTAAAATGCGTAAACTTTTTTCTGACTTCCTTATAAGAAGTGGGGGTGTTTATTTTTCTTCATGTTTTTTTTTATGTAGATACTCGAATACATAAGTATTAATATTACACCAATTTTCCAAAAGCATCTCAATTTCATTCCATTCAATAAACCACTTTAAAAATAAACTCAATTTTTTTTCTCGATCGATAAGTGCCATTAAATTGATCATTGACCATTAAAGTGACAGTGACAGCTGTCAGTGTTATTCATAAACATTTTATTTTTGCCACCATACGTGCAGGCAGATTGTTGTGACAATGAAATGTGCGAGAGTCCGCGAAGGCACTATTGTAACTTGGCTCCAACGGAAGACCAGCTCTGGTGCTGCGTTTACGTAACACCAGCATATGCTGAGTTGGAAGCCAATTTGGAGGATCGATGGCACATATTTATTTTATATTTTAGTTGATATGTTATTATTTTATGAACTCTGTAAACTGTGTGTTGATCTTTCAAATAAACATTTTATCTATCCATCTTATCTATCTAAATTCATTTAAATGTTACATTTTCAAATTTCGCCAGTGGGCGTGAACGCCATATTGCTATGGTCCTGACGTCAGTTATACATGTAAACAAATGCGCTGATGTATGTATTTTGACAGTTGATACTTTATAGTTTATATGGGCGTATGACGTAATAGAATGGCGGCTACTATTTGTTTAATACTGGAAACTTAGAATTGAATTTTAACATTTATTTACGAAAACTAACATTTTTCGACAGTTTTTTTATTATTATTAGACGTTATATACAGGTTCTAACAAAATATACTGAAACTATTTTAAGGGTGAATTCAACCCATGATACAGAACAACTTTTTCAAAGAAACATGTAAGTATCGAAAAAAGAAAAATATTTTTAGGCTGATCGCTCAACTTGTATGGGTGGCCAACAATTTTCATATTTCGATATATGTTCCTTGGGGAAAGCTGTTTAGTATCATGAACTGAATTCACCCTTAATATTTTTTTCAGTATATTTGGTTAGACCCTGTATACATTCTCTTTTGGGAAAACCGTTTGCTTCCCACGGTTCCGCGATCGGTTCCCATGGACAGCCCTAGCGTGGGACTGACCTTGAACTTAACGATCGCAAACGATGTTTGACTTCAGATAAAAGTTGCCATTTTCCTCATGCCTCGCGAATCTCGCGATTATGTTTTTATCATTTTTTTTTTTTTTTAATTTTGACATATATTTCTAGGTTTTCATTTATATTACCGTATAGGTACATATAGAATCTGTGACGTAATACACGAACGAACACCTACCAAACCAATTAATATCAGGAAAGCTAGTACTTGTGTAGCTTTTAAGAGTGCAATGCAATTGTCAGATGAAATATAAAAAAAATATTTAATTCAATTCAATTCAATTCATTTATTGCATTTCATAGTGTACATCAGTTCTAACTACTTAAAGTCACTGTCTTAAAATAGCACACTATGAACCCTGTCGGATATTGCAAAACAAAAATTGAACGGCAGGCGAGTTCTATGACATGCAGTCATCGAAATAATTTATCATGCAGTTAATTTATGATTATAAACCTTACCTAAGTGTTTACAAAATAGGTTCTTTTTTAATTTATTGTCAGCAAGATCGTTGAGTAAAGTAAATTAATGTCAGTAAAAAAAAGTAATGTCAATGAGTGTCAATGTTTATTTGGTACCTAGTTTACCTGGTTTATGTAGTATAAGTATACGTAAGTGTTGTACAGTATACATGTTTTATTTCTTTATTTTGAACTGACTATTTAAGTACTGCATCTTTAACGTTTAAAAACCTATATAAAATACAAACAATTAGATAACACATAATTAACATCCCTTAAGTTTCTCACGCTTCAAAATCCCACGGTTAAGCATGAAGGCGATGAAGGCATGAAGGCAGGTAGGTAGATGAGGTATCATCTACCTACCTGCCAAATGCCAATCCTGGGAACAAATAAATCTCACTCGACTTCGTACCTTCTGTCTATGACATAAGTCTCAAACTTGTTTACGACGTAGTCCCCCTTTTATGGTACAATATCACAGTGTGGTAGATATAAGAAGCTGGGTTCGCTTCTTGATCCTCATTTGTCGCTTTGGGCCTTTGTTGATAAGATGTATTTTTTTTTCGCGATCAGATATTATTAAAATTCGTTTATTTAATACAACTATACAATATGATTTTAAATTGAGTACAAATATTGTAAGGGATGATTCAGTCTATCATATGGAACAACTTTTCCCAATAAATGTAAGTATATCGAAATACGTAAAAAAAAATAGGTTACCAATTTGGAGTAGGTATCAAGTCTAGTTACGTTAGTTAGTTAAGTTTATTTTTATCGTGTTTCGATATAGGCTATTATACAATATAATTACCTACTTATATTGGGAAAAGTTCTTTATAATTACGGACTGAATCACCCCTTCAAATATTTGTACCTAATTAAAAAGTACATTGTATAGTCACAGGCCGGAATCTCCTAGAGTACGCGCAATATGCGTCCCCGTTCCCCGTCCCCGCACCTCTCCTCCGTTTTCGCCTCGATGACTCACGTTGGCTCACAAGAACCGGGGAAGAGGTGCGGGTGCGGGGAACGGGGACGCATATTGCGCGTAACTTAGTGTGGTATAGTTTAATTTTTGTAATAGCATAAACTATGTTAGGAAAGTAGGTGTGACTTTGTTCTCTCAGTGAGGGCCCATATCAACGGTCACTGAGGGTCATCTGCGCCCACGAAACATAAAAACTGATTCCCTACACAGTATCTATTCCTATGACAAGTCCATCATCAACGAATAGTCCGATTATTATTGACTTATCTTCGTTATGAAACGCATCGATCTGTTTTGATTGTCTTGAATCCTGATCACATGATGAAGCCAGAAGGTAGCCACGACATCTCTGTGATAAAACATCATAATCCCACCGAGTTTTGACTCAATTGATTCGTCTTGAGGTGCATTTTTAACTTTTTAGTTAATTGTTTTAGATTGTATGTATAGTTTATAGTATATATTATATTTTGAACCTGTTACAACACACTAGTAGTTTTATGTCCCAAATTTTATATTCCTTTAAAAACGTCGCCGTAGTAAAATAAACACTTTAGCACCTCCACTAAAATTAAAGCACTCCGGTGTGCTCCGGTGTAGCAAACATTTTTAAGAAATCTCAGCAATTTATTTGATGCCCTGTGATAAAAAAAATGTTAGATGTAGCATCAAAGTTTGAAACAAACATCCCGTTAAACAAGTACGTTTATATGTTGTTCAATATTTGTATGCTACAAGATCCTACTGAGAATGTAAATTTATAAAATTCACGTTCCATATTTAATTTATTTAAACCAGTAAGTGCTGAGCGGTCAGCGACATCGTTTTGTCGCCGCTGACATTCGCCCTGAAGATCATCGTCTAAATCGGGCTTTTGCCGACTATCAAGTGAGTCAACCGATTTAAATTTATTAATTATGTAAATGTATTTTTACAAATTTCCAGCATTGGTCCCTAGGCGTACCCAATCCCTTATTATTGGGGGGGATAGGTTCATATAGAAAGACACTAGGATTTTACTTCTTAATCGTACCTTAGCCTTTCTTGGGGGGAGAGGGGGGTTCCGTTTAGTCTTTCCTGAGATATGGTGTTCCTCCGATAGGACTTTATCCGTCTTAAACTAGAGAACGTCCTTTCGGAAGTTACCGTAGTAACTGAAAGAGTTGCAAAGATTTTGAAAAGACCGCTTGGCGAGAAGGAGGGCGGTTGAATCCCCATATTCTCCCCCCCTCGCATATGACTGGACCCATAGTTGCTTCGATTGATCGCGGGTTGAGTCATGGCTCCAATTATGTGCAATGTGTCAGAATTATTTTAAAGTTGATAAGTTGACCTTAGTGTGGTATAGTTTAATTTTTGTAATAGCATAAACTATGTTAGGAAAGTAGGTGTGACTTTGTTCTCTCAGTGAGGGCCCATATCAACGGTCACTGAGGGTCATCTGCGCCCACGAAACATAAAAACTGATTCCCTACAAAGTATCTATTCCTTTTCGCAATTAAAATAACTACTAATTACCGTCTATAGCCGTGAGTATCAGAGAAAGTCATTATTTATAAAAAAATGTGTTAAAATAAGTAGGAGTTGTATCGATAAAATGTTTAAAAAAATGTGAATACTTATACTACATACATACTAAGCGAGTAGTTTGTCGAAACCAAATTAATTTGTGTTTTGTTAGTGAAAATCATGACAGTAATACATTTAATGCATTTAAATTGTTAAGGTATGTAATGCAAATCCTTATAATAAGTTAAATTAAGTTACATTATACTTTTTACAAGCTTTTATTAAGCTTCACCTGCCCTGTTTTCTGTGTGTCCGTAATCAAATCTCGAAATAAAAGCTAATTAGACCCACTTCTCAATATTTGATCGGGTTGAAACTTGACATTATTATGTAAGTTGGGTGACTATGCAATATTATGGTAGCACACTAATAGGGTGGACTAGCGGCAATAGCAATTAATTAAAACGTAAATAATACTTGAAAACATTGGGTTTACTTGTATATGAGAAAATATAATACATAATGACACCGCACATCAAAAGAAAAAGAAGATTATACAAATTCAAATCCAGTGCATCATAGACAAGTATACGTGGACAGCATCACGACCTTCCAACACCTTCTCCTGATGTTTGAGACACGTTTCAATACATGCATTAATCTTGCACAGTGTCTTTCAAACTTTACTTTTGACAATGGTTTTTTCATTACGTCAGCTAACTGAATTTCTGTGAGACAGTAGCTAATATTTTATTTCATTTCTTAAACAATGTACATTGTGTTAGAAAATAATATAACTAAGTTAGAAAATAATATTTATTAATCCATGCACGAAGTGTTCATGTATAAAATGGTACCGCACGTCTATGTGCTTCGACCTTTTGTTGAAGGATCCAGACTTCACAAGTTGAATCGAACTTTGATTATCAACATGCAAATAAAATTTATTTTTATGTCCAAACCGGTTATTTCTTGTAATAGAGATTTGAGATACAATGCCTCTTTGAAACAGTCTGCTGCGGCTATGTACTCGGCTTCAGTCGACGATAGCGCTACTATAGGCTGCCTCTTGGATGCCCATGATATTGGTCCATCGGCTATCATTAGCACGGAGCCAGAAGTGCTTCTTCGCGTCACTGTAAGCATCGATGTTCTCTATCGGTTTGTTTCGTTTGAACAAAATGCCTTTCTCTTTGGTTCCCACTAAATATTTGAATATTTTATTATATAGTAGACAGGTACAGTAAACTTCCCACTGCTTCCCTATAGGGATATTCCTTCTCCTGGGCAGTATCCTGTATCGACTTTGAATCGCTACTTGCGGGCGTGTCACAAGGTTTGGCATTTTTCATGTTGTATTTTTCCAGTACGTCATTTATGTAGGATCTCTGAGTAAGAATTATTCCTTCTTTTGAGTTTTTTATTTCCACACCCAGGTAAGTACTTGGATTTTCATTCTTTTTCATTTCAAATTTGGTTTCAAGTTTCATTAAAATAACTTTGATCTTTTTCTTGCCTTTTCCTATGACAAGTCCATCATCAACGAATAGTCCGATTATTATTGACTTATCTTCGTTATGAAACGCATCGATCTGTTTTGATTGTCTTGAATCCTGATCACATGATGAAGCCACAAGGTAGCCACGGCATCTCTGTGATAAAACATCATAACCCACCGAGTTTTGACTCAATTGATTCGTCTTGAGGAGCATTTTAAACTTTTTAGTTAATTGTTTTAGATTGTATGTATAGTTTATAGTATATTTTATTTTGAACCTGTTACAACACACTAGTAGTTTTATGTCCCAAATTTTATATTCCTTTAAAAACGTCGCCGTAGTAAAATAAACACTTTAGCACCTCCACTAAAATTAAAGCACTCCGGTGTGCTCCGGTGTAGCAAACATTTTTAAGAAATCTCAGCAATTTATTTGATGCCCTGTGATAAAAAATTGTAGATGTAGCATCAAAGTTTGAAACAAACATCCCGTTAAACAAGTACGTTTACATGTTGTTCAATATTTGTATGCTACAAGATCCTACTGAGAATGTAAATTTATAAAATTCACGTTCCATATTTAATTTATTTAAACCAGTAAGTGCTGAGCGGTCAGCGACATCGTTTTGTCGCCGCTGACGTTCGCCCTGAAGATCATCGTCTAAATCGGGCTTTTGCCGACTATATCAAGTGAGTCAACCGATTTAAATTAATTAATTATGTAAATGTATTTTTACAAATTTCCAGCATTGGTCCCTAGGCGTACCCAATCCCTTATTATTGGGGGGGATAGGTTCATATAGAAAGACACTAGGATTTTACTTCTTAATCGTACCTTAGCCTTTCTTGGGGGGAGAGGGGGGTTCCGTTTAGTCTTTCCTGAGATATGGTGTTCCTCCGATAGGACTTTATCCGTCTTAAACTAGAGAACGTCCTTTCGGAAGTTACCGTAGTAACTGAAAGAGTTGCAAAGATTTTGAAAAGACCGCGAGAAGGAGGGCGGTTGAATCCCCATATTCTCCCCCCCTCGCGTATGACTGGACCCATAGTTGCTTCGATTAGCGGGTTGAGTCATGGCTCCAATTATGTGCAATGTGTCGGAATTATTTTAAAGTTGATAAGTTGACCACTTATCTTTTGCATAAATACAGCGGAGTCTTCCTTTATGCGGAATCTTAAAATAAAACACCATTGCCCCAAGCACTTGGAAAACATCTTAATATTCCGAACAGCCCTCGACAACACCTTAAACTATTTACACCATTAATATTCCACTTCAGTTTCGAGGCACGATCGAGGTCGAAAAAATACAATAAAAGTGTCCTAGAGCTGTTGTTTGCAAAAACGTCGCGTTTACGACGAATGAGTGCGAGCCTGCGAAGGAAAATTGTCTCAGCATAAATTACACGATACCGGTTTTCCACTTTACTGTTCCTTTAGCAAAATATGTGTTCCATCTCATTTATTCGAAATTACTTAATACCTAATTGGGTGTAAACTAGCTCATTAAACCCTAGGCGTTATGGATTTTGAAAAACAAATCATGTGTGGCAAATTAAGAGATTAAAATGAGCAAATGTTGATCCTTTTTAGGGTACCTAAAGGGTGCCAACTGGACCCTATTACTGAGACTCCACTGTCTGTCCGTCGGTCCGTCCATCTGTCAAAGCACAGGGCTCTATCTCTTGAACCGTAATAGCGAGGCACTTGAAATGTTCACCCATTATGTGTGTGTACAGAGTGTACAATGTGGCCGCTACAGAAAAATATACTAAAAATAAGATAAAGTTCAAAAAGGCCCTGACTCAGCATGATGTCACAGACGAACTGGTTGAGCTGAAAACCAAGGGTGAGGTCGGTAATGTTTTCAAGCGATAATGTATTTTTTTTAGCATATCGTCAATATCGACTAGACGACTGTTGATGGTGATGTTTCCTTCCTAGCTGTATTTACGAATTTGAGAAGAAAAAGGAGCTAGGTATTAAGACATTTGGCTGTGGTTGTAAGACTAGCCTAAGGTTAAGGCCGTACCTAAATTTTCCGGGGTCCAGTGCTGCCCCCATTTAAAATAAATCATTTCAAAGAAAACGGAGACATTATTTAAAATTTAGCTACTACCAAATCCTAGATAACCCTTCAAAGTATTTTATGAACTACTGTTTACAGTTTATAATGAGAACGTTAAGCTTTAATACGCACTTTTGCCAAAAGTGGCCGTTTTTCGCAAATGTGCGTAGCAAAGCTTAACGTTCTCAATTTAAACTGTAAACAGTAGTTCGTAAAATACTTTTAAATTTGGTAGTAGCAAAATTTTAAATGATGTCTCCGTTTTCTTTGAAATGATTTATTTTAAATGGGGGCAGCACTGGACCCCGGAAAATTTAGGTACGGCCTTAACTGGAATGCATTTACTTGTACGAAAAGTTTTATTGCTAGCCGCCTCCCGGTGTCCCTGGGGATACAGTCATTTCATGATATTGCTACGATATGAATAGTTCCAGTTTATTTTAAGTAAAAAATTGTTTTGACTACCGCTGGGTATATTAAAAAAAAAAACACAGATTGTACCCATTTTATGCTCTGTAGTACCATAAAAATTTTACATAGAACATCGTGATTCGGTTCCTATTTCACAGAAGCCTGTATTTTTAAGATATTTGAATTGACACTGTTACTTTTTATTTTTATTAGCCGAGTCTCTTTCAGAGTAATTTTGTTTTACTTTTTCTGGAACTGTTAGATTGATCAAATGAAAGGTCAACTTTATTTTAACGTCTAACCATATATTGTTGCCAGGTATCAGAAAAATATGAAGTGTTCATCAGGGGCCATTTACCAAGCTTTATCCTTAGGAGACTTACTTTGAAAAACAACGTCAGACTCTGGATCTGATATAACTGCAGTTACAATACCTGCAGGAATAAATCACACGATCCAGAATAAAATACGCAAAACCAAAGTATTAGTACGTAATTTCTTCTTTTTTAGGGTTCCGTACCCAACGGGTGCAAACGGGACCCTATTACTGTGACTCCGCTGTTTGTCTGTCTGTCCGTCTGTATGTCCGTCTATCTCGATCTCTTGAACCGTAATAGCTAGACACTTGAAATTTTCACCGATTATGTATTACTGTGGCGGATAACAACAAATACTAAAAATAAAAAATAGTTAAAAATTAAAGGGGGTCGTCATACAAGAAACGCGTTTTTTTCAGCGTTTTTAACTTGATCTTTTAATGGCATTAACTAGATACTTGAAATTTTTACCAATTATGTATTACTATGACCACAATAACAACAAATACTAAAAATAAAATAAAGTAAAAAAAAAAACGACGGGTTCCACTCCGGGAGTGCCGACAGAAGTGAAAACTTGAATATTAACGTTGTGCATTTTTGATATTTTGGAATGGTAAGGGAATAATTTTGCACGAATTGCTTTAATTATCAGTATAAAAGTACTATCATTAATGTGGTAGAATACAATATTTATTTATTGCGCTATCGTACACAAACATGACAATTTATATTACATTAAAAAGTTTATCTCTCAGCTAAACGAAACAGCAGGAGCAGGCATACATTTTCGCCGCGCCGTAGAAAGAGAGGGGGATACTTCCTCTCCTACGCCGCGACGGCTGTCTACTCTCCATCCGTCTTACGAATTTTCGATCAGGACACGTGTCCTGACGCGAGTTTAACATTTTTTACCCATTACAAAAAAAGTGCACAACACCGCTAAAGAAGTTTTCACTTCAAAAATTAAAGGGGGTCGTCAATCGTCATACAAGACACGTGTTTCTTCAGCGTTTTAAAACGTTGTACGGTGGTACGGAACCCTTCATTGTCTTCTGTGGTATTTTTATACTTTGTTGGATACTTGCAGTCTGCTGTGATGCTTCGGAGTCCGGGGTGCGCATTTTGCTTTTTGCTTCACCACAAACGATAAATGATATGAAAACTTGCGAATTTTAGAAAAAAAACCTAAATCAATAATCGTATGGAAAACTGACTTCTATATTTCGCCATATGAACCTTCTGGAAAGTAATCAGTATCACTGACTGAACTTACAGTAATAAAATACGCACTATAATAAAAAAATCTGTCAACTTGCGCTACGGTCCAACCTGCGGCCCACGGTACCTAAATAAAGTTCAGTCCCAACTTTAATCATAGCCTGAAGAGATCTGAAATTGACTTTTTGAGAGCTGCCCACCGTAATTTATGGACCCTTTGGCGATATTGAAAAACCTCGTGAAATTCCAGTGACGGGAGATTTGGAATTAACGCTCTTGAGCCGATTGGTTTTGTAATCGTGCTGACGATGATGACTGCCAAGATATTATATATTCGGAATTAAAAACATTAATTATAACAGCTAGCATGAACGTAGCTCTTCAATAAATTGATGATAAATAAGCGGAAGCACTAAGATCGAGAGCATTGAAAAATAGGTATTTGTAAAATATATTGCTGTCGCGCTGTGCCCGAACAACAACCGAGGGAGTGCGTCGTGCGTAAAAAGGGTCATGAATATAAAAGTGAATAGGTGCAGAGGCAGCAGGGGTAGCCCTAAGAAGAGATAGATGGAGTGTGTAAGGAAAGGAATCATATGGGAATAGTTGGAGTGGATGGAAGTATGACTTGTAGAGACAAGACATACTGCGCCGACCCCAGATCATAGGAAATGGTAAGGAAGATGATAATGATTTACATTACACTCGTACTCGTATTTGTGTATGAATATACACAAATACGAGTGTACATTACGATACAAGTGCGTTATGGTGGTTATAACACACGAAGCGGAATTTCAGCCCGAGCGAATGCGAGGGCGTAAGGAGCTGAGTGTGTTTAACCAATATACGCACGTATATACCTACGTGCGTATATTGGTTAAACACACTCAGCTTAGGACGTTTTTCAACATACTTGCGAGCGAAAATACCTAATAAACTGATATTTTTGATTTTAAATAAACTCAACCATAAAACTTTGATGCACACTGTTGCTTTCCCGCCGTTTACTTTTTAAAATCAGCAGGGCGCGTGGCCTACTGGGCGCAGCATGCGAATTCGAAATTTGAAAAAAATAATAATTTTGAGGCGTGTGTAAGATACAAAGATAAATATTGAAACAACTATGACGTTCGATGTCTGATTTATTCTTTTTCTTTGTCTAACCTTCACCTTATGTTATCTAACTATCTTCGTGTTTTATAAGCTGCTTTATATATCTAAAACCAGTGAAATTAGATCGATTTTAGGAGCAAGGGTGTTGAAAAATAAATAAATAAATGATGATTAACAAATAGCTTTACACTCTTACGAGTATTTTACCCTTTGCATATATTTTTATAACGGCAGAAAGTGTATAGAATATAAGAATATAAGTTTTACTAAAAAAACGCAAGATTTCTATTAAAATTAAGACATCAAGCTGGCACACAAATGTATAATAACCACAGTTCCATGCTGATCTGGGAGAAAAGAAAATACTTAGAATGTATGTACTAGCGGCATTTACGATCTTCGCGGGTATAGACGCTTTCTTCGCAGGTCGTGTGGTCTTTGGGCCTCTGTCAACCCTTTTAGGAATAAAGAATAGTAACGTGTATCTGTTAATCTTTTTAATGGTTCTGACTTTCTTTCGAGAAGAAAAACCATAACGACCTCGGGCTCCAAAGCAGCACAGCTGAGGATGCAACTGGAGACATACTTACATAGGTTTTGAAACTTATTATCCATAAGTTACCAGTGCAAAAATTCAAGCTCCACCCACCTATAAACCCACTAAAAGCATCCAAATATACATACAGGCTGACTTTTTAACCACCAGCAAAAATTTTGAAGCAAGTTCAGTCCATGATACTGAACTACTATCCATAAAAACAATTAACGAAAAACTAAAATAATAATTCGCCTACCCATACAAATCAGCGCTAAGCCAAACGGATTTTGTATGGGAGGAAAATTTTCATCGATTTCTAATCACTTGTTTTATAGAAAGTAGTTCAGCATCATGGACTGAACTTGCTCCAAAAATTTGGCTGGTGTTTAAAAAGTCACTTGTATAACTCGAGTACAGATTTCAGCTGAATTTAAAGGAAACTCCGGGAAAGCTTGGCATATTCTTTTGTGAAGAATATAAATGAGTTAAAGATTAAAGCATTATGCAGTAGCCAATGCCGAAAGGAAGTAACTTCTGTCATTGCGTTCAAACAGTATTATTCAAATCCAAAGGAGGATGTCCAATAAAAATGCAAAGAAAAAGCTCAGAAAAAGTGGGGTTCCTATTCTTTGGCGCTAATCAAATCGCTGAGGTAAGGGTGGGGTTCTACCACTGGTATAGCCAGCCCAGAGAGGCAGTGGTAGTCTATTTGTTTAATAGCGTAACCTATAACCGAAAACTCCTTGGTTCGCTCCCCGCTCGACCTGACTTGTAGATACCTCTGAGTTTCTTGTACAATCTAACTTATGTAAGGCTATTTTCATTAATAAATAAATAAATATATACGGACAAATTACACTGATTAAGCTAACCCCAAAGTAAGTTTTTTTAAACTTGAGTTATGGGATACTAACTCAATGATACTATATTCTATTATAAATACATATAGATAAACACCCAGGGAGAATTTGAAAAAGGCCATTTTCTAACTTGCCCTGGCTGGGGATCGAACCCAGAACCTCCGGATTATCGGACTAGCGTGTTGATCATTACACCACGGATTCATTGCTTGCTATATAATCCACTAAAGGAAATCATCGCGAAGAAACCTGCAGTCTGCACACTAGTTGACTAGTGTCTCTTAACTGCCGTGTAGTTCCCGGAGGGAAGAATAGGTCCACTCCAAGTCTTCCCGTGGAAGTCGTAGAAGACGACTTAGGAAACACAAGCTAAACAAAACTTATATACATCATCCTCTCCAAGCCGTCTGGCCAGCGTGGAGAGTGTAGGCCAAATCCTCTGGCTGCTCTGGCCAAGTATGGCTCTGGTAGTACAGATAGGGTCATGCTCCTACAGTAGAGACTAAATATGACCTGATGATGATACCAAACTACCATCCAGTATATCGAAACAGACGAAATAGAAAGCTACTACGTTTGATGCAACGTGTAAACTATGATAAAGTTCAGAATTTCAGATGTTGCACAACAACAATCATGTACAAAATGTATAAATTTAATATTTGAACACATGTTCACGAAGCACATACTTCCTGCTTAATTTTGTAAGAATCAAATCAAAAATATTTATTTCAGTATTAAAAAAGCATACTATTAAGTACATGGATATTTGTACCTTGTAATGTAAGTATGAGATACCTGTTAATTGCCCCCCCCGCTTTTCCCTCCTAGTAAGTAACAACACTTTTTACAAAACAATTATCTCCCTACCCTATTTTTCATAATTTATATTTATTTGCATATATAATTTATTTATTATGATTATAATACATTCACGACACATAATCTTTTATTAAATTAAATCACAAATTCATTTGTATATGCATATATAAATATACAACGTGGAACATACCCGTAATAATTCAAACCACGGTCTAACTAGACCAATAAAGTATAATAAAATTAAAATAACAGCCAAAAAACAAAAATAATTTTCGGCATTTCCATAGAAAAGTGTGCGGCCGCCCGGGCGATTTGTATGGGAAGGTCCAATTTTTGTTTTTGATTTTGACTGTTATTTAAAGTTCATTATACTTTGGTCATCTAGCCCGTGGTTTGATTTATTACGGGTATGTCCCTTCCACTTTGTATAAAGTACGACTTTATATGTATATTAAGGCGAAGATATAGGCACATGGCCTTGAAGTGTGAAATAAATTGTTAACTCGTAAATATGGTAATAATTTCCATATTGCTCTTCGTCATGCACTAGATAGCCCTTTGAATTATTTTATGAACTACCGTTGAAACTATTATTGGTGATCCGTCTAGCTTTAAAACTTGCCGTGGCCACTTTTGGCGGAAGCAAGTTTTAAAGCTAGACGGACTAATGTAAATACTTTCAACGGTGGTTCATAAAATAATTTAAAGGGCTATCTAGTGCATGACGAAGAGCAATATGGAAATTATCTCCATATTTACGAGTTAATAATTTATTTCAAGTGAGGGCGCCACTTCAAGGTCATTTGCCTATACCTCCACCTTAAAATAAAAATCGCTGAAACTGGGACCACGCCCGCGCCACATCGAGAAGCGACTATTTTTAACTGGCTTTTTAGGGTTCCGTACCCAAAGGGGGCAAACGGGACCCTATTACTGAGACTCCGCTGTCTGTCCGTCTGTCATTGGGCTTGGGCAAGGGGTGATCGTCATACAAAAAACGTGTTTTTTTAGCGTTTTGAGCAAAATCCATATAATTGCATTAATTACATACTTGAATTTTTCACGGATTATGTATTACTATGGCCGCTATAACAAAAAATACTAAAAGTAAGATAATTTTAAAAATTAAAGGGGGTCGTCATACAAGAAGTGTGTTTTTTCAGCGTTTTTAACTCGATCTTAATAATGGCCTTAACTAGATACTTGAAATTTTCACCGATTATGTATAACTGTGACCATTATAACAATAAATACTAAAAATAACATTAATTTAAAAATTAAAGGGGGGTCGTCATACAATAAACGTGTTTCTTTAGCGTTTTATTGTACGGAGGTACGGAACTAAACGAGTCCGACTCGTACTTGCCCGTTTATTCAAACGAGTGCTGATTTCGAGCGCTTTCGTAATTGCAACCTATAACTTGAATAATTTTTGTTTTAATTTGCATTTAATTTGTATTTACTGTTATATTTTGGAAATAAATAACTAAATAAAAAACCGGCCAAGTGCGAGTCAGACTCGCGCTTGAAGGGTTCCGTTCCGTACAACCAAAGATAATATAATTAGTACAACTAAAAACTAAAAGCGTTTACCTGTTGCACTTATTATATACTGTTGTATGGGAGCTCCGCTTAAATATTTATTTTATTATGTTATAATATTGTATATTAAAAACTGTTTGTTGTTATAGCGGCAACAGAAATACATCTGTGAAAATTTATACAACTGTCCAGCTATCACGATTCATGAGATACATCCTGGTGACAGACAGACGGACGGACGGACACGGACGGCGAATGGAGTCTCAGTAATAACGGGGCCCCCGTTTTTTTTACCCTTTGGGTACGGAACCCTAAAAAACGTAAGTTGTGGAAGGACCTGAGGTTGTTTATTTATTGAATCTTTGTTGACCACAGGTGTGTAATTTAAATAAATAAACAACAGGTGGACGAAACAGAGGGGCCGTTGTTCCATACAAACGTAGTCCCCTGTTTCCTCCCTGGATAATTCCGGTAGAGTATAATTTTTTTTCCTGATTATCTATAGCCACTATTAGTATGTCCCTATGTTTTATTTTTTTTCATAAATTATTTATTAATAGAGATATGAACGTTCAAAAACCTAAAAATTTGGCCAGATTTTCCGCTGTGTTCAAACATCCAGAAAACAAATTAGACTAGATTATGTAAAAAAATTAAAACATAGGAACACCGCTCAAGTATTTGTTAACCCGCGTACCCGTAATGAAAAAAACTACTTATATTGGTTAAGTTTTGGATAAGAAATCAGGGGACTACGAATCGTTGATTTTCTGTTCTTTTAATAGGTATTTTCAGTCCAAGCTGCAGTATGTCTCTACCGCACTTGCTCGGTTGTACTCGTAGTTCGGGCACAGCGCGACAGCAATAGATTTTACAAATACCAATTTTTCATTTCTCTAGCCCTTTAGGTTTCCTCTTAAAGCTTATGCATTTTCTACCATTCAGCCTTGAGGCCCGAGGCCGTTGGTCCCGGCTGTCATTGTACGGCAGCCGTCAAGGTATGTCAGATGCCTTAAGGTGAATATAGAAGCAAATGGCCTTGAAGTGGCGTCTTCATTTGAAATAAATTGTTAACTCGTAAATATAGTGATAATTTCCATATTGCTCTTCGTCATGCACTAGATAGCCCTTTCAATTATTTTATGAACTGCCGTTGAAACTATTATTGGTGATCCGTCTAGCTTTAAAACTTGCCGTGGCCACTTTTGGCGGAGGCAAGTTTTAAAGCTAGACGGACTGATGTAAATACTTTCAACGGTGGTTCATAAAATAATTTAAAGGGCTATCTAGTGCATGACGAAGAGCAATATGGAAATTATCACTATATTTACGAGTTAACAATTTATTTCAAATGAGGGCGCCACTTCAAGGCCATTTGCCTATACCTTGAAAAACCAGTGTTGGTCATCATTACTTGGCGCCTATAGGTATTCTGTATCTGTCTGTCTGTTCTCCATATACTCGTATCTACTCTACAGAAACTGCTGGCAGGAATTAGATGCGGTTTTTACAAACGTGTAGCGTTAGTTAAGTTAGTTTACAAAGTTACGTTAAGTACTTAGTTAAGTTTGAGTTGGTTGTGTAGATAAGGGTGTTCAGAAAATACAGGTTGACTTTTTAAACTTTGTCCAAATTTTTGGAGCAAGTTCAGTCCATGATACTGAACTACTTTCTACAAAAAAAGTTATTAAAAATCGATAAAAATTTTTCGTCCTCCCATACAAAATCCGTCTGTCTGAGCGCTGATTTGTATGGAAGGAGGAATAATTTTTAACGATTTTTAATAACTTTTTTTATAGAAAGTAGTGAAGTATCATGGACTGAACTTGCTCCAAAAATTTTGCAGGTGGATAAAAAGTCAACCTGTATTTTCTGAACACCCTAATCTACACAACCAACAAATTTTTTTTTACTTACTTGCCTAGGCCTAGGTTTTGTCTATCAGCGATAGACGTATTGTGCATATGTTGCTTTTTTGTTTTCTTTTTTACAAATTTAGAACATTTGATAAAATAGGTAAGTACATTTGTTGCTTCTTATTTGTAGAACAGGTTTTTAACAGGCTTAAAAATAAGTATTTGGATTAATAATAAGTATGTCTTACTTCGTGAGTACTAGTACTTATTCTGTGTCCCTACTTAACTATTTTATGAATTCAAAGAGGCTATCTTAATCTAGTCAAGTAAGATAAAGCGGTATAATATTATTATTAATAAAATTTTAATGTATAATAAGCTAAAATTATAAAATAAATTATCTTTCCTTCATAAAAATGCAAACAATTACAGAATATTATAAATGTGAGCAAATAAAAACGACAGGTCCCACCGAGATTTGAACTCGGATCGTTGGATTCAGAGTCCAAAGTGCTAACCATTACACCATGGGACCGCTGGCTAAGCTGCTGAAAGAATAAACTGTTATCCACAAGCGACGTAGTACGCATGACCTTGATTGTTTGTCTCTACTTTGTGCATATAGCTATCTCGTTCACTCACTTATCAACGCACTTTAGTGGGCGTTCAATAAAGCGAATGAGAACGTTGATTGATTTTTCAAAAGAAATTATGTTTATGTTATTATGATCTAGAAATAGCACAGAAATAGAGGTAAATAGTTATATGTAAAATAACTTTCCCGGGGTTTAGTACGGCTGTAGATAACCCTTCAAATTAGTTTATGAACTACTGTCGACAGTTTAAAGTGTGAACGTTATGGGGCTGGTCCTTATTTTTAGTGATTTTGACTTCTTTTTCGGAGCTGATTGGAGCCAAACTAACTTAGTAACAATATGTGAGAATATGTTATGTTATTGAAGTTTACTTAAGAATTAAAAAAAGTAAATGAGACAATTCATTGTAATAGTTTGTTTAATTCCAAATAACCTGAAACGTGTTTCAATTTTTTGCGGTACGCGACGTTCATGTCTTTTATGTTTACACGGAATTTAAAACATGAAGTTGTGTATAAATTACAGAGAAATAAAGACAAAGCAAAATCCTAAAAAGTGACTGAGAAGATTTTAGTACTTTTTTTTTATTCAAAGAAAAACTAAGTTAAAAAGGTTAAACTTTGAAGAAAATATAAGCGAATACGTCGTCGGATTTCTTGCGCATATAACAGAGTTAAAAATACACATATATGAAGATTGCTTTATGCTTAAACATGTACAAAAAATAAATAAAAATAATTTGTCAAATTTTTTATCGACTTTACTAATTTTTTTTATAGAAACTTTTGGAGCAAGTTCAGTCCATGATATTGAACTATCAATATCATGGACTGAACTTGCTCCAAAAGTTTGGCTAGTGTTTAAAAAGTCACCCTATATACTTACCTATACCTATATATAACTTATATTTTTAAATTTAATTGGGAATGAGAAATGCTAAAAAGTACATAGTCTCGCTCATGTTGTATCAAAAAAATCGACGACGCATGAAACGCGACCAGACTCCATTTTTGGCCGCAAGCACAGCCGCAAGTGTGGGATCTTGAAGTATATTTATATACTTACCTATATTTTCTGAAACTTGGAAAAAGGCTTTATCATTTTTGGCTCTCTGGCACTTGCACTTAGCACCATAATATTAATTTACCCCACTCCCAGTCCCTCGGCCGGTAGCACTCCTAAAGTCCTAACTCTGGGTTAACTTCTGATTGAGCGTTGATATTTAACAAGGTAACTGAGGAGTTTCATGTCATATATCCTGGTATTAGATACCGGTAAAATTACTTATTTCAAAGCTTAAATGTTTGAAAATAAATTGTTGATATGAATAAAATTTAAAACGTATTTATATCTAACTATGCATTTTAAAATAAGGTAAGTATGTAAATGGCTGATAAAATATGATTTAAACATGCAATGTACTGTTGACTTTACGCAAAGAAACCATGCATAATACTGAACTACTTACGTTTAAAATTAAAATAAAAAAAAATCCCTCCTTACAAATAAGCGCTTAGTCGAAAACGTATAATAAGTACTTATAAGTTTTTGCTATTAAAATGTTGTTAGGCGTCAGATAAAAATTAACTTACCATTATTTTAGTCGTGCTCGACTCGACTCAGACTTATGAATGTCTAAATCTAGCAAGCATGCAAAACTTAGTCGAGTTTGCAAATGTAGACTTATACCAGGAGTGTTATATGAAAAAGGTAGATAGGTACCTACTTAACCGATTTAAGGAGTAGCAGTATACGGAATTTTTATTAATTTTTATTTACGTACTTATCTCCGATTGAATTAACTTTAGATTAACTTCGTATTGAGCGTCCAATTCCAGCAAGAATCAATTTGCCCGAAGGCAGAATGCATCGGTTCACTTAATTTAAGGCGATTAGTGCGGGTTCGACGCCCGGCAAATGCTGTAGCTGTAGTCCTCTTAATTGCAGCCATTTTTATTGGGAAAGAAAATGTTGCGATATTCTGGGGCGATATAAATAATAGGTAGGTAGGTAGGTAACTAATCAATCAGGCATTCGTAATAAGGTAGACGTTTAGGTGAAGTGGTAGCATAAGTGGCGCCCTCATTTGAAATAAATTGTTTAAAACTAAATATTAGGTCCTTACATATGAAATTGCCGATTTTCAATACTGGCATCTTTAAAATCAAATATCTTGCGTTTCATTAGGAATTCCAAATTCAAATTTATTTCGAAATAAAGCCAGAAATATATTGTTTTAAAATTCATATTTCATTTGTTTTAACATCATTTGTTTGAGTTTCAACATTGCTATAACAACAACTATGGACAAATTGAAAATTCGCGGTATTTACGAATACGAGTTCCACCGTGGCACCAGTGCTGCAGAAACGACTCGAAGAATTAACGACGTGTATGGACCAGGCACCGCTAACGAACGAACGGTGCGTTTTTGGTTTCAACGTTTCCGTTCTGGAAATTTCGATTTACACAATGAGCCTCGTGGACGACCTGATACTCAAGTGAATAACGAAGAATTGAAGGCGATGGTGGAAGCGGATCCATCTCAAACCACTTCTGAATTAGCAGCAGCCTTCGGCGTAAGTGACAAAACGATACTTGTCCACTTGCGCCAAATCGGAAAAATTAAAAAACTCGAAAAGTGGGTACCGCACGAATTGACTGAAGCAAACCAACAAACACGCGTTGCTTGCTGCGTTTCTTTGCTTAATCGCCAAAATAATGAGGGGATTTTGAACCGTATCGTGACTTGTGATGAGAAATGGATCCTGTACGACAATCGGAAGCGATCATCACAATGGCTTGACCCTGGAGAACCGGCAAAACCTTGCCCTAAGCGAAAACTGACCAAAAAGAAGATTCTGGTTAGTGTTTGGTGGACCAGTGCTGGTGTTATCCACTACAGCTTCTTGAGATCAGGCCAGATGATTACTGCAGACTTGTATTGCCAACAATTGCAAACTTTAAACAACCGAGACTGATGAATTGCTCTAGCCCACTGCTCCTTCAGGATAACGCTAGACCACACACTGCAGATCAAACGATCGCCAAGTTAGAGGAGCTGCGACTGGAACCTCTGCGTCACCCACCATACTCTCCAGATCTTGCCCCAACCGATTACCACTTTTTTCAAAATTTGGATAACTTTTTACAAGGAAAAAATTTCAATTTTGATGAGGCAGTCAAAACCGCCTTCAAACAGTTCATAGATTCTCGCTCCCAGGATTTTTTTTCCAAAGGTATCAATGATCTGCCTTTAAAATGGCGGAAGTGTATCGATAACAACGGCGCATACTTCGATTGATTAAATAATAATTTCATTAAAAAAATACTTGTTTCACTTTTTTGATACTGAACGGCAATTTCATATGTAAGGACCAATATGATGATATTTAAAATTTTGATTTGTATCAATGTCTAAAAAGACCTTCAAATTTACTATTTTATGAATAACCTTTGAAAGTAATATTGGTAGTCCGTGTAGTTTTAAAACTAGACGGACTATTAGTAATAATTTCAAAGGTTATTTAATAAAATAATTTGAAGGTCTTTTTAGACATTGATACAAATAAAATTTTTAAACATCACCATATTTAGTTTTAAACAATTTATTTCAAATGAGTTTCAAATTTCACCTTAAAAAAAACGAAATTACGTGACAATTTACCACTATTACTACTTATTACCTCCGATAAAGAAGAGGGGTGTTATACGAGTAACTTTGACGCTAATGTCTGTCCGGTCTTTCTGTCTTTCTGTGGCCTCGTAGCGCTCGAACGTATCGACTGATTTTGATGCGGTTTTTTATGTGAAAGCAAGTTCCCTCGGTGGTTCTTAGCTATGTTTGATGAAAAGCCGTTGAAAAGTTATTAGTAGTCAACAGTAGTCAACCTTTGGGTTATACAGACAGTCTAAATGTGGGTTGCAAGATAAAGTGTAGTATACATAAAATACACAATGTACATTGTTAGATATATATATATATATATATATATATATACGCTACATATACTATACATATAAATAAATAGATAAATGCAGCAATTCTTAACGTCGGGGGTTATATCATCTTTTATAACTTGGCCAAGAAGTGTTTAAATACCTGTGTCTTAAAGCTAGCGCGACTAGGAGCAGTTCGAATGGATTCAGGAAGCGCGTTCCAGAGTCTTATTGCCGTAATAGCGAAAGAGTTAGAAAGGAAAACCAGTACGGTGAGAAGGAATATAAAGGGTCAAAGTATTAGAAGAACGCAGGATTCTTTCATGAGTGGAAGATAAAAGTTGAAAACTTGATTTAAGGTATTTAGGGGCAAGGGGATTATTAAGTATATTATAAAGTTGACTAAAATATGAAGATTCCTGCGTTGGCGGATGGGGAGCCATTTAAGCTCAGAACGGTGTTCGGAAACATGGTCATATTTTCGAATGCAAAAAATAAACCTTATACAATTATTAAGAAGTCTATCTAGTTTATTCAGACTATCTTCAGTTATATCCAGATAGCACACATCACCATAATCAATCAAGGGCAAGACGAGAGCTTGAACCAGCATGATCTTAGTTTTAAATGGCAAGAAATGTTTCAAGCGTTGGAGATAGTGTAAAGTGGCATATACTCGTACCTTTCGACAAACTTCGACTATATGTTAGTTCCAATTTAGGTTAATGTCTATAAAGAGACCCAAATCTTTAACTAAGGGGCTAAATGGAATCACAGTATTGTCATATTTAACAGGCTGTACAGTATCTAAATCAAGTAACTTAAGTTGATAAGAGCTTCCTACTATAATGGCCTGACACTTTTTTGCATTTACTTGTACACCGAATTTTTTAGACCACTCCAGTATATTATTTAAATTCTTATTTACCAAAGAAACCACCTGATTTACATTATCAACGTCGGTTTGTGTATAAAGCTGCAAGTCATCTGCATAAAAGTGATAAGTACACGTAATATGATGTGAAAGAATATTTATGAAAATTGAAAACAATATGGGAGATAAAATACCGCCTTGGACTTGAAGGACTTGGAAGTAGCAAAATTTTAAATGATGTCTCCGTTTTCTTCGAAATTATTTATTTTAAATGGGGGCAGCACTGGACCCCGGAAAATTCAGGTACGGCCTTAACGCTTGAAAGTCAGGGCTTTTTCGAGCAAATAGTAGATGGCGCTATCCATAGCGCGACTTGATATCCGTATCAAATCAAGTCGTATCTGTAATTCCGCTACTAATCACTAGATGGCGTTCTTGACAATCAGAGGTTTTTAATTTGCCTAGCAAATAAACTTGTTAGATAACCTTGTTTTTTCTGTGTTTTTACATAGCAAAACTATCAGCCACATTTTTGGAGCCAATTTTATAATGAAATTCTACTTCCATTAAAAAATAAAGAAAAATGGTTGCCCTGTCCGAAAACCTGAAAATGGCTATCATACCTATTAGTGCTCTTCCGACCGGAGTAGCTATGGGAGGACAAAAATATTTTCAATAAGTAATTATTTTTATTAATAAATATTATTTATTCAATATGTTCTGTGTCGTTGACTCCAATATGTTCCGTAAAATTTGCTGATAGATAAAAAGTCTTCTTTCACCCAACAGTGGATATTCGTTCGTCCCACTATTAAGGCTATCCTTGTGTGCAAAATCTAGCGCGTGATGAATTGAAGGAAATGGCTGACTCTGGTGAATCCGGAAGGGCTGCCAAACTCACAACCTCTCGCATCTTTGTACGAAGTGACGCCAATCTGAAAATAATGACGTGATAAATTCATAGTTTGTCACTCAATTTATCTGTTATGTCCATGCTAAAGAGCGTAATTTTATGAGTTGTGAGTCACTTGTCTTTATTTAACTAACTATCCTGGATTTACCCGAATATAATATGCACTGACATGCTCCCAAGAAGGACGACGACTCTGCGAAATCAATAAGGAATGGCCGGTACAGTTTAAAACTTTAAATGATTTGGCTATAGTTTTACGACCGGCCGCCTGCCTGACGTTAACCCTCATTCGGAATGTAGTTGCAGCATTGTGCTTAGTCCTTTAGCCGCTTTCTACGACGCCTACAAGGGGAGATTGAGTGGTCCTACTCGAGGCCGGAAATATACCCATCATATGAAAAACAAATAAACTTGCGATCGTCAAGCTTGCACAAGAAACCTCTGTGGAAACGCGGAGACTACTAGATGTAGACGCAGACATAATGTGCGGCTGTAGTCCATTTAGGGAGAGTTGTTTGATATCATCAACTGAACTCGCAGTTAAAATACTAACAGATAAAATGGACTCTAGTAAATAGGACTTACAAGTATTTTCACGCCATTTCTAACAACAAACAAAGGTCCCCCAGAATCGCCTCCACATACTCCCACATGGCCTTCACCACTCGTACAGATGATGGATCCTGGATGGCTGTAGCTAGAGTAGTAGTTGTGGCAGGTATTTTCGGGGATGACTTGAAGCCAGACTTCGCTCACTTGCGTGCTATGAGGCACATTGGTTTCATCTGTAAGATATTTTTTTTTTTAACGCATATTATATACAGGATGTAACAAAATATACTGAAACTATTTTGAACAACTTTCCCCAAGCAACATACCTAATACCTATATCGATATATGAAAAAATATTGTTGGCCTCCCATATAAGTTGACCGATCAGCTGATCTCAGTTTGTCATCATCATGATCATCTTCCTCGCCTTCTCCCTATCTGGGGTCGGCCCTGTATGTCAACTCTCTCCATCGTTTTCTATCATTTATTATATCAGTTTGTATGGAATGCCAAAAAATATTTTTCATATTTTGATATAATATGTTCCTTTGGGGAAAGTTGTTCCGTATCATGGACTGAATTTTCATGTTTCATTAGTAGGTAAGTCTACTGGAATGCAAATTGTCTTTGGAAAAAGGACTAGTCCATATTACAAATTGTCCTGGATACTCACAATCATTAGTAAGTCCATACCCCGCAGCCATTGCCCAATACCCGACGAACTGGTCTTCTTCATTTGTGGGCTTCGGAAGATATATTGGATGGATGTTTTCTGAAGAATAAAATAAAATATGTTAAGCGTTACTAAAAAAAATTGACATATACATAAAAAAAACAGTAGCAACCGTTGGTAAATAACATAGGTACCGTAAAACTACTTGAACTATTATGTATTTTGTGGTAAAACTAAGAACTAAATGCACTTTCGCGCGAGCATACATACTCGTACGTCCGAAAACCGTCGATACGATGTGACATCGTATTTTAAATTATTTTTAATAATTTTAAATTAATTATAATAAAGTTAAGGCCAAAGCACTGTCATCACAGAGCTAGGTACGAATTAATTAGATTAGTCCTATTACAAGTAAATTAAATTTAAAATGAAATAACTTACTAGAAAACTCTACGGGCCTTGGAAGGTAAATTACAGCTATATCATTGTTGCTGCCATAATATCCTGGATGGGTTCTGACAGTGCTCGTGAAAATGCGGACGCCGCCATGGAATAGGTACTGGGATCCAAGTACCACCTCCACTTGGTTAGCTGGATTGCCATGGTCAGCGAGCCAGCAATGTGCGGCGGTCACAAGGCGATTGGCAGATATTAGAGAAGACCCACATACAAATACGTGATAACCGAATTGAACAAGGAGACCAGCCTGAAAGAAGATGCAAAATTGTTAAATACCTACCAATGAGCTTTTCATGTCAAGTTAAATTTTTAGTCCCGATTGTTAGTTCCCTGCTGTATCTTACGGCTTTAAGTAACTTGTTCACTGAGAAGCCAAGAAGTTTTAAGCAAAGGATTTAAAGTCAACAACAATCGATATAAGAAGAGGAAAGATGTTTGGTCATCTTATACGAGACGATCAATTTATTAAAACATAATAGAAGGAAAAATAGAAGCAAGAAGAGGAAAGGGAAGACCAAGAAGAGCATTTATAGATCAAGTAAAGGAGAAAGTTGACGCCGCCGTGTCGTATAGGGAGGTCAAAAGTATGACTCAAGAGAGGGAGACATGGAAACTACTCTACTGACAAGTACGTAGTTCTTAAATTATATATAGATAACTGTTCATATTACTAGGTACGTCAAAAATTTTAATAATTTAAAACATAAAACATTTATTTAATTTAAAGCAACTTTATACATACAGAATGTGCATTCTCGTTGAAAAAATTTTAACTAAAAAAGTCCATACACAAATATGTTTGCGGAAAGACTGAAAAAACATATTTACGAAAACACCTTACATTGTACTTGTGTACAAGAAGATGGAGAGAAATTTGCCCAACAATCGGACAATTAAGGTTATAAAAAAAAGAAAATGTTCTAGTTTAAACACTGTTTGTATGCGTGTATTAATTTGAACATAATTTGTGTATATTAAGTTTTAGATTCATTGCAAGTGAATGTATTCTTTATGAGTCAATAAAATATCTTTAAACCTAAAAGAAGCGACTTCAATTTCTGGTATTCTTCATCAGATTCACGTCAACTCACTTTCTGAATGCAAATGCTTGATTTCTCGACAATAATATGAAAATCACTATATATGTGCATAAAATATTTGAGGAGTTCCCTCGATTTCTCGAGATCCCATCATCAGATCTGTACCTGGTGAAAATGGGACGAACTTGCATATATGTTACGCAAAAAGACCGAATTCGCTCATTGAGCGAAATAATAGGCCACAACCCGTTGTGAGCGTTTTAATTAAGGGCCACGATACGAATTGGATGGAACTATATTATTGGATATGCCGCACAGTGATTTAATATGGGGGTCCACCTAGTCGCCCATGGGTGGTGAGGAAGGTGATGATGATAATGATGACGATGACGATGGTGATGACGACGATGATGTTTTTGACGAAGAAAAATGTTCTAAAATGGACAAGTTTTGGGGAACGTAAATAAAAACATACAAACATTCGAATTGAGAAGCTCCTCCTTATTTGAAGTCGCTTAAAAATATTAATAAGCCAGTTGGTAAATTAATATTTACGTAAAGTTAAAAATAAAGAACAGAATTTGTTTACCAAATACGGATGTTGATTTAAAGGAGCAATATTTCCGCCAATGATTTTCGCAAATTTGGCTTTGGGTTCAGTAGCAAAGAGTTTGTCTTCGGCTTCTTTGATCCTTGCTGCGAGCGGAAAACCGATGTCCTGATGGTAACCAGCCCTCGCCAGGGCCACTCCACACAAAAAAACCAATATATTCATCTTCAACAACAACAACCTTCATTGTCAGTTAAAGCTATAGGCCCCAGAACTGTACCCAAGGTATGCTAATGATGATATGATTGATGCAGGGCAGTATATATACATATATATTAGCAGGTTATTACATCAATGATTTCATATATTGATACCTTTTATGTAGGTACGTGTTGGGTAAATCTGGTTTGATTCACTTGACTTTCCTTTCAGCTGAAAGTCACTAAATATTTGTAAAATCAAACAAGGAAAACGAAGTCATATTCCATCATCGTTATTACAAGATTAAATTGTACTAACATTGTAAAGTTACATATATGGATTATGCGGTTATTTTTAACTACAAATACGTAAAGGAATACACCATGACGAAACCTGCACGCACACTACCTACTGATTATGACATCACATGCAGGTCACCGGATTTACCCCGTTTTCTGTCAATTCATTGAGTTCAAATTATTTCAAACTCAATTTTCATGTATTATTGACAAAAAATTAAGGCGACATGAGTTCACAATTTGCAATACTGTGCGTGTTTTTAAAAAATCACTGTAATTAAACTACTACAGTTTATTCCTTAAAAAATTTACATAAATATCTTAAGGATTTTCTACAGACACCTGCAATAGCCAAAACACGATTGTGCATTTTTGGCTCGATAGAAAAAAATCATGGTTCAATCGTGGCTTAACCCTTGACTACCTAGGATACTTTATCGGGTGACGATGTTGGTATTTCCTATTTTGACTACCTCCGTGGTCTAGTGGTCAAGGCGTCTGCCTTGTGATCCGGAGGTCATGGGTTCAAATCCCACTGGGAAGCATACTTTGTGAAAAGTTGTTTCCAGTCTGGTTGGGATATTACAGGCTTGAAAAGCAAGAGGAATTCATGCTTCAGAAGGCACGTAAAGCTGTTGGTCCCGAACGCCATCTAGCGTTTGTACCTATCCCTAGGATTGGTTTTGGTCTACCCTTTGGGTTGCGGAGGTCAGACGGCATGGCAGTCGCTCTGTGTAAAAACCAGTAACCTCGTCAAATAACAATTATAGTTAGGTAGTAGACTCCGGGATCTGAAGCGTTACCGCTGAGGATGCATCCAGGAATACGCTCGGATGATGATGAAGCTAACCGTGTGGTTCCGGGTTAGAATAGGACCACTCCATCCCTTCCTGTGGATGTCGTAAGAGGCGACTAAAGGATTAAGCACAAACATCTCGTACTACAATTGCATTCCCAAGGAGGGTTAACGTCGGGCGGCGGCCGGTTGTAAAACTTTTCGCACAAATACATTCCCAAAGAGGGTTGACGTCAGGCAGGCGGCCGGTTTTAAAACTATAGCCAAACCAATCAAGTGTTCCGGCTATTTCTTCTCCATTTTGCAAGGTCTTTGGCATCCTTGGGTGACCATTAACATGCATATTATACTTGGAGAAGAAAAAGCGGGAAAGGGCTCCGAAGCAGCACAGCTGAGGATGCAACCGGGAATCTTTAGATGTTTGTATCACTTGATAACTGTCAATTTTATTTTTCGATTTCATAAAAGTTGTTGACGTCAGCTCATTTACTTACAGCTAAGTTTAGTGCAGCTCCCTAAACGCCAGTGCAGAAGAAGCGGCAAAAACAAATACAAAATACAAAATCATTTGTTTACCGAAAAGAAATTGACAATGAGCTTAACCAACGACTCCCGCACTAGGCAAAAGCCTGTATCGCGGGCAATCAGAACGAATTAGCACAATACTTTTTACAGTTTAGGACGAGCGGCGGGGAAAATTCAAGTTTAAAAACTATAATGGAACAGTAAATCTACATTTAGTTAATTAATACGAGTATAAAATAGGAACATCAGCCATATAATAATTGCTACTCAAGTTAGGGAGAGAGGGGGAGGCATGGTGAATGTGTGTGTGTGTGAGTGCGTGAGGGTGTGTGTGTGTTTGTTTATGTTGCACTTATAAGCAGCGATTCAGTCTCATCATAGTTTATATATATAAGTACATAGGCAACAAACTGCTCTGCAGCATTTTCTCCAAATACGTCAACTTTCAATTGAACTGATATTAAAATTAGATATGTGGACTAAGAATACATTGTCATGTCATTAATTATTAAATTTTTTTTTAAGGGCCTAGTCTTCTTATGCAAAACAAAGAAATGGGAAAATTTTCGAAAGATAGACGAACGAACTAAATTCAGCCGTCGTCACAAAAAATGCTCTACTTCACATATTCATTTTTTTGCATTAATTAAATACTGAGTAAAGAGCATTGGACCAAAAAAAAATGGAAACGAGAGAAAGAGGCCTTTGTTCTGTATTGGAGCAGAAATGGCTCGTTTTAATAATAATAATTTAATACTGATCTACTCGTAAAGACCGAAAAAAAAATTATATCAAATTTAGAAGGCGAGGAAGATGAGGAGCATATTTGGGTATGGCAATGTTGCCGTTATATTTTCCTACACAGTTTAAATAGTTTGATATCTAAAAATACTACTGCAAATGTGTTTTTCATAAATAAGTAGTAAAATGTCTATAGCAATAAGTGTATATGTCGAGTCCAACTCACGAAAAATAGTTTAAAAAAATTAAGCTTATTTTTACTGTGTGGATTCTGGACTTCGAACGATACATTAAGCTTTTTGTTAAATGCTTTTAGTAGCTTAAAAAAACTATCTGATAAATTTATAAAAACTGGTATTTTTTTACTTTACCATATAATTTAACCTGAAATTCAGAAATACACAAATTAGATTCGTATCTGGAATTTGATTATTGCGAATGTCAGATTTATATGACATTTGAATCTCCAGAATGATATCACTTTTGTAATCAGCATCCCAAATTGTTTGAAAATGTCAAATATCTTGAGTCTGCAATATTGTGTACTTTTGTGATCTATCAAATTTTGAATTTAAAGTAGGTATTCGAAACTAAACCGGAGCTTCATAGAAAATTGGTATCAGCTGACAATCAACTACAAAATATTGATTGGTAGTCAGCAGCCCGAAATATGTAAAAGTTACAATCATCATCATCATCATAAACAGCTTTCAGGTACCCACTGCTGGGCATAAGCCTCCTTTTGTCTGCGCCATCTTGCTCTGTCATTGGCCATCACAATCCAGTTTCTTCCAGTCATAATAATGTCAAATGAATTTGAGAATTGGTATTAAACTTTTATCCATCTTCAAAATGGTTTTAAAGATTAAATTGCACCTTTTTTGTTAATGGCCTCGCACGTACAAATATCTGCCCGGAATTAGTTTTTTTCTTAATCGAATGATCACCAGCGCCACACCGGCATCGCTCACAGAGTCCAGTGCGGGCGAGCCGATATTGTGTGCGGTGTACCGCAAATGCGGTGACTGTGATTTGTTTGTTTGTTATAAGTTTATTGTACTTGGAAAACACATAATTAAAGACAATAACAACATAAAGTGTTTAACAACGGCGGACTTATCCCATAATCTCTTCCAATCACTTGTGATGCATGCAGCCCGGTCCCCGACCACCTTTAATCTCTACAATATAAATTACAATATATTAAAAACAATAAAAAAATAAAACTGTATTTAAAAATCTAAATGTTGTTCATGTGGCATGGTGCCAAAAACACTGGCTGCATTCCCGCGCTGAATGGCTACTGAAATTGGGTAGGTGACTGGGTCAAAAATATATTATTTGATACTGTTAAGAAAATAAAACGTTACAAAATAGTGTCACTTGTCATTGATCATATCCATTTTCAACATGATTAAGAGCGCTATTTGACTTCAAATATCTATGACGTTTCGGTTTTGTATTTCATACAAATTCCATAGAAAATGTTTGTTTTGACATTTAGAAAGAAAAATCTGATTTGACTTATTGTCATCTAGCGGATTCTCTGCGCGAGATATGAGGCAGCCCTCTTGTCACCAGCGGCGTCGACTATACTAATGATATTTTTTAATAAATTGTTTTGTACTTGAACCCCACGGACCAAAAGTTTTGACGCCAAGCGGAACAAAAATATATTCATTAGATAAAGATGAATATTTACGCCGCATGGCGTCTTCTGCGGCTGCTGCCGCGGCTCCAGCCCTTAACACTGTGGCTCCGAGGCGAGAAGGGGCAACCGTGTGGGACGCGACATGCGTCGCATGTCGCGTCCCACATGAGTGCCCTCCCCTACTCCCCAGGGATGAGGGTTAATCCATCTGGACGCTTGCCATCATCGCGAGTTATCACTACAGTTTCTAACACATTAGGGATGTCGATGGTGGCAAGCGAAGAATGAAGAATGTAAAACTTATCAACACTCGAATGGTAATCTTGTGTAAAAATCTTTTGAATGATCACATCTTTGAACCACTCGAATGCTCTGTTGCAACCCGCGCAGCTTTCGATCAGCCATTGAGTATGACAAAATCACGTGGCCAGTTGAGAAATACGAAAAAAAAAACTACAGTCAGTAAAGTCAAAAATTCAAAATATGTGGGCGGCCATCGTGGATCCAAAATCCGGCTGCAGTTTCAAGTTTCGCGGGGTGTTTTACCCCGGCATACAAAATTTTAGTCTCTTAGGAGGTAACAGTGATAAGTTATGAAGGAATTAAGTTAAAATTATAAAGTCGAGACGCCATCTTGAATTCCAAAAAAATCTTTGGATTTGGATATCTCGACCAAAAAAACTCCCGAATTTCAGACAAATTGTATGCAGTTGGTAATCGGCGGCCATCATGAATTAATAAAGAAAATACGCTCAGTAGTTGGTGGAAGAAGCTCAGCCCTCGGCTTTTGGCCACAGGCTTTACTTAGATACTGCGTGAGTTCAGGTACATTGATACATGAGGCGAGAGAAAAGGATCTCGGCTTCGAAAAAACTTGACAGTAGTCAAATGGCTTATCCCCCTAAATAAAAAAAAATATAATACGCTGCTTATCCTAACCGTTTTTGCAGGCCGTACTCCTTCCTCATTTGGTTCAGATTTTTCTGAAGATCACTGGAGTACCCTGAACACTATGGCATATCAATTATAACATCTGTCTAGGAGGGGAGAATTTTATTTTTTCGAAAAAAAAAATGCCACCTATCAGGTTTCTCCAAATCTTCAAATGTCAGATTTTTCTGGTACTCGACTTCTACACATTCCAGTTAAAGTCATTCCCCCAGTCACCCAGCCACAGGTCAAACAAAATAATCAGTGAGACAATGAGTGGTAAGTCTAGCTTTATAGTATAGTAAATAAAAATAAATAATTATAATAAGTAGAGCTACAGTCAAGACGGATCCTTACAAAGTCATTACAAAGTGAGTGAGAGAAAGGCATCTGTTAGAGCGAGAGGTTCGTCAAAAATTTGACAGCGATCACCACTGTCCATGGACAACTGCAACACCAGGGGTGTAACAAGAGCGTTACCGGCCTTTCAGGAAGATATAGACTCGTTTTTTGAAGGTTTCAATGTTGTATCGGTTCGGGAACACCGCTGCAGGAAGTTGATTCCACAGTTCAGTCGTACGTGGCAGGAAGTTCCTTTTAAAACGTACGGTGGTTGATTGCCAACTATCCAGGTGGTTTGGATGGTATTTTAATTTCAGGCGGGTGGTGTAGTGGTGAAATTTTGCAGCAGGTATTAGGTCGAACAATTCTTCAGAACATTCCCCATGATAAATGCGATAAAAAATGCACAAGGATGCAACATCCCTACGTAGAGTCAGAGGATCGAGACGGCTGGCGAGAGTCTCATCGTCGATTATACGAGTTGCGCGATTTTGAATACGGTGAAAAGGAAGAAGTTGGTATTTAGGTGCCCCGGCCCAGAGATGGGAACAATATTCCATATGCGGCCTAACTTGCGCCTTATACAGCTGAAGGCGATGTGCCGGTGTGAAATATCGCCTTGCTCTACCGAGGATACCAAGTTTTTTAGAAGCCAACTTAGACTTGTCATTTAGATGACCGCGAAATTGAACGTCGCTTGAAATCTCGACGCCGAGAATTCCGATCTTCGGTTGTATATCGAGGGAAGCACCCTGAAACGAGGGAGATACGACAAAGGGACTTTTTTTAGCGGTGAACGCACCAACTTGTGTTTTATTGGGGTTAAATTGGACTAAGTTGGATAGACCCCAATCTGAAACTTGGTTCAACGAAGTTTCGATATCAGAAACAAGTTTTGTACGACACTCAGAGACGCTTGCCCGAGAAATATTGGCTTGGCCGGAATAAAAAGTGTCTACCGTGGTATCATCCGCATAGCAATGAGTGCTGCTGGATTGCAGCATATTATTGATATGCAGAAGAAAAAGCGTAGGAGACAGAACACAGCCCTGCGAGACACCAGCATTCACGGGCTTACGTTCAGAGCATGAACCGTCAACAACGACTTTGATGCTACGCCCTGTGAGGAAACTGGTAATCCATTGGCACAATCTCTCAGGCAACCCGAAAGAAGGAAGTTTTGAAAGAAGTGCCTTGTGCCAAACCCGATCGAAGACTTTCGCCATGTCCAGGCCAGCCCTCAAGGCCTCCCCCTTACTCTCAACCAATTCCGCCCATTTATGGGACAGGTATACCAGAAGATCGCCAGCAGACCGTCCTTGACGAAAACCATACTGGCGATCGCTTATAAGCTGGTGCTTCTCGAGATACAGGAGGAGCTGGCGGTTAATAATGGACTCCATTATTTTGGAGAGTAAGGAGGTAATGGCAATAGGCCTGTAATTGCCAGAATCAGAGCGATCCCCTTTTTTGGGTATCGGGTGGACTAACGCAGTCTTCCATGCTGACGGGACAACGCCAGTAGAATAGAGAGAGACCAGAATGATCGTGTTCCTGAGGGGAGATGAGCCAGTCTCTCACCAATTCTTCGAATGTGTTTCGCCTTCGCCGCAGTCACAGCCTTTTTGAGGGATCTAGAGGCAAAGTTATACTCCTTTTTAAGAACATCCTCTTTTGGATCCTTAGCTGCCGCCGCATTGGACCAGGTCTGATATTTTGTCTGCTTTTGGCTATACGCCTTTTCGCAAGAACGGTCAAACCAAGGCTGAGACTTGCCTCCAACAGGAACAACAGAACTTAGAACGAATAGTTCTATTCCCTGCAGCACCACTTCAGCAACAGAGTCAGCGACGGCAGTAGCATCCTGAAGCAAGAAGCAAACTTTGCCCCAGGGATAGGATGAAAAGAAAGCCTGCATCCCATCCCAATCTGCTGACTTAAAATACCAAACGCGACGACAACCTATAAAACGAGGCTGCGATTGGCGTGTAAGTGGAGCTATGCTCCGGATTAGGCAGTGGTCTGATGAGCCCAGAGGGGCACTCACAGAGACTTTGATGCCATCTGGATGAGAAGTCAGCAGAAGATCAAGCCGTGAAGGAGTGTGACCTTCCACATCTGGTATGCTTGTTATATCTGAAACCATCTGTGTTAGATTGTAAGTCGTGGCAAAGGCAAAAACAGATTCGCCAAAGTCGCCAAGAATAACTATTCAGCGGATGGAATTTGCTGCAGCACGTAATCTGTCGCCGTACCAATATGCTCCATGAGTCGGTCAGTTTCGGCATCACCGCTATGAGACCTGTAGAGGCATGCATAGACACGTGGGTGGTCGTCGCAATCTATACGAAGCCAAAGAGTTGACAGGTCTTTACCTTCAATATTGCACAGACGGCGAACACAGACATCGTCCCTGACAAATACGCATACACCAGCGTGTGGCACAAATTTGTGCACAATTTTGTAGCCTGGGTAATGAAGGTATGACGTATCCGCCGGAGGCGATATCTGGGTTTCCGTCAAAAAGAATAAGGCTGGCTTTTCTGTCTCAAGATGGTAGTGGACAGAGTTGAGGTTGTACCGTTTCGGTTAGTAAAGCCTAGATTTAGGATCTAGAAAGATAGATGAGATAAAAGAAAGACCAGATATCGGCAAATGAGATAGGTATAATGAACAACTATTACATTACATTAGTTACAAAGATTCACAAGAACACTAGGTACAGATTAGGTATTCAGGGTCGTGAGTTATAGGCACTAGATCAGTTGAGTAGCCCTTCTAGGTAGAAGAACTACTTAGCTTCAGATGCTGCCGAAGACGAAGAGGACGAGCGCCGGCCGCCGCGCCTTATATATGGGCATTGGCCCCCCCGCTGCGCCTAAGAGGGGCGAAGGAGTGCTGGAGCCCGCGCAATGTCACAAGGTTAGAGTGAATACCCCTGATATTGCACAGGTGGACGTGAAGTGCATGTAGGGTTGCCGAAGCCTCATCTTGAGCAATGACGAGCGGGATTTTGCCCTCCCTAGAATACGTAGAGCAGCCCAAGCAAGAATGCTTAGGGAGGGATTCTCCGGTATCTAATGTACCGGTACCCTCCTGGGGTACTCCATTTCTTTTAAATTCCGCTGCCATTATAGGGGAAGGGGGGGGGGGGGGGGCTCCGGCTCTCTCACTCACCGAACGATGCATAGAAGCGGTTAAGCTACTACTCCCCGGACGAGCTGGCCCATTCATGCTACTAGCAAAACAGAATTTTGCCGGTAGCGTGGCTCTACCACAAATAAGTGGTAATATATTTCACATATGATAATCCATTTTTTATATCGCCATACTTACTGAACGAACGAGATGTCATTAATCATTCCATGCCTATGAAACTTAGAACATAGCAGAATTTTGATAAACAAATTCAATAAAACGCCATCTAGTCAACAAGTTCTGACCTAACTCTTAATGCGTGTTATAGAATAGGAATATCAAATGGTGGAGAAATTTGACATGCGAGGCTAATTACTTAATAGCTCAGTTGTTTAGAACGTAGTCGTATTTGAACCGAGATCGCGAGTTCAAGTCCAAGTTCTTTTATTCCACCATTGAACTACAGTTTCCTATACAATATAAATCATTCATTTTCGTTCATTTCATTTGTCAATCGCGTTTTGTTTTACCGTCTGTCACCACACCTCTTGACAGCAAATCACTTTAAATAAATGCATGATGCAAGATGTGAAGTTGTTGATTTGTTTTTATTATATTTTTATGAGATTTTATACCTACCATACACTTTTTATCGTATTGTAAAAAATATATTTCAGTTTACAACTGTAGTGAACAAAACGCTCCGTCAAAGATGCATAACCTATCGTGTTGCCATTGTTGCCAGATAGCGTCACTGCTATTTCCCAATGTAGAAAAAGTAAAATACTTTTAATATAGTAGATCTAACACATTATTTGATGATTTTTCATAAATTTATTTTTATTGAAATATATATCTTATTGATTAATTTTAGCACTTAACATATTGCACATGGAAACGGAAATCATTTGTAATTATATATAAATCGGAATGAATATTTAATAGTAGATTTTTTTAATTACAAAATACAAGAATTAAGCAAAATTTTGTGCAACTTTGTGCACGATAATAGAACAAATGGCAAAATAAATCAAGAATGTACTGAGCGCAATCTCTTTTCAGTTTTATTGTGACAAAATTGCGCTCAGTACTTTTTTGATTTATTTTGCCATTTGTTCTATAATCGTGCATAAAGATGAATCGAATTGCCGTTTGGCGTAGTAGAGGTATGTTTGACGCATGATTTTTCTCATAATTAATATACTTACTATTTTTTTTGATATATTCAGTTATTTGTTGTATAGTCTATATTAGATAATATAAAATTATTTTAGTCCACGTCCTTTACTTTTGTAGAAAACACAATCATTGTGAGTAAGTATCAAAAATGAGAAATATGAAGAGAGGAGCCTTAAGAATGATGTCATTAGTGAAATTGAAAATAATTTCAATGTGTTTTATTCTACAAACTATTTTGATTAATTTATCGTATTACTTTTTTTTTAATTTACAACATAAATATTTACACATTATAACCAAATAAACATTATAATTATAAATAAATACTAAATTAAAGCTATATAATATATATTTTTTAAAATAAAAACTTAGTGTAGTAGTGTAGTACTATACCTCTAAGAACTAAAACTAAAAAATTACAAATTATGTAATCCCACTACGATATTACCCCTCGGCAGCGTGGCCAAAAGGCTGGCAT
Organism: Acrobasis repandana; assembly: GCA_963576875.1. NCBI lineage: Eukaryota > Metazoa > Arthropoda > Insecta > Lepidoptera > Pyralidae > Acrobasis > Acrobasis repandana. The sequence continues at coordinate 10,689,015 of OY756233.1, read as the reverse complement.
CATTGCCACGTTGTATGGCTATGCTGATTCTTTGTGCCAGATAACTTCCAGCCCTTTGGTCACGGTATATCTCGGATAATCTTGTGGACAAGTATTTAAATAAATTATGGGCTGAAGGACCCCACGGACCAAAAGTTTCTACGTGTTTTTTTCTATTTGTTTTAGTATGTACCAAATGTTTCCAAATAATGACATTTGTAAGGTAAGGTAATCATCGGTACTATAATAAGCCTTCTCACTAGGTACTTTCTTTATATAAGCTTTGAATTTACTGTCAGGCATATCAAGGACCAATTCTGGCAATTTACTATTAAACTGTATACACTTTCCCTTAAGGTGAAGATATAGGCAAATGGCCTTGAAGTGGCGCCCTCATTTGAAATAAATTGTTAACTCGTAAATATGGAGATAATTTCCATATTGCTCTTCGTCATGCACTAGATAGCCCTTTAAATTATTTTATGAACCACCGTTGAAAGTATTTACCTTAGTCCGTCTAACTTTAAAACTCGCCTCCGCCAAAACGGCAAGTTTTAAAGCTAGATAGATCACCAATAATAGTTTCAACGGCAGTTCATAAAATAATTTAAAGGGCTATCTAGTGCATGACGAAGACATATGGAAATTATCAACATATTTACGAGTTAACAATTTATTTCACACTTCAAGGCCATTTGCCTATATCTTCACCTTAAACGACTTTCTGATTGTTTTCAGGCTGTAATACGCAACTAAGTCATTTAAATAACGTAAGTTTTTATCTGTAAAATCACTTACTTTATTGAACGAAGAAATATTTTTCCGTACATGCATTATGTAGGTATTCCAATACATATGTAGTGAGATGGTTAAATCAGTATATCTATTTTCTTAAACAATTCTCTGATGGGAGTCTCTCGATCCTAAGCCGTAAATGAAGCGAAAATATCTTCACTAATAAAAAATTTCATAAAACGTATATGTACCTACACCCGAAAAAAAGGCGATTGAACTGGCAAATGACATGTGTTAACTTTTATGTGCTCTTATCTTGTTTTCAAACATTTTTTTGCTACACCTATGTCGCTTCCTGTGGGATTGTGAGGCCCTGTGGGAACTACCATGGGAAACTTTTGTATTTGGTACAAAAAATGTTTGCAGGATAACACGAAGGGATGAGTTTGTTTATATTATTTACATGTAGATTCAGTGTTACTTTGAGAAAGTTCGATTTACATCTAGTCGCCCATGGGTGGTGATGATAATCAAATTATGATGATGACGATAAATAAAAAAAACATATATTCCAGTTGATAACGTCCTTTTTTTGACGTCAGGAGAAAATAGAAATTTTGAAGCTATTTTGATCTGCTTTGTATATTGTTTTCGTTCGAGCATGTGGCCAATACTGGTGTCAGATTTTTCAAGCTGCTTAAGGTGAAGTGATAGCATAAGTGGCGCCCTCATTTGTTATACAGGGTCTAACATAATATACTGAAACTATTTTAAGGGTGGATTCAGTCCATGATACCAACTTTCCCCAAAGAACATATACCGAAATATGAAAAATAATTTTTGACCTCCATACAAGTTGACCGATCAGCTGATCCGAGTTTGTAGGGAAAGCCAAAAAATATTTTTCATATTTCGACATATGTTCCTTGGGGAAAGTTGTTCAGTTTCATGGACTGAATCTACCATTAAAATAGTTTCAGTATATTTTGTTAGACGTTATATATATAAATAAATTGTTTAGAACTAAATATGGTGAGATTTGAATCAATGTCTAAAAAGACCTTTAAACTATTTTATGAATAACCTTTGAAAGTAATATTTGTAGTCCGTCTAGTTTTAAAACGGGTTTTCGCCAAAAGTGGCCACTTTTAGCAAAAAACGGGTTTTTGCTCTAGACGGACTATTAGTAATAATTTTAAAAGTTATTCATAAAATAGTTTGAAGGTCTTTTTAGACATTGATACAAATCAAATTTTTAAATATCACTATATTTAGTTTTAAACAATTTATTTCAAATGAGGGCGCCACTTATGCTACCATTTCACCTTAAAGGAATCTGACATAGTGTGACGACTGCCATACAATGATAACAGCCGGGACTAACAGCTTAACATGCCTTCCGAAGCACAGACACTACTCTGTGCTTCGGAATTATCATTTTCTTGCAAAATGTATTCGTAAACATGGAATGAATGAAGTTGGCCACATTTTTATGATCGATCTTTACTGGACGAGAAGCAGCTGGTTGTATTTATCTTTGCTCCACTTATATGAAAGTCAAAGACAAATAGGTGATTCTTCATATTCCTACCACTTGTCAACTTCTAAGATAAGAGTGAGATAAAAATAGAATGTAGATAATATTGATAAATTATTAGCAAACATACGAATAACAAATCATAATACGGGTATAATTGACTTCATTTACACGTTGACAACATTATGAATCATTTATTAGGTAATTACCAATTCTGTTAACTAATGATTACAGGCATTTCAGTGTAGTCAATGATTAGGTATTTGGTAAGTACGCAAAAAATAAATAAAGACTATGTTCAACTATGTGCAAAGGTACAATATATTCCCTGCACTTTGTAGGAACGTTCAAAGTTAGGCCGTCTTACACGAGCGCGAATTTTTTCGGCGCGACACAGCGCGCACTTCGCGCAAGAATCGCTCCCTCTTTAGAAACATTGTAATTAAATGCTTATCTATTGTAATATAAAGTTTAAAATATCTCGATATAAAATAGGCGACGTGGGCTCTGCTCGTGCGCTGTGGTGTGGTGCGTGGATGGATTTGCCGTGTGGTTCCCGGCAGAGTAGAATAGGACCACTCCAAGTCTTCCCGTGGATGTCGTAGAAGGTGACTTAGGAAACACACGCTGAACAAAGCTAATAAACATCAGTGAGACCTCTCCAACCCGTCTGGCCAGCGTGGAGAGTGTAGGCCAAATCCTCTGACTGCTCTGGCTAATATATGGCTCTGGTAGTACAGAGAGGGTCGTGCTCCTGCAGTGGAGACTAATAAAGACCTGACCACACACACTTGGCCAACCTATCTAGGTGCATCCTACGCACATGCCCAGCCCAATCCCATTTAAGTATATTTGCTTTTCTACCAAGTGTACTATCTTGGTCTTGATAAACACCCAAGACCCAGGGCAGTTTAAAAAACACCATTTTCCATCTTGCCTTGACTGGGGATCGTCGTAAAAGTCGGAAATAAGGTAATGGAGAAATAACCAAGAAAGGTTCTTGCATATAAATCAAAGGCGTTAAGGAAAGACAAGCTTGGCAGCTCTTTTCTTCCTTGCTTTTTACTGTGTACTTAAATATTCATGGGAGAAATAATTGCGCATTCATTTTATACTACATGGCAATAATGACACGGGTTATACAGACTGGTAAATAAATCACGTGAGATGTTTTAAGGGACTACAAAACTGAATGTCGATAAACCGTATGACGATACGACAAAATTTTATATCGACAATATGTAACTACGATGTGTTTTGTATGTGAGTTCCTCTATCCGTTCTGTATGTATGTACAATGTGACAAGTAATAAATAAATTGAAATTGAATTCAATAATGGTTCCCAGCAAAGTAAATTTTATCGACGAATTTATTTCTCGACATTTGGACATTAAAGGTGGAAAACTAAAATTTGCCGAACGGCTCATAAACAAATACTCATTCACGATGACAAATTAAATTTATATAACATTGATGACCAATAAAATTTAGATAATGATATTACAACTATGAATTACTCAGCGACCCGAAGTGAGTCATTTTTAAAATATGAATAAGAGCACGCCAGCGCTCCCGGTTCTTTTTTTTAAGTGTGGATAAGACCTGCCGTCTCGTCTACCCAGCCATGGGAAGCTGGGCGGGTATGTGGGGTTTGCACTCACTAAAAACCACACGGTGTCACCACCACAACCGCTTCCAGCCGGGGCAGTGTGCTTCTTCACGCTCCACAGTCCCGACGCGGCTGAGGAGCGTGAAGAAGCACACGGCCCCGGTCTCTCTCTTGCTTCTCTCTTGCTCTCGGACCTGTGCTACTCTCGCCAGTTATCGCCAACTTGCAGCTCGCGCAGGTCCTCCATCACCACGTCATCCAGCGATACCTGGGACGGCCCACCGACCTGCGATTGATCGGCCGGCCCTGGTATGCATATTAATTTGCCTTTACGTTCATCATCACGATGAATCTTGCGGCCCTAGGCCCCCCTCTTACTAACACCCCCGTCTACCCTCTACTTCGTCTACCCCGTTTGGGATAAAAACGTGATAAAGTATAATAATATGTACTCGTATATTTATTTATGTCTTTAAGTTTTCTAAAACGATTGTTTTCATATTAGCGCACGTAGACAGGTGGAAGAATCATCATCATCACCAAACGTATTCCCGGTTGCATCGTCAGCGGTAACGCTTCAGAGCCCGGGGTCCGCTACCTAACCTAGGTGATTTGACGAGGTTACTGGTTTTACACAGAGCAACTGCCGTCTGACCTCCGCAACCCAAAAGGTAGACCAGAACCAATCTTATGATAGGTACAAACGCAGATGGCGTTCAGGACCAACGGCTTTACGTGCCTTCCGAAGCACGGAATCATCTTTCTTTTCGGATAATCAGGTGATTCAAGCCTGCAATATCCTAACCAGACTGGAAACAACTTTTCACAAAGTATGCTTCCCAGTGGGATTTGAACCCACGACCTCCGGATCACAAGGCAAACGCCTTGACTACTGGACCACAGAGGCAGTCAGAAGAAAGAATGTGTGTTGGTTTGGAGCATAGGGTGAGCTAGAACAACTATATTTTAAATATCTACATACATACACTATCATGTCTTTATCTCTAATGGGTCAGACAGAGCATTTTGGGCTTGCGGCTATAAGCAGACAGAGCCCAGGGCTGCAAGATTCAAGGCAAGGCCACTTGATGGGCGAGATAGGGGCAAAAGAAATGAGTTGCTAGCCGCATCACTTATCAACATGATTCGCAGTTACGTCCATTTCCTAGATCGGTTTTTACGACATGTGCGAGAAGAGAAGCAGCTGGAACATTTTAAGTTTTTATTTTCTCCCAGACCAGCATGGAAGAGTTTTTAAAGAATTTAAATCTAAAAGTACAAAATATAGAAGAGTTATTACTTCTATTCATAACTGAACTGTATTTACTGTCGCACCAAAAACATAAATGTGAGAATGGAGGCTAGGTTTAATATTATGTTATGGTGTGGTTGTCGACTTCACCAACATAAGAGTTTAGATCTAAATAGGTGCCAAGTTCTATACAGAATCCTGAAATTTCTTCAGAATAAATCTCAATATTTGAATTGGCTAGATTTACGAGAGTCACCTACTCGTATTACTAAGACTCCGCTGTCCGTCTGCCACAGGGCTCTATCTCTTGAACCGTAATAGCTAGATACTTATAATTTTTACCGATTATGTATTATTGGCCGCTATATCAACAGATACAAACATAGAGATAAAGTAAAAAATGAAAGGAGTCGTGATACAAGAAACATGCTTTTTAGCGTTTTAAAACATTGTACGGAGGTACGGAATTTTATGTACGAGTCCGACTTGCACTTGTATGTATTTTAAAGTGAGTAAATTAGTTAACTAAGTAACATTCTTAACGTGTGTCAATCACAGCGCGACATTTTTTTTTTATAAACTGGAATCTACATCATCATTAGGTCTTTTTAAGTCTCCACTGCAGGAGCACGACCCTCTCTGTACTACTAGAGCCATATATCAGCCAGAGCAGTCAGAGGATTTGGCCTACAATCTCCACGCTGGCCAGACGGGTTGGAGAGGTCTCACTGATGTTTATAAGCTTTGTCCAGCTTGTGTTTCCTAAGTCGCCTCCTACGACATCCACGGGAAGACTTGGAGTGGTCCTATTCTACTCTGCCGGGAACCACACGGCCAGAGTCTGCCGGAATCTACATGTCAATACAAAACTTTCCATGATTTGATGTATAAAATTATTTATCGGTGATACGGTATTTTCGTAAAGTGTAGCACAAGACTGTACAAATTGTAGGATAGTGATAGTGTACCAGATAATGAATATTAAATAAACTAGTCTTTCGCGATAAGAAAAACAATAATTTGTATTATCTATTGAATTTAAGATAAGAGCGTAGAGTTAAAGTACTCAATTTCATAATAAATTTTGATCATATGCATTAAAATTTTATCGAAGATTAATTTTATCAATACAAATATCAACCAAGTATAAAAGACTACAGAATATTTACAATAGCTTCAAAGTGTTGTAATTTCTGAAGAAACATGACGGGGTTCACGTTCGAAGGAGAAACAGAGAGTCTGTCGCCACGTCAGTTAGAATTACTAAGTAAAGTGCTGCGGGAAAGAGGATTACAAGGTAACAAAGTCCAAATAGAAACACTTGGAAAAGCCGGCGATAATTACGTTGCTAATGTGAAAAAGATTACAGTTGAACTAGACGATGGAGATACATTCAAAATGGTAGCTAAAGTAGCTCCAACTAACGAAATACAAAGAGCAACAACGGGCACCGTCGTACTATTTGAAAACGAGTGTGCTATGTACAATGATATTTTACCTAAATTTGCCGAGCTACAACAGGCTGCTGGTTTATCTGAAGAAGAATTCTTCCGCTTCCCAAAATGCTTTGGAACACTAATGGAACCATTAAATGAAATCATACTTTTAGAAGACCTGAAAGAGTCAAACTTTGAAATGCTCGATAGATTTATTCCACTTACAAATGAAACTGTCAAGAAAGTACTAAAAAAATTTGCACTACTACATTCCTTATCGTTTGCATTAAAGAAGCAAGATCCTGATACATTTGACTCGTTCAATGGAAAGTTTCAAGATTTCTTTACAATGTTGTGTGCCAACCCAGAGTTCATGTACTATTTAGCTAGTCTCGAGAAAGATACGATTTCAGTGTTAGATAGTGACAAATATAAAAAGGCTTGCCGAGGCACCATTTCGCAACTATCTGAACATACCGCGAAATTGTTGAAGTCTGAACGCAATTTAAGATATTCTGTTGTTACCCATGGCGACGGCTGGACTAATAACTTCATGTTTCGTTTAGAGGTGAGTGTTTGTACAAATTTTAGTAAAAAGTTTTCTTTTTACATGAACTTTGTTTTTCACCGGTTATTAAGACCCATTTAGACGATACCATTTTCTTGAACATTCAAGTTCAATAATTGAATGCAAAAATTTAAACGCAATTTGCCGTTCAAGAATTGTAAGCATCTGGTTACGCGAATAAATAGTTAAAAAATTTGATTGCAACCAGGCAATACGAGATGCGCGAGCCATTTTATGAGAAAGTAATTAGTCGAGGCAATAAAGTATTGCTAGTGTTTCCGAGGCCTGTAGGCTTTTAGCCCTAAATTTAAGCCAGTCGGTCATTTTTAAGGGCTATGTCATTTTAAATAGCCTATGAGCCTAAAAAGCCTTTTTTGCGACTTTGGGTTATTTCAAGTAGCTTATGTTTAGGTTAAAGCAATTTGTGAGACTCAGCCTAAGTAAGCCATCATAAAGGGTTTATTCTATTTTGCATTTATTTTGTAAAAAGAAAAGAAAATTTTTACTTGAGTATCACTAAATCAACATCGAATCAAAAGTTTTGAAGGACTTTTAGTCCTTTATTTATTTATTTATTTATTTAATGGGAACAACAAACAGCTACATTATAAATACCAATACAATATACAATTTATACATAAAAAGAGTTATCAATAACGTAGCCCACAGCATTGTTCACAAAATAACAAATAGGGTTTTGGGCTGCTAAATACATACAAGCTTACTAATTAAATAAAAAAAACATGTAGATATATTAAAATTGCTTTTCTGTGACACAGAAGACACATATGTTTTACAGGCAAATGCAGGATTAAAAAAAAAGAAAAAGAAACTAAAGTAAAAGGGGGAAAGCTAATTAGGGGAAGTTAATTTTTGGAGGACTAGATTCTTAAATTTAAACACACTGTGTGCAAAAATATCAATTTTCACAAAGTTACTGTTGTAAGATTCCATCATACGATGAAGAGGGGCTCTCAGTCCACTGTTCGTGCGACATCCGCTAAGTGCAAACAGGGGACGAGAACGTACCTCCCTCATTACAGCATTCCTGGGTACAGTATAGCGCAATCTATTTACAATTTCGGTACAGTCAAAAAAGTTGTTAAATATTTTATATAGGGTAGATACTTCAAGGTACTTACGCCTATCACTTAGTGTAAGCATATTATATTTATCAAGTAACATGGGATAGGGTAAGTAGCGTTTGAAACACCTATAATGCATGGCACTTAAGAATTTTTTCTGTAATCTTTCAACAGCATCAATATATTTATTACTAGCTTTTGCCCGCGGCTTCGCTCGCGTATCCCACGGGAACATTACACTTTTCCGGGATAAAAGGTACCCTATGTTACTTCTAGTACCTCCCAGGATATGAGTACAAAGTTTCATGATGATTCGTCAAGTAGTTTTTGCGTGAAAAGGTAACAAACATCCACGCTTTCACATTTATAATATTAGTAAGGATAATAAGGATGGAATCCTTATTATCCTTTATAGGCACAGCATACTCTAGTTGAGAGCGAACAAGAGTTTTATACAAGTATAGGTACTTTAGGCTTGGCTAATTCAATAGGCCTAGCCTAAAGGACTAAAAGCCTTTATAGGCTTTTAGCCTGTCAAGCTCCGTGTAGCCTTCTAAAAGGCTAAAAGCCTATAGTCCTCGGGAACACTAAGAATTCCATGTATTTTCATAAACATAAAATAATAGAGGATATGGAATCCATATCCTCTATTATTTTTATGTTTATGACCAGTTTGGTTACGTAACCAAACTGGTTGGTTGGAGGGGCATGTTATCAATCGCATAACTTTCTTAGACCTAAAAATCATTCGATTTCATACATGCCCCTCATATTATAGCGAAATATTTCTTCTTATCTATTTTAAAATATGTGACTAAATTAAAATAGGTGACATTTTGTTATCGCCATACTATCATACTGCAGGTATTTATTATTTTAAATAAATATTTTAATTAAATTTTTTGAGAAATAAGCTGTAGTAGTTTAATTACAGTATTTTTTTTAAAACACTCACAGTATTGTGAGCTCTGAACTAACAGCGCCTTAAATTTCACTAAAATATAGTGAATAAAATAATAACAATTTCCTCATTTCAGAATAACGTTCCTGTTGAAGCGATTTTAATCGATTATCAGCTATCCAAGGTTGGAAATCCCGTGAGTGACCTAATGTACATGATATTCAGTTGCACAAATCACGGCACAAGACACCAACATTACCAGGAGTGGATAGACTACTACCACTCAGAATTGGACAAGTCTCTGGCCAACTTTGGCTTGAAAGCAAATTATGTATACCCAAGAGACCAACTTGATGCTGATTTACGAAGATACTCTAAAGTTTACTTCGCTACATCACTTTTACTATACTCAGTATTAATAAGAAAGTCAGAAGATGCAGCGAAAATGCAGGAGGCAATGGCAAGTAATGCAGAATTAAAAGAACTAACAGAAGCTGCAGCAACGTCTCATTTAGACCCAGAGTCTGTTGCTTTGTTCAAAAGTAAAATACAAGATTTGGTTGACAGTTACCGTGAATTTGGTTACATTGAATGAGTTGATTAAAATAGTTATACAGCTATTATTTAGAGCAACAAGACTTCTTATATAAAAACTTACTAGAGTGAAAGGTAAAAGATCTTCGCAGACCAACTGAAAGAAAAAGCAGGAGTCATGTCGTATCAAGTACTAAAGAGTAAATCGACTGAGAAGATTGGCGCATACTCCGCCGACAAGAGCCACTAAGCTTTTTAATAAGAAGAAGAAGTTATGTGTTATGTTATAATATCATGTTTCGTGTTACTAATACTAATAAAAATACACTAACAGACGTATTAATGGTGTTTTGATACTTGTCCACAGTATGATGGAAAATTAATCACCGGCGCTTTTTCAATTTTAATAGCTACCGCCAGTTCAGAGCCAAGAAAACTGTGAGTGTTTTTAAAAAATCACTGTTATTAAACTACTACAGATTATTTCTCAAAAATTTTACATAAGAATCTTAGTCTTTAAAATACTTATAACTATTTTTGTTTTTTTTCTATCGAGCCAAAAATGCTCAAATTTGTTGTGGATATTGTGGGTGTCTGTAGAAAAGCCTTAAGATTTCTATCTTAATTTTTTGAGAAATAAACTGTAGTAGTTTAATTAGTGATTTTTCAAAAATACGCACAGTATTGCGAGCTGTGAACTGTCCTCGCCTTAAAGGAGCCTAGTGATTAAGACATTTTATCTCTATGTAATGCGTTCCATAAACTGAATTAATTAAATTATCAGTCACATATTTGACTTCAGATAAAAGCAAGATCTTCTTATGTAACTTCAATTGAAGATTTACTTCATTACTGTGTTAGATCACAACAGTGTCACAATGGCTGATTTTATTTTTGAAGGTGAAGTCGAAAGTTTATCGATACGACAACAAGAGTTTATTTGTGAAGTTCTAGAGCAATATGGATATAAAAATAATAAAGTTACTATTGAAGCAGTTGGCAAAGCTGGTGATAACTATATAGCGAATGTGAAAAGAATTTGTGTTGTGAATGATTATGGTGATATTTTTAAAATGATAGCAAAGATAGCTCCTACGAATGAAATTGCCAGAGAAAGAACAGGTATTGCTGTTATGTTTATAAATGAATGTGCTATGTACCAAGAAATTTTACCAACATTGGTGGATTTACAAAAATCTGTTGGTGTACCCGAAGAAGATTTATTCCGACATGCCAAATGTTATGGAGTTTTGAAGGAGCCACCTCATGAATTAATCCTCTTAGAAGACCTTACTGAATTCGTAATACTTGACAGATTTAAACCACTATCGAATGAAACTGTGAAACTGATTCTTAAAAGGTTTGCAGTTCTACATTCTCTTTCTTTAGTATTAAAAGAAAAGGATCCACGTATTTTCGGTGCCTATAGAAAGAAGCTCATTGATTTCTTGGGTGCCATCAGTCAAAATTCTAAAGATTTTCAAAAGTTTTTAGCTAATCTTGAGAAAGATGCATTAGAAGTATTAGACGATGAGACATATAAAGCGGCAGTTCGCAATTCAGTTTCCAAAATGTCAGAAGAAGTAATAAACTTAGCTAAGGATGTTGCTAAAATGAAACATTCTGTTGTAATTCAAGGTGATGGTTGGATTAACAATATAATGTTCCGGCTTAAGGTATGCATAACGTCCGTACAATTATAAGTTGAAGTATCTGCACAGAATACAGTAAGAGTAAACAGAACGGAATCTCCTAAGGTACGCGCAATATGCCTCCCCGTTCCCCGCACCCGCACCTCTCCCCCGGTTCTTGTGAGCTAACGTGCGTCATCGAGGCGAAAACGGAGAGATGACGTCGGACGTCGGACGGATGAATCGGACAAAATGTTTACTCTTTCTGTATTCTGTGGTATCTGTATGTCTGTCTGGCTGGCCCCTACCGAGCTAAGCTGTTTTCAAATGTGGCATGGAATATTGAAGCGATAAGCAAATTACATTTAGCTAATCAATTTTTTAAAACAATGTAAACATGTACGAGTATAAACCATTACTTATCTGCATTAGTTTTTAGCTATGAAAGTAATAACGAGTTGATTAGCAAAATGTTCTCACAATACGCCAAGTAAAATAATCTAAATATATATAACTCAAAGGTGACTGACTGATATAGTGATCTATCAACGCACAGCCCAAACCAGAGATATGGGATATAATAATGTTCTGAGGCCCAAACCACTGGACGGATCGGGCTGAAATTTGGCATGCAGGTAGATGTTATAACGTAGGCATCCGCTAAGAAAGGATTTTGTTCAATTCTACCCCCAAGGGGATAAAAAAGGGGATGAAAGTTTGTATAAAACTTTGTCAATTTTAAACTGATCGGGCTGAGACATTTGCATGCGTAAAGCTACTTTGACGTAGGCATCCCTTAAGAATGGATTTTGATAAATTCCACCCCTAAGGGGATAAAATAGGTGATGAAAGTTTGTATAACTAGTAATGTTATACAAAAGTACCTAGTTGGGCCAGGCCTGTGTCACTCCCAGTTTAGGTATCGAAAATGTACCTACATTATTACTATTCGCGCAGGCGGCCCCTCCGGGTGGTAAATTCAGTTATACGAATCGTTTGTCCAGAGTAATAAGAATGAAATTGGCTTGCAATGGATGTCTAGGTATCTATGCGAAAAGGTGCTGAGTTCTGACGTGAGCTAAATTAAACCATATCGCTAGCCACATTGAGTAGATATTTCTTTGAATTTCTTTGCTGAGTGAGACTTTTGTACGTTAGTATAATTTATTCTGTGGTTGGGAGTAAGCACGACACGAACGTACTTTTTTAGTTGTGAGTCAGTCATTCAAAGCTCATTTTTGTCGCCATGTGGCTCATTGTATGAAAAACGAATGCAGCATAAAATTTAAACGCAACTCATTTTGACTCCAAAAATTACACTTGTTCGCCGTAAAAGTAATAAACTGATAAAGTTAATCATGTTAGAGCTTATACATTATAATTTTTCTCTAAAAGGGGCAGACAGAGCAGTTTGGTTCTTGTGGCTCTAACACAGGGCTCTAAGTATACAGACAGAGCCCAGGGCCGTAAGACCCAAATGCCACTTTAAGCGGAATATTTTTGGGCGAGAAGGTAGAAAAAGAAATCAAAATAGAATGGGTTGCAAAAATTTTCCCCTTTTATATTATGTTGTAGCCATGTAGTTTTCGGCAGAGTACAATAGGACCACTCCAAGTCTTCCTGTGGATATAGTAGAAGGCGACTTAGCAAATACAAGCTCAACAAAGCACATAAACATCAATGAGACCTTTCCAACCCGTCTGGCCAGCGTTGAGAGTGTAGGCCAATTCCTCTGACTGCTCTGGCTAATATATGGCTCTGGTAGTATAGAGAGGATCGTGCTCCTGCAGTGGAGACTAAAAAAGCCCTGATGATGATGATATTATGCTGGTTATTGGACAAACTAACATTAAAAGGCCTGGCTTGGCTTGTCTTGGTCGTAATTAAGTAAACTTTTCACTCTCTCGTTAAATTTTATTTTTAATATGACTTTATTCACCTTTTTTTTAGGACAACGCTCCCGTGGATTGTGTTATGATTGACTATCAACTGTCAAAAATATCAAACCCTGTTTGCGATATACTGTTCATGATCTTCTCTTGTACAGACCACGATACTCGTCATACATACTATAACCAATGGATAGACTACTACTATTTGGAACTAGACAATTCATTGTCATACTTTGGAATGAAGGCTAGTGAAGTATACTCTAGAGATGAACTGAATCTTGATATGAAGAACTATTCCAAACTCTTCTTTGATCATTCTATATGGGCTTTTTCGATATTGATAAGGAAATCTGAAGATGCGGCTAAGGTAAAGGAAGCGATAGAGAGTGGGGACAAATATGAAGATGTTAAGAAGTCCTTTCATATGAACCATTTGGATGTGGAGTCAATGTCCTTGTTCAAAAGTAAAATTGAAGGTCTGGTTGATAGCTATAGGGAATTTGGATATATTAATTGAGGACGAAGCATGTAATACTAATGCGTTTCTAGTATTAAGTGATAATATATTGTTTTGTAACTGTTTTTTTAATAAATGAAATTTTGGGCTTATTCAATAGCAAAATTGTTTTATTAAAACAGTATACCTATGTAGGTTGACTTTGTAAACACCAGTAATAATGACCGGGAGGACCTCAAGAATTTTTTATGCCACTTGTGGTCATCCATCCAAGTGCGGACTATGCCCGGTGTCACTTAGGAAAATCCACTGGGCCTGTTTCAGCAAATTTTTGGCCTACGCCATCTGGGCGGAAGGTGGTCTTCCACCTCGGGACTCCACCTGCCTGATCCCGGAGATGGATGAGACCAACTCAGTGACGTAATTCTATTGAATATCATCCTTTACAAATCTATGCAAAGTTTCAGCTCAATCAGTTGAAAATAACACCAAAACACTATCACGGGCATATGCTTTTTTGCCTATGTAACCCTAAAAATGTTAAAAAAAGGGAATATTTTATTTTACTCTCGTAAAATGAGGTCTGTCGATATACAATCAATGCCAACATTATTGTTGTTGTGATAAAATGATAAACTACTAGACGTGCCTACTACTTGAGTAAGCGCACTTAACACATTACAGTAAATAAATATGTTCTTGAAGTACATTTCAGTAGATAAACGTTGAAATTAAACATTAAGATTTTTTAATAAACAATCTTTGAAAATAGAAAAGAGCATAGGCCGATGTTTCAAACGGGCCGCAAAAATCAAGCTGTATTGCCGAACTGCTACCGGTTTTGTCAAACACCGGATTACACAATCCTCATCATCTAAAATTTGCATTGTTAAAAAAACATTTTAAGCAAATGAGTCATCACTAATAAAGACATCAAGCGCTTAAAGATATGAATTTATACTTGGAACCCGAATCAATGTTAGGTAGTTATTGAATTGCTACTCTGTTAGTTTAATTTATCAGTCACATATTTGACCTCAGATAATAGCAAGATATGACGTTATCATTATATTTACCACTGTAACTGAATTCATCTAAAAATTTACTACAGTACTGTGTTAGATCTCAACAGTGTTGCAATGGCTGGTTTTGTTTTTGAAGGTGAAGTCGAAAGTTTATCGATACGACAACAAGAGTTTATTTGTGAAGTTCTAGAGCAACATGGATATAAAAATAATATAGTTACTATAGAAGCAGTTGGCAAAACTGGTGATAACTATATAGCGAATGTGAAAAGAATTTGTGTTGTGAATGATCATGGTGATATTTTTAAAATGATTGCAAAGATAGCTCCTACGAATGAAATAGCCAGAGCAAGATCAGGCATTGCTGTTATGTTTATGAATGAAAGTGCCATGTACCAAGAAATTTTACCAACATTGGTGGATTTACAAAAAGCTGTTGGTCTACCTAAAGAGGATTTATTCCGACATGCCAAATGTTACGGAGTTTTGAAGGAGCCTCCTCATGAATTAATCCTCTTAGAAGACCTAAAATTATCTGGATTCATTATATTTGACAGGTTTAAACCATTATCGATGGAAACTGTTAAACTGATTCTTAAAAACTTTGCAGTTCTACATTCTTTTTCTTTAGTATTAAAAGAAAAGGATTCACGTATTTTTGGTTCTTACAGAAAGAAGCTTATTGATTTTTTTGGTGAAATCAGTCAGTCAAAAGATTTCCAACATTATTTAGCTAATCTTGAGAAAGATGCAATAGAAGTATTAGACGATGAGACATATAAAACGGCAGTTCGCGGTTCAGTTTCCAAAATGTCAGAAGAAATACTAAACTTAGCTAAAGATGTTGCTAAAATGAAACAGTCTGTTGTAATTCAAGGTGATGGTTGGACTAACAATATAATGTTCCGGCTTGAGGTATGCATATCATCCGTACTAATATACATTCAGTATTTTGAAAAAAGGAAAGGTTTATTTAATTAAAACCGAAGAACGTGTTATAATCAAATACCTACAGGATACATTTTTGTCGTTCTTTTAGAGTTTTTTTACTATTTTTCATTAGGAAAAATCCCCAAATTTGCAATACATGGCTAACGCATTATAATAAGTGTTAATGACCTCGCTGTCGCTCGATTCCTCCGTATGACCGCCCCACACCCTTCCCGCCGGCGCGGCGAGCAATCATATAACATTATGGCGGTGTCGGTATCACTGCGATTAGGAATTTGAAAACGTTCAACTTTGAGTTTGAGGCCTTTTATCTTCGGTTTTTATTATGAAACAAGGTAATTGTAAGAGAACATGTACATTTAATTAGTGCATAGAGTACTTTCCTTGAATATTGCTCATAGGGTCAAAAATCATCCTGTATTATAGTTATGGTTTATTACACCCGGTGGCAGTTATTAGAACTATTCAATAAAGTTATGCTTTTCTAGAGGTAATAGCATCAAGCATTGATAGCAAATGATTAACTAGGTACTTCATACGAGTATAAAACAACCTATTTAAATAGCGCGGTGTTTGTTTGTGCATAAAGTTTTAATTCTTAAGTAAGTAGACTCTTCACTCTCTCGTTATTATTTTATTTTTAATATGACTTCATTCAACTTTTTCTATTATTTTAGGACAACGCTCCCGTGGATTGTGTTATGATTGACTATCAACTGTCAAAAATATCAAACCCTGTTTGCGATATACTGTTCATGATCTTCTCTTGTACAGACCACGATACTCGTCATACATACTATAACCAATGGATAGACTACTACTATTTGGAACTGGAAAATTCATTGTCATACTTTGGTATGAAAGCCGATGAAGTATACCCTAGAGGTGTACTAAATTTTGACATGAAGAAGTATTCCAAACTCATATTTGATCATACTATATTGATGTTTTCGATATTGATAAGGAAATCTGAAGATGCGGCGAAGGTAAAGGAAGCGATAGAGAGTGGAGAAAAACATGAAGATGTGCTGGAGTCCTTTCATATGAACCATTTGGATGTGGAGTCAATGTCTTTGTTCAAGAATAAAATTGAAGGTCTGGTTGATAGCTATAGGGAATTTGGATATATTGATTGAGGATATAGCATGTCATACTAATGCGTTTCTAGTATTACGTGATAAAATATTGCTTTGTAATTATTTTTTTAAATAAATGAAAACTTGGGCTTATTCAATATTTTTATTTAATGTCGCAGAATAAGGAAACAGGACTATGTTTGTTAAATATTTTATATTTAGTAAATATACTCAAAATGGAGTATGATCATACATGTTCAGGCCATAATATGGCTTTTCTTGTATAGAAAAGCAAAAAAATATACATATTTTGCTAAAGTATTTCAGTAGGTATTATGTACTGAAATTGCATCAAAGATTTGACAGTATGCTCCCGAGACTAAACTTAATTCGTCTTTATATCAGAATCTGATGTGGTTAACTTAATAAAGTGTCGGGAAGAAGAAAGTAGGAAGCATAATTAAAGCCCAATATTCTTTGAAAGACACCCACATATTAGGTGGTCAGGTGTTCTGAGTAAGATTGTCATTAGAAACGCAGGTCGCTTAAACTGTTAATTTTGAAAATCTTTGGGAGAAGCCTACGTCCAGCAGTTGAATTCTAGTGACTGAAATGATGATGAGAATAAACTATAAAAATTGTGTTCCTAACTTGTGTCTACAAAAAAGTCAATAAATTTACATTGATAAGGACTTACGGAATTAGTACGCCACCTGGCGTAACGTAATGAGCCACACCTAATCCTAATCTTCAATATCAACGTGGTACACTACGCATGTCACATCGCATACTAGAAAAAGATTGTGGCCGTCCTATTCCTTATAGAAGATAATGAAAAAGATGGCGACACAACGTGAATTTAGCCACCAATCACTAATTCACTTTAATCATTTTCATCGTATGCGAAGGCATCGATCAACAAACACGGACGTGGTTCTAAACTAGTTGTAGTAGTTTGTAGCGTAAAGATAGTTCTCATTCTTTTGTACAATTACAGACTATAAATATAACTTCATAGTAAATCTTACTCGCTTATCGCAGACAAATAAGTTGTGAATGTGCTAACGATAGTGCAGCAATTTGTAACCGTGGAAAACTGCATTGTAATCATAATAATCTTTTAAGCACTTTGATAGAACATCCTGTTGCTGTTTAAAAGTAATACTACATTCAAGTGTCTTTCCCACCCAGTGTTATTGTTATTTTTCTACAAAATGGTTAAATTTGTGATCGAAGGTGAAACTAACAATTTGAGTTCACGGCAACTGGATTATGTTTCTGAAATTTTAGAGAAAACAGGGTACAAAGATAATAAATTGCGTATTGAATCAGTTGGCAAGGCTGGAGATAATTTTGTAGCAAATGTTAAAAGGATAATTGTAGAAGATGATGACAAAGATATTTTCAGAATGATCGCCAAAATTGCTCCGACTAATGAATTTGCTAGAGCATCAGGTGTTCCTGTCTGGTTTAAAAATGAAAGTGAATTACGGTGAAATCTTTCTTAAGTGATGAAAATAAAAGAAACGGAGTTCTGATTATAGTTATAATTAATATTAAAGTAATTAAAATACAGAGACAAGGCTGTCACACAAAGCAGAGATAGCAGAGAGCGAACCTGTCAATTTGTGTGACTTATGTAGTGACGTAGACAATATCGATTAGGGGTTTGCGTTTATTCTAACAACCTCTCCTGAACGCAAACCCATCGCCATAGTGAACGTCTCGTGCTTGGGACGATGCAGAGCCTTGGTGAGGACGTCGGCTACCATATCTTCACTCTTCTTGTATTTTACAGATATTTGATTATTTGCAATCTTCTCCCTCACAAAATGATGGCGGACGTCAATATGTTTGCTTCTAGCGTTATAGCTCTCGTTACCTGCAATGCTAATAGCACTTTGATTATCACAATACAGCAACAGGGGCGAACATGAAAGTTCGGGCCAAAAGTTTTCTTCCAACTGTTTTAGCCACAGTCCCTCTTGAACTGATGTCGCTAACGACATGTACTCTGCCTCAGAACTTGATAAGGCTATTGTCGGTTTCCTTTTTGAGCACCAACTTATTGCTGCACCCTGAAAAAGAAATAAATATCCTGTGCAGGATCTTCGGTCTTCAGATTGACTTGCCCAATCAGCATCACAATATCCAGTGATGTTTTGCTCATCACTTGTAAATGTAAGCTTGTAATCTACTGTGGCTTTCAAATATCGCAATATCCTTTTTATAGCTGACCAGTGCTGGGCAGTGGGTTGACTATTGTATCGGCTTAATGAATTAACAATATCAGATTGACTTGCCCAATCAGCATCACAATATCCAGTGATGTTTTGCTCATCACTTGTAAATGTAAGCTTGTAATCTACTGTGGCTTTCAAATATCGCAATATCCTTTTTATAGCTGACCAGTGCTGGGCAGTGGGTTGACTATTATATCGGCTTAATGAATTAACAATATAAGCTATATCTGGTCTCGTACCCTGCGATAAATATAACAAGCATCCGGTTGCTTCATGATATGGTATACTTCTTAGTATCTCTGTCTCACTATTGGCTTTCTTAAATTGTATATTAGCTTCACTAGGTGTCCATATAGGTTTGCTGTTTATCATGCCAAAGCGCTTTAATATTTTCTCCACATAGACAGACTGATCAAGAGATATTGTCTTATTATTAGTGTCTTTTGTAATCCTGAAGCCTATGCATTGTTTAGCTTCACCCATATCTTTCATATGAAATTTTTCTTTCAATTTGCTATTTAATAACTTTGCGGAATCATCATTGTTAAAAAAACAAAGAAGATCATCGACATACACAGTGATAAACATTATGTCAGTTTTGCCTTTGATCCGATAGTAAATGCAAGGATCCACCTTTGATCGATACATACCAATTTCTAATAATGCAGTGTTTAATTTTAGATTCCATTGTCGGCTGGCTTGCTTCAAACCATATATTGCCTTGTTTAAGCGACATACCTTTTCTCCTTGTTCAAAAGATGGGGCTTGTGACATATATATTTCTTCATTAATTTCTCCCTGTAAAAAGGCAGTCACTGCATCCATTTGATGGATTTTTAAATTATATTTTGCAGCTATTCCAATTAAATATCTTATTGACGAATATCGGACAACTGGCGCATATATTTCATGATAATCAATTCCTTTCTTTTGTTTATAGCCTTTGATAACAAGTCTGGCTTTATATCGTTGAACATTTCCTTTGTCATCTAACTTCTTTTTAAATACCCATTTACATGGTATTATATTACGTTGTGCAGGTTTATCTACCAGTGACCAAGTATTATTTTTTATCAATGGCCAATTAATTTAAAAATAAAATTAAAAAATTATCACTTCGAATTGTTTTGATTTTCTTGTTTAATTCATTTTCTACACGATTTTTAAATTCAATAAATTTTTCTAATACTTCATCTTTACTTTTGATAAAATACACAAATACTTTTCGTGAGTAATCATCAATAAAAGTTGTAAAATACCTGGCACCTCCAATCGACGTGGATTGCATCGGACCACATACATCCGTATGAATGAGCTCTAGCAATTCTTTTGCCCGGGAGCCATTACTTGGAAAAGGTTGCCTTGTTTGTTTGCCTTCTAAACATGGAATGCATATATAATCTTCTTTTGGTATTGATAAAATTACTCCAGTAGTACATACAGGTAATTTTTTGACATCATTTAAGTTTAAGTGTCCCATGCGCTGATGCCATAAGTGGGCATCCGTCTCCGCTATAGCTGTAGCTGCACGAATCTGACCACAGTCAACATTTAATCTATATGTATCATTAATCAGATTTGCATATGCTACTTTAATTTTATTCTGATATATTACACAGCCTCTCTTATCAAATTCCACTTTACAGCCAGCTTTTATCATTTTGCTCACAGACAGTAAATTGGTTGACAGTTCAGGTATATACAAAACATTCCTCACCTGTATAGGCTTGCTACTGCCATCTTCAGTTGGTACCTGTATTGTTACATTGCCGCAACTCTCAACATGCAGCACCTTGTTATCAGCAATTCGTATATTTTGAACGGGAGCGGCAATCTCATCATCCAGCCACTCTCTGTGCATGGTCATGTGGGTTGATGCACCAGAATCAACGTACCAATTCATTGTGTCATTCACTTGCATGGCTGAAAAAGCAGCTAGAAAACTATTATTATTACTGTTCTTATTTTCAGTTTTATTTTTCTTATTCCAACAATTTTTACTGTAATGTCCATATTTATTACAATGGAAACACCTTGGACCTTTGGATTTTGATTGAGACTGGTTACCTTTAGAATGACTTGACTTTGAGTTTGTGTAGAAAGCTGTAGTGTCTGTTATCTTAACTTCTTGTAGTAGTTTAGTTTTAATCAAATCAGCACTAATTTTCACACCAGAACTCTCTATTCCCATAATCATTGGCTTATAAACCTCCGGTAAGCCAGCTAGCATTAAAGTCCCGAGCCATTCATCATCAACTTGGAATTTTATATTTCTCAGTTTGTGAGCCGATGACATAATTTTATTGACATAGTCCTCTACACTTGTGCTTGTCTCTAAAGTAGTGTTAATTAGATCTTTTAATAAACCAACCTTGCGAAGGAAACCAGAGTCTTGAAATGCTCGTGATAAATTATTCCATACTTCCCGTGCTGAAGTTGCATCTTGAATGTGCACATATAAAATGGGATCCACGAGTAATATGAGCTTCGATTTCGCCTTCATATCCTTCCGGGCATCTTTGTCCGTGGGGCCGTTTTCAACAATGTCCCATAAATCCTCATGCTGAAGGTATGCTTTTACAGCGAAGCTCCAGCTTGTCCAATTGTCACGGCCAGTGAGTTTTTCAATCGAGATTAATGAGTTATTTGAACTCATTTTAATTATCTGAAAGAAAAATTTCGGCGACCGCGTTTTTTACTTTGAGGTTATACGTATGTACTAATAAAATTTTACTTTTTTAATTAACTTTTCAACAAAACTATAATCAGGTCGGACTCCTGAGCCCATAACCTGATGAAAATAAAAGAAGCGGAGTTCTGATTATAGTTATAATTAATATTAAAGTAATTAAAATACAGAGACAAGGCTGTCACACAAAGCAGAGATAGCAGAGAGCGAACCTGTCAATTTGTGTGACTTATGTAGTGACGTAGACAATATCGATTAGGGGTTTGCGTTTATTCTAACATTAAGTTTAAGGAATTACAGAGTTCTGAAGATATAGATAAGAAAGATCAGCTTCGTGTCCCTGACTGTTTTGGTATACTGTCTGAAGAGCTAAATGAATTAATTCTACTGGAAGATCTGCAGCCACTTAACTTTACATTATTGGATAAAGTAAAACCTCTTACAAATGAAAGTGTAAGAATTATTCTTAAAAAGTTTGCAATTTACCATTCGCTTTCATTCGTTTTAAAAACCAAAAATCCTAAAAGTTTTAAGTCTTCTACACAGAAACTTTTTGATCTATTAAGTAATATGCACAAAATGCCTGGATTTCATGTATATTTGGGAACAGTGTTGACTAATTCTAAATCTATCATCAATGATAATGAATATGGGAGAGTTTTTGATGCTATAACACATCAATGGCCTGAATTTCTCGGGAAATTGGCGAAAGTTGAAGCGACTTCAAAATATTCCGTAGTTATACACGGAGATGCATGGATTAACAACATGCTGTTTCAATTAGAAGTAAGTATATATCAATGATTTTGTAATTATATCTACTTAAACTGAAGATTGCAGGCAGGATACGAACATCAGGATCGAAGTACGAAATTAACTACTGAACTGCTAAAAATTTTTTTATAAGAATAATCTTTTTCTGTTTTATGCGATTTGCAATGCGATCACAATTGCAATTAAACAGACTATAGTCAACAAATTATTCCTTTAGAGTAAAGATATTTTTTTATATGATTCCTTGTTTATTTTGTAAACAAAAGTTTTTTTTTTTAATTGATAAAGGTTTAACTCTCATTTTGAGCTAGTGACAAATTAAGTTTTAAGGTAATACAATATTATATTTTTTATAATAGTTCTGAAAAATACATTTACTATTTACAAATATTATAAACGAAGATAGTAAATAGTTTTTAAGAGCAAAGAATATAGAAATGACGATGTAATTTTGCAAAATAATGCTTGTAAGTCTATATTTCTGATGAAAACTTAACACCTTAAGGTGATACACGGAGTCCAATGCTGCCCCAATTTGAAAAAAAAAAAAAATTTGAAAGGAAACGAAGATTTCATTTAAAATTTCGTTTAAGTAAACCTGAAGTAAACGTGAAGCTTTTTCGCACATTTGCCAAAAGTGGCCGTTTTGTGTCGCAAATGAGCGAAGAAAAGCTTCACGTAAACAGTAGTTCATAAAATAGTTTGAAGGGTTATCTATTAAAGGTTATTTACTAATATGAAATTTTAAATGATATAAGTATCCGTTTTCTTTCAAATTTTTTTTTCAAATGGGGGCAGCACTGGACTCCGTGTATCAGCTTAAAAAAAATCCTTATATTTTTCAGGACGACAAGCCAGTTGACTGCATACTCGTGGACTATATACCAACAGTCAAAACTCGGCAGCCCTGTTTCCGACATCCTCCACCTAATCTGCACTTCCACAGACCATGGGACCCGACACCAATATTATAATACTACGAATGGATCGACTATTACCATTCTGAATTAGACAAATGTCTATCCCACTATGGCTTGAAAGCCACCTTCATTTACCCTAAATATCAGTATGACGCTGATATAAGAAGGTACTCGAAAGCGTACTTTGTTGCATTGATGTTTATTAAACCAGACAATGCAGCTATGATGAGGGAGTTACAAGAAAAGAGCTCAGGGCAAGATATGGAAGAGTTGTTCAAAAATGCATCACATGTGCTTTCTACAATAGATGTTTCAGCGTTGAGGAGTAGGTTAGTAGGTTTGGTGGACAGGTTTAGGGAATTTGGGTTCAAAGATGTATAATCATGATCAGGTCTTTTTTAGTCTCCACTGCAGGAGGACCCTTTCTGTTCTGCCATATATGAGTCGGAGCAGTCAGAGGATTTAGCCTACACTCTCCACGCTGTCCAGACAGGTTGGAGAGGTCTCATTGATGTTTATAAGCTTTGTTTAGCTTGTGTTTCCTTAGTCGCCTTCTACGACATTCATAGGAAGACTTCGAGTGGTCCTATTCTACTCTGCCGGGAACAACACGGCTTAGATTTGTAATGTCTCTTGAATATTGTAGATTTACTGTAATGACATGTTATATTGACAGGTTCGAATACCTTAGTATATATATGTCGTAGTTGGATGGTATAAACCGCTAATTCACGAAACTTCTAGTTGTTTAGCATTACAGCTTGGTTTTGTTAAACAGCCGAATATCGTTCAGCTGGATTAAACCGCTAACCACGTTTCCAAACGGCTAGCGGTTTTGTGAAACAGTAGCGGTAATCCGCTATTTGACGAAACCGTTAAACAATCCAACTGCGACACATGCATGATAAGGATTTGGTGTAAGGTTACCATAATGAAATATAACTGGGTGTCTATTAAAATACAGATTTTTTTGACATCGAATTTCATTTCCCTGACAACTATTCCACGATTTTTATTGCTATAGGTTTGCCCTAACCTAGTAAAATGGATAGAACTTTTTAAGCGTGTGTTGGTCGCAGTTCTAACCTAACCTAACCTATAGGTTTGTGCTAACCTAGTAAAATTAATCGAACATTCCTAGCACTCGTCGGCCACTGCCGTGCATGCTCGCTTTGCTCGCTCGCAATTGCCACTTTGTAGGCATTCTACATTGTATACAGGGACTAACAAAATATACTGAAACTATTTTAAGGGTGGATACAGTCCATGATATTGAACAACTTTCCCCAAGGAACATATATAGAAATATGAAAAATAATTTTTGGCCTCCCATACAAGTTGACCGATCAGCTGATTAGAATCTGTATGAAAAGCCAAAAATTATTTTTCATATTTCGACATATGTTCCTTAGGGAAAGTTGTTCAATATCACAGACTGAATTCACCCTTAAAATAGTTTCAGTATATTTTTTTAGACGTTATATAATTTCTTTAGATAGAATTGTTCAACAACTTCTCTAGCATGGATAAATACAAGTCGTTCATTCCATCCCGCGTATTAGGGTTCGCTGTTTTACAAAACCGAGCTGTAATACCAAACAGCTAGAGGTTTAGTGAATTAGCGGATTATACAATTCAACTGTGACATATATATATGTATTTTATTAGTCTATAAAAATTTAACGTTTATTAACTTACTTGTCTCGTGCTCACTGTGTCAAATATTGAAGAGAGAGAGAGATAAGGACAAAATATATTTTAACGAAAATAGGTTTAACAAACGTTTGATATTTTTTATTGATCAAGTGTTTGTGTTTATTTACATGATATGAGTTTTTTTTATATAGACTTACAATGTTAGTAATGAGTAGGTACGTATTACGAGATCTCTTTTATTCCAGAGTACCATTTCATACAATTTTAGACTATTAGTTTCTTTAATATGATCATTGTGTTTTATTATTATTACTCTCTGCCGTGTGATTCCCGGCAGAGTAGAATAGGACCACTCCAAGTCTTCCCGTAGATGTCGTAGAAGGCGACTTAGGAAACACAAGCTAAACAAAGCTTATAAACATCAATAAGATCTTTTCAACCCGTCTGGCCAGCGTGAAGAGTGTAGACTGAATCTTCAGGGCCCGGGGTCCACTACCTAACTTAGGTGATATGACGAAGGTTACTGGTTTTTACACAGAGCGACTGCTGTTTGATCTCCGCAACCCAAAGGGTAGACAAAATGGCATTCGGGAGTTTCGGGACACAGCTTTGCCTGCCTTCCGAAGCACGGAATAAACTTTCTTTTCGGATAATCAGGTGATACAAACCTGTAATATCCTAACCAGACTGAAAACAACATTTCACAAAGTATGCTTCCCAGTGGGATTTGTACCCACGACCTCCGGATTACAAGGCAAACGCATTGACCATTAGACCACAGAGGCAGGCTACATGAACAATGAATAGTTAAGTGAATAAAAAATGAAGATGTATGTCTAGGATCCAGGGGTAACAAAACAAGCATTACACAATTAGGTACACATCCCCAGTGCCTGGATGTAATCAGCGCGTGATGAAACTTCAAATCAGGGCTAGCGGGACCTCGTCCAATCATAATTTTACATTTTTGTTTCCCAAATCATGTCCGTCCGTTTATACTTACATAGGGCGCACTGTAAGTTTCCGGAACTGGCCACTTACATAAACAATATTTAAAAATTTATTGCAACATTTGAAAATAGAACTCTTTGGCTGTAGAATGCAGTTTGTTTCATCTGACTGCCTTTTGTTTTTACCTTGTGGCGCCATTTAAAAAATTGTGTGTCGGCATCAACATGGATTTAACTCGGGAAAATTTTCGTAGTATGATTTTCTACGATTTTAAGTGTAATTTGACAGCTCAACAGAGCATCGCTCGGCTTGAAACAGCTTTTGGCAATGAAGCACCATGCAAGACAACTGTTTATAGCTGGTTTGCAGAATTCAAGCGTGGTCGTATCAATCTCAGTGACGAATCTCGCGATGGTCGGCCGTCCACCGCTGTGACCAACAAAAACATCAATGCTGTGCGCCGTATGATTGAAACAGACAGGCATGTGACCTACCATGAAATTCGCGCATCCTTAGAAATAGGCATGAGTCAAATACAATTAATCCTACACAAACATTTGGGTGTGAGAAAGCTGTGCTCGCGGTGGATCCCACACAACTTGGCCGAGGCTCAAAAAACGGACCGCGTCACTTGGTGCAGTGCCATGCTTACCAGATTCAACGAAGGTGCGTCAAATTTGGTGTGGGACATAGTTATAGGTGACGAAACATGGATTTATTGCTACGATCCCAAAACAAAGCAGCAATCGAGCGTATGGGTCTTTCAAGATGAGCCGAAACCAACCAAAGTGGCGCGCGTGAAAAGTGCATCTAAGCGGATGATTGCTTCTTTTTTTAACAAAACTGGACACGTGGCTACTGTTGCTTTAGAGAATCGTCGTACAGTGAATAGTGACTGGTACACGACCATTTGTTTGCCGGAAGTTATTGACGAACTCCGTAAAAATAACCGTAAACGCCGTATCATCCTGCACCACGACAATGCTAGTTCTCACACGGCCAGACAGACAAACGACTTTTTGAAGGCGAAAAATGTAGAACTCATGAGTCATCCTGCATACAGTCCCGACCTGGCACCTTGTGACTTTTTTCTGTTCCCAAAAATTAAGAACCAATTACGCGGTCAACGATTTTCATCACCAGAAGAGGCTGTCGAGGAGTATGAAAAACACGTTTCAGAGGTCACCACAGAGGAGTGGCACAAAAGTTTTAAAAACTGGTTTCATCGAATGAAAAAGTGCATAGACGCCAAGGGAGATTATTTTAAAAAACAATAAATTAATTTTGTACCTTTAATAGTATTTTTTCATATTCATTCCGGAAACTTATAGTGCGCCCCACGTAAGCTTGCTTCTTTGTAGTAGGCTCAGTTCTGCATTCAAAGACAAGTTTAGGCATAAGTACTAAAAAAAAAGATTCAGAAATTAAGCAGGTATTTTATCGTAATTTTTTAGGGTTCCATACCCTAAGGGTGCCAACGGGACCCTTTTACTGAGATTCCGCTGTCTGTCCGTCTGTCTGACAGGGCTCTATCTCTTCAACCTTAATAGCAAGAGACTTCAAATCCCTTTGACAGCTTGAAAAATCTGACACCAGTGTTGGCCACTTACACACACGAAAAACAAAACAAACAACTTTAAATTTCCACCGATTATGTATGATATTTACCGCTATAACAACAAATACTAAAAATAAGTTAAAAATTAAAGGGGGTCGTCATACAAGAAACGTGTTTTTTTCAGCGTTTTAAAACATTTAACGGAGGTACAGAACCTTTCAATTACGAATCCGACTCGCTCTTGACCGGTTTTCAAGTATTATGAGCTAGATTGTTAAATATTGTTGTATAGAAGAATCAAAGAATTAAATATTTATTCAGTAACTAGGCCTTTGGAAAGGAAAGCTATAAATGCGTTTTTTTATCTTATCAGGTCCCAGTATTAGCCAAAAGCCTCCATTCTCTAAATCTATGTACCTACCTCGGTCTCTAGAAACCCTCTTTTTTTCATCAAAGTTAAGTTTGTACTCAGATATTGATAAAAAAAAATACTTCAAGTAGTAGCTTATACTTAACTCTTTTTACACGACTGCGCCAGAAAGAGGGTTATGTTTTTTGAGTGTATGTGTGTATATTTCTTTGGCATGCAGCCTACTCGGCATGATGGAGATGTTAATTTTTAGGGTTCCGTACCCAAAGGGTACAAACGGGACCCTATTACTGAGTTTTTATTTAAAACCTATCAAAGTATCAAAATAATTGATTTTGTATAAACATTACAAAATTATAACATCATCATCAGGTCTTTTTTGATCTCCAATGCAAGAGCAGACCCTATCTGTACTACTAGAGCCATAAATTAGCCAGAGCAGTCAGAGGATTTGGCCTACACTCTCCACGTTGGCCAGACAGGTTGGAGAGGTCTCATTGATGTTTATAAGCTTAGTTTAGCTTGTGTTACCTAAGTCGCCTTCTACGACATCCACGGTGAGACTTAGAGTGGTCCTATTCTACTCTGCCGGGAACCACACGGCTATTTATTTATTTATTTAACTTTGTTAAAAAAAATGTAACAGGCGGACTAGGGCCTTTTCTACCAGTCAACCTACAAGTGGTGCGGATAAAAGCAAATTTTGGACGATTAGTTCATTCAAATTAGCTATTAGACCATTATTAAACATTTACCTAAGACACATATTCATATATATATATACTTTCTTATACATTCATAGACCTACATATAAAAATACATAAATATTTTATAAATTCATAAACCCTACATAAACTACATAAATATTTATAATACTCTATGACAATTTGTGAAGATAATGAGCGCGCACAGCACTCTTAAATGCTTGGCGACTAGGGGCTTTGCGGATATCGACGGGAAGGGCGTTCCATAGCTTCACGGCCTGTCTGGTGAATGAATGTTCGCTATATAAAAACAATACAAAACAAAAAGACATATACCTATCCAATGCAACAATATTATGTTCATTTATTATGTAATTTTCACGCAGTCGGGTTTTTTGTTTTTCTTTTTAATAAATTACTTGTTTAATTAATCATGATCAGAAAACCTGCAACTTTACTCTATTAAAACCATATTAAATCTACATGAAAAATGTCTGTAAACATTTATATAATCCTTTGACTTGGCAGGAAATAAATCTGTAAGTACCTCGAAATTTTGTTCACCAGGGAATAAAGGCGGTATCGGCATTGTGCAAAAATATATGCTCCCCGTATTCTTTTATATCGAATATAAAATAAAAACAGCTTGGTCTATATCGAGGCACGCCCTGGAGTACGATGTGTTGTCCGTTCGGCAAACTTACTATTTTATATCCTATATTTAATAGCCATCCGATTTTATATCGTATTTCCAACAATATAAAGGTTATTAAGTTTTATTGTAATTCACGTTTTAATTTGTTTCAGCTGTGTAAAGCCTTTATAAGACCATCTGAGTTATCGCTTTATTGGGAAGTGTGAAGGAATCGCCTCGTTAAAGGATGCATATGCTCTTAATAACACTTTGGGGTTAGTTAGCTTATTTGTTCGTCGTATCATAGACCTAATAACAGCTTTTGAAAGTATAGTTTACTGTATTTTTTTTTCCACATTGTAACGTATTCCAAATAAATACAATACGCTATTGATATTACGATCTAGCCTAAACCACAGCTTAAACTCAGGTGGTCTTTTTCAAACTGTCCTGGATCTTGGGTGTTTATCTATATATATTATAAAATATGTTGTATCTCATGATACAAGTTTAAACTTACTTTGGGGCTAGCTTAATCAGTGTGATTTGTCCATATTTATTTATTTATTTCTACACAATATTTAAACATTTGTTGGTACAATATTAATTTTATTCACAGTATCACGAATCTTTTCCACAAAAAGGTCCATTATGCAAATAAAACATAGATTTTCTCCCCGATGCTTGTTTTAAACATTTTTATGGCAAGGGGTTCCGAACATTTTGTCCTTGGATTTGAAAGTCTAATGGGGAATATTTCCAAGGGAAATATTTATTTAGTTGTTGAGCGTTGTACGACTTTATATACATATATTTATCTAGAGAAACGTGGGAATTGTTGCGAATTTGCATTCCGCAAGACTTTATTCTTCGCGGAACGTTTATGTAAAATGGTGCGAAGTTGACGATTTTTTTATGACTGAGAGGAAAATAAATAGGACGTTCGCTAGGTAAGTATTTTTTTTTTATAGCGTCGAACAAATTTTTCGGATCCGATGTAAGTTTTAGCGCACAGGTTTCTCAATCGGACTGATAGGAAGGTGTCAGACTTAGACATAAAAGTTTCTAAAGTTAGTCAATTTTTTATATTTTATATTTTGTACTTACCTGGTTTAAAACATTATCCCAAACAAGAAAATCTCCCGCTAGGTGATATATTGTC
The DNA here is from genome assembly GCA_963576875.1 of Acrobasis repandana. Classification (NCBI taxonomy): domain Eukaryota; kingdom Metazoa; phylum Arthropoda; class Insecta; order Lepidoptera; family Pyralidae; genus Acrobasis; species Acrobasis repandana. Next base: position 10,658,685 of record OY756233.1, on the reverse strand, counting down.
ACCTTCTCTTTCGTAGCGGGATATTTTCTTTATTCTTCTACATACTTCTACGGTTGAGAATTAAGTACGGTTGAGAAGATACCATAGGCGCGACGCGGTATAATCATTTTAATTCATACGAGACGGGTGAGTCCAGAATCCAGTCACGTATCGACAGTGACAGTACAGAGTTAAAAATGAGGTAGTTTGCACTAACAATGAGAGAAATATCAAAAAATATGTGGGTAGTTATGCTATGATCTGCCATATAGTGGCGTGAATAGAATGTACAAAGATTAGATTCCAAACTCATCAAAATCAAACTAAGCTGTACAAGTTCTCACGAAATCATGAAACGTGATAATTCGCTTTCCGATACAGTCCCTACCTAGAATTCACTTCAAAGCTTAGCTCCACTATATTTGGAGCCCAATTTGCTCACTCGAATACATTTCACGCGTGAAAGTTTCTTGCGAAAAACTTAACTTTTGTGACACCCAAAAGGTGGTCTTAAGAATTTACAGCTTAAAGGATATTTTTGTTTGGCGTTATAAGAAAAAAATGCGAGTATGTTATACGCCCCACAGTGAGAAATTTCATTTGAGACGATTTCGCGATTTCTCCCACTCGGCCCCTAGGGCCTAGGCCGTTGATTTATCGTCAGGAATTTTCCCTTTTCTTCTGTATTCAAAAAATTTGTTGTGTTATACTTTTCTTATGAGGATTCTCGGGAGGCCTCTTTGAAATTAAAATGTGTCAGTGACGACGTATACATAAAGAACTTTTGTTTTCACGAACAACATTTGCTTCAAAGAGATTTATGGTAAACGTACATCCAAATGTAGCTACTTACTTTTGTTCAAATAGGTTCATTGCTTAGTATCATTATTTGTAGGTTCAAAGCATAAAATTGAACGTTACTTCGATATACATACATACTCGTAAACAATCTGAAATCACAAAAAGCTGTTTACAAGATAAAAAAAAATAGAATCAACCACTTCATTTTCGTAATCTGGGTTCAATACTCAGCCAGGGCAAGTAGGAAAATGGTCTTTTTTAATAGGTCCTGGGTCTTGGATGTTTATCTATATATGTAGGTATGTATTTATTATAAAGTGTAGTATCGTTGATTTAGTATCCCATATCAAAAGTTTAAATTTACTTTGGGGCTAACTCAATAAGTGTGATTTGACCTTATATAACCGCAATCGAATCGGTTCAGTCGTTTCTGAGATTAGAGCGCACAAACACACAGACAAACATACAAACAGACAAACCGACAAACAGACAAAAATTCTTAAAACTATTGTTATGGGTTCTATTGCGTTAGTAACAGCCCCGACAATATTTTTTCTCATATATCTTCCATGTACAGACAGCGATTGGTTACGATTTTATTATATGTATTGATATTGAAAGATAAAAAAATATTTTTTGACTTTTTACACAAAGCTAATCGGTCTTGTATAGGAGACTTATTTGTAAAACAATTTTTATATTTCGATATATGTTTCTTGGGAAAAGTTGTTGAGTATCATGGACTGAATTCAACCTTTAAATAGATTCAATGTATTATGTAAGACACTGTATATCATCATCATCTTTCTTCTTCTTCTTATTTAAGAGCCTAGTGGCTTGTGTCTTGGAGTATGCGCCAAACTTCTCGGTTCTCTGCCTTACTTTGTAGTGCTTGATACGAACATGACCCCTGCCTTTTCTTTCAGTTGGTCTCTACATCATCATCATCATCAGGTCTTTTTTAGTCTCCACTACCAGAGCCATATATTAGCCAGACCAGTCAGAGGATTTAGCCTACACTCTCCACGCTGACCGGGCCAATATTTATATCTATACTTCTATACTTATACTTATACTAATATTATAAAGAGGAAAGATTTGTACCTATTTTTGTATGTTTGTAATGAATAGGCTCAAAAAGTACTGGGCCGATTTAAAAAATTCTCTCACCGTTGGAAAGCTACACTATTCCCGAGTGACATAGGCTATGTGTGTACCACGGGGCCGGGGTGGACTGCTAGTTTATTATATAGTAAAAGTTGTTCAAAGTATCTTTCCCTACGTTCTTCCGACTAACGGTTTAATAAATATTCGGTATAGTACGCAAACTTTATCATCAACAACACAGATAAGCAGGTAGTTACATTTTCAAAGATTTTCTTGACAATAACAGTTGCCAAGGTGAATTAATACCCTTCGGCCTATTCTCCAATTCTTTTTGCTAGTTGAGTTTTACTGATATGGTTATATTATGTAAATGGAACATTTCAAGTTTATAAGATCGTTCTTGGATATTTGTCATAATCTCAGCTCTTAAGGGTCGGCACCATGTAAACTGAGTTTGCGCGGGCAACAAGTTTGTACATAAAGCATTTGATTTAAGCCAAATAATGTATACACATAGATAGAGGAAGAGTTGGGACAGTAGACGAAAAAAAGGATTTTTTTAAATATTTTGTAGTTTTCCTAAAAACAAGCATTGAATTTACCCAAAAACATGCAAAACGCACTTTGCGCGGGCAATAGTTATGGCTTGAGTAGAAAAGACCACTAAGAAAATTACATACCTAGTTATAGGTGAATAGACTAGCCAGTAGACGAAAACCGTATTTTTTTAATTTTGATTCAGAAAAAGTAAGATAATTGTAAAGAAACCTGAAAGAAATATTTTAGAAAATCTTGCTACAAACTGGCTTGTTTTTCTGCGTAAAGTAATATTCTAACAAGGGATTGCATATATTTTATAAAAATAAAGGCTATTTTGAAACATTATTCTTAATATTTGCTTACAATGCAATCACGCAATAATAAAAAAAATAATTTTAAAATTTGGATGTTTTGCAACGTTTTTGACAGAATTCTCTGAAATGGCGGCCATATTTCTTCCATACAAATTCAGTTGCCCGCCGGGCGTTCAGGAAGGAGGCCGTGTCGAATTTTTCAAAAAAATCCATTTTCGAATTACGTAAATTGCATTACAGTCTAAAATATTTCAATAAAAAACTATGTACAAACTGCCAAATTATGTCATACTTTTGCTACACTATGGTACAGTTTTGACATTTTGTTGACGTTGAAGCAAAGATGTAATGCTATCGCAGATACGGCATCGCACATTTTTTTTTTAATTTTATTTAAAATTAAGTAAATGAAAAGAATAATTTGGTTTGATTTATTACCTATATTTTTTAATTGGCGATTAGGGTGAAAATCGGATTGGAATTTTCTAGGGTCGCGGAATCATATTAACTGTTTTTGTAATAAAAGGTGCTGTTTAATTAGGGTTTTACAATTATTTTGAGGGGTGATTCAGTCTGAAATTTTTAACAACTTTTCCCCATGAATATATATCAAAATACGAATTGACATTATGCGTAATATATCGAACCACAGGCTATACTAGGTCTATACTTGGCTTGGCAGGCAGGCTATAGTAGGCTATTTATCTATACTAATATTATAAAGAGGAAAGATTTGGTTGTTTGTTTATTTGCATTACATGGCTCCGAAAATACTGGACCGATTTAAAAAAAAATTTCATCGTTGGAAAGGTACACTATCCCCAAGTGACATAGGCTTTGTGTGTACCAAGGGCGAAGCCGGGGTGGACTGCTAGTATAGTATAATGATATTAAAATAACAGTCAAAAAACAAAAAAAATCTGCATTTTCATACAAAAGTGTGCAGCCGCCCGGGAAATTTGTATAGGAACCGATTTTTTTGGTGTTTTTACTGTTTTTAGGGTTTCGCTTGTCTGTCTGTCCGTAAGTCACAGCCAATTTGCTACGAAACTATTAGAATGATTTAGTTGAGATTTAGTACCTACACTTTTGTAACTTAGTGACCCAAAGATAGACGTATAACATAAATAAATGAATCGTGTGACATATCAAATGAATGAACTTTTTATGACAATTGTAAATATATATATTTTTTATTATTTCTTGGATCGGTATTTTGAAGTTATTTAAGAAAATGGGCGAAAATTGACCCCCCCTACTAAACTACTGGACCTATTCAGTTGAAATGTGGTGCAGATAATGTAAATTTGTGACCCAAAGACGGAAGTAAAATGTAGGTAAATTAATAAATTTAAAAAAAATGGGGCCATAGGAGATAAATGAGACATTAAAAAAAGGATTTTGTGAACTATATCGCGTAAAATATCAAATGAAAGAGCATTTTATGATAATATTAAATATATTTTTTAAGTTGGTGTTTTTGAAGTTATTTTTGAAAATAAATAATAAAAATACCCATATCTCCGAAACCACTGAACCCAAACTTTTGAAAAATATACAGTTAATAGTTCTTTACCTATAGATTACAGGAAAACCTATTAGAAGATAAAAAATAAAAGGGTGCAATAATGCTAATTACTGCTTCATTAATCAACCAATTTTTTTTGCTGTTTTCAGGAAAAGATTTCTATTCAATGCTCTTCTATACTAATATTATAAAGCTGAAGAGTTTGTTTGTTTGTTTGTTTGTTTGTTTGTTTGTTTGTTTGTTTGTTTGTTTGTTTGAACGCGCTAATCTCCGAAACTACTGGTTCGAATTGAATAATTCTTTTTGTGTTGGATAGTCCAGTTATCGATAACGATAATAAAGGCTATAGGTTATATAACATCACGCTACGACCAATAGGAGCAAAGATATAGTGGTAAATGTGTAAAAAACGGGAGAAATTATTTCATCTTTGAAGCCTTCCGTTGCGTGCGCCGTGAAAACGGTTCAAGATACACAAAAAATATGTATTAAAGAATAATAGCTCTTTTAATGATCTAAAAAACAGTCCGCGATAGTATATGTCTATCTTTTAAGATTAACTCACAAAAACCGTTTTTATGGTACCTAATTTGGTCGAAATAATTTGTTTAAGTTGTATCAACATAATAATATTAATCTTTATTCAAATAAATATGTTGTTGGTTAAGAGTACTTCATTGTGAATAAAATTGTCTTTGACATAACTTAATTTCAACAAAAAACTTTAAAGATTACAATGATAAATAACTCCGAAACAAAACCAACTCGCTCTCTGCGCTGGCCGGCGCGGCGGGAGAGAGGCGGTGCTTGCGGGCAAGCCGGGGTGTAGCTCAACGAGATACCATGCCGCGCGGCTCACTCGCGCGGTCGGCTCCCTACTGAACGGTTGAATGCAGCGCTAATTTGTTTATGCGATATAATTATCATCGTAATATTACTTTTTAAACACAGTTTCATTTTGTAGTTGTTTTCTATATAGTAGGTACTTTATTTGTTTTAGGATAGTATTTAGTTACACAATAATAACACTTTTTTGTTTTCATTTTGAATGCAGCGCTAATTTGTTTATCTATACTAATATTATAAAGCGGAAGAGTTTTGTTTGTTTGTTTTTTTGTTTGTTTGTTGAAACGCGCTAATCTCAGGAACTAATGGTTCGATTTGAAAAATTCTTTTTTTGTTGGGTAGTCCATTTATAGAGGAAGGCTTTAGGCTATATAACATTCCGACAACCACGCGAACGAAGTCGCGGGCACAGCTAGTTGTATTAATATTGTACAAAATTAAACAGTCAAGTCATTGATTGAGCACATACAGCTGCTAAGCCATAAAATTATAAATTATATATATATATAATTATAAATTTTTACCCTCCGTACTTACATAATAAGGTGAATAGAAGTGAAAGGTGTTATGATTGCAGATGGTCGCTAAACGTATTGTTTCACAAAGAAAATTCAAATGTATACATTTTCTGTCAGTGGAACACAAAAAGTGTAGATTTCCAAGTCACCGCTCGCGTAGAATACTATTTTATTGTATTTTTGAGAACGTCCTGTCAGCGATAAGTAATATTGATTTACGCAGAAATATCATAAATTTGTCTGTGGTTCCCTAAAATTTCAACTTAACCAAAATAAACCGGCCACGTGCCGTGACGGGCCACGTGTAGTGTAGGGTTCCGTAGTCAGTACCTACTTGTTTTATGTAACTAACAACTGCCTAACTTTACGTCTGAAATCAGTCCATGATACTATATTTTATGATAAATACATACATAGTTAAACACCCAAGACCCAGGACAATTTGAAAAAGACCATTTTCTAACTTGCCCTGGCTGGGGCTCGAACCCAGAACCTCCGGATTAGAGGTCTAGCGTGTTAACAATTACACCACGGAGGTCGAATGGAAAGCAAACATTTTCTTTTCATATTTGATTATGTGTTCCTTAGGAAAAGTTGTTCAGTATCATGAACTGAATCCACCTTAAATTAGTTTTAGTACAGGGAGAGTACTACTGCCGTGATTTTTTTTAAGTGTCCATATACAAGCGTTTAACTGACAGAGAGGGGAGACACATGATTAGCGAAATATTTGATTTCGCTCCACTTCGCATACGATAAATTTAAAAACTGATAGATGAATGACCATGCTTTTACAGGTTAAGCAACTTCTAGCTTGGTCACAGTTAGGATGGGTGACCGTGCTTTCAATATTAATGTTGTCCAAGTCAAATGTTGAGATTCTTATGAATAAATTTCAGTTTTCTCTACCTACATAACTTGGCAGCTATTTAAATTTCAATTGTTTTGTCGGAATTTGAACTTGGCATTTTTACATTTATGTTTTTGATGGGATAAAATAAACATCCAAGAACCAGAACAAATTAAATAAGGCCATTTACCAACTTGCCCTGGCTGGGAATCGAACCCAGAAACTCCGAGTGACGGACTAGCGTGTTAAGGAATCGCCACGGAGGTCGACTAATAAATTGAAAAAGTAATAAATTTTACGCAAGATTCGAATAACTATAACTTGGATTTTTTTGAAAGCGCTATATGAATTTCACATATATTCAAACTCGCTTTTTAAATAAACGTCTTGCATTCACGCACACTACTGTATTCACGACTTTACTTTTTCTACTGATAGCCTGTCTACTGAAGTGTTAAGTACATTATAATGACGTCTGCCAAGGCCTTAATTCAGAAATAATAATTCAAACATAATAATTCTTTGATTTGATTGATTTGAAAATTTTAATAAGTATTGCGGACTGGAAGTCTTGACGAAAAGAAAAAAGTAAGCTGTATACTAATTCTACGTTACAATTTATGATTACCTACATCTATTGTCCCGTTTACACATTATTAACTCTATGTAACTTCATCTTGACATTTTTATCACCCTAGCGGGAAAATTTTGCATTTTTCAGAGCCAAATCCGACCACGTGGCTTTGTGCATACAGTCCTTAATAATGTACATTGGGTTATGGACGATTCATTCTAACGTCCGTAATGTATTTGTTTGTTTATTTCACAAGGGATGGTTTCGGTTCTTAAGAGTCCCCTTACCTAGACAGAATTAGACTTTCCCACATAAACATAGTAGTAGCTTTTTTTTTTAAACGATATCAGATTTCGGAAAAATTTTGTAATTTAAAGAAATTGCATATAAGCCAATTTTATTATAACACAGTCAAAATATAAATTTGAAAAAGAATATAGTATGTCATATTTGGCAATCGGTATGGAAAACTTCTACACCCTTATATTTTCTTTCAAGCTCATGTTTTAAGTGTCAAAAAATAGTATAAACCAAGATAATTATATGCAATTTTTTTGAAATTTAACAAATAAATATATAGGGACAAATCACACTGATTAAGCTAGCCCCAAAGTAAGTTTTTCAAACTTATGTTATGGGATACTAACTCAACGATACTATATTTTATGATAAATACATATATAGATAAACATCCAAGACCCAGGATAATTTGAAAAACACCATTTTCCAACTTGCCCTGGCTGGGGATCGAACCCAGAACTTCAAAGAAATTGCATATATCTAGCCATACTATTATAACACAGTCAAAATATGAACTTAAAAATGAATATAGTATATCATATTTGACCATCAGTATGGAAAACTTCTACACCCTTATATTTTCTTTCAAGTTCATATTTTGAGTGTGGAAAACTACATACAGATACACTATCACGTCTTTATCCCTAACGGGGTAGACAGAGCCAAGGGCGGTAAAGCCCAGGCCACTTTTAGCGTAATGGTGGGCATGAAGGTGGAAAAGGGAAATCATAATAGTGATGGGTTGCTAACCGCATCGCCTATTCATATGATTCAGTTTGTCGCCCATTCCCTTGATCGGCTTTTACGATCTGCATGGGAAGAGAAGCAGCTGGTACATTCTATGTTTTTTCTTTTCTCCCAGACCAGCAAAGAAGAAAATGAAGAAAACGTTACAAAAATATTTATTTGACAGTAATATTTTTTATGATTAATATAAAAACCGACTAATTATCGGATTATACACCCCAAAACTTGGCGCGTGCCACGACAGCCCTCCTATTAATTCCCATTCCCATAAAAATGCCTTTAGAATGGGAACCAAGCCGTGTGAAAGAGCAACATCAAAGTGATCAAAGGAATTTTAATAAGAATAACTTAACGGCTTTTTATTATAATGCACTATTTAAATTACGATTCACCTTTTAAAAACTTTCTGAACATCCGGGTTACAGTTCTTTCTTCTTCTTCCTCACCATGTCCCACTTTACGTGGAGTCGTGACAGCGTGTAAGTTTTTTTAATTTCCCTCTATCCTTTTTCATAATACTTGTCACATTATTATTATCCATACCATTCTTAACGTACTACATCCCTTTTTTTTGGTCTTATTTATTTATTTTAAATCCAAATAAAAAATTAAATAAAAAATATTTTTATTGAATAAATAAAAGTTGGACTTAAGAGCCCGTACTACCCTAAAGTTCTTAGCGATCTTAAATATTATCAATATTAATATAACGAAATACTCACTTTGAAATAAAAACACAGCAAAGTTCAGGACTAACTCTATACATAATATGTTTCGAAAACACGATTGTTTAAAAATTTCTCAATAGAAAAAAATTGCGAAGTTGCCTCTAAATCACCTCAGAATTCTACTAAAACGGAAAGTATTCAAGAAATACAATAAATTAGCCCTTGTAACTTGGATTATAATTATATTAAACATAAGGCAGTCATAATATGTCTTACTTTTTAAATAACTCTTAAATATTCTTTGTAAAACGAAAAAAACCTCAAAACCAAAACTAGCCTCATATACTATATATATTCACCCCGCATATACTATATATATGTCGCAGTTGAATGGTATAATCCGCTAATTCACTAAACCTCTAGCTGTTTGACATTACAGCTCGGTTTTGTTAAACAGCCGAATATCGTTCAGCTGGATTGTCTAAGATTGCGCAACGTGGTACGTTCATTTAAACCGCTAACCACGTTTCCAAACGGCTAGCGGTTTTGTGGTTGCGGTATGTATGTATATACATTCATACCTAATATATAACACAACTTATACATTTAATAGTAGTTCCATTATAAAACCATCAGAGGGTCTTCGTCACATATCTCAAAATATTCCGTGTGAAATCCAACGGCCACACAACGGAAACACGTGAGATACATATGATAGATACACTTACGTACTACCCCTTCTGGGGCAGTTTTTATGCCATGGGTCGCAAGAAGGTACTAATTTTGTATGTAGATCCTGGGATCCTAAATACAATCAAACGCCGGACTGTAGACAGATAGATATTCGTTCTGTTCGCTCAGTCGTTTAAAAACGTGAGAATATTTGCAACGGTCGTTTAGAAAGCATTTACCTCTCATGCGACGGATGTGGTGGGCTGGCATGCGCCAAACGGTGTTAATAATAGTTACCAATTTATAAAAACCAGAAGGTCTCCGTCACACTTTATTCACTGAAATATCCCGTGAGAAATCCAACGGCCAATTAGTTTCACGTGAGATACAGATATACAAGTAGATACACTTTCACGTCTGTATCCCTTGCAGGGCAGTCAGAGCCAGGGGTCGCAGGAAGGTACCAATTTTATACATAGATCCTGGGATCCTAAATACCTACACCAATGATTTTGCATTTCTGGTACTACACTCAAGCGCCGGATTGTAGACAGAGAGAACTTCGTTCTGTTTGCTCAGTCGTTTAGTGACGTAAGAATATTTGCAACGGTTGTTCAGAAAGTAAGGTAGTGTTTACCCTCTCTCTTACGCGGCGGATTTGGTGGTCCGGCACGAGCCAAGGGGTGTATAGAGTAGTTACCCACTTAAAAAAACTAAAACATCAAACTCTATTCACTGAGATATCCCGTGTGAAATCCAACGGCCTATTAAGTTTCTCGTGTGAAGATTCTTTTATTGGGTGTATCTGGGAAAAGAGAAAGATTTTTTGAGAGCAAATTTTGATAGCTGGTTTAGTTTTTTTTCTAACCTATATTGTCTCACTGCTGGGCAAAGATCTCTGTCACGTCCTATAAATAAAAGGCTCCAATTATGTTTTTTTTACTATACAAAAACAAAATGATTTTTGAAGTACTCAGAATCTTTTAGATTTTTAAATCAAAATTTAGACTAGGTTTTATTTGTATGTAGTTTAATTTTAATTCCAATTGTATTTATTTACTATTTCTTAAAAAAATGTCTTTCAGTTCTCATGAGAATTTATCTGATCCGTTGGTTTTTCACACGGGACCGTTTGACTTTGGGGTGGGAATGTCGGAATCAGTAGGGTGTGACCCGTGCCTTATATTTATTTTAATCGGTTGTGAACACTTCAATTATCGTGGGAACTTCTTTGTCCCCTAAGTTGGTATGATTGGCGTGTAATTAATATGCCATTTTAAAATGTTGGCTCAAATTTTTGCAAAACTATTAAATTAAAATGTAACTTAGACGTGTGTTTGTGTGTGACAACATAGTTCCTAACATAATGAATACACCGATTTCGATTCTTTTTTTTTTATCCAAAGCCCTTGTCGGTTGAGATGGATTTTAGCTGTTTGATGAAAACCGATTTAGTCGTTCAAAATTTATTGGGGGTGATGGTGAACGCTTGAACGGTTTTTTGATTTGTCTAGATAATAAACTTGTCCAAACTATATTTTGCCTCAGATGGATCCAAAACAGATCCTTGGAACAAAAAGTTTTTTTAAAATTTTATACAGGGTGACTTTTTAAACACCAGTTAGTCAGTCATTTTTGAAGCAAATTCAGTATATGATACTGAACTACTTTCTATATTTTTTTTAAATAAAAATCGATAAAATATCGTCCTCCCATACAAAATCCGTTTGGCTGAGCGCTAATTTGTATGGGAAGGCGAATTTTATTTTAGTATTTCGTTAATTATTTTTATGGAAAGAAGTTCAGTCTCATGAACTGAACTTGCTCTAAAAATTTGGCTGGTGGTTAAAAAGTCAGCCTGTAAAAAAAAATAAAGATATTTCTTCTAATCCCGACAGCGCCTGAAGACGCCCACCACAGGCCACTTAACAAACATCCCTACAGTACTATGACTGTCCACTTTAACTATTTCACATATTGTTAATAAGTATGAGCATTTATAACACCAAACTACACCAATTTCATATTATAAAGTCAACACGAATCACTTTGCAAAATAAATTAAAGCAAATCCAAACTGAACTCCTTCCCGCCAAAAACTCATTTTCTTCTTATTGGTTTTTAAACTATCGCGCTTTGAACATATGATTTATATATATAATTATAATAATATTTATTTATTTCATAAAACATACAATTTGGACTTACATCTACTTACACAAGTATTTATCTATAAATTAATCACTCAGTATTGTCGAGTCCATTACACTAGTGTCTATACTAGGCCGAGCCTGTATCATAGACACCATGTCTTTCCTGGTGTTTGAATTTGAATTATAGGTATTTATAAAACGAAAAAAAAAACATGCATTCAATGAAATAGTTAATACGAACAGATGTCTAACTAATGATCATATATATTTTTCTTCATCTACCCTCTTTTCTTTAACCGGAGATACAAAATATCCCAAGATTGGCGTAAACAAGTGTGACTCATGCTCATGCGCCGTGGGAATCCGAGCATTCAATACAATAATAGGCAACAAAGTACGCATCGTAAGTTAGACTACGTAAAATACGGGTTGTGGCAAATTAATATAAACTTTAATTTTTTAATCATGTAGATGATGTTTAGCTTGTTGGTATTTTGTTTCTTTCTCCTTTCTGTTTTTTTTGGGCAGATTATTTATTTATTTATATATTATAACATGCTAATAGAGATTATTATTTTTAATAGTTTTTGAATATAATATTTTGGTAAGTTTGATTAATGTATTTTCTATATCAGTAATATATATAACGGGACTTAACCTTTTTTATTGTTTCGTCTAACGTTTCGAAAAAAAAAGGTTCGTGCTAAGTCCCGTTACATATATATAAATCATTTTCTTTTTATCGTGTCAAACTTATTTATTAAGTATAGATCCTTTATGAATTTGACAGTTAACCTTTACCATATTTTTTTTCAATATTCCGGTGAGAACGTCCTTCCGGCCAGATAGTTTCACACGAGACCGCCCGATTCCCAGGCATTTCGATGGGAACCAGAGTGCCACGCGCCGGCCCTGGGAAGCCAAAGTCGTGGTTCAGTAAGTTCCCTCCCTCAACATGATACGATGAGGTAACTTTAAATGAAGTGCAAATATTTTAGGGGAGGTTCAGGTACAAAAAATCTATACAAGATATTTTTATACAGTGGGTAATTTTAGAGAAATTTCAATATGAAACAAAACATCTTTTCATCACAAACAAACATCACTTCTTAAGTTTTGTTTCGTTTGCTTTGTTGAAATCAAAAATGTTAGGCTATATTGGTGTTTCACTCACTGCTGGGTAAAGGTTTGTACTCTTATGTATTCTGTGGTGAAGGTCTAAAATCTACATAATCAGGATAAATAAAAATAGATGCACAGAAAATGTGATATCACGAATAATCACGATGTCCAAAAATATTTATCTTTCGATATCAAACTTTTAAATTATAAAATAATGTTATTCAAGCAAATATTTCTAAATAGTTTTGGATTCTATTACCATATAAATAAAATAGGTATCTAAGTATGTTTAGCGTTTAGTTAAAATTAAGTTATTTATATAGCGTCTAACAAAATATGCTGAAACTAATTTAAGGATCTATGATACTGAACAACTTTCTCCAAGGAACATATATTGAAATATGACATATTTCGATATATGTTCCTGGGGGAAAGTTGTTCAGTATCATGGACTGAATTCACCCTTATAACCGTTTCAGTTTATTTTGTTGGACCTAGTATAATATACAGGGTGACTTTTCAAACACCAGCCAAATTTTTGGAGCAAGTTCAGTCTATGATACTGAACTACTTTCTATAAAAAAAGTTATTAAAAATCGGTAAAAATTTTTCGTCTTCCCATACAAAATCCGTTTGGCTGAGCGCTGATTTGTATGGGAAGGCGAATATTTATTTTAGTTTTTCGTTAATTGTTTTTATAGAAAGTAGTTCAGTATCATGGTCTGAACTTGTTCCAACAATTTGCCTGGTGGTTAAAAAGTCAGCCTGTATAAACAGGGCGACAGACAGTCCTAAACGGCTCGCCGTCGATGTCGCTGTCCATTCAGCACTGAGCGCTGCCTTGCGCTTTGCCGCCCGCGCCGCCGCTCGCTCTGCTCGACTCGAAACGATGACTGCTGCCGGCGAGGTTCTCGTACTTGTATGTGGTGTATCATCGTTATGCATCGTCGATGAATATAGGCAAAGAAGACTAAAAGACCAAAAAAATGGAAGGAATGCATATGAAATGATATGAACGTCCTAAGAGTACTTGAAAGTATGACTCGCAATTCGCAATAGAGAACATTGGAAAGACATTTTGCGAAGGAAGAAGAAGCAGTTATCTAGCCAAACTATGTAAAATATAATCTTACTATCTGATGTAGAGTAGTCTTACTGTATAATGAAATGACTATGTGACGATACTAAAGCGAGGGTTCGTGTTACGCTTTATGCAACGGTCTCAGTTCTCGCCCCTGTGGCACGCGACAAAGCTCTCACCCGAGCCTGAGAACCAAAATCTTACCGTGTGAATGTCTACGGTCGATTACTCTTTAACCGATGTTGCAAAACGTTAGTTACATTAAATGGAAGAATAGCTACCTATTCTTTAAAAATATACAACGTGAAAGGGACATACCCGTAATAAATCGAACCACAGTCTGTACGAGATCACTATAGTATAATGAAATTAAAATAACAGACAAAAAACAACGAAAAAATTTTGGCATGTCCATACAAAAGTGTACAGCCGCCTGAGCGGTTTGTATGCGAATGTCAATTTTTTAAAAGTTTTTTGACAGTTATTTTAATTTCATTACACGTTATTGATCAAGTACTTATAGCCCGTGGTTTGATTTATTACGTGTATGTCCCTTCCATGTTGTATACAGGGTCTGTGACAGGGTCTAACAAAATATAATGAAACTATTTTAAAGCTAAATTCAGTCCCTGTTACTGAACAACTTTACCCAAGGAACATATATCTAAATATAAAAACTAATTTTTGGCCTCCCATAGAACTTGACCGATCAGCTGATCCGAGTTTGTATGGAAAGACAAAAAAAATATTACAGAGACTGGTTACCTACAAAACAGGCCACATAATATTAGGTGGATTGATTGATAATGGTGATGTAGGATTTAGAAGAATGACTTTTATTATTATAAGTAATTATTCTTTTTTCCATAAATACAAATATTTTTTTGTTTATGTAAAGTTTAATTTCTATTATAATTAATTGTAAAGCAAAACGCAGAAACGCACTTCAGTTAACAAAATATTACAGGCAATGCATATGACTCGCATTACTGCGAAGTAAATCCGCGCTTCGCCTCATAGCCCTAATGTGCACTCTACTTAAATGGTGGGCCACAAAACAAATGACTATATTCGTATCCTAACGTGGATTGTATTAAGGCCCCGTCAGTTCAGAGCCAAGATTATTGTGAGTGTTTTTGAAAAATCACTGTAAATAAACTACTACTGTTTATTTCTCAAAAAATTTACATAGGAATCCTACAGACACCACAATATCCAAAACACGATTGAGCATAATAAAATAATGCAAATTTATAAATATAATACAATTAATAATAAATAAAACATAGCGAAATATCGTCGAGCACGGGTTCGGGTTTTTGTTCGCTCTTGACGAACGGCTTTGCAACTTCGTAGGCATTCTAGATTGTATTTAATTTCTTCGATTATATTTGATTTATTTAGTTAAACTTTATTTACCAAAACATAATCGTACAAAAGGCGGACGTAATGATTATAGCATTCTCTACCAGTCAACATTCTGTATGTACTCGGCTCTTCCGGTTTGTTAAGAAAATATATTTTTTAGTACCGAAACTCTGCCTGTCTGTCCGTCTGTCCTTCCGTCTGTCACAGGGCTCTATATCTTAAACCATAATAGCTAGACACTTGAAATTTTCACCGAATAAGTCTTGTGGCTCGCCGTGTGGTTCCCGGTAGAGTAGAATAGGACCACTCCATCTCGTCCTGTAGGTAGATGTCGTAAGAGGCGACTAAATGACTTAGTACAAGCCAGTTTAAAAACTTTTCGCACAAATACATTCCCAAAGTGGGTTGATGTTGATGCAGGCGGCCGGTCGTAAAACTATAGACTTTAAACTGTTCCGGCTATTTATTCTCCATTTTGCATGGTCTTTGGCATCCTTGAAAAAGCAGGTAAGCGCACCCCAGGCTCCAAAGCAACACAGCTGAGGATGCAACCGGGAACACGCTTAGACGAAGAAGAAGAAGTCTTACTGTGGCCACTATAACAACAAATACTAAAAAAAAGAGTTAAGAATAAAAGGGGTCGTCATACAAGAAACGTGTTTTCTACAGCATTTTAAAACATTGTATGGTGTACCTACCGAGGTACGGAACTTATCATGTACGAGTCCAATTCGCAGTTGACCGGTATAATTAATAATGTTGTAACCGACCTCTGTTTTAGTAGCCCTTCCACAACCATACTCTAACAGCTCTTCCGTTGGGGTTCTCAAGAGAACTCGCAGACCCCTGGGAAACTTAAAACGGATTTTATGTGGAGAATTAAATTATTAAGGTCATATTATGTGGATAATGGTCCCTTCCGCATTGTCAAGATTTACATTCTAGGGGTTTTATGGGGTGCTACGGGTGTTGTTAAAAGGTTTGTTCTTTTGTGTTTTTATAGGCTCACACCTAGGGAATGTATGGGACATAACCGAAGGTAAGCTCAACTGTCCCACGGCATTGTTGCTAGTTTATGGCTTATGCCAGAATCTTTGTTCTTAGTCTAGTTTTACAACTTAAGATACGTTAGTATATTTCATTTTTACACCAACCTACCCAAAACAAGTTGACACTGACAGAAGAGAAAGTGATACATTGGTAGATGTCATTTTGTTTAGGGTGATTAATGGTTAGAGGTATAACATAACTCAAAGACATTATAAAAGTGAATAAAATTTACAATGTGACGCATTATCCGTTGTTCATGACGTGTCTTAGGTCGGTAGTCTGGCATATGTTGTCGGTGGAGTTAAGACGATACACGGAGTCTAGTGCTGCCCCCATTTAAAATAAATTATTTGTAAGGAAACGGAGATATCATTAAAAATTTTAACCTTCGAACTATTTTATGAACCACTGTTTACAATTTAAAGTGAAAACGTTAAGTTAGTTTGCGTTTTTGCCAAAAGTGGCCATTTTTCGCATAAATGCAAACTAAAGCTTAACGTTCTCACTTTAAACTGTAAACAGTGGTTTATAAAATAGTTTGAAGGGTTATCTAGGTTTTAGTAGCTTAACATTTTTAATTGATATCTCCGTTTTCTTACAAATAATTTATTTTAATTGGGGGCAGCACTGGATTCCGTTTATCGTCTTAAGAAAATGAGATATAATTATGGAAAAGTCTTTATAATCATATTGTTGAAACAGATGTGCCATTCCGTCAAAAAGATTAAATATTTGGTAAAGTTTGTGCTCTATTCTTCGCGATAATAACATTACCAAATGTGAATAGGTACCATTATTTGTTTTTATTTATATAAATTGAAGATATGAATACTCCAAATACTTACAAAGAATAATATTGTAAAATGCTGCTGATTCTGTGAAAAATAAATAAAATAAAAAGACATTATAACTTACTTGTACTTCCATGACTACATTATAATTTATAATCGTGTAAGTATAACATATTATTTAACGTACCAACCCTAACAAGTTACCGTTAAATTCGCCCATAAATAAATAAACAAGCCACTTACTTTAAATGAGGGGTTAATGGTTGAAGTTAACCCGTCAACAATGATAGCGAGGCGCGTGTCAATCAAACCCCTTTGGTATTAACATGGGATGTGGGAAAAAAATACGTTCCCAGTCACATAGAACTTTTTGGGATTTTTTTTTTTAATTATAAAGGGTTTTTATTTTGTTCACGGTGAACTCTTCCATGCTGGTCTGGGAGAGAAAAAATTTAGAATGTAGCAGCTGCTTCTCTACCCGCGCAGGTCGTAAAAGTCGATCGAAGGAATTGGCAAAAATGCGAATCATATCAATAGGCGATGCGGCTAGGAACCCATCACTATTAATTATTTAATCTGAATTATAGTTCTTTAAATCAATGTAATTACTAACATTAGTTGTAAGTTTGTATGTAGGTACAAACAAATGGACTGCAGTTGTCTGAATAAATGAATATTATTATTATTATGTCGGTACGCTTTTCAGTCACGGGTCCATGGGGACCCGGTCCTTTGAGGCGTTAATGGGCCAAAGCCAACATGAAGAGGCCTTTTAGTACCTTTTTATTTAAAAGTGAGATGGCTGCATCTATGGAGGTCCATCCCTTAATGTACCATTGAGATGCACTAACGGACAGTCCTCCATAGCTGCCGAACTATTGCCAGGAAGGGATTAACTTGGTTTGGGCTATGTGGATGGGATGTTAGTGGACCGGATAACGGGGTTATAGAGTGAGATACGGACATCTACCTAAAAATCTCTCACAACAATTTTAGCCTGGTAGATGGTGACTTGCTGCTTGTTGGCTACACTGCATGTGGGCACCCTAACTAGCCACGAAGAT
The DNA here is from genome assembly GCA_963576875.1 of Acrobasis repandana. NCBI lineage: Eukaryota > Metazoa > Arthropoda > Insecta > Lepidoptera > Pyralidae > Acrobasis > Acrobasis repandana. The sequence continues at coordinate 10,640,612 of OY756233.1, read as the reverse complement.
GCAGCCAGGGCGCAACACAATGTAAGCAGCTGAGGGTGTCGAGAGGTGCGGTTCCGGTTTCACCATCACGGGGCTTACCCCCGAGAGCGGGGTTCCTCGTTATTACGCCATTACGTGCAATACACTTCCACCCTGGAGTGTATGTTCTGCTCTTGCGACTCCACTCTGGCCGGCCGGTCAAGGCAAGGCAGAGGCAGGGGGTGTGTAACTGTGTGTGTGTAAGCGCATGTGTGTATGGTCTCCCTGGAGGTAGGGTCCGTGGTGTCGCCACTCACCAACAGCTCGCCACAAGCTGCCCTGCGTTGACTGACTGCACTGGAAATCCAGTGGGCGATGGGGTCGTCACGTCCCGACGCCGGTTTATTATTATTACTATTTTAATTAACTTTTCCATCATCACGCAAAAGGGGCCTTACGGCCCTGGGCTCTGTCTGCCCCATTAGGGATAAAAAAGAGATAGTGTTTAGTATCACAGGTACATAACCAAACGGTATGGAACAAAACCTAGAAGACATGTATATAATCTATACAGGTATGTACAGCATGTACCTAACATGTTAACAAAATATGCAGAAACTTTTTTAAGGCTGATTTCAGTCCATGATATGAAAGCAAAAAAATATTTTTCATATTTCGACATAAAATATGTTCCATGGGGAATGTTATTCAGTATCATGGACTAAATTCACGCTTAAAATAGTTTTAGTATATTTTGTTAGACGTTATACAGGGTCTAACAAAATATACTGAAACTATTTTAAGGGTGAATTCAGTCCATGATACTGAACATTTTCCCCCAAGGAACATATATCGAAATATGAAAAATAATTTTTGAACTCCCATATAAGTTGAGCGATCAGCTGATCAGAGTTTGTATGGAAAGCAAAAAAGTATTTTTCATATTTCAATATATGTTCCTTGGGGAAAGTTGTTCAGTATCAGGGACTAAATTTACCCTTAAAATAGTTTCAGTATATTTTGTAAGACGTTATATAATTTAATTTAATTAGGTATATCGAATGCTACAGTAGAATGTCTGTGTATGATTTTGCGTTAAAAGTGACCTACATTTATAGTTTGTTTAATACTTATAAATAAAATCTTAAAAGAAGAAATAAATTACATTATTTTTATTAGAGCGAGAAATACATGACACTAGAACCCCCGGTTAAACATCTTACACATTCATTGTGAATTACCCATTAAATAAACAAATCACTAATTTAGGGTTCATATTATAAAGCCATGAAAAGTGGCCACAGTCGCGTGTCACAGAACTCACAGACCCTTCCCATGAGAATCGAACCCCGGACGTGAGAATGAGAACGCTCCCGTCCGGCTTTTGAGAAATTCGTTATTTTTTCCGTGAGAATTTTGGGGTTGCAAATGAGGTTTCCTGTGAAATAGTTTTTTTAACTTATTTTAATGATGAGAAGTGATTTGACAAGAATGCTTTTAGACTTATAACTTTTAATAGTCAAGTTATTAAAGCATTTTAAAAAATACCATAACTTCATTTATTATTTTGCATCTATCGTATTTTAGTACAAGAAGGGTTAAAGTCACACAAGGGGTAATGGACATCTATAGAAAGAAATTAATTTGGTGTTTCTTTAAGAGATCGCTTCTGAAATTCGCAGTTAACGACATACTAGTACTATTTACTAGATTAGGTGGAGCGAACGTAGCTCGAGATACAGAATTGCCAGATGATTTGCGAGTTGAAATTTCGAGCCTGAGAGTTCAATAGAGAGAGAATTTAATACGGTATGGTTATTTTATTGAATTCCAATCTACATAGTGCCTGTTATACTACAAAAAGAATTTAATTATACAAAACATACATACATACCGCTTGTTTCCCACAAAAACTGGTCCTCCACTTGCTACGATCCTGACAGATCTCTTTCGCTTCATCTACACTCATCAATATTTTCATACGCCCGTCGGTTACGGGTACTATTAGCCTGTCCTTTTTTTAGAACATCGATAACATACAAATTTAAACAATACATCCAATTCTCACGATCGACAGCTAACGAACGGAGTCGGGGCACGCGACTCTCTGTAATTGTCGTATGGCCATCAAATAAGCGATGATAAAACAAAAGTGAGTATATGAAACTGAACTGTTAACTGAAATTAGTTTCAAATTAATTACGAGAGTAAAATAAGTACTTACATGCAAACATGTAATTATTAAAAACAAAAAACCCGACTGCGTGATACGGTGCGGTGATACAACAGCAGTTACCAACCTATGCCTAGGATGCAGCCGAGAACACGCTTGGATTAGCGAGATTATGTGTCGTTTTTCAGCATTTCTCATTTCAAGTTACATTTAAGCATGTAAGTTGTATATATTTCTGTAATCATTATAAAAAATACTTTATTTTGATGAAAAAAAAATTAAGGAGATTAGCACCAAAAACCCGCCATATCGGATTTTTATAAGTAATTTTTAATAATATAACCTCTCAGGATGAAGACGAATCTAACGACAGCTTTGAAGCTAAAATCCATCCAGCCGTTTAAGCTGTAGCGCTCTATAGCGTGAAATATACATTCATACTTACATTTATACTTACATACACTCAAAAAAACATAACCCTGCTTCTGGCGCAGTTGTTGTAAACTGGCGCAGTTGGGTAATAAATTAATTCGCCCCAAACTGTGAGCTCGAACAACATATGTATCTTGTAGGCAACTTATTGTCTGTTTTGACCACAGAGTTTTGGTTCAATGATACGTTTAGACTAGTTTAAAGTCCTTCGTAAAACTCCATGAAATTACATAAAAGCACAGAATATATAAGAGTACAATGTTGATAGTCTTCGTGAAGTTTCAATCAAACACTCTCAAATTGTCGTATAACATACTCGTACATATTTATATACCTACTTATAAACGCCGGACTGATCAAAGTAGATTCGGAGAACTGCCCTTGCTCCTATAAACTATTTAGTTGTTTTCTATTAATTATATTATCTTTGTTTTCTATAAAACTATTTATAGCTTCGATTCGAGTCAATTCACTTTAGTTTTTTTGTTTGTAATAATTTTAATAACAATGAAATTTAATTATTTAAAGACAAAAACAACATTAGAGTAAATTGACAACGTAGATAGAAGTGTGTGCCTTCGTAATAAATACAACGTGGAAGAGACATACCCGTAATAAATCGAACCAAGGTCTATTAATAGATCACTATAGTGATCTATATAATGAAGTTAAAATAACAGCCTAAATACAAAAAAAATCGGCATTTCCATACAAAAGTGTGCAGCAGCCCGGGTGATTTGTATGGGAATATTGTCATTTTTTTTTATTATTTGACTGTTATATTAATTTCATTATACTTTAGTGATCTAGTATAGCCCTTGGTTCGCTTTATAACGGGAATATCCATTCCACCTTGTATATACGAGTAATTATATACAACGTGTTAATGAACGAACGCAAAACCTCTTAGATGGTACCTCAGCCCATGAAACTGAACAACTCTGTACTACAACATTCCCAAAATGCCAAAAATAAAATTCGGCAAAATGACTCGATCAGCTGATCAGATTTTGGGTTTCGTGAAAGTTGTAGAACAAAAGTTATTCGGTTTCATGGGCTGAGGTACCATCTGAGAGGTTTTGCGTTAGTTCATTAACACGTAAGATAATTTTACTGCTATTAGTACATAATAAAATATTCGCTTGTAATATGTATATGTAATGTAGGTACGAGGTATGTTAAATATCCTCGTATGTTAAGTATCCAATAAATTACATAATTATTTAATAAGTAAATAAGTAAGTTTCGTGGCCACAAGTACTGGGTCACTCTGTCAACTTTGTCATAAAAAGTTATCATTTGTTTTCGAAAACATAATAGTGCGGTATATAAATAAACGGGCAAGTGCGAGTCGTACTCGTACATGAAGGGTTCCGTACCACCGTACAATGTTTTAAAACGCTGAAGAAACACGTTTCTTGTATGACGACCCCCTTTAATTTTTACCTTTTACTTATTTTTGGTATTTGTTGTTATAGCGGCCATAGTAATACATAATCTGTGAAAATTTCAAGTACCTAGTTAATGCCATTATAAAGATCTAGTTAAAAAAGTTGTAAAAACATTTTTTGTATGACAACCCCCTTTAATTTTCAACTTTTTTTATTTTTAGTATTTGTTGTTATAGCGGCCACAGTAATACATAATCGGTGAAAATTTCAAGTGTCTAGCTATTACGGTTCAAGAGATAGAGCCCTGTGACAGACGGACAGACAGCGGAGTCTCAGTAATAGGGTCCCGTTTGCACCCTTCGGGTACGGAACCCTGAAAACTATCTTCCTTCAAGTAAATTTACATCCTCTTGGTATACTCTCGGTAAAAGGGCACAGTCAATTTACGGGAAATGTTTTAAAAAAGTTCCCATCCCTGGAATTCACCCGGGAAGGGCTCGGGTTTGTGGGAATCCACAGGATTTCGAGGTTGATAATTAAATTCAGGCATTCGTTTCCACCAACGTGAGGACACCATTACATACACAAAAAATTTGGAAGTTCCTTTTGTTCCAATAAAAACATTCATAGAATTTAATGTTTCACACTAATTCCATCTAAGCTGGTTGTATGGTCAATTATTGTTTTATTTTATTATTTTTTTAGCGTAGTAGCTATAGAAAAATCTTAAAGTGATGAAATAGTTTAGAAATTCCAAATTTTAATTGAAAAGAGAGTAAGACATTTCCATGATTTATCATGAGTCAAATCGTCATCCTCGTGGAATTGATGTAGTTAATCGGGGGTAGTATTCAAGGGCTTTCTTTCTTTTTGGCCTTCATAGTCCCACTGTTGGGCTAAGGCCTCCCCTCTAGTACACTGATCTATATCGTGCGCAATGGACTTTCAGGTCTTGTCGAAAGAGGCCAGGTTATCACACCACTTTTTTCTTGGGTGACTTTTAAAATCAAATATTTTACAAACGAATTCCTAAATCTGGTGAAAAATGAAGGAAAAATGATGTAAAAAACCTATTAAAAAAAATATTCCCACTTTACGTGTAAGGAGTTACCATGAAAAAATTTTTTTTACAGCTTTCGAGTACTAATAGTCTGACCAAAACGGCGGACAGACAGACATGGCGTAACTACAAGGGTTCCTTGTTTACTATGGAACCCTGAAAACCTTAGGTAAAGGTACTAAGTACTTAGAAACTGAAAATGAAAAAAAAATAATAAAAAAATATGTTACATTGTTTAATTTTAAGCAGTTAAACAAAAATGTTTGATGAAAAATACTTATATACAATTAAAAATTTGGTTCTATTATACACTAGCTTCTCTGTTAATTATATGAGACTAGCGTTTGATCTTTCTTAACTTTATTAGTAAAATATTTTCTATTTAAAAAACAATGGTCAACAGTTCAATACGAATCCTCGGATGCAGATTCAAGATACCGGCGCAATTTATCTGAAAATAAATAAAGTTTTCTTTAAGAACCATAACAGAACCATTTGCAAGCACGTCATTTTTTAACAGATAATAAATTGTATCAAAATGGAGAGTTTAGGCAATTTTTTACTCTTCTATTGATACTGGGTTTGGATTGAGATACAATCTTCTCACAATACGGTATTTCACTCAATTTTGTTTTATTAATATATCAAAAAGTAAGATAAACTGAAAACAAACATAATTATTGTAATCCGCTCATAAATAATTAGGTTGTAATCCTTTCAAATATGGAAAAAAGGGCAAATGTCAATTTACAGACAAAGGATGCACATACTGCGCTTGTGACATCACTGCCATAAGGTATCGCGCGTACGAATGAGATAGCGAGATGTCCCCACCACGCTCCCACCTTTCTTCTTACTAATATTTGAAATGCTAATGCTGCTTCATTAAATGACCAATTTTCATGCTGTTTTAAGAAAAAGATTTCTAGTATTATTTATGTCAAACACAGTCAAATACCGTATTGAAATAATGTCTTGTACTTGTAAGATTTAACGAATATATCTAAGTTGACTTTTGTTGAGGTGAAACACTAGGTAACTTATAACTCTCGAGTTAGTTTATATGGGTCTAAGAAACATATATTTAGGCTTCTCTCTTATAAAATATAAATATAAAATATAAAAAATATAAAAATCTTTATTTCAAGCCAGTAGTTTTACAATACAAATTTCTGGGACCCACCTAGTAAGCTTTGAAAAAGCCTGTGGCAGGGGGACCCGCTCTTCCAAACACTTAGTATTAACATAGGCCTAGTTTACAAATATATTTTATAACTTTAAATATATTCTTATTTCTATTGACATGAGTGTATGTTGTGTTGTGTGATAAGTGAAGATGTGTAGATGCGTGAGTGGGTGTGTACGTGTGTGTGTGTGCGTGTGTGTGAGGGTGTGCATGTGAGTGTGAGAGAGTGTGTTTGTGAGGATTTATGTATTGTGTGTGTGTGTGGTAATCATTACTCATTCCTGGTGGTAAGTGAGAAATTATAATAAATAAGAAATAGGTTATGTAGTTCTCAACCCTACGATAGAATCTTGGGATCAGAGACCACAAACAGACTACACATAAAATTATGAACTGTCGTCAGTTATTTGTGGCCTCCATTGAGTATATTATCTTATATATTAGGTCACTTTATTTTGGTTAATAATGAGTTTTTCTGTCTCATCATAGTCTAAAGGTAACAGCCATTCAGTTATTAAGGTCTTACATTTATATTTTCTGAGTTTATGAATATCTAGTTGTTCATTTAGATTATTATATATATATGCCGATATTATATAGTATTGTCTTTTAGCAAACTCTGTATTGCTTTGATGAATAGAAGCGACCTTGGGCCTCCTCCTAGCAGTTTGTTGTTTGGGGTTGTAGGGTATTGTTTTGTGTAATCTCAAAGCTGCTGACAAAATGAATAATTTCCTAACTGAAAGAAGTTTACAGAGTTCATAAAGTTCCTTAGTAGGATATCTTAGTTTTTTGAAGAACATTATTTTTAACAAGTATCTCTGGCCCCTTTCCACCTCTAGAAATTTAGTTTTTGTAGCTCCACCCCAAGCAGAAATGGAGTAAATAATTATGGACTGTGCCAAGGCGGTGTAGATTTGTTTTAGTAATTTTTGTGAAGCTACGTGTCTGAGTAATTTGAACATCCAAATAAGCTTTCTAACCCTTTTATTGACGTGCTCAATGTGTGGGTGCCAGCATAGTCGCTGGTCAAGTATGACCCCAAGGTATTTGATGGATTCCACCCTCTCCAGTGTCGAACAGTTACAGTAGGCAAAGTTCTCTCCATCACACATATGAGCTTTAAGATTATAGTTTGGAGTAGGTTGTGTCTTTTTAGTTATATAATGGCATATGTACTTTGTCTTTGCGGTGTTCAACGAGAGCAAATTGGATCTTAACCAAAGTGAGACTCTATCGAGCCCCCTATTGGCTTTGTTAAAAACCTCATCCCATGTGGAACCCTCAAATACAATGGCAGTATCATCAGCATACGAAATGATACTTCCACCCTCCAATTCCAGGTTAGTAAGGTCATTAATATACACAAGGAACAGGGTTGGGCCCAGCACACTTCCCTGCGGTACTCCATGTGTGATTTCCTTGTCTTCACTTACACAGTCTCCTATGCGAACTCTCTGTCTTCGCCCATATAAGTATTCGCCAAAGAGTTTTAAGGGAATGCCTCTTATTCCGATTTTTTCTAGTTTTTTTAATAGAGTGGGGAGAAAAACAGTATCAAATGCCTTACTGAGGTCCAAGAACACTGTAGCGCACTTTATCCCATTGTCTAGTAGCTTAGTAATTTTAGTTGTTAACGTTATTATAGCATCTTCAGTAGATCTTCCTTGTCTAAAGCCGTATTGTGCATTCGATAAGATATTGAGATTGTTGAGGTAATTTAGTAGACGAATATTTATCAGTTTTTCAATAATTTTAGAAAACACCGTCAAAACAGAAATGGGCCTGTAGTTGTTAGGATCTGTTTTCTCTCCACTCTTGTACACAGGTGTAACTAAGGCTAGCTTTAGAGGGTCAGGAAATTTTCCCTGTTGAAAACAGAGATTCACAAGATGACTAATTACGGGGGCAATTATCTCTTTTATCTGTATAATAAATCGAGTGGGCAGGTTATCAGCACCAGGGGCGCTGTCAGGTTTAAGAGTGGAAATGATGTCGAGTACCTCTTGCGGGTCAGTATCCATCAAAACAAATGATGTTAACGGAGGGCTGTTTTCAACTCTATGTTGGTCTAGATTGGTTGGTTCTGAGACAGGTGCAATCTTTTTTGCCAGATTTTGTCCTACATTAGCAAAATGCTCATTAACAGAGTTAACCGAGGTATTCTGCGTTGTACCTAATTTTAATAGCTCAATGTTAGTTGATTTAGTACTTTTAAAGTTTGTAATTTTATTAACTGACTTCCAGAGCGCCTTAGGGTTTTTGTTTGATTTCTCTAAATCATTTCTTTGATATTTACGCTTTAGTTTCTTTATTAGGTTGTTACAAAAATTTCGGTATCTTTTGTAGGTGATTTTAAGTGTTTCATTATGCGGGTCGGACCTTAGTTTTAACTGCATATCGTTTCTGTTATTAATACATCTAATGATGCCAGGCGTAATCCATGGCCTTGTGGGTTGTTTCCTACCAGAGACACGTCTAGTAGTTTTACTTTGATTAAGCGCGTCGTTCAGCTCTGCACTGAGTTTTTCAATAACAAATTCGGGATCATCGCTCATCAGCAAACACATGAAGTTTTTATTTTTAGTGATAGAGAGCGCTTTTTCATAGTTAATAGTCTCGATTTGTCTGTTATTGGTAATTTTCTTTTCCAAATTTTCAAGGCTTAAAAATACGGTATCATGGTCAGTAATCGTGGTATTTATAACAGCTATGCGTGCCGATGTGTTGTTAGGTTGTATTTTTAACATGAAATGGTCTAAACAACCGAGGAGCCTTGTTGGTAAGGTATGTCCTGGTAGCAACCCATGTGAAGCTGTTATATTTAGATAATTTTCCCTATTTCTACGTTCATTTATTGTTTCTTTTTCTCTGGATAATAGGTTGATGTTAATGTCGCCAGTAACTATTATATTTTTAGACGCTCCGATAGAATACAAGTGTTGGCTAAGAGAATCAAGAAAGTTTTTTGCATTATGGTTAGAAGGTGAGCGATAAATAGCTAGGATAATAGTATCTAAGATTTTAATTTGTAAACAAGTAGCTTGTACTAATTTAATCTCCTCCACCTCAGCATCTATTTCTTTTCTCACGTAAACCACAACTCCGTCATTTTGATTCATATTATTTGTGGTAGTGGAAGAAGTATAGTTTTGTAACGAAGGTGTAGGTTTACAAGGGTTAATTCTGCATTCTGTGAGTGCCAAGATATCGGGGCTGAAGTTAAGTTGATTTAATAGTATCTGAAAATCGTCAAGGTTATTATATATGGTTCTGATATTTTGTGTTATAATAGTCATGTCACCTGCAGTTAGATCAATGTTCTGAGCAAGATGCTTAATATCACATCGAATAGAAGAAGCAGTTTCAATCTCATCAACTTCGTTTAGAGTGTAAAGTGTACTATCCATAGTTTATTTTTTTAGGTATATGTGTATATAGATAAAAATATACTCGTTTGTACTTAAATATACAGAGTATCACTACCACCAGTATGTGTAGTATGTGTGTAGTGTGTGTGGAGTGTAATTTGTTTGTATGTGTATATGAGAGTGTGTGAGTGTGTGGTTTGTTTACATATCTCAGATATATTATTAAGTTAAAAATAGAGCAACAGTAATGCTTTAGTATTTTAACACCAAAAGAAATATAATAGATTACAGTGTCTACTAAGTGCATAAGCATGACATTGCCACATGAAAGATCAATCAAGTATGTTATAAAGTTAATGAAAGAATAGCCAAAATTTTGCACTAATATTATACTAAAATGCTTATGATTAGTTATGTATATCAGTCCAAATAGGTACATAAAAATAACATAACCATATGAAAAACTTTCCTCTTCAGACACACTACGTAGTGAGGCTGACCATATACCGAGGCACTTTACACAGTATAGTCATTTCTTTTCAATCAGTTCCTGAATTTGTCTTTCACTTTTAATATGTATATAGGGTGAGTCTTTTTCTTCATTTTTCCTTACATACACTCGTCCCATAGATGTCCAACAAAATTTATAAAGATTACTTTTAACGAGGTCGCGTGCTAAGAAGAAGAGACGGGCCGCTTTACCTGTAAGCTGCTCATTGACAAATATTGGTGTTTCTTCTTGTACCCGCCATCCTAAGTGTTTAGCACGGAGCTTGGACTTTTGTATGACGCTGTATGCCTTGCATTGTCTTAGCACTTCTGATTTTACCATAACCGATGAGGTCTTATGAAATGATGATTTAATGTATATTATTAATTCTTTTTCAAAATAACGTTTTTACGAAATTTTAACGGTCTAGAACTAACGGATAGAAGTAGTCGTAAAAAAAAAAGTTTTTTTCGACTAATTCTAACCTAGACCTTTACTCCAAAAGCGACACAAGTCATACGTACGTAGTTACGTGCCTGCGTTGCAGTGTCAACCAACATTGAGTGCTATAAAATGATGATATAGTCTAATTTGGTTTGACATTGAATTGAACGACACTATCAAACGGCTGTCGTATCATTTTTATGGAGTAACAGTCATGCTACGAAAGTAGTTCTTATTTATATAACGTCTAACAAAATATAGTGAAACAATTTTAAGGGTAGATTCAGTCCATGATATTGAACAACTTTCCCCAGGAAAAATTATATTAAAATATGAAAAAAAAATTTTTGCCTTGCGTAAAAACTTGGATCAGCTGATCGGTCAACTTGTATGGGAGGCCAAAAATTATTTTTCATACCGAAAAGTAGTTCGTTCAGTATCATTTACTGAATTTACCGTTAAAATAGTTTCAGTTAGTTAGTTAAGATCTTTATTGCACCAAAACATTATGATACAGAGTAATTTAAATAGATTAAAGAAAACAGATGTCAAAAGGCGGCCTTATCGCAGCTGCAATCTCTTCCAGTATATTTTGTTAGACCCTATCTATATATCATATTCCCATTTTCAAATTGCCCTGGGTCTTGGGTGTTTATCTATATATGTATTGATCATTAAATATAGTATCGTTGAGTTAGTATCCCATAACACAAGTTTAAAAAAACTTACTTTGAGGTTAGCTTAATCAGTGTGATTTGTCCCTATATATTTATATTTATATATTTATATCAATACAGAACGCTAAAGTGCAGCACATACTTACTTAATGAGAATCTTCCTGCTGTAAAATGATCTTGACCTAAAGTGAGATACACAGTTAAACTGCGGTTCATTAAACGAAATAAACTGAACAAGTGATTAAATTGACCAAAAGTATACATAAAGAGCTGTCAATTTATTTCATTTAATAAAAACAAGCGGCTCCCCTGGCACTGCACGGGTATGTGTTATACATGTAAACAATCCTTTTGAATGACTCTATTGATGAATACCGCATTAGAATCCGTTACGTAGTTTAAAAGACCTAAGCGTACATACATACAGAGGGAAGACGACGGGAAGTAACTTGTGTTGAAGTTTTGAACTAACCTGTATTGATTTTTGGCCGTACCTGAATTTTCCGGGGTCCAGTGCTGCCCCCATTTAATATAAATAATTTAAAAGAAAACAGGGACATAATTAAAAATTTTGCTACTACCAAGTCTTTGATAACCCTTCAAAGTATTTTATGAACTACTGTCTACAGTTTAAAGTGAGAACGTTAAGGCCGTACCTGAATTTTCCGGGGCCCAGTGCTGCCCCCATTTAAATTAAATCATTTCAAAGAAAATGGAGACATCATTTAAAATTTTGCAACTACCAAGTCCTAGATAACCCTTCAAAGTTATCTATGAACTACTGTTTACAATTTAAAGTGAGAACGTTAAGCTTTACTACGCACATTTGCGAAAAACGGCCACTTTTAGCTAATGTGCGTAGTAAAGCTTAACGTTCTCATTATAAACTGTAAACAGTAGTTCATAAAATACTTTGAAGGGTTATCTAGGACTTGATAGTAGCAAAATTTTAAATGATGTCTACGTTTTCTTTGAAATTATTTATTTAAAATGGGGGCAGCACTGGACCCCGGAAAATTCAAGTACGGCCTTAAAGTTCCGAAATAAAGTTTTAGAATTTTCGGATCATTGAGAGGAACTTGTGAAGTTGACTGAATGCAAAGAAAACTTCAATTTTCATTGCTATTCAGTCCAACCTGACTTTTCAGAGGAAATTGCCAAGCAATAGAGCAGTAGGACAAAAGGCGTATTAAAGATATATCAAACAGGAATAGCAGTCAAGCGATTTTTTTAAATTAAGTATCAAAAGTAACCCTAATCCAAAACCGATTAAAAAAATTTTTTTTTAAGTCCATGAAAAATATGTATATTAAGGTGAATGCCATGCAGAAGTGGCGCCCTCATTTGAAATAAATTGATAACTCTTAAATATGGTGAAAATTTTCATATTTCTCAATGTTAGGCACTAGATAGCAATTTAAATTATTTTATGAACTGCCGTTGAAACTATTATTGGAGGCAAGTTTTAAAACTAGACGGACTAACGTAAATACTTTTAACGGCAGTTTATAAAATAATTTCTAGTGCCTAACATTAAGGAATATGGAAATCATCACATTTACAAGTTAACATTGAGGGCGCCACTTCAAGGTCATTTGCTTCTAACTTAAGTATAATGTTTTAAAATCTGGTGAAAGGGAAACTGTCGTGAAACAGATTAAACGGGCAAGTGCGAGTCGGACTCGTACATGAAGGGTTCCGTACCACCGTATAATGTTTTAAAACGCTGAAGAAACGCGTTTCTTGTATTATTTGACAACTCCCTTTAATTATTTTTAACATTTTTTATTTTTAGTATTTTTTGTTATAGCGGCCACAGTAATACATAATCGGTGAAAATTTCAAGTGTCTAGCTATTACGGTTCAAGAGATAGAGCCCTGTGACAGACGGACAGACGGACAGACGGACAGACGGACAGACGGACAGACGGACAGACGGACAGACGGACAGACGGACAGACAGCGGAGTCACAGTAATAGGGTCCCGTTTGCACCTTTTGGGTACGGAACCCTAAAAAGGATGCACGTATATAAATGTGACGCCACTGCCATTAGGTTTCGCGCGTACAAAAGAGATGTCCCCACCACGCTTGCACTTTTCTTCATACCAATATTTGAAATGTTAATTACTATTTCATTCATCTTTTCTGTTACTGTTTTTGTAATTTTTTTTTCGTATTATTTTTACTTATAAAATATTTTTGAAAAACACAAAATACCATATAGGTACCTACGCTACGACTGCTTCAGCATCCACAAGAAAATCATAGTCGAAGTAGAAAGTTTGACCGCTTCCTATCTGATACAGCCTTAACAAAGAAATTTTAAACAATCTAGAATACCTACAAAGTGGCAAAGCCGTTCTCAAGAAAGTTGTAGGTGTCCCTTTCTATTTTATTGTACTGGCAGTTTCCAGGAAAGGGACGCCTACAATTTAAGGTACGATTCTTGGGAACGTTTGATATTTAAACTTATGCATTATGGAAATATATAAACTTTATGAACGTGGCATTAAGTTTAATTTTGAATGTTGTTTTTATATAGTCATTCTACATTGTATTTTACTTATTTGATCTTAGGCGGAGAACCCACCGCGCATCGTTGTCGCGTAGCGCGGTTCAACACACTGATGATGCTTCCGCGCGTTGACGCGTTTTCAGTGTGTTGGACTAGGCGTGTTTTCTATACAAAATGAGATACTTGCATACAATGTTAAAATTTGCGGCCCCGCGCTTCGCGACGTTGCGCGGTGCAGTGGGATCACCGCCTTAATTGACGTTGTGTCAGGGCAGGAGCTGCACTGCACACCAGTTATGAATAAAAAATCGAATTTGGATACGGATATGAATTTATACATTGTCGTAGCTTCTAGTTTTTAAACTGAAATAACAATACTTCTACTTACTTCTATCATAACACATCATCCTGGTGCAGTAAGTGGTTCCGTCAGCACTGCACACACATTTGTTGCATTCCACTAGGTAAGTTGAGAAAGGTTCGCATTTTGTTGCGTTATCTAAAATAAAATAAAAGATTATACACGGTGCTGTCATTGAAAATTAAATAGGTATTCTAATTAAGATGTAAATCTTACATTTGTAACTATGAAAAGTATTATATGAGCTATTCCAATATTTTTATGAACTATTTTTCTACTTCTACCTTGAAAATGAAATCTATAAAATAATTTGATCGGTTCGGTTATTCTATTCGCAGCAGATTTTTTTTTTAATTTCAAATTTGCGCCATAGAATAATAGAAAATATTAGTATACGAATTATCGGGAGTGTGATAGAGTGAAAATGATACAAGAAATAAATATTTTTTTTTGTAAATTTACTATGAAATAAATAAAAAATACCTTTCTTCCAAAAGAGTAGTTTATCCGGGTCAAATTTCATTTTGATCGCCCTGAAGTCTACCATCGAAATCTGAAATAATTTTAGGAATAACTGTTTATTAAAATCACTGTCAAAGAGGATTCTGTAGGTATAAACTCAATCTCAAGTGTGACCAACTGTAAGAGATGCGTGACTAGGAGTGAGTCATCTTACAACTTCCCATCTCCATATTCTATTCAAATTATTTGTCAATTATTTCGGGCCTTCTCCAAACAGATAATTCGGCGCCTAACCACCGCCGCTGGTGACAAGAGGGCTGGCTGCACCTTTTCCAGCGAATTAGCAATGAAGAGCTGGCTGCGTTATCTATTCAGAGAGAAACTCAACGTTTTTGGCTCCATTCCATGTAGATTCCTAAATCAATAATTTATAGTAATCATCATCATCATCAGCTCTCAAAATCACACTGCTGGGCATAAGCCTCCTTTTGTCCGTGCCATCCCGCTCTGTCCCCGGCTGCCGCGATCCAGTCCTTTCCAGCGACCTGTCTTATATCTTCGACCCACCTAGCCGCCGGACGTCCCACACTGCGCCTACCATTTCTGGGATACAAATCAGTGGCGGCCTTACTCCACCTACCACCGTTCCTTCTAGCCAGGTGTCCCACCCAGTTCCACTTAAGAGCCGCAACTCGAGAGAGTACGTCGTGAACTTTCGTCCGACGGCGAATCTCCACGTTGCGGACTCGGTCTTGTAGTTTGATGCCGAGCATGACTCGCTCCATGGCTTTTTGCGAAACCGAAACTTTGTGCATGGTTCCTTTTGTAAGAGTCCATGTCTCGGCACAATAAGTCATGGTTGGCAGGACACACTGTTATAGTATTATATGAATTTATTTTATGGTTTACTTTATTGTTAAATTTTATTTCAATTTCAATTGTATTCACTTCTTTTTTCTTAATAAACAATTTTTTTAACATTAGAAAACAGACCAAATTTTTTTATTGTACAAAAACATGTTGTGCGTGTAGAGAGGAATCCGCTACAAATCCTGCACCCACTTTTGATACTAGTTAATTTAGCACATTTTTTATCTATTTGACGTTAAATAACCTCATGCAACACACGAAAACCTCTTAATCAGAAATATTCCAAGAATTTCCCGGATACAGAAGCTTTTGAACAGAAAATAGAAAATCATCGCATCGCCATTACAAATCATAAATTACTATCACAAAATACACTAAATGAAATAAAAAATAAAGTCTCTATTACATTAGATCAACAAGCAATACCTTCACCAGAAATTGAAAAGTCTGGAAGACTTTATGAGGTGGTCTTAGGCATTAATTTATCTATTCTCAAAACATACTACGGAGTGACTGCTATGTAAAGTAATATGAAAGTAAACAGAAAAAAGATCCACATCAGTTAAACCTACATTCAAACTAGCACATGTAGACAAACAAAGACTATCAGACTAACGAAGAGTAATAGTCAATAATATTATAATAAAAAATCAGATCACAGATTGGAACTATTAAAAAGAGAAGTGGAAGAAAATAGATCACTTAAAAAATAGACAAGTCATACTGATCCAGATGAAAGTGTCTTACATGACTCTCAAACTACGCCTAGCTACGGACTACATACAAGAAAATATGAATTTAGGAACAGGACTTATATTGTTAATAACGCCTAACTACGATTTAGGCATTATTAACAATCAAACTCAACACCAAATGAAATAAGACTGCACTACAAATAATCATCATGCTACATTTCAAGTGTTAAAGAAAGAAATATGTAAAGATACAGACCCAACTTCAAGACCAGTCATTCTCAAAAAGATATTATCAAAGAATTAAGCCATGAAAGGTAGTTAATTACTCCCTGAAAACATGAACTCTGAACTCGATTTTATAACCCTACAAACCAAAACGTAAACAGCTGCGAATATTGCGGCAACCTGAAATGGTAGGTACAAAAATAAATATTTTTTTGTTATAAGAGTAAAGCTAGATGGCAAAACAGACAAGAAAGACAAAAAGATAAATTAAGTTCGGACGTTGACAGATTGACACACTACCTTCACAGAATCAGATATATCATTAGGGTAGAAGAAACAAAAAAATAAAAATGAATAATCGATACATGATTAATACACTTTTCACAATAAAACATAAACTTAATATACCTAGTTAACAGACGTATAACATTATAATTAGCCACATTATGTGTTCTAGTTACATCTCCATATCGTGATCCCACTTGGGTCAAGAGTGCAGCTGGTGTAGTCTCCACTTCGGTCAAGATTATAATTCTAAAACTACATTCTAGTCGACTCACAAGATACAAAATTTGCACTGTATAAACAAAAAAAAAAACACCTTAAAATAATAAAAAGACTTTTTAGCGTATACAACAAATAAATAGTCAAGTGCGGTTATATGATGCAGAATCATTGGATCTGTTACAAAATTTCTGGCCAATGTTCGAAAACCTCCAGAATATAACACTAATGCCTGATGGATCCAAAAATCGGATGGTTATGAAATTTGAGTTCTCACTAGTCAATAGTAGATACTTTCTTACATTTACAGGTAATAATCAGCACACATCAACGAGAGTGGAGTCGCGAGATCTGAATGCTCGAAAGATAGATGTGGAACATAAGAAACGAGTACTTGTGTGGTTGTTTAATGTCCAGTGACACTAACCTCCCCTTTAGCCACTATACTAGTGTTGCCCTCTTTGCTGCACATTTTGCGTAGTGCCTTTTCTGTTGGCCCATTGACTGAGTTGGTCTGTTTCTCTAAACTATGGTTACGAAATACTCTTACTGTCTCCTGTGCTATGGCAATGAAGGTGCCATAGGCTATGGAAATACATTGTCCATTTGCCAGACTACTTGCACTTTACCGCAATAGTCCCCACATAGTATTTACATTATCTCTAAATTAGTTCTGCAGCAATTGAGAATTGTCAGTGTAAATGTTCACACAGTCAATTTTCAGTTGCTGCAGATTGCAAATCAGTTGTTATAATTTATTGTCATACTCTGATTCATGTTCTATAACAAATCATAAGGCCTCTAAATGTTGGAGATGTGTCCCCATGCAAGCCTTGAAGTGGAAAACACATAGGATGAATGAAAAGAAAAAGTAATAAATAGGTACTCTAACAAACTGAATCTTAAACAGCTGGAAAGGATATTGGTCCTTGGGTCCGTTTAAGAAAAACCTTTCTCTTTCCCTAAAAAGAAAATAAGGACATCGGCATTGTTCCTATATTGACATATGGCACATAAACATGTTCTTTGACTAAACTTCAAAGTCCAAACTCAAGGTTTGCTATAGAGCGTTGGAGCGTAGCATCCTGGGTGTCGAATTAATGGACAAAATCCGTAACACTGAATTATGCTCCCGAACAGGAATCACAGATGTATTTGAAGTCCGCAATGTTGAAATGGGATTGAACTAGTTACACATATCGTAGGCCAAATGATTTCTGGGCAAAGGTCACTTCTTGCTGGATCCCTAATACCAGAAGACCTGGTAAACTAGACCGCGAGGACGCAATGGACTTAATAAATTTAATATCGAATGGAAGGAATAACGCAGGACCGGACTGAATAGAAGAAATGGGACATATAATGGCTCTTAATAATTATGAAAAAAAAATTAGCAAGATTAGTCTATCATTTAATAAGAAATATATAGCAATATGCAATAAGAGAAATTTGATCCCCGTACAAAATTTGATTAATCAAAGAAGAAACAAGTATTTGTTCAGAAACACGCGGGCACACATTCTTCCACGTCACTAAGTACTTATACATTATGATTCCGTATATTTAATTAGGTGATCACACGGAAGCTGTAAATTTAATCACTTTTGAAAAAAAATCAGTAGAGATCTCACAATTTTTTCCTAAAACAAAAATTATTATATAAAACGAACTCACTGTTAAAGTAAACAGGAGAAACACAAACTTGGCGTGCATTGCGATAAGAACTAAGATTTTATGACGGCAAATCAATTTCAACCATTATTTCATTTTATCACCAATCACTACTGTTTCATTTGTAACAATCGCTCTTTAGCGTATAATTTAATATTACTTTTCAATATTCCGTAATTTTATAGGAGGGGTTATTCACTGTTCAACCATATGTGTGACGTAGGTGCGCGAAAATAAATAACAAAAAGTGTTTTTTTCCATTGCGTTATGTACACACAATTGTTTTTTGTATGATTAAAATTGTGTTTTTACACAATTTTATTAATGGGCAAATTAAAATTAATAAAATTTTAACAACTTCTATATGAACTTTTATACAAATACAAAATAAAATTCTTTTTAATTGTCACCTGCAAGTGGTCAAATAACGAATAGCCCGAATACTCCCGAAGACTTATTTAAACTCAACATCTGATTTCGTTTCAATTTATTGACTTGTATTGTATGTGCTGATTAGGAGTTCGGTCCATTGTTCGTTCGTGAAATATGACATGAAAAGTCACGATCTGCACGTACGATGTAGATAAATAATAATTAATTCTAATCTATTTACAAAATATGCATATCACATTAAGGCTAAGTGTACGAGATGAAGTGCTAGCCTTATTTGAATTAAACAAGTTTTCATGAAACGCTGGGTGCAGCCTAGGCCGCTTACGATTTGTCGTTTAAAAGTCTTGGGGGAGGTCTATGTCCAGATCCAAAAGACTTCCTGTTGTTAAAAATTTAGTAATGATGATGACGATTTTTCTCTTAAAAGCTTTAAATTTAGTCGTATAGCCACAGAATACAGTAAGAGTAAACAGAAGGGACTCTTCTAAGGTACGCGCAATATACGTCCCCGTTTCCCGCACCCGCACCTCTCCCCCGGTTCTTGACGGCCAACGTGAGAAATCGAGGCGAAAACGGGGGAGAGGTGCGGGGACGGGGAACGGGGACGCATGGGTGACGCATATTGCGCGTACCTTAGGAGTTTCCGGCCTGTGGTATAGCTTTAAAATCTGAAAAAATATACTACTCGTAAGATAAAATTAGCAAGACTGCTGTGAAGTCAAAAGGAATGATATGTTTGTATTTACGTGTCTTCTTCGTCTAAGCGCGTTCCCGGTTGCATCCTCACCTGTGCTGCTTCGGAGCCCGGGGTGCACTTTACCGCTTATTCTTCTCCAAATATAACATGCATGTCAATGGTCACCCAAGGATGCCAAAGACCTTGCAAAATGAAGAAGAAATAGCCGACACAGTTAAAATGATTTGGCTATAGTTTTACGACCAGCCGCCTGCCTGCTGGCCGCCGCCCGACGTTCACGCACAAACATCTCGTGCTACAATTGCATTCCCAAGGAATCCCTCCTTGAGAATGCAATTGTAGCACGAGATGATTGTGCTTAGTCTTTTAGTTGCCTCTTACGACATCCACAGGAAGAGATGGTGTGGTCATATTCTAACCCGAAACCACACGGGTTAATGTTTGTATTTACGTGTGTTCCACAGTATTCTGATTCCAAAATATGTTTGTTTGCGTACAAGGGTTGCTACACTTGCTACACACGTATTCGGGCAGGCATTTTCGGTTTGGCAGTATTTGCCGAACAACAAAGCCAACCCGAAGATTTGTTATTGAAGCATTGTTAATTTTTTTTGGAAAGCGTTATTTTGAAATCCGTTTCGAGATAAAGAATTAATAAACAGTTGCGAGTAATTTTTTTGCCAAAATAATTAATGGTTTTGGATATTTCTACAAACAAACTTATGACCTTTGTTTGACCTTACTCCGTGGCTGTATCGGTTTAAGCTCTGAATCCTTTCATAAAAAAATACGAGTCGCCTTTATGGTACTTATCCGTCACTGTCAATAACGTCTTTCATTGTTTCCGCCAATCATAACCAAGAAAATAACTTTCCGCCAATCATGGGCTGAATTCACTGAATGACACTGATAAACACTATTATGACACTAGCGTGTTTTTTTATATGTATTGGGCTTGGCCGTTTGTTTTTTAAAGCCGACGGTTGACACGACTTTGTCTTTGACAAGATTTTTATTTAACAATTTTTAAAAAATTAACTAAGCGGTAATATAAAAAATATTCAAATTAGTTTCTTGAAATACGCTATATTTTGATATAAAAAAATAAAAATAAGGGTTTAAAAATATAACAATGCCCATAAGACTTTTGGACCGTGTGGTTTTCGGTCTAGAATATGACCATTGGACCACTCCATTTCTTCCCATGAATGAATGTTGTAGGAGGCGACTAAAGGGCTAAGCACAGAGTACACACTAAGTAGTTTAACGATTTAGATTATAAAAGGGTTGACAAAATTGACAATTTTTTTTTATTGGTTACCGAGTTTTTTTTTCTAGAAGAAAAAGCTGGATACCGGATTCCAGGTTACAAAGCAGCACAGATAAGGACACAACTAAGAACGCACTCAGATAAGGAGGAATAGAAGCTCGGTAGCATGGTCGTACAAGCTAGGTAGGTATGTTTGTTTGTTTAGGCCCAGACGGGGTACGCATTTTTACGCTAGCTACATACAGGTGGTGAAAGTACCTGCGACAACCTCAGCGAGATACTTGGACCTATGCTACGCGACTTGTACCTTGAACATTTGGACCTCTTCACGTGTCATTTTTGGGTTCCGTAGTGAATACAAAATTTAATACAAAAAGTTTTTATTTCACTCCACAAGTTATAACAAGTACAAAACTCAAATACATTAAATTAACTTAATAATTAAATTTTTAACAAAAAAAAACAACCGACATAAATTTTTTTAAGGAGTTTCTTCCATTTCTCCAAAGTTCTTCATCATATCTTCTCCAAATTAAAATGGGACCAACTTGGTAGTAAAGGCTTTCAAATAAAAAAAGAACCATCAAAATCGGTTCACAATTGGCGAATATATATTCAGATATCGCGTAACAAACATATATAAAAAAAAAAAAAAAACATACAGTCGAATTGATAACCTCCTCCTTTTTTGAAGTGGGTTAAAAATAGAACTTGTGGGAGCACTGGAGACACCAAACTAAGCTTGGGTCACCAGGGCCTCACATATTGATGAGTAACTTGCTTTACTGTGTGAGTAACTATAAGTATCCAGTTGCATGAGTAAGGAGTGTGTACTCACCAATGTCACAGCCATATTCCAGATCATTACTAAGGTACTGATCCTGAACAGAAACAATGTAATTGTTATATATTTACTTAGTTGTTTAAATGTATATATTTAATTTACAAATTAGATAAAATAGAAATAAGTTTTTCCGTTTGCTATCATACTCGTAGTCTGTCAGTTTGATTTTACATTCTCTTTTTGCAGGTATAAATAAATATTCAATATTTTGTTGATATCATTTTATAAACTATTACGAAATAGATATTTTTTTTGCAAAGGACGTCTTAACAAATTTACGCATACACAGTGTGTGATATCTTCTTTTTTTACTCAAGGCTCCACTTTTAATCATTGAGAAATTAGCATGCCTACGCATAATTGTCGAGAGGATGTATAGTTGCCTAACAGTTAGTATACCAGGCACATCATACAGCGTTGTGGTGGGATAGAGACGTGGTTTAGAATTAATGACTTTTAGGACCATTCTTTTCGCACTTTCTTATTCAAGGAGATCAGTTTTGGCACATCCTTCCCAGGCAATTATGCAATACGTCAATATTGATTTAACCAATGTCTCATAAACCATATTCATAGTGGTTTTATCTGCTAGGTCACGAAGTTGCCTAAAAATATAGGACAATTTCGGCACTATTTGTGACACCGCATGAATGTGGTGTTTAGAATTTAAATTGGAATCTATATGAACTTCTGGGTATTTTATTGTTTGTGTGGGTAATATTTTTGGACAGTCACAGTCTGAGTTGGGTGGGAAGGAACATTTGTGGGCAATGATGGGACGGGTTAATTTAGTCAGTTCGGCCCACTTTCGGATCTAAAAGATTATATATTTAGTTTTTTTCTTCATTTAGAGTAAGACTATTGGACCTCAACCAGTGACATACCTCGTCAAATCCTGCTTGTGCAATAGAGTTCTATCCAGGAGTTTGAATAAAAGGTAAGTGTTGTGTCATCTGCATTCGACAGTTTCGGAGATTCATTTCGCACAGATCGTTTATATAACAGAGGAATAACAGGACCAAGTATGCTTCCCTGTGGCACATTATATTCTACAGGTAGTTCACTTATGAGGTTTCCAATTTTTACACACTGTGTTCTATTATTAAAGTAGTCGGATAGAAGTGCTAGCGTAGGCCCCCTGATACCTAGGTCTTCCAGTCTTTGTAAAAAGTCTCATACAAAGTTTAGCAGAGTTTTTCTCCAAATTCGAACCTCAGTTCCTTAACAATATTTAGTCATCAAACCCTAGTGAGTACATCGAAGGTGAAATCCAATCATGTAGAAACCACACTATAATTTAAGAGACACCAATAGAAGCACTTAACACGTCAACATAACAGTGATAAGCACACTATCTAGAAATCACTTTGTGGTAACACTGAGCGTAAGACAGAGACGGAGTTATACCCGATATACGTGGGTAAGAGAGATAGAACGCATGAAAATTTCATGTAACTCTAGTGTTTACCCGAAAGTATAAAATATAGATGGTGAGAAGGATAACTTATGCACATCCAACCTTCCTCTTCCGTTTTGTGTTTAGACTTCCTTGAGACGCATATAACAGCTGAATAAAGTGCTTCTGACATGAAGATGGAGATTAACGAGTAGTCATCAAACAAAGGCACCTAATAAAAAAATACCATTTATTCTAGAGATGTTCAAATATCCGGCTACTATTCGGTATTCGACTATTCTACAAATTTTTCACTATTCGGCCGAATATTGCGAACTAAAAGCGTAAAATTCATAGTTAAATTTATTGTAACCCATATTTAATTTATCTATAAAGCAAAAAGTGCCAAATGCATTTAATACCATTTCCGTCTTTTGTACAATTTTACTCATACATTGTTTTTTTTCGTATTTTGTCATATCTGTTTATGGACTTTAATCAGCATCAAGAAGTGAACTTGCTGTCATAGCTGACCCGTGCGTCAACTCCTGAACGTATCGCTAACGCTGCCAGGAGAGATTGGTCAGTTCGACTTTGCTTTTTGACCAATTAGTATTTGTTATTACGTTATTTGTGTTTGTTTGCTCGTTCGCAAGCATTTCATGTAATAATGTGTTATTACTGTATTATATAATATAAATTGACAGACACGACTAAGCCCTTCTGGTGCGTAGGCGACTAACACTGAGTAAATAACTTTTGAAGTGAAAACTTCTTTAGCGGCGTTGTGCACTTTTTTTGTAATGGGTAAAAAATGTTAAACTCGCGTCAGGACACGTGTCCTGATCGAAAATTCGTAAGACGGATGACAGCCGGCGCGGCGTAAGAGAGGAAGTATTTATACTATAATTTCGACTAAGCTGTCAGCCGGCTCGTTGGTCTAGGGGTATGATTTTCGCTCAGGGTGCGAGAAGTCCCGGGTTCAAATCCCGGACGAGCCCAAACCTTTTTGAAGTGAAAATTTCTTTAGTGGCATTGTGTACGTTTTTGTAATACACACTTTTTAATGTAATATAAATTCTCATGTTTGTGTACGATAGCGCAATAAATAAATATTGTACTCTACCACATAAACGATAGTACTTTTATAAGATCAAGTTTTCACTTCTGCCGGCACTCCCGGAGTGCAACCCGTCGTTTTTTTTGGCGTTTCTTCTCAGCAGTTATTGGTAGCTTTTCTTTAAAATAATTTATTAATTTAACACTAACGTGTACAAAAATAATTGACGTGAAAAGTGTCTGCAACGGCCTACTGAATAATCATTTTAAGGTGAAGACATAAGAGAAACCGTGTAAACGAAGTGATTTTGGGCAAATATTTTGGCTTAAATATAGAACGTGAAGTTTTGAAATATTTATATACTGTATAGGATATCCTAAAGCGTTGCTTTACGATTGAAAATGCTTGCTTTTAGTTTCTATTCACATCCAGAAATAATTTGAAAAGCGTCGATCTGTTATTTTTTGGGCAAAATTTTTATCATTATTACAAATCCATTTTAAACCTATACTGGATATATTTGTGACTTTAGTTTGTGTCTATTTCCTCACATTCCAATAGTTGGAAAAAGTAATCAAACAATTGAATAATTTAGAAAAAAATATTTGCGCCTACTGCAAACATGAAAATGTCAGAACTATATTTGCTTGCAAAAACTATCAGGCGCAAAAGCATACGGCGGCGCGGCGTTGCCGATCTGTGCAGCGTTTGTAAATGCGACGTTGTTGCCAGCTCGTGCACGTTTCGCTACCTAACCTACGAGTATTGTGATATATTTGATGGAAAAAGTCACAATGTGATAATTTCGAGCTGTTGCATATTTGATTTTAAAAAAATGGGTAATGTTTATTTTTCGTGTATGTAAGTGGCCAACACTGGTGTCAGATTTTTCAAGCTGCCTTAAGGCATCAGACATAGCTTGACGACTGCCATACAATGACAACCGAGACCAACGGCTTTTAGGTGCTTTCCAAAGCACGGAGGAGCTCGAGAAATTTTTGTATCACTTGTGGTCACCCATCCAAGTACGGACCACACCTGGGGTTGCTTAACTTGCAGTAGCGGCGTTAGGGTAGGGCGCGGTTGGGCGACCGCCCAGGGCGCCAGATACAAAGGGGTGACAGGGGGCGTTTTTGGGCAAGGGGGGTAATAATAAATATATAAATAGCGGCTGGTTAATGGCGGCAACTCCTAAACTCTTATTTGTATGCATATTGTAAACGAAGGGAGGAAGGGGGTGGGCCCTTCCTCCCTTCGTTCACAATGGGGTGGCAAATTTTAAGAATTCTATATCGTACTTGCACCCCTCCCCCCCGTCGGCAGAAATAAATCCTATAAGATTGAAGCCTAACTCAGAGTCTAAATTGCAGTTTGAGGGGGGAGGGGGGGGGGGAACTCGCCCGGGGCGCTGGTAGAGCTAAAACCGGCACTGTTAAGAGAAGAAATAGGCGGAACAGTTTAAATTATTTGACTTTAGTTTTAACCGCGCGGCACACAACCAAAGGATTTGACTCAGTACCTACATTGCGTGAATGTATAGAGTTATATCGATTCAGAGACGTCATTGTTTAAATTATACCTACTGAAGTTGTTACAACAAATAATCCAAATAATTAAATTCGTTTTGTTTTTACCCGACTACGTCAAACGAAGAAAGAGGTTCATGCATGTGTTTCGCCGCTATGCATGTATGGTACGTGTTCATCTGTTCCCTCGGCATGATGATGATATCCATGGAAAAAAAATACACGTGTATATTAAATACACGTGTATATGTATCCAAGTTTTTCAAAATTTCTGAAGGCCGTACCTAATTTTTCGGGGGTCCAGTGCCCCCATTTAAAATAAATCATTTCAAAGTAAACGGAGATATCATTTAAAATTTTAATGTGAGAACGGTTTGTGTTGGTATGTATTAGTAGTTATTGGTATGTGTTGATAAGTATTGGTATGTGTTAGAGATAAAATATGAAGCATTGTAAGATCTAAAACCTTTCCTAATTTCATAGGAAAAGTTAAGCCTATATGATATATCCATATATAAAGTAAAGAGGAGTAAACTTGTCTAGTTATTTACTCTATACCATTATAGGGTAAATAAAACTAGACAAGTTTACTCCTCTTTACTACTTACATTTTTAACTTTGGTTCAATTATGGAAATTTACAGATTTAATGTTATGTAAATACTAAAGTTAATTTGTATGAGTACAATAGCCTCTTTCGGCTTATCTATCAGACAACACCGTCACACTCACGTTCTTTTCTTTCTCTTTAACATTCTATTTAATCCTCGCTCACACGTATATCTTCATGAAAAATTCTCCTTTAAAGTTTTTGATAGCCGTCGTCGTTCGTAGTGAACCACTTCTACAGATCCCAGATCACATTCCTCACAGACCTACGCGAAGTCCTTCGCTGTGCTCGCTGCGCGTTTATGGAACGCTTTACCAGTGGAGATAAAATGTCTCAATTATTAGGCTCCTTTAAATCTAGACTTGAGTAATATAAAATATTTATTTATATATTATATGTAGCATATTCATTAGGTATGTATGTAGTGTATTTGTAGCGTTTAAGCTTTATCATTATACTTGTTTTTTTTTTCATTGCTCTGTACGTACTTCTGCCTTCCTACTAAATTTGTAACTATCCTCTGCCCTACCTACTGGTCGACTGGAAGAGATCCCTTCTGGGATAAGTCCACCATTTGTAATTTCAATTATTTTATTATGTGTAACTATCGCTGATGTACAATAAAGGTTTTTAAATGAATTGTAAAATTATTACCATCATAGAAAGCCTTATACGTCGTATAAGATAATAATGTTTATGTGAAACCATTTTTTATCTATTTTGTTTCGTACAAATTCTTTAGATAGTAAGAGAAAAGTTGAATTATGTTTTAATTTCTAATTTGAAAAATTGTTTCGAAAAGTATTTACTGTGTTTCATTTTACATCAACTATCAACATACCCTGTATTAATTATTTATAAAAACACAATAGGGGTCATCCCTATTGTATTTTTATAAAGATAGTTGATGTAAAATGAAACAAAGTGAGTACTTTTGCAACATGTAAATACTCAATGCTTGTGCAAAGCATGTACTGGTCTTAATTGATTGATATTTAATGCACAAGACTATTTAATTGTAGCGAAAAGTAACAGAAATGGTTGTTTTTTTTACTGGTGTGACTTTCGTGGTCAGATTTTTTCAGCATTTTATATCTTTATCAATGAGAATCAATAAATTAACAGAAAACAGATTTTGACTAGTGTTTCGCATGCATCATGATTTTTTTAGTACGGTACTTTTTGAATTTTTGAAATCCGTTCATAAATGCAGAAGATATTCAATATTTTATTGGACCCGATTTAAAAACACGCGTCTGCCAGCCGCAAGTAGTGATGACGTCACTCCGGACCATACGGCACGCCACCGCCGCGCGCCGTCCGCCCGCAAATATCGTGGTTAGTGGTCAACACTGTTGGTTTTTTGCATTGTTTCGGTAACTGTAATAATAAGTAACAAATTGAAAGATGGATTTGAAAAAGGACTATCCATAAATCAGTATTTTATATATTTATGGGTACGGAACCCTGAAAATTAGTTAATCGTAACGTTTATTGCAGGTTAAAATACAGTTGTCTCCTGAACTATGCATGTACCTACGTAGGTAGATAGGCGTTCAGATAACCCAAACGTTTACTTTTAGATTTTAAGCAATGGCCGATGGGTTATTAAAAGGCTGTACCAGGTTGAATTAGGTAAATCTAGCAATAACGAGAAAAAGAGATAGATAGGTACCTATAATATAACCTATTTCTATTGATCGTTTAGGTAGGTAGGTACATACTTAATTAATACTAAATAAGTACTATAATATGTCAAAATGATCTTCGTAACAGTAAAAAGTACCTACTCTTGCTTGCTAGTGGATCTCTCTTCATAACACTGATCCACTTTTTTATAGTTTTTTGGTCCGTTGGAACACAAAAAAAAACGGCCAAGTGAAAGTCAGACTCGCCCATGAAGGTTCCGTAGCAGCAAGTAACATAATATAAAAGTTCATGTAGTTCGTTGTAACTTTGATCGATGTTTTAATGATAGTGTATTTTTTTTAAGTTATTTGTGGTTTACGATTTATGACGTATAAAAAAAAACTACTTACCAGATCTCGTTCAAACCAATTTTTGGTGGAAGTTTGCATGGTTATGTACATCATATATTTTTTTTAGTTTTATCATTCTTTTATTTTAGAAGTTACAGGGGCGGGGGGGATACACACACATTTTACCACTTTGGAAGTGTCTCTCGCGCAAACTATTCAGTTTAGAAAAAAATGATATTAGAAACCTCAATATCAATTTTGAAGAGCTATCCATAGATACGCCACACGTAAGGGTTTGATAAAAAAAAATTTTGAGTTTCAGTTCTAAGTATGGGTTCCCCCCAAAATTTATTGTTTTTTTTTCTATTTTTGTGTAAAAATCTTAATGCGGTTTACAGAATACATCTACTTATCAAGTTTCAACAGTATAGATCTTATAGTTTTGGAAAAAAGTGGCTGTGACATACGGACGGACAGACAGACAGACAGACAGACATGACGAATCCATGAGGGTTCCGTTTTGTGCCATTTGGCTACGGATCCCTAAAAATTGTTTGTTTGGAGTAGGTACCTACTATTAGAATTAGAATTTCATTGTTCCGGATTTTTTTGTTTAAAGCAATATATTTCTGGCAACAAATAAGTTGTTTGAATTTAATAGCAAATAATGTTTTTACGTCAAAACATAGGTATATACATTTGTATTAAATTCTCGTAAAAATAGACTAAAATAGTCAATCTTCGTAAATAATCTCTGTAAAATATTTTGGGCGAATCTATAACGTCAATAAGTCTGTGTGTAATAACTAACAACATCTATACAGACGCGCAAAAAACTTTTTGAAAACTGATATCTGCTTGCCGTCCATTGTATGTAATTCCGGTTTTTTGATAGATGGCGCTGGCCATGTTTCTATGTGTGCACACTCAGTGTGCGTATTAGGTTGTGCATGTGTGAGTGAAAACAAGCGAGGTCATTTGCCTATATCTTCGCCTTAAATTTGAATATGTCAAAATCTAAATAATGGAAACACGTTTTTCTGTTAATTGAAAGCGGTAATAAATAAATGGCAGTTCTCTACTGCCTTTAATTTGTTCCGTGAGCCTTTCAGTTGTGCAAACGCTGGAGATTATTCCGTGATTTCGTTTGAGATGCCAGATTGATTTTCAATGAGATGCTTTTATACTTGTGAGGTAAGATCAAGATACGTTGCGATACTTATACTGTTTATAGTTGACGACCTCCGTGGTGTAATGGTCATCACGCTAGTCCACCAATCCGGAGGTTCTGGGTTAGATTCCCAGCCAGGAAAAATTAGAAAATGGCCGTTTTCAAATTATCCTGTGTCTTGGGTGTTTATCTTTATTTTATTTATTTAACTTTATTACAAAAAATGTAACAGGCGGACTTACGGCCTAGGGCCTTTTCTACCAGTCGACCGGCAGGTAGTGCTGATAAAAGTAACATTTTGGACGATACTCATCGTTATTTATTATAAAATATAGTATCGTTGTGTTAGTATCCCTTAATACAAGTTTCAACTTACTTTGGGGCTAGCTCAATCAGTGTGATCTGTCAAAAGAAAAAATTGCTTTCCCATACAAATCAGCGCTCAGCTAAACGAATTTTGTATGGGAGGAGGAACATTTTCATCGAATTTTAATATTTTTTTTTTATAGAAACGGGTATGGACTGAACTTGCTCCAAAAATTAAAGTTAAAAAGTATATCGAAATATGAAAAATAGTTTTTGACCTCCCATACAAATTGACCGATCAGCAGCTGGTCCGAGTTTGTATAGAAAGCAAAATTCATATAATATTAAATATAATATGCTGAATGTCTTTTTTTTATCCAATATTTGTGTCCCATTTGGATTTACTGGTCTTTTCACCCCGTCCTTTAGGAAGTTTGTGTGGGGATACAGATTCAACACCAAAGCTTTTCATGGATAAACCAATGAAAGATATACCCTTGAACCGGTTTCGGCAGAAGGATATAGATTCCTGCAAAAAAAGGAATGATTAAATGGGTTATGAAGTGGGGTTATGATGGATTGACACTGGGCTATTGCAATAGGATATTCAGCACCTGCCATAATCATGATTACTTATGGTACAATCAAATAATATCATTATTAAATCAAATAGTGTCAAAAATCCTAAAACAGTCATAATTACTTAGAAAATAGTAGACATACATACGGAAAACGATCTGTTGAATCTATGATAGAACATAACTCACCGTTGACCCGTCGAGCTCCTTTTCTAGTAATTAAAACTAGAAGCACCTTCGCCCACAGCTATTATTCTTAGTTTATACAAACTTCGATGCTGCGGGAATTCTTTGAACTTATTTCAAGTTGATCGTAGCTTTGTCTTGAACAAAAGATGGAAGGGAATTTTGCGGACCATTTTCTTGTGCAATTTACATAGCCGCTGCGCTAATAATTTAAAATATTTACTTATTTGAAAGTCCCGAAAGAAAATGCACCATTACACATGCCTAAGAGTTGCTACACACTTATTCGTCACAGCCGGGCGGTATAAAATCGATTATGTGTAGATGAATGTTCGGGGGCTTTGTTGTTCGAAAAATACTGCCGAGCCGACAATTCCGACCCAAATAAGTGTGTAGCAACCCTTACGTGAAGCCTCGCATACCTCTAGTACAGAATAAATACTAGAAACTCGTAGCGTCCCCCGCAATATGGCGTCCCCGCACCTATTTTCCCTGCCTTTGTTCTCGGCGGCGTTTGATTGCTTTGAACACTGAAACTCACACGTTGACATGCGCACACGCGTGCGCATGTCAACGTGTGAGCACGAATATAAGTATAGTTTCGTATGTAGTAGTAGTAGGCATTAATATTACTTCGCTTGTATGAAGCGTCATACCTGTGCCTCTAGTTTCAGATAGCTAAGGATTATATAAGAATAATCCTCTGACTGCTCTGGCTAATATATGGCTCTAGTAGTACAGAGAGGGTCGTGCTCCTGCAGTGGATACTAAAAAAGACCTGGATGATGATATAAGAATAAGAAAAAACAATTTTCAATGTCGTATTCTTAGTAGATATTGGGTTGAATCGTCAAAAAGCCTAAAGACTAGGCTTTGCTCTGATTTGTGACTGCTTAGACTAGAAAATTGTAAAAAAAAATAATGTTTTTTTTTTTATTTTTGTTATATAGAGAATTATTAGCAATACATATAGATGTGCCTACGAAAGCCCCTTACATTTTCAAAGAGTAGCAATAAAAACATCTTTTCGATGTCTGTAAATCTGTTTTTGTGCATCTTTGTATAGATAATGGAAGGTCATTGTATAGATACCAAAAAGATGTTCCTGTATATTAATTCAAAGGAAATAATTACTTGGTGGAAAGTTTATATAAGGTCTCGTGTTAGCACTGAAGTTCAGCTAAGTTAAAGCAAGAATAATGGCTTGAACTGCGGACTTTAGTTTAGTTTAGTTCTTGTAATTACTTGAAAAAATTTGTATTAGCTTAGGAAGCTATTATTACATACACTAGATTCAATTCTTTATGGATTTAACTATTATATTTGACTACTATACCCCTACGTACATGTGCGGCCGCGTGCGCCGTGCAGTGTGTTCGCCTGCTCTATCCCCTCGACAAGGCGAGAACGGGGAAGCGGTGCGGGGACGGCGAACGGGGACGCATATTGCGCGTACCTCAGGAGATTCCGTTCTGTATACTCTTACTGTATTCTGTGAGGTAGGTATGTCTTTTTAGGGATAAATAAAGTAGTATAAAAGGTTCGAAAAGGAACACCAGTAACAGATTGAATGTAGACAATATGCTCCCGGACAAACCTTCGTGGTTTATGGGTGCATATAATTGTAATTATTGTTATTTTTGGTTATATCCAAAATAATAAATGAAAAAAAAAGAAAAAAAAAACCTTGTCAAATCACCTAGGTTAGGTAGCGGACCCCAGGCTCTAAAGCTTTAACGCTAAGGATGCAACCGGAAATTCACTCGGATGATGATAATTAAATAAATAAATAAATATATAGGGACAAATCACACTGATTAAACTAGCCCCAAAGTAAGTTTTAAACTGGTGTTATGGGATACTAACTTAACGATACTATATTTTATGATAAATACATATATGTATAGATAAACACCCAAGACCCAGGACAATTTGAAAAAGGCCATTTTCCAACTTGCCCTGGCTGGGGAATGAACCCAGAACCTCCGGATTAGCGGTCTAGCGTGTTAACCTAATGGTTAACATAACTCCGTAACGTTTGACGACCTCCGTGGCGTAATCGCCACGGAGGTCGTCAAACGTTACGGAGGTATAGTTCGAAAAGAAACACGAAATACTATTTAATTTACTATCCGATTTGACCTTAGCTTTCAGTATAGCAGTAAAAGTATCCAGATATAGTAACAGATACATATCAACTATTTCCAGTGATAGAAATCGAAAGTGAACGCAAATAGACCACTACAGGCGTCTTAAAATAGACAGTGCTGAATGAGTAATCAGTAGATAAAGATGGAATGGAATCCATGCGAAGGTCGCACTAGTATAGGAAAGTTTATTGATGTTTGTTTGTTCCTGATGATACTTTTTCACATCACGTTTACTGTTACCCATAGGGGTCATAATCATCTTAGGTCTTTTTTTGTTCTCCATTACAGGGGCACGACCCTTTCTGTGCTACTTAGAGCTATATATTAGACAGAGCAGTCAATAGGCAGAGACTATGGATCTCCACTTGCTACGATCCTTGCAAACTTCTTTCGCTTCCTCAAGTCAACACTAATTATTCTTTTCATTCAAGTAATGATTACATATGACATTATTTATAGTGAACACGTTGAAGGATAACTACACATTTAATATACCATTGACTTTTAATTTAGGCTCCATAAATGTTTTTCTATACAGGGTTACTTTTCAAACACGGGCAACGCTACTTTCCATAAAAACAATTATCGAAAATTGATAATCGTTCTCCCATACGAAATCCATTTGGCTGAGTGAAGAAGTATCCCTATAGGATGAGGGTAGATCTATCAGAAAATCTTGTCATAGAAAGTGCTTGTATGTTTGAAATATTAACATATCCACTTTATCGGCGTATTCATGCATGCAAAGGAGTGAAGTGTCGTGTGCCCGCGGCAACTTGACGCTCGCATTCAATATTCACGAACAACTTGTAGGGTTTTATGGAAAGAACTTGCAAATTGAAATAAACTTAGTTTTGATCAGACTTCTCCTCCAAACAAAAATCGTAATGGACTAATAGATATAAATCAAGGAACTTGTGTGCCACCCGTGCGGTTCCGGGTTAGAATAGGACCACTCCATCTGTTCCTGTGGATGTCGTAAGAAGCGACTAAAGGACTAAGCACAATCATCTCGTGCTACATTTGCTTAGGGGTTAACGTCGGGCGGCGGCCGGTTGTAAAACTTTTCGCACAAATACATTCCCAAAGAGGGTTGAAGTCAGGCAGGCGGCCGGTCGTTAAACTATAGCCAAATCAATCAAGTGTTCCGGCTATTTCTTCTCCATTTCGCAAGGTCTTTGGCATCCTTGGGTGACCATTGACATGCATGTTA
This sequence comes from Acrobasis repandana, assembly GCA_963576875.1. Taxonomy (NCBI): domain Eukaryota; kingdom Metazoa; phylum Arthropoda; class Insecta; order Lepidoptera; family Pyralidae; genus Acrobasis; species Acrobasis repandana. The sequence continues at coordinate 10,606,747 of OY756233.1, read as the reverse complement.
TATTTGGAGAAGAAAAAGTGGGAAAGCTCACCCCGGGCTCCGAAGCACAGCTGGGGATGCAACCGGGAACGCGCTTAGACGAAGAAGAAGGAACTTGTGTCCCAATTTTTGTCAAAATCGGACGATTGCGACCTGTTACTGAGCCTGCCTATTCTCATATATAAAGCTTGTTGCGGTAATTACTTCTCACATTTACCATTGACGAAGCTTGTTGTACATTATATTTGCTAACTGTGAAAATGTTGACGAAGTAATACGCATGATGACTGAAAAAATATTTTTGACCCATCGGTTAGATTATTAAAAAATATTGTACACATATTTTTTCTTTTCTCTGAGAAACAATAAATAACGAACATACAGCGCATTTAAATTTCCCATGACGTCAAGCTTTCGTACGATTTTTACACATCGGTGACGTCACACTTCGTTATATACACGTCATACTTTGTATCTTTATGAATTTTAACTTTTTTGATAAACTGAAAAATACGGTACATTATTTTTGGATAATCTAACTAACGGACTAATTAGAATAATACTTTTCTGACCCAGTCATCATCCCTTTTGCGAATTATTCAATGTGAGTGAATACATAATTGTAGAAATAAATATTGAATCAAATGCCAACAATGGGTTTATTTTATTTATTGACGTGACAACGTCTTAAATTAGGTTGCGGCTGGGAGTCACTTATGAAAAAGTGTAACGCTCGGTAACGTTACGATGAGTCACCGAACGAGAGAGAGGCCCGCCGAATGCCTTGCGTCTCTCTCCCACTCAACTATGATCGGTCTGCCGCCGTTGTCACGTAAAATCTTCGCCCGTAAAACCGACTTTACAGGCAACCATTTTTTTTAATTTAATTTTTATTGAGCCAAAAGCTACAATAGGTAGACTTAATGCTAAAGCATTCTCTCCCTGTCAACCTTTATGAGTGCTGTTTACGTGGGCTGAAAGTGAATCAAATAGGTTAGTACATAACCTTTTTTCAGTTTTCGCCGCAGTTAGGTAAACATACACAAGTAGATGGACCAACGAACTGCATTCGTACTAAATCTCTTCACAATACCGAATTCAATAGAGCTGCCGGAACGTCCGGTTGCAAATCCGGTAATTTCCGGTTCAGCGGGCAGTTGTCAAAAGTAGCCGTAGCTTCCGGGGTGCATGTAGTTTATGTACAGTATAAGTGAAAAATAAAGGGAAAACGCCAAAAGCATTAAATAAGAGTAAATTGGATAGTGAATGCCGAAAAACAAAAGTTCGTTTAATAGGGCAATATAAGAGTCTTTGCCGTGCTAAATATGAAGTTCAAAATATACTTACATGCTGTCACGTTTTTATCCCTAATTGGGCTCTGTGTATCCTAAGAGGGTTGACGTCAGTCAGGCGGCCGCCGGTGGTAAAAGTATAGCCATTTCTTTTCCAACGCAAGGTCTTTGGCATCCTTGGGTGACCATTGACATGCATGTAATATTTGGAGAAGAAAAAGCGGGAAAGCGTACCCCGGGCTCCAAAGCAGCACAGCTGAGGATGCAACCAGGAACACGCTTGGATGAAGAAGAAGAAGGATAGACAGAGCCCAGAGTCGCAAGACTCAAGGGCCACTTTTAGCGTGATGATGGGTGAGAAGGTGGAAAAAGGAATCAAAATAGTAATGGGTTGCTAGCCGCAATGGGTTCTGGGTGATCTGCGCGGGAAGAGAAGCAGCTGGTACATTGTAAGTTTTTTCTTTTCTCCCAGACCAGCATTATATAAAAGTAAATTTATTATAAATTGAAGAAATTTCGACGTAATGTTGTTCAAATGAAGGCTAACCTATTCCATCACAACATTTTGTCAAAATATTTTACTGTAATATTTTATCGCCAATGATTGCTGTGGTCTAGTGGTCATTATGCCAGTCTGTCACACCGGAGGTCCCGAGTTCGGTCAGGTCGAGATGGAAAATGATCTTTTTCAGATTGGTCTGGGTCTTGTATGTTTATCTATATATGTATTTGTAATAAAATATAGTAGTATCGTTGAGTTAGTATCCTATAACACAAGACTCGAACTAACTTTGGGGCTAGCTCAATCTGTGTGATTTGTCCGAATATATTTATTTATTTATCGCTGTTTAAATTTTGTAATTCATCATTCTTTTTTTTTTCAAACAGCTGTATTTTTGAGTTTATCCCGTGTGGTTCCAGGTTAGAATAGGACCACTCCATTTCTTCCTGGGGATGTCGTAAGAGGCGACTAAAGGACTAAGCACAAACATCTCGTGCTACAATAGCATTCCCAAGGAGGGTTAACGTCAGGCGGCGGTCGGTTGTAAAACTTTTCGCACTAATACATTCTCAAAGAGGGTTGACGTCAGGCATGCGGCCGATTGTAAAACTGTAGCCAAATCATTGAAAGTGTTCCGGCTATTTCTTCTCCATTTTACAAGGTCTTTGGCATCCTTGGGTGACCATTGACATGCATATTATATTTGGAGAAGAAAAAGCGGGAAAGCGCACCCTAGGCTCCGAAGCAGCACAGCTAAGGATGCAACCGGTAATGCGCTTAGACGAAGAAGAAGCTGTATTTTTGAGTTAGTATTGCATGGTCGCAAACGCACATAGAGTTTATCCAATACTTCCATATTTTTAGTATAAAATTTGATGAAATACATTCAAAATTCCGCAACAATACAACAGGTTACAGTGTGTGTAAATCACTTAACAATTTTGTTATGAAGGTAATAAGCGCTAAAACTTGCTACGTAGAAAAAGTAGTAACCATAATTCAAGTCTTTTGATAAAGAAATATGACTATCCAACATTCCCAACAAAATCCACACCTTTTCTTACAAAGAAAACCTTTTTCAGGAATGCATTGACAAGTCTGTAATAGAGTTTTCCCGACCCCAGAGAAACAATATCATAACACCTAGAGCAAATAACTCCGTCTTTGGAAGGCTCACATTCTTTTCACGTTCGACATAGTATAGGGTAGTGCTACACTATCACCATAGGTCCTATTTTTATCTGAAAAAGTTTGCACCATCTTATTTATAACCTGTCCCAAATATCTATTATATCTATTATCTATCTATAATTTAAGAACTGTGTTCTTGTCGGTGGAGTAGTTTCCATGTCTCCCTCTCTTGAGCCATCCTTTTGACCTCCCTATACGACACTATAAAATTATTATATTCCCCCTAAAAATTGTCTCTCTATTCAAATCGAAGCGAGACCAGGCCACCACAAAAGTATGATTTAAAACAATCATAATATTATGGTTAACTTAAAAACTACGAAACGGATTTCAATTCAAATTATACTAAGTAGGTATACTATACTTATACATTGTCAGATAGATATTTACAGACAGATCATTTCGGGTTTTTCGGCTCTACGCAGATAGAGCCTAGCCGCAATGGTCACTTTTATAGTGATGGTGGGCGAGAATCAAAACAGTGATGGGTTGCAAACCGCATCGCCTATTACATGATCGCATTTTTGCCCATTCCCTCGACCTGCTTTTACGATAAGCGCGGGAAGAGAAGCTGGTACATTCTAAGTTTTTTTCTTTTCTCAGACTAAATAGCATGGAAGAGTAAACAATACATATATGCGCGCAGCCGGGGCGTGCCACTAGTGCCTCATAAAACAAACTAAAATTATTTTTGACACTTTGGCTTTTGGGAAACGATGACGACGACACATGACTCTAATGAAAAAAATCACTTTAGAACCAAATATTTCACACGGATCCCTAAATCGAAAAATGGTGTTCACAAACTCACAACATTTTTCAACGACACCCCAAACCAAGATTTTTTAAAGATTTTATTGTACCACTTTGTCGGCATCACTACATAGTACTCGTATAAAACAAAGTCGCTTCCCGCTGTCTGTCTGTCCCTATGTATGCTTAGATCTTTAAAACTACGCAACGGATTTTGATGCGGTTTTTTTAATAGATAGAGTGATTCATGGGGAAGGTTTATGTGTATAAAACATACCCGTGCAAAGCTGTGGCGGGCCGCTAGTGATAAATAATATACATACATACATGCCAAATAACAGCTTTCTAGTATTAATATTATTTAAGTAAAACTACAGAATAGATACTAATACTCCGTACAGAAGTCTCACTCAGCAAAGAAATTCAAAGAAATATCTACTCAATGTGGCTAGCAATATGGTTTAATTTAGCTCACGTCAGAACTCAGCACCTTTTTGTATAGATACCTAGACATCCATTACAAGCCAATTTCATCCTTATGACTCTGGACAAACGATTCGTATAACTGAATTTACCACTCCGAGGGGCCGCCTGCGCGCATAGTAATAATGTAGGTACATTTTCGATACCTAAACGGGGAGTGACACAGGCCTGGTAAAACCGCGGACAGACATGGTGAAACTTTATGGTTTCCTTGTTTACTACGGAACCCTAAAAACGTTATAAAGGTTTAATTGTCCTACAATAGCTTACGTAACCTAGCAGTATGGATAGCTAGCGACACGGAAAGGCGCTAGTTTCCGGGCAGGTAACTTTCTTGAACGTACGTGATGCAGAAAAGGGATGGCGGACTCCGAGCAGAAGTCAACCCCTTGTTTCGCTTTTTCGGTGTTTGGCTTCATTCGTCTGACCCGCAATGTTTACTTGAATGACTTCTGACTGATTTCAAAGCAATGTCAAGAGTTTACATTCTATTGGAATAATATTTTTTTAAAACAAAAAAAAGCGGCCAAGTGCGAGTCGGACTCGCTCATGAAGGGTTCCGAAGCAGCAACATAATATAAATTTTTTAAAGGTAAATTGCGGTTTACGATTTATGACGTATTAAAAAAAACTACTTACTAGATCTCGTTCAAACCAATTTTCGGTGGAAGTTTGCATGGTAATGTACATCATATATTTTTTTTAGTTTTATCATTCTCTTGTTTTAGAAGTAACAGGAAGGGGGACACACATTTTACCATTTTTTTTTTTTATTAGAAATTTGAGTGCGTTTGACCTCTATCTAGCCTGATGGGAAGCTAAGATGAGGTCTAAGGTGTATCAAGCAGACTCAAAAAAATGCCTGTTCACTCTTGCCTTGAAAATCCCTAAATTATATGTATGGGGAAACATCGACGCAGGGAGGGAATTCCACACCTTAGCGGTTCGCACAATGAAGGAGGAGGCGAATCGAGAGGTACGATGAGGAGGAATATCGACCACAAATGGGTGGAATCCCTGTCCACGTCGTGTTGTCCGATGGTGGAATGGTGCAGGGGGAATTTAATTATGTAATTTCTGCGCACACTCCCCGAAGTGCAGCCTGTAGAAGACAAACAGACTTGCTAATAGTCGGCGATGTTCGAGGCTCTGGAGCCGTCCTGCCGTAAGCAACTCATCACCAACGAGTCTTCTGGCACGCCTGTCGATAGCTTCCAGGGCTTCGAGCTGATAGCGGGCAGATCCATCCCATAGGTGGGAGCAATACTCCATACATGAGCGGACTTGAGCTGTGTAAAGGTTCAACAGTTGGTCAGGGGTAAAATACCGTTGGACCTTGGAGAGGATGCCCAGTTTTTTAGAAGCCGTCTTAGCCCTGGACTCAATATAGCTACCGAAGTTAAGATTTGATGAGATATCCATACCAAGAAGTTCGAGATGACGGGTGACAGGAACAGGCACACCCCGAAACTTTGGAAGTGTCTCTCGCGCAAACTATTCAGTTTAGAAAAAAATGATATTAGAAACCTCAATCTCATTTTTGAAGACCTATCCATATATTTCCCACACGGATGGGTTTGATGAAAAAAATATTTTTGAGTGTCAGTTCTAAGTATGGGGAACCCCCAAAATTTATTGTTTTTTTTTCTATGTTTTTGTGAAAATCTTAATGCGGTTCACAGAATACATCTACGTACCAAGTTTCAACAGTATAGTTCTTATAGTTTCTGAAAAAAGTGCCTGTGACACACGGACGGACAGACAGACAGACAGACATGACGAAACGAAATCGAATAAGGGTTCCGTTTTTTTATCATTTGGCTACGGAACCCTAAAAACGACATCAATTTACACTCATAACCGGTCTAATGCGAGTCCGACTCAGACATGAAGGATATTGCATTTTATTTTAGCATTAAGTCCGCCATTGTTAAAAGTGTATTTTCACTTTGGACAATAAAGTTTGATAAATAAATAAAATATAATATTGTACCTCCGTACAATGTTTTAAAACGCTGAAAAAAAAAACCTTTTTTGAATGTCGATCCCCTTTAATTTTTACTTTATCTTATTTTTTTATTTGTTGTTATAGCGGCCACAGTAATACATAATCGGTGAAAATGTTGTCTAGCTATTACGGCTTAAGAGATAGAACCCTGTGACAGACTGACGAACAGACAGCTGAGTCTCAGTAATAGGGTCCCGTTGGCACCCTTTGGACATGGAACTCTAAAAAGGGTCAACTTAGTAGAAGTCCTAAAAAAAAATAATTCTCCTAGTCCTAAAATCTTTCATATTTCGCTTTTGCTACTTAATCATAAACGGTTTAGGGACACCTAACCAAATACATTTAAAGTAACAATGGTTTTACTTGTACATTTTTATTTATTTATTAAAAAAACTTTATTGTATATATAAGACACAGCAATTACACATAGTTTCATACACAATGGTACAAAAGGTGGACTTATCCCGGAAGGGATGTCTTCCAGTCGACCAGTTAGTTGGACAGAGGACAGTTATAACATTCATAGGAAAGCAGAAGTATCGTACATAAGAACAGAATACAATAAGAAAAAAAGTACACACATAAGTATTTCGACTTCTTTAATACATTCATCATCATCCGAGCGTATTCCCGGTTGCATCGTCAGCGGTTACGCTTCAGAGCCCGGGGTCCGCTACCTAACCTAGGTGATTTGACGAGGTTACTGTTTTTACACAGAGCGACTGCCGTCTGACCTCCGCAACCCAAAGGGTAGACCAGAGCCAATCCTAGGATAGGTACAAACGCTAGATGGCGTTCGGGACCAACAGCTTTACGTGCCTTCCGAAGCACGGAACCATTTTTTTTTCGGATAATCAGGTGATTCAAGCCTGCAATATCCTAACCAAACTGGAAACAACTTTTCACAAAGTATGCTTCCCAGTGGGAAGTGAACCCATGGCCTCCGGATCACAAGGCAGATGCCTTGACCACTGGACCACGGCGGCAGTCATTGTTAAGATATATTTATTTAAGCTATTATTTAGCGTGTGACAAGAGATAAGTAGGTAAGTTAATAGGGTAAGTAGTGTTTCAATACTGTTGTTCTTTAAAAAAGCTATTCATTTAAGTCGTTTATGGAATTTGCATGTATTCATTAAATTTATAAGTGGTCCGAGTAAGTGTAAGAGCTTTTCAAAGCTCGAAGTTTGTTCGCCACGCTAAAGAAATTTCTGGAATAAATTACAACTTTAAAATAGCTAGTCCGGCGTTTTACATAACAAGACACTATTACTATGTAAAATGTCGATCTACGAGGTGAAACTTGCTAAGTGATTTACTACTTTGACTCAACTGTTTTCAGCAATAGAATTACTATTTAAGAGGAAACACTAAGATTGAGAGAATGAAAAAATAGGTGTTTTTAAAATCTATTTATGTCGCGCTGTGCCCGAACAACAATCTAAGGATAGAGACAAATTGCAGCTCGGACCGAAAATACCTATTAAATGTACACAACATCAACGTTTCGTAATCATAATCACTTGATTTCTCCTCCAAAACATAACCGATTTAGTTTCATTTTTCATTAAAAACTGAAGAAAAGCTTGTGTGTTCTTATGTTTTCTTTTATTTAATAATATTATCTTGTCAAATTTGTTTGCTAGATGTTTGAACATTGTGGAAAATCTTACCAATATTTTATGAAGGTCCGCATCTCAATTAATAGTTCGTATCTCATTTAATAATATAATTATGAAAAAGTAACGAATACACAGGAACATACCAATAGATCCATAATTTTTTTTGGAAAAAAATCATTGCTCTACTGGTACTTTTATTTTTATTTATTTAATACTCTTTATTGTTCTAAAGTAAAACATACTTTTAACAAATGGCGGACTTAATGCTAAGAGCATTTTCTCCCAGTCAACCATCAGGATAAACAAAAAAGTAATTTGTTCGGCGCAAACAGAAAAATTAAACAATTATGACTACCGATTCAATAAATACTTCATATAACATATTAAGAACATATACATAAAACATTACATTACTACATACTATATATCAGAATAAATATATACTTATACAATACGTACCATTATATTATACCTACATATATAATTACATGTATAATAAGTTTTGAGAACTGAATGATGATGACTTTACGGAAGAAGGGAGTTTAAAAGATGAGCGTGAACTTTCCTTTTAAAAGAAAATTTGGTAGAAATTTCTCTGATGTCAACGGGTAAAGCATTCCGTGCCGTGAAGCTTGGAGAGAAAAGAAGTTAGACATAACATTTGTCCGGAAAAGAGGGATAAAGAGTTGACGTGTCGCATTAAAACGTAGTTGTCGATCATGAGTGTCTGAAAGATAATTGAATTTACATTTTAAATATTCAGGAAAGACAGAATTTGTAAGAATAGAGAAAAGGGTACACAGTAACCGAAGTTCCCTGCGTTGACGGATAGGAAGCCAATAAAGCTCTGAACGATAAGAGGGCACATGATCATATTTACGAAGACAGAAGATAAAACGAATACAAATATTAAGAATTCGATCAAGTTTATAACAAGATCTACATTTAGGTCAGAATAACACACATCAGCATAGTCAAAGAGAGGAAAAATTAAGGACTGAACAAGTAAGATCTTTGTTTTGACAGGAAGAAAATTTCTAAGACGGTTTAATTGTTGGAGGCTTACGGTGATGGATCGACTAATTGCAGCTATGCGAGTGGTACTATCCCACGAGAAATCCGGGTGTCACGCTTGTATGAAAATACGGCCCATCGATATCCTCTTAACATTTTCTGAGAATTGCTCTGAATAAAGAAACAATACAATAACGTCTTACTTTTTTGTCTGTTTTTGGCATATTATATATAATTATATATACTTGTAGTTATCAATATTATTCCCATCTATGCTCTCTTTCTTCCATGCTGTGTGGAAGATAAGAAGAATAAAGTAGCTGCTTCTCTTTCCGCGAAGGTCGCTAAAAGCCTATCATGGGCAAGAATTAAAGGAATGATGCGGCTAGCTAGGATTTATGCCACAGATTGGATAAACCGATTTGATTCAGTTGTTTTTTTAAAGCTAACTTCGTCAAAAGTGTTTTTAGATATGATTCCAGAAAAACTTAAAGGGGTTTTGTTTATCTATTTCTATTATTTAAATTCGATATGATCCCTTACACAGTTCTTTTACTTTGACTTGATTTTGGCTGGTTAGGTTTAGCTATTTAGTTGTTATAATATTGATAACAAAGCTTTGTATATATTTTACACCGTTTCATAATTTGAGTGCATTGTCACACCGTCACACCGGTCGGCGCGGCTGAATTATGAACGTGTGACAGAATCCACTAACCACGCGGCTACGTCACGGCCTACGCACTGTACACTTGCAAGCGCAGCGTTTTAGGGTTGTGTTGTTTTGTGACACAGCACTTTCTTATGCTGCTATCCTTTCCTTTTCTGTGGCTCAGAAGCATCATTTGCTAGAGAGAGAGAGCGACGGAACGCTGCAGCACGGCCGGTGCTGAAAGGTGCTGAAGCGTTCCGTCGCTTTAGCAAATAACTTAAACTCTCGATATAGGATACCATGCTGCTAGGAAAGGTATTAGGTATAAGGTATCAATTTATCATCATCCGAGCGTATTCCCGGTTGCATACTCAGTGGTAACGTTTCAGAGCCCGAGATCCGCTACCTAACCTAGGTGATTTGAGGAGGTTACTGGTTTTTACACCGAGTGAATGCCGTCTGACCTCCGCTACCCAAATGGTAGACTAGAACCAATCCTAGGATAGGTTTAAGCAACGCTAGATGGAGTTCGGGACCCACAGCTTTGCGTGCCTTCCGAAGTACAGCATCTTTCTTTTCGGATCATCAGGTGATTCAAGCCTGCAATATCCTAACTTTTCACAAAGTATGCTTCCCAGTGAGATTTGAACCCACGACCTCCGGATCACCACGCAAACGCCTTGAAAACTGTACCATAAAGGCAGTCGAGTCAGTTAGGTAACAATTGCTGCTATTATTACGTTTTCTATTACAGATTTTTTTATATTTATACAGGATGGTCTTGAACCTCCTAGCTTAATTCAAGGAATTACTCTTTAAGCGAAATAAAAACAAATATTCTGTCATTATGTACCTTGTTTCGTAATAAAAACCAAAGATATCAGTCGACAAATGCAATGCTGGTCTGGGAGAAAAGAAAAAACATAGAATGTACCAGCTGCTTCTCTTCCCGTGCAGATCGTAAAAGCCGATCGAGGGAATGGGCGAGAATCTGAATCATATGAAAAGGCGATGCGGTTAGCAACCCATCACTATTATGATTTCCCTTTTCCACCTTCATGCCCACCATTACGATAAAAGTGGCCTGGGCTTTGCCGCCCTTGGCTCTGTCTACCCCGTTAGGGATAAAGACGTGATAGTGTATATATGTATGTATATAAATGCAAACATAAAATCTCCTATTTGAATATCACCGTCCGCTACCGGGCTCGTAACGGGCGGCGGCCGGCGAGCGGGGAGGGTAACGGCCGCGTGTATCACTATACACGCGGCCGTTATTAAGTCAATAGGTTTAGTCATTTGTTACCTAGTTTGATTAATCAAAAATCGCGATCAACTAAATAATTAAAGTAATCAAGTATTTTTTTATAAAACCGGTTAAATAATGCGACCTGTAGGTCACAACAGACACACCTACTTATAGCTACACGGCCAATTTCGAAACTGCGACGCTTCGCTTGCTTCGCTTGCTCGGACAATTAAATAAACGCACGTCAGTGCGTATGAAACCGCTCAATATTTTATAGCAGCGACCAGCCGTTACAAATTCATGCGGACATCGTCATTGTGAAACTCGTTACTGACTGCTGAATACGGAATTACGAAGTTAGTTCATTAGGGGGTGTCCACACGAGACGGTGGACGAGATGTACTAGTATCAGGACCCTTGCTTCAAAAGCGGGACTACAGACGTCACTTAATAATAGTACGTTCCTGAAGTTCGAAAGTCCACTTATAAACCTACGAAATAACAAATTCGAAAATCCATTTACACCTAATAAATTTTTGTCTGAAGACTTTTGTATGAAATTTAAAGGGAACCTTGTCACACAAGAGATTTCGTATTATCTTTATTTTTTCCAATGTCACAAACTCATTATCCTGAAAATCTTTACCGATGATGAACGAAAAAGCCTCACATTCTTCACGTATTCTATTTCAACGAACGCACACAAAAGTGCTAAAAATGATAACGTGATAGATGCAGTATTTTCAGATCCGGCTTTTCATTATTGAGTAAGGTTTTTCTTTAAGGGTTCAATTCAATGCCTTTCTACATTTAAGAGTCACAGACAGAGATGCACATAATAACGACATAGTAGTTTGCCATTGCCTTGTCCATAAATAAAATAAAATGAAAAAGCCTGTTGATTCTAGTGACTAATTAGTCAATTTATCAATCACAATTACAATTAGGTACATGCGAATTATTTTTTAAAACACAAAATAAGAGCAGCAAATATTATGTACATTTTAAAATAATAATTTAGTGAAGAAAATATAATAATGAAAAGTGAGTGAAAAAAAATATAATTCTGAAGTACAAAAACATGTCGTTCTTATTCCATACAAACGTTTTAATTATTGTATTGCCTTCACTTTTTCAAATGTAAAAAACCGGCCAAGTGTGAGTTTTACTCGCGCACCGAGAGTTCCGTACAAACCTGTAGGTATATAAGTAAGTTTAAAATAATTAAAAATATTTTTATTATATGACGTAAATAAAATTTATACTTTTTGCCATTTTACCTTTATCTGTGCTATAAGACGTTGCTTCGTACCAAATTTTAAGATTGTGAGTTCACGGGAAGTACCCTGAAGCTTTTGATTCCCTTGCGAGTGTCGAAAATTTGCGGCACAAACGGCTGTATCTTTTGATTGCGTTGGCTTGGAAGTTTGATTTTTTCACAGCTCCAAGGGACAGTAAACTTGAGTATTTGGTACGAATTTCAGCTTGATACCTTCACGAGTTCCCGAGAAAAAGGGTATTGCAAGGTATTTGGCATCCTTGGGTGACCATTGACATTCATGTAATATGTGGAGAAGAAAAAGCGGGAAAGCGCACCCCAGCTGAGGATGCAACCGGGAACGTGCTTAGACGAAGAAGAAGACAAGTTCACAATATTTTTAAAAGACCTATTCAACGACACTCCACAACATGCACACAGAAGACAAAAAGAGTGTTATCCACTTTACATGTATGGAAGTTACCACTTTCTCGGGGTAATAAATATACATACCCATGCCAAATTACAGCTTTCTAGTACTAATAGTCTTTGAGTAAAACCGCGGATAGACAGACAGACATGCCGAAATTATAAGGGTTCTTTTTTTACGACTGGACCCTAAAAGAAAGGATTTTTGCACTTTAGCAACTTGTTGATGTCCATGCAATTTTGGGTACCATAAAAAAGCATGTTCACTCTGTCCATCCAAATTTAAACCCATTCGATATAATATCGCTCGATATCACGTTCCATTCTACACGAACATAACATGTGAACTGCAGCGTTGCGCGTTTCCTCTCCGACGAGCACGATCAAAAGATCGCAGAAGATGATGGCACAAATATTTATGCTTCAAGCCTTCGCTTAAATTTTCACTTACAAAATATACCCTATTGTTTGAGGAGTAAGGTTTGTTGTTTTCCTGACGGTATTTGCTATTTTCGCATTTAGCAAAATTGACTTGGTACTGTCTTACTCGCAAGGTTTTATCCGTAAAATATTATTATCGTCTTAAGTGAATATGTTACAGTCAAAACTCAAAACCGGTCAAAACACTTTTGACTGCAAAAATCAGGCAAAAGTGGTTTTGACCGCTGCTCTTAGTCAAAAACAGTTTTGACTGATTTTTGCAGTCAACTGTGAAACATTTATTCCATGTTTTCATGCACATTCAATTGTGAAACTTAAATCTAGTTCACAAAATGCAAATGAGACCCTAGTAGGGCACTACATTCTAATGAACAATATGTAGGTACTTATTGGTAAAAAGTAACCACGTCCTGACTTACCTACCAAATTTCATGAAATTGCTAATAAAGAGAGAGTCGAATAATTTTCTTCAAGACGAATCACACGAGCCCAACCTCGGTGGGATTAATGTTTTATCACAGAGATGCCGTGGCCACATTCCGGCTTCATCATGAGATCAGGTCATTGGTACCATAATATTGCTTTGTCACCCAACTTACATATGTATGTCAAGTTTCAGCTCAATCGAATAATGGGAAGTGGATCTACGAGTAATTTACAAGTTATGATTACAGATACAGACAACGGGCTAGGTGCAACTAAATAAAATATTATTGTATAAGTTTTCACTTAGACTGATAGACGTTGCATAAGATAACGAACTCTAAGGGCTAGTATTTGGCACAACAACACAAAATAATCAACTTAAAACAAGGAAAAGGAATGTCACTCCAGAGAAAACACTGTGCAATAAAAGAGTTTGTGCGATATCGTATTAGAGGAATACTTTAATTTTATAGTTTATCATAGTGGCTACAAAATGGACATTTACTTGAATATTAAAATTAGGTCTATGACGACCTTGTGGCGTTAGTTAACACGCTAGTCCGCCACTCCGGAGATTCTGGGTTCGGTGCCCAGTCAGGGCACGATAGAAAATGGTCTTTTTAGAATTGTCCTGGTTCTGTGTGCTTTATCTAAATAGATCGTTTTAAGTGAATTTAATTTATAAGTAAGTATAAAATATTAATTCGTACTGTTTGAGAAACCTAACACATAAGGTATGCATAAAAGTAAATATTAAAATAAAAAAAACAGCACTGGATTGTTATGGCAACATCGCCCTCTCGCTCTTGCTCTGCTGTGATTAGTGTTAAGACGTGCTCTGTAATATTTTTCGTATATTCATTATAAATACAGTCCGTAAAATTCAGCCAGTATTTTATTTACTATACACGTACCTTACCGAGGAGCTCTGAGGTGCAATGGGAGAACAAATTACTAGCGCTTTTACAAGTTAAGTAACCACAAGTCTTGTCCGGACTTGGAAAGTGACCACAAGTGGCATAAATATTCTTGGAAAACACGTCGAGCTGTGGGTCCCAGCTGTCATCTAATGATGACATCAATCCCAAAACCATGTGAGATGCCTTTAGGCAGCTTGAAAAATCTGATACCATGATACCATTATAGCCCTCGAAAAATAAATAAGTACTTAAAGAAAGACATAGTTATAATTTATTTCAAATTACCATAAAAAAGTAAAATTGTTCGTCTATTATATTTCTGCTTTACAAACCTCTCCCTTGAGATTCAGATGTGAAGTGCACGGTTTCCATTGTGATATTGCTCGCTTTAAGTAAATTGGTTCCCAATTCTGCAGCTTCTCGAGGTAAGCGTCCTTTCAGATAAAATCTATCTGAGAGACCAGCTTGGCTGCATTTCTTGGGATTCCCATTAATTCCTGAGCGACAGAGAAAGTTGCAGACTTTGATTGAGTATTTTGTTATTCAAAACTTTTTTGTCACTGAAAAACTTTTTTGCTTTTTACAAACTCTATTTTATTTTGGTGCTGGACAATAAGGAATATGCATGTTATACCAATCCGACTCATATTTTTATTTTACAATTTCTTTTAATACGTTACCACGCCTAGTTCATTATTTTTCTTACTGACTCTTATTTGGATTAGAAATAAATTATTGAAAATATGCAAATATTGCGCGGGAACTTTTGACAAACAAAAGGGAAATGACAACAAAGTTCATAAAAAGGAAATGACAGGTTTGGGTGCGTTCGGTAGAACTGTCCGTCCATGTAGTTTGACTATCGATGACATTCGAAATGTATGTACTTTTATATAGAAGTTTAACAAACATCACTGGCTGATAACATCGAAAGTACCCAAAAAAGAAAAACATGCGTTGACAGCTTCTGTCTCTAGCGGATATTGCAGACGTTGACGTCATATTTTAAAATGGTGTGTTTTAGTTGTTATAATCTACTTGCTATTTTTAATATTTATTTTCTACACCATATACATGTTTTTCGGCACTGATTTATTTTTTGCGGCTATTTCTCGACGAGGACTATCGATTAAAAATATAAAAAAAAAAATGCATACTCTCTATTGCCATTTCTTCTCGAGTCAAAAAGCTATTAATTTAATTATATCAAACTTGACTGAAATTCGTCCATATTGAGTTTCGTGAGTCTTTCTTACTAGGTGTCCATAAGTTTCTGGACTTAGATTGCTATTTCATTCAGCTAGCGTTCACTTTGCGTATCTTACGTACGTTTTACTTACGTGTTTACGCAATTTTCTGTAAGACACATAAGTACATACATACTATCACGCCTCTTTCGCACAGGGGTAGGTACAGACTATGGACCTCCACTTGCTACGATCAGCTGACAGACCTCTTTCGCTTCATCTACATTTATCAACCTCTTCATACATTCCCTTCGGTCACGGGTACTTCTTACCTCTCATGTAAGACACCTTCCTACATAAAGTACTTTTTACTACAGTAAATTAACGAATTTCAATCAAGTTTGATATAATTGAATTAATAGCCTAAAAAAAGTGACGATATATATATATATATATATATATATATATATATATATATATATATATACATAGAATAAAATGAAAAATACTCTGAAGACAAGCTATTTAAAATATAATTTAGTTTTTTTTTTCAATTGAAGATTCATGAAGCAATTGTGAAATTGCTAAATTATTTGAGTTTTGGGAACTTCAAATGACACATCATAATGAAAATAAAAAACTGCGCTCTTATAAATGTAGTTCTGTATTAAAAAGAAACAAAGTTATATTTTAAAGGGTTTGGGGTTCCGTACCCAAAGGGTGCAAACGGGACCCTATTACTGAGACTCCGCTGTCTGTCCGTCTGTCCGTCTGTCCGTCTGTCCGTCTGTCCGTCTGTCCGTCTGTTCGTCTGTCCGTCTGTCCGTCTGTCCGTCTGTCCGTCTGTCCGTCTGTCCGTCTGTCCGTCTGTCCGTCTGTCCGTCTGTCCGTCTGTCCGTCTGTCCGTCTGTCCGTCTGTCCGTCTGTCCGTCTGTCCGTCTGTCCGTCTGTCCGTCTGTCCGTCTGTCCGTCTGTCCGTCTGTCCGTCTGTCCGTCTGTCCGTCTGTCCGTCTGTCCGTCTGTCCGTCTGTCCGTCTGTCCGTCTGTCCGTCTGTCCGTCTGTCCGTCTGTCCGTCTGTCCGTCTGTCCGTCTGTCCGTCTGTCCGTCTGTCCGTCTGTCCGTCTGTCCGTCTGTCCGTCTGTCCGTCTGTCCGTCTGTCCGTCTGTCCGTCTGTCCGTCTGTCCGTCTGTCCGTCTGTCCGTCTGTCCGTCTGTCCGTCTGTCCGTCTGTCCGTCTGTCCGTCTGTCCGTCTGTCCGTCTGTCCGTCTGTCCGTCTGTCCGTCTGTCCGTCTGTCCGTCTGTCCGTCTGTCCGTCTGTCCGTCTGTCCGTCTGTCCGTCTGTCCGTCTGTCCGTCTGTCCGTCTGTCCGTCTGTCCGTCTGTCCGTCTGTCCGTCTGTCCGTCTGTCCGTCTGTCCGTCTGTCCGTCTGTCCGTCTGTCCGTCTGTCCGTCTGTCCGTCTGTCCGTCTGTCCGTCTGTCCGTCTGTCCGTCTGTCCGTCTGTCCGTCTGTCCGTCTGTCCGTCTGTCCGTCTGTCCGTCTGTCCGTCTGTCCGTCTGTCCGTCTGTCCGTCTGTCCGTCTGTCCGTCTGTCCGTCTGTCCGTCTGAAACGTGTTTTTTTCAGCGTTTTTAACTCGATCTTTATAATGGCATTAACTAGATACTTGAAAGTTTCACCTATTATGTATTACTATAACCACCATAACAACAAATACTAAAAGTAAGATAAAGTTAAAAATGAAAGGGGGTCGTCATACAAGGAACGTGTTTCTTCAGCGTTTTAAAACATTGACTCGCACTTGCCCATTTATTTTTTATCCATACCTTCCTTTACATTTACTCCGTACAGCTTCACATTACACTCACTTTGTTTAAGAAAATAATAAAGTTATTTTGACTGATAAAATATGTTAATAAAGTGTTAAAGATTTTTTATCTGATAAATTGTAATGTCACTTTGATTTACAGATTATTATGGCAGGTTGATAGATTTAGAACATTTATTTAATCTATTTTTTTTGTAGTAACATAGACAGCCTTTCTAACACAATTTGCACACCCGTGATGGTAAAACAAGATTGGACGTAACGAAATGTAAATACCTATCTTGCTTGTTGTGTTTGCTAAATAAATTTATCTTTTCCTTTTACTTATCTTTAAAAATATTTTACGAAATTCGTGCACTATTTACGTAAGTAGTGTACGTACATGTACATATAAAAACCACTTTATTTTTATTCTAAGTTCAGTCTTTTTCTCCTTCTTCTGGTAGTTCACAAGATAAAGTGACATTTATGGACTAGACTTTGAGTATGGGTTTGTCTTCGGTCTTAAATAGTCTGTAAATGTACAGTCAACACATTATTGAAGGGGTTATCCCAAAGAATTAAAAAAAAATCCTATGAAACAATACCGGCCCGGCCAATTTTGGTCTAGTCATCATCATCAAATCAATTTAGCCACGGGAAGTCCTAGTCACAAGCGTGTTCCCGCAATTTTGCGCAAATCCTGCGCTGCATTGAGGCATTAAAAATATTTTTCGAAATTCGTGCACTATTGCGCTTTTGGCGATAATAAAATAAAATAAAATAAATTGAATGATAATAAAATAAAAGAAACTGAATTGTGTTGTCTTGTGTGTGTATATTATAAACGCCAATTTATTGTTATTCTAAGTTCAGGCTTATTTTCCCCTTCTTCTACTGGTAGTTCACAAGATAAAATGACATTTATTCCAACAACCTGGTTATTTATCGGTACAGGGAAAACTCCGTGAACTCGCCTATAAAAGGCTTTCGCTCTAGCCGGAAACGCAAAACATAACAAAGCCTACCCGGATATGGCCACCGCTGGTTTAGTTTCAGCCGGAAGCGTCGGTTATTACCGCGCAGATCTATTTCCGGTAGTTTGGCCGTCAAACTGAATTTGAAATAGATTATGGCAACACTGCTTTATTGTGATTGGTTTGTCTTTGGGGAATTATTATTTATGATATACTACTCTTACAGAAAACAGTAGGTGTGATGGTGATATTTATTATCGGTGTCAGTATTTAATTTGATTATTAGACACATTGCAATAGGACTTCTCCAAGGTTTCCTGTGGATGTCAAAGCTTATAAACATCAATGAGACCTCTCCAACCCGTCTGGCTAGCGTGGAGAGTGTAGGCCAAATCCTCTGACTGCTCTGGCTAATATATGGCTATACTTGTACAGAGAGGGTCGTACTCCTGCAGTGGAGACTAAAAAAGACCTTACTATGATGATGATGATGGTAATAAGGGGGTAGGTGCAAAAAACAACAAACAAGTGTCTCCACATTTTTAAACCTATTTAAATTCATATAAACTATTTTCCAATAAGATTTTGATTTATTTGGATATATAATATAATAATATAGATCCACTTACGTTTGTGGCCAATTTTATGAAGATTTAAGCACTTCACACCACCTGCCAGCTCACCACTTACACACACTAGAAGACTGCAGCAACTATAATTCCGCCTTGAATAATATCACTGCACCATGGCACAACTGGATGACATCTTGAAGGTGCAGCAGGACTTGGAGGTCAACATCAACCAAAGAATGGATGAGCTTGCCTCTCAGTTGCAGTCCGCAAAGGCTTCAGGGTCAGCCAAGGATACTGTTGCAAAGGTTGCCGAGGAGTTCAGGACGTTCCGGGAGCTTGTCTTCAAGCTTGTGGGCATGCTACGTCGCCAGATTAGTGATTGTCTCCGGTCCATCGATGTTTTTGAAAACCGGAATAGACAGAAAGTCATAATATTCTCTGGGATCCCCGAGCAACCCAAAGAAGACTGTAAGTCTATTCTTGTTGACATTATACAGTCAAAACTGGGGGTCAAGGAGTTCAGTGGACAGTCAATCGGCGTTTGTCATCGTCTAGGTCAACCACACAAAGACAGTCATCGTCCTACTCTTGTGCGTTTTGTTGATTACCAAACCAAACATCTTATTTGGAATAAAAAATCCGCCATGAAAGGGACAAAAATTTCTCTTAAGGAATTTCTCACAAAGCCAAGACTGGCAGTGTTTGGTAAGGCCCGGCAACATTTTGGCATGCGGTGCTGCTGGTCCCAGGACGGAGTCGTTGTTGTCAAGACCCCAGACGACAAGAGACAGAAGGTTTGCACGGAGGAGGAGCTGAAGTCCCTGATTGAGAAGTTCCCACGAGCATCGGGGACTGCCTCTTCGTCGTAGTTTCTGTAGTTCGGGGCCTGTGACAATGCAGGCAGAAGCCAATTTTGTGTTTTCTTATAACTTGTTTTCGTTCTTCCTTTGTAGTGGCGTGTGTTCGTCTTTTTCTTAAGCCAACTGTACTTTTCGTTTCTTTCTTGAATCTTGAAATTACCTTCGTATTTCTTTAAAATTTTTGTTTTTCATTTGATACGGGGTAGATAGATAAATCTTAAAACCAAATATTCCTAAACAAGTTCTTTACTTACAAAATGTCTTGCCTGTCATTAGTTTTGACATTGACATTTAGTTTCCTTTTTAGAATTATTGTACAGCCCTAGATACTTACTTTTTTTTAATTATTTTTATTAGCCCATGCAATATCCTGTTATGTTTTTTTTTTCTACGAAGGTAAATCTTAATGGCAAAATTGTTAACTTTATGTTTATAAAAATTATTCTGATTCGAACACTTGCTATTATCGTCACTATTTTGCACTAGAACTGATATTGTCATCATAAATGGTTACTTAAATCATGTATGTGTGTAATATTGGTTAACTGGCGGGTGGTGCCGAGCATCGGTATTAATTGAAGTAAGTCACTATCACCAGAAATATCCATAAGTATATTATATTAAATAGGTATTTATTTTATTATTATTATTTATTCTATTCTATTTGATTGTATGACTGACAGTGAGTTCTCGTATCACACCTGTGATGATGAATATCACTCTTGCGATGAAAGTGTTAACGCCTCGATTGCATCGCTCGGTGATTATGTTAATAACTGCTTCTTGAGACACACTGCTCATCTAAACATATGTCACATAAACGCCCAAAGCCTTCCGGCTCATTACTCAGAGTTCGTAGACGTATTTGCTGAAGCTAATGTACATGCCATTTTAATTTCAGAAACCTTTTTAAAACCAGAACTCTTATCAACTTCCTATCCATTACCTGGTTTTGTACTTATTAGAAATGACCGTATAAATAAAGGTGGTGGTGGTGTAGCGATATATCTCCGCTCGGAAATTAATTATAAAATTTTAAAGACTTCTTCTGGTCAATATTCGGCATCAGCGGAATTTATTTTTCTTGAAATTCAAGTTCGGGGTTCCAAGGCTGTTCTTGGTGTAGTCTATTGTCCCCCTTCTACTAACTATTTTTCGGACCTTGAAATGGCTCTAGACGCATTCGGATCGGAGTACACACATCAAATAATTTTAGGGGACTTCAATACAAATCTCATTGATGGTGGTGATTCGGCTCGGTCTCAGAAACTTAATCATATCCTGGATTCAGCTGATCTTAAGGTCTTACCATTGAATGCCACTCACACAAACACTTACACTGAAGACACCTGGCTTGACCTAATAATTTGTTCATCTGCGGACCATGTTGTCTCACACGGACAATATCTAGCCCCATGTTTTTCTCGTCATGATCTCATCCACTGCTCGTATAATCTCAAACCTCATAAGAGAATTCCTAAAACTCGGCATCTCCGTAGTTTTGCGAGAATGGATGTTGACAGACTAAAAATTGACGCTGCTGGAATGGGGTGGAATAGTATATGGGCTGCCGCAAGTGTAGATGAAAAGATTGAAATTTTTAATCAGCTTTTAACTAACCTGTATGACCAGCACGCTCCTATAAGGAAAGTCAGAATTAAAAGACCTCCGGCCCCTTGGATAACACGTGGTGTTCGAATGGCTATGCGTAGAAGAGATAGGGCATTCCGAAAGTTTAAAAAGGACCGTTCTGATGATAACTGGGCTTTGTTTAAGGTTGCAAGAAACCGGTGTAACAGAATGATGCGAGACGCTAAACGCCGTTTAATCTCCGATACTATCTCCTCTTCTTCAGCTGCTGATATCTGGAAGTTCCTAGGAACCCTGGGTATTGGCAAGTCAAATAACTTAGATATCCCTTCTTCAATTACGTTAGACGATATCAATAAACATTTCTCCACATCTTCTCCATTGGATCGCCTAACAAAATTGAAAACAATTGCTTCTATTCAGTCTCTCTCAAGTCCTAACATTCCTCAATTTGAATTCTCTGCAGTCAGTCAGGAAGTGGTAAAAAAAATATTCTTGGCAATAAAAACCAGGGCTGTTGGTTGTGATCAAGTAAATCGCCGCATGATCGAATACATTCTTGATATTATTTTACCAGCCATTACCCACATTATAAATCACTCTCTGTCAACATCCCAATTTCCTTCTCTTTGGCGGAAAGCTTTTATTCTCCCCCTTCCCAAAACCTCTAATCCTTCCCTTCCCAGTCACTTTCGTCCCATCTCAATTCTTCCGCTTTTGTCCAAGGTTCTTGAGGCTTGCGCTCATAGGCAACTCACCTCATTTTTTCATGTTAATGGACTGCTGAATCCATTACAATCTGGCTTTAGACCTGGGCATAGCACTGTATCTGCTTTACTTAAAGTGACCGACGATATTAGAGCCGGTATGGAGGACACTAAACTCACTGTGCTGGGTTTAGTTGACTTTTCTAATGCCTTTAATACCGTCGACCATGATATCCTCCTAGCAATCCTTTCCCATCATTCCATCTCACCTGCGGCAGTTGACTGGTTCTCTACTTATCTCCGTGGTCGTCAGCAGTCAGTTCGTCTCGACGAACGCACTTCCAGCTGGAGCAACATTGACACTGGCGTTCCACAAGGCGGTATTCTCTCTCCATTACTGTTTTCAATCTTTATAGATTTCATTACAAAAGAACTTCAGTGCTCGTATCATCTTTATGCTGATGACTTGCAACTTTATACTCAAACTGAAGTGGACCAGGTAGACAGCGCCATAGAAAGAATAAATGTGGATTTGAGGGCGATAGGTGACTAGTCTCGGCGATTTGGAGTAACAGTTAACCCCAACAAATGTCAAGCTATACTGGTTGGCAGCTCACGGCTCCTGAGTCGTATTGACAACGGCTCCCTGCCACCGGTTTTGTATGACAACTCCATCATTCCATTTAGTTCTAGCGTGAAAGACCTTGGCCTTCAGATAGATTCTAGTTTTGCTTGGAATGTGCAAGTTTCTGAGACTGCTCGTAGAATCACCAATGGTTTGCGCTCCTTGTACAAATTGAAAAACTTTCTTCCAGCAAATGTAAAAACGATGCTAATTCAAACTCTTATTCTTCCTATTCTGGATTATGGTGATGTGTGTTACTCTGACTTGAATTGTGACTATCTAGATAAACTCGACAGACTTCAAAATAACTGTCTTCGGTTCATCTTCTGCCTTCGTAAGTACGACCATGTGTCGGCTTACCGTACTCAACTAAAGTGGTTGCCCGTTCGTCAGCGTCGCCGGCTGCATATTCTTACAACCCCCTTTTCCATTCTATTTGACCCTAAAACTCCATGGTATCTCAAATCAAAATTCACTTTTCTTGGTAATACTCATGTAAAAAATCTTCGCTCTTCTAGCAATCTCCGTCTCGCTATACCAAATCACCGGAGTGGGTTCTTTGAGCGTTCGTTTACTGTTCAAGCGGTAAAGCTTTGGAACGCCCTACCAATTAATGTCCGGAAGGCCCGTACTCGTGTAGCGTTCAAGAGTGCAGTGCGTGCTCATTATCTTCGTGAACTTTCAGATAGAATATAATTATTATGATATAATATGTAGTTTACGTATAGTTTATTATATTACATATATATTATAACCATGTATATTTTGAATGTAGGTTTATTCATATGTATATATATATATATTTATATATATATTATATTGTTACTGCTATCCTCATAAGGTAAATGTGACAATATCTACATAACTTGCACCTCCTTCTAAAATTTTCTTTTTCTCGGCATCACCAGTGGGTTGACTGGTAGATAAAGCCTATGGCTTTAAGTCCGCCTATTACGTTTGTAATAAAGTTAAATAAATAAAAAAAAATAAAAAAAAAATAATAAGCTATTGAGTAGGCTTTGAGTATAGGTTTGTGTGCAGTCTTAACAGTCTGTAAATGTACAGGCCAATTTTGGTCTAGTCATCATCATCAAAATCAATTTAGCCACAGGAAGTCCTAGTCACAAGCGTGTTCCCACAATTTTGCGCAAATCCTACGCTGCATTGAGGCATTATTATTTTTTTGAAATTTTGAGTTTCGATGGTAATAAGTTATTGAGTAGGCTTTGAGTATTGGTTTGTCTGCAGTCTTTAATAGTTTATAAATGTACAGTCAACACATTATTAAAAGGGGTTGGTCTAGTCATCATCATCAAAATCATTTCAGCCACAGAAAGTTCCTGCCACGAGCTCGTACCCGCAACTTTGCTCAGTTCATCTGACCACTTTCGCTGACAGGTATCTAACACTGCACGTGGTGTTCATTCGAGATCCTTTCTGCCACAAAAACCATCGATTGGTTCGTCGCGCTCAGTAACACCCACGGCCACTTTAAGGACTACTCCACTGGGTTACGCCAGTGATCTATGTTCTTCTACGAAACTCCTCATTCCTGATTCACGTAGGGAAACACCGAGAATATCCCAATGGTCACATGGTCTGGTCAGATAATTTATTTGATTATTTATTTCATCTTTTGACAACACATGCTAATGTGGACCCCGGGCTTTACAGCATAACAGCTGAGAATGCAACTGGAAATACGCTAAGATTAGAGAGAGAGAGACCACATATGCTAATGCATTCTCTACACCAATCAGATTTTAGGAAAAACAGAAATTAATTAATTGGCGATAGGCGCTTAAAGATAATTTTGTAATACATAATATGTACATACACATACATACATACTTATTAAAGATAATTTGGTGTTCCTTGGGCGAAGATAGTCACCGTCTGGACGCTGGACACTGTTAGATGGTGACCTCGCCGACCCAGGACTAGATATTCTGACGAGATACAACCGAGTCTGGAGAACAAAAGCCAACCTGAATGGAAGAGAAAGAAAAACTCCCGACATTGGGACAAAAATGGTTCGTTATGACACTTTGAGTAAATAAAATCACATTGAAAATAGCTTATCCAATGGGTAACTGGTAACTGTATATATTATCCCGGAATTCACACTCAATCAAAATGTAAATCTCCTAACACCATTATGATTCCATTTGTGTGTCTTGGGATGACGTCTCGACTAAATTTCTTCTAGGGATGGGGTACATTTGGTAACTATATTAAAATTCCAGATACATTTTTGCTTAAAACATAAAGAAATATACAATATCATACCTACTTGTGTTGGTTTTGTGCGTTTTACTTTTATTGATACATTAATTCAATAATCATCATCCGAGCGTATTCCCGGTTGCATCCTCAGCGGTAACGCTTTAGAGCTCGGGGTCCGGTACTTACCTAGTTGATTTGAAGAGGTTACTTGTTTTTACTCAGAGCGACTGCCGTCTGACCTCCGCAACTTAAAGGGTAGACCAGAACCAATCCTAGGATATGTTTAAACAAACGCTAGATGGCGTTGGGGACCCACAGGTTTACGTGCCTTCCGAAGCTCGGAATCATCTTTCTTTTCAAATATTTATGTGATTCAAGCCTGCAATATCCTAACCAGACTAGAAATTTGAACCCACGAATTCAAGATCACAAGGGAAGTTATAAATTAATTCAACATTTTATGATAAAACATAAAATTTTAAAATATACATGGTGGCATTTTAATTACCAGCCAAATTTTTAGAGCAAGTTCATTTCATGATACTTAACTACTTTCCATATAAACAATTACCGAAAAACAAAAACAAAATTTTGCCTTTCCATACAATCAGTGCTCAGCCTAAAAGATTTTGTATGAGAGGACGAAAAATTTTTAGTGATGTAAAAAAAATCTTGCCCCATACAAAGTAATAAATCGGGTATGGATTGAAACTGAAACCGCAGCCCTCATCAGCATTCAGCGTTAAAATTGTTTTCTTGTTTCCAACAATAATTCGTTTTGGCCAATTACGTTACGCTTTTAATTCGGAAAGTTTCTCCTAAGAGCCGCTTTGTCCGGTGGCGGACTTCTCCTATATCCCCGTAGGCCTGAACCTAGGGCGGCCGGATATTGGGGGCGGCCAATTGATGCGGTTTGTTTGTTTTCTGTGTTACTTTGGTGTTCTGTATTGGTCAATACTGGTGTTAGATTTTTCTAGCTGCCATTTATTTGAGGCATCTCAATAGAATGTGACATCTAACATAGCTTGACAACTGCCATAAAATAACGACAACCGGGACCAACGGCTTAACGTGCCTTCCGGAGCACGGAGGAGCTCTAGAAGTTTTTATGCCGCCTGTGGTCACCCATCCAAGTGCGAACAACGCTCAGGGTCACTTAACGTTTCCCCGCCGGGCCGCCGAACTTGATGCTTAAAAGTAGTTTTGTTTGTGCTCCCGACCTCGCTCGTGCATGTGTGCCACATATATGCGGCAAACTGTAATACAGATATACTTATATATACATATATATACTTTTTACGTCAGTGGGTTAGGGCCTAGTGCCGAAAGACCTAAAGACCACTCTTATCGTGAAGGTGGAAAAAAGGAATCAAATAGTTGCCGTACCGCTTATTAGCAGGATTCAGATTCTTGACCATTCCTTTGATCATTTTTTTTCACAATCTGAGAAGAGAAACAGCAAGTACAACTACCAATTTTCTTTTCTCTCAGACCAGCATGGATTATCATATGAATGAATAGAAAGGGGCGAATGATACACTACACGTCCTAGCAGTTGTGTTTGCTTGCGGCAGGCAATGAAAGTACTTAGGTAGATAATATTTGTAAATTGCTTTATAGACTGCTCTTAAATAAAATATTGTGATAAATTATCTCAGCATTATAAAATTATAATACTATATTAATTATGATCCTGACCCACACTTATGTTATATACATAATTAATAAATATAGTATTGTATTGTATTGTAATATTTTGATGTTAAAACTTTCAATGCAGCAGATAAAATACTGAGGTATAATAACATTGTTAATTTGTTACGAG
Organism: Acrobasis repandana; assembly: GCA_963576875.1. Taxonomy (NCBI): domain Eukaryota; kingdom Metazoa; phylum Arthropoda; class Insecta; order Lepidoptera; family Pyralidae; genus Acrobasis; species Acrobasis repandana. The sequence continues at coordinate 10,580,155 of OY756233.1, read as the reverse complement.
ATGTTTGCTGTGCCCAAAAGGGTTAATAAGATAATTTGTAATTATAAATTATTATTATTATGTCGGTACGCTTTTCAGCCACGGGTCCATGGGGACCCGGTCCTTTAAGGCGTTCATGGAGCCAAAGCCAACATGAAGAGGCCTTTTAGTACCTTTTTATCTAAAAAGTGAGATGGCTACATCTATGGAGGTCTATCCCTTAATGTACCATTGAGATGCACTAACGGACAGTCCTCCATAGCTGCCGAACTATTGCCAGCAAGGGAATAACTTGGTTTGGGCTATGTGGATGGGATGATACTGGACCGGATAACTGGGTTATGGAGTGAGATACGGACATCTACCTAAAAATCTCTCACAACAATTTTAGCCTGGTAGATGGTGACTTGCTGCTCGTTGGCTACACTGCCTGTGGGCACCCTAACTAGCCACGAAGATGCGGCCAGGGCGCAACACAATGTGAGCAGCTGAGGGTGTCGAGAGGTGCGGCTCCGGTTTCACCATCACGGGGCTTACCCCCGAGAGCGGGTTTCCCCGTTATTACGCCATTACGTGCAATACACTTCCACCCTGGAGCTTATGTTCTGCTCTTGCGACTCCACTCTGGCCGGCCGGTCAAGGCAAGACAGAGGCGGGGGGTGTGTAACTGTGTGTATGTGTGTGTAAGCGCATGTGTGTATGGTCCCCTGGAGATAGGGTCCGTGGTGTCGCCACTCACCAACAGCTCGCCACAAGCTGCCCTGCGTTGACTGACTGCACTGGAAATCCAGTGGGCGATGGGGTCGTCACGTCCCGACGCCGTTATTATTACAGCTTTATTTTCCACTTAACACTTTACAAATAAACATGCAAAATATAATCATATTTTTTCTGTTTTGTTGGCCATAAAACTTTATTGTAAAACTCTTATAAGCAAATAAAAATTTGATTTGAATTGAAATGAAAGGAGCGGCTGATACTACACGGCCCAGGGCAGCGATGACAGCAAATCCGCCACTTTCTTTGTACAATGTTTAATTAATACTAAGATACGGTTGACGAAAATGTATTCTCTGATGAACTGGGATGGATAATTCAATTGTTTTTATAAATATTCATAGGAGGCTCGTGGATTTGTTAAGGATTATGTTTATGTTGGTGCCATGGGAATTTGTTAATTGCATTCAGATGTTGAAACGCCAGGGTAAGACCAAGAGGATCCGACCTTTGAGTTTGTAACTTAATTATAAATCACGCACACGTAACGTACCTACACGTGGTACATTCTTGCCATAGAGTAATTCTAGAGTAAGCTAAAAACCGGATTATGTTTCCATTCATATCAGCCACAGAAAGTTCACTACACAGTATAAGTACACAGGCCTCCTCAAATTATTTTCAGGAGTAGTATATATATGTCGACGTGAACTGGGGGAAACGCTTTTAATTAATATTTATGCATATAATAATGACTTTTTAACAATATTTAAACATAAATGTTGTCGATGTGATCTGGATGTATTTTCATGAATTTCATGATAGATACGAGTCTATTAGCTCGTTGAAGTGGTAATGGACGGGACATATAGCGCTACGAACCAATGGCCGATGGGACAAAAAGATTCTTGAATGGCGACCAAGTACTGGACACCCACCGACAAGATGGTCAGACGACCTGACCAAGGTCGCTGGAAAGCGCTGGATGCAGGCCGCTCTAGATCGGTCATTTTGGAAAACCTTGGGAGAGGTATGTTCAGCAGAGGACATTATGCGGCTTAAATGACTAGATACGAGTCTAATTATTCATATTATTGCTTCTCTTGACATTTGTGTTTAATGCTGACTCAGACATCCAAAATAGCTACATAAGTACACGCGTTCTGAGTCATCAAGGAATCCACGTAATCTCGCGAGGAAATATCGGGAAACCCGAAAACCGCTGAGTCACGTAGGCCAAATGGGATGAATTTAGCCTGTCAAAGGAAAACCCTGTGTCGATGACGCAAATTGAATGATTAGGACGATGAATGTACATGAATCACTGAGGTTTTTTATGATGGAACTAGCAAGTACCATAAACCTGTCGGGGGTGAGTGTATTGAGTAATTTAGTATCGATTTCCAAGAACAAGGGTGATTTGGTTAAGTGAATGAAACATGGATCTATTTTTTTTAAGGCGTCAGCTAGAAGTCTGTTGCTAGATCAAATTTTTAGATATTTTCGATTAATAAAAATACACGATATAACCAAAGATATTGTCTAAAACATGCGCTAATGTGTTACACAATAGGTTGTTCTTTAGTTAATCAAATTAATGATAAGCTTAATAAAATGCTAAAACGAATCTATTTAGTAGTAAAATTTCTGATTTTGCACACATATTTCTATGAATATATTATTCGTGAAGTACTAAAGAGTATTTGCTAAATTATAAAGTTTAATAATTATTAATTAATTGTAATAGCTTGCGGGGCACCCCGCGGATCAACCCGCACCTCATACCCCTCGAGCGTTTAAATTGCTTAAAAACCTTGTACGTTTTCTTTGAGTAAAGTTCGACTTATAAGTTTATAGAAAAGCTTTTGAGGCGATTTTCAAGCGAATTGACTTACGACTTTCGTTGCGAGATGCGTGCTAGCTAGTTAGTTACTAGAAGTTTCATAATTAGGTAGACGAGTGTTAAGGTAGTAAGTCTTTTGCTTTTTGCGCAGCACAATGTTCTCCGTTTATCCTTATGGTTATGGTAATACCATATGGATTTCAGGAGACGGGAAACGATCGAGTGACAACCTATGATGGGACGGAGGGATGTCCTGTCTGCTCTTGACAAGGATTGGCGAGAAGTAGCTAAAAATCGAAGTAGCTGGAAACTATAAAGGCCCCTATGCCCAACTATAGGACCCAAAAGAGTTATAAATAGTCCTTATGGTTAACTGGGAGATAAAGCCATTTAGTATAATAGATAAAGTGTGATGATATAAAATGAGTCACAAAAATATTTTGTTCAGATTTATAATATCTGGCTAAAAAGAATAGGTAGTATTGGCATATTTATTTATTTAACTTTATTACAAAAAATGTTATAGGCTGACCTAATGCCCAGAGCCTTATCTACAAGTCAACCTACAGAACGTTGCCATACAGGGCTTTTTAGGGTTCTGTACCCAAAGGGTGCAAACGGGACCCTATTACTGAGACTCCGCTGCTGTATGTCTGTCTGTCCGTCTGCCACATCACAGGGCCCTATCTCTTGAACCGTAATAGCTAGACACTTGAAATTTTTACCAATTATGTTTTACTGTGGCCGCTATACCTAACAACAAATACTAAAAATAAAATTAAAATTAATGGGGGTCATCATACAAAAAACGTGTTTTTTTCAGCGTTTTTAAATAGATCTTTATAATGGCATTAACTAGATCTGATTTTTTTACAGATTTTGGATTACTATGGCCGCTATAACAACAAATAGGTACTCAAAATAAGATAATGTTTAAGATTAAAGGGGGTCGTCATACAAAAAACGTGTTTCTTCAGCGTTTTAAAACATTGTACGGAGGTACGGAACCCTTCATGTACGAGTCCGACTCGCACTTGTCAGTTTATTTATTTATTATCAGTTTTAGTGAGTTTACTTGTTTCTTTTTATTCATTGCAATTCAGAGATATTGAGTTGTAAAGGGGTTGTGAGTTCCCATTTCCAGGTTAACTACTTCGGTTGCTTTTCTTTTGGCTTTTTTAATTCTTTATCACTAGTGTCCAGCTGGCCTCACCCTATCTTCTTTGGTAAGATATAATAGAACACTGACAGAAATTGACAAAATGTTGTGTATCTAACTTTTACAATACAGTCAATCGTTAGATTCCTAAAATCCCAGGCCGAAATAGCAATACAGTTTGAACCATGTTTTCAATTAGTTCCGGGAAACCGGACCTGTGGTTTTATCCAATCGTGTATCAAGTGGCTTATTTCAGGAATGTTGTTTGGATTGACCAGTGGATTCGCGTTACGTCGTCAAAGGCGAGCTTTGTTTGCCACTCCTAAAAATGCAGACTAACATTTGGAACTTACCATATTTGTACATTAACTATAATACTATACTAAGTCGGCTTTGCGAATCCTTGATCTTGTCGCGGCTCAACTGCGACGATATAGTCTATGGGCCTCGACTTTTAGAGCGGTCTTAGTGTCTGATCCAGCGTGTTCAGAAAGTGTGCTGTAGATTTGGTTATAATGTCCAGCGCCATTGTTGTGTCCGAGAAATACACTCGAACGACGAACTGAACATCGAAAGAATTCTAAAACGACACACTGATGTTCGATTAGACGCTTAGTTGATGCACTGAACATCGAAAGAATTCTAAAACGACACACTGATGTTCGATTGGACGCTTAGTTGATGCACTGAACATCGAAAGAATTCTGAAACGACACTCTGATGTTCGATTGGACGCTTAATTGATGCACTGAACATCGAAAGAATTCTAAAACGACACACAGATGTTCGATTGGATGCTTAGTTGATGCACTGAACATCGAAAAAATTCTAAACCGACACACTGATGTTCGATTGGATGCTTAGTTGATGCACTTGAACATCGAAAGAATTCTAATACGACACACTGATGTTCGATGGGACGCTTAGTTGATGCACTGAACATCGAAAAAATTCTAAACCGACACACTGATGTTCGATTGGACGCTTAGTTGATGCACTGAACTTTAAAAGAATTCTAAAACAACATACTGGATTCCTACAGACACAATCTCGTGATGTTCGATTGGACGCTTAGTCGAAAAACTTTAAAACGACACTTCACTTCGACTGGGCTAATTCGATTTAACTTTAATTCGTAACTAGCTTCTAGTTACAAATAAAAGCAATAGCCCCATTCAGCGGTCGTTGTAAGCTTAATGGTGCTTGTAAATCTTCAGCATGCCATTCAATTAATTACGAGTAGCATTGATGACGTCCAATTCTACTGAAATGCAAAAACACACAGAATTGAGAGAGAGAGCTCTTGGTTGCATCCCAATTTTGATGATGGATGTGTTGTCACTGTAAAAAATCACAGGTTAACCACTGCCTTTGAGAATGTAATCCTTCAAAACCCCAAATACCAGACACAATAGATAAACAATGCATTTCGCATCAATTGATGCCATCGGATCTTGAGATCTTGATAACAAAATAAGAATAAAAATGAGCTTGGAAGTGGATATCGAAATGCGGTTGACTTGACGCTCGCAACGTGTCCAGGCGACCTTCACAAAAGTGCAAGTACAGCGAATTATAAAGAGTTTTCAGACGTATCAATATCCAACGATGAACGATCCCAATATAAATAAATAAATATATAGGGACAAATCACACTGATTAAGCTAGTCCCAAAGTAAGGTTTTTTAAACTTGTTTTATCGGATACTAACTCAACGATACTATGTTTTATGATAAATACATATATAGATAAACACCCAAGACCCAGAACAATTTGAAAAAGGCCATTTTCCAACTTGCCCTGGCTGGGGATCGATCCCAGAACCTCCGTATTAGCGGTCTAGCGGGTTAACCATTACGCCGGTCGTCAATTGTACCTTGTATTTGTCTTAACGAAAGATGGGCGTCAAAATAACCTGAAGACTAAGTTTAAGTCATCTTTCTAATTATTTCCAGGTTAAAATCACATTATACCAACTATATGATATTAAAGTGTTTTAGTGTCTTCTTCTTCTTATTTCAGAGCTTAGTGGCTCTTGTCGGTGGAGTATGCGCCAAACTTCTCGGTTCTCTGACTTACTTTTTAGTGCTTGATACGACATGACCCCTGCTTTTTCTTTCAGTTCTAGCTCTTTCTAGCTCTCATAGCTCTTTCTTGGTCGTCCTGGACCTCTTCTACCTTAGTTTAGTTTTAGTGTACGAAATAAATATTTCTATAAAAATCCAAGGCGTATAGCTAGTTATAAATAAAAGCAATAGCCCCCATTTAGCGGTCGTTGTAAGCTGAATGGCGCTTGTAAACCTCCGGCATGCCCCTCAATTAATTAGCTGATGACGTCCAATTCTATTGAAATAGCGCAAAAACACATATCCCAGCAGTACTTGGAGTTAAAATTGATGGATATAATTGGACTAGGAGCTGGTAATTATGCATGCTCGTAAAACGGTAAGTATTCTTTACGCGTATTTTGTTTGAGCCTGTACTTTTGGTGTCCCACTGCTGGGAAAAGCCTTTACCTTTTTCCTTCCACCCGTCCCTATTAAGAGCTATGCACATTCCGCCAGACAGTTACGTATGCACGTCATAAAACTATTTAATCTAAAAGCCAAAATTTCCATAATATTCCGCATATTATGGATAAATCGTTTTCGCCTAATCTTATATATAAAATTCTCGTGTCACAATGTTCGTTCCCGTACTCCTCCGAAACGGCTTGACCGATTCTCATGAAATTTTGTGAGCATATTGAGTAGGTCTGAGAATCGGACAACATCTATTTTTTATACCCCGAATCTACGCGGGCGAAGCCGCGGGCAAAAGCTAGTTTTTATATAACAAACAGTGAAATAGTTCAAATAACTATGAGTAAAATTCAAACGAAATAGTTTGTTTATTTATATATTTAACTTCATACACAAATACAAGTGTAATGGCGGACTTAAAGCCTAAGGCCTTATCTACTAGTCAACCAACCGGGTGATGTTGAGAAAGACAAGGGTAGTGCAAAAACTCAGAAATAAATGTGGTGATGGTGTGGTGAAATAGTTGGGTCAGATCACGGATTTTTGAATCTTAAAAACACAATCATTAAAAAATATAATATCAAATTTTGTCTCGCCGATCGTAAAAAAGGGCGTAAGATAATTAATTTGATCTGTTGTACACTATTACAACTTATTATTAAATTAACATTCTGCACACTCGTACACTGCTCCTCGAAAGTTGGTGCATCAGATTATGTAGGTAGGTATCACGTAAAACTAGTAAATGGGATGAAATTATTAATCAGAATTTACATTAATGATTTAATGGTACGCTATAAATTAAAGGTCCGACGAACGATTGAACAAAACCACATATGTGGTTTCCGGTTTGAATTGGAGCGCGGTCGGAAGCGCACCTTACGGCCAGCATCCGGTTCCATGTGTTGAACCAGTAAAAAAAAATTATTACTATAGAAATAAACCATATCTATCATAAAATTGTAGTAAGGCTTAGCAAGTCAAGGGACTTTATTCCGAGTAGGTAATTATAGTTAGCCGCCTTAAGATAAATATTTTTTATCAGAGCTATCCTTCCAAAATTTTATTGGAAGTGCGCCTACTATTTAGCTATTAGTAAGCGATTACCTCAATAAAAACTAAGTTTCTTTTTATGCAACTTGGAAGGGACCTACCCTTAATAAATCGAACCACAGGCTACGAGTATACTAGATCACTAAAGTACTTTTAATAAAATTATAATAACAGTCAAAAATCCAAAAAAAAATTCGACATTCTCATACAAATCGCCCGGGTAGCTGCACAATTTTGTATAGAAGTTTTTAATTTAATACTCTTTATTGTTTTAAAGTAAAAACATACTTTTAACAAATGGCGGACAACATTTTCTCCCAGTCAACAAATGGCGAATTTTTTTTTGTGTTTTGGCTGTTATTTTAATTTCATTATACTATAATGGTCTAATATAGACTGTGGTAAAATTTATTACGGGTATGTCCCTTCCACGTTGTATAAAGTTGTTACAATGAAAAATTTTAATATACAGGCTGACTTTTAAACCACCAGCCAAATTTTTGGAGCAAGTTCAGTCCATGATACTGAACTACTTTCTATAAAAAAAGTTATTAAAAATCGATTAAAATTTTTCGTCCTCCCATAGAAAATCCGTTTGACTGAGCGCTGATTTGTATGAAAAGGCGAAATTTTATATTAGTTTTTCGTTAATTGATTTTATGAAAAGTAGTTCAGTATCATGGACTGAACTTGCTCCTGAAATATGGCTGGTGGTTTGAAAGTCAGCCTGTATAAGTACAATGTTTATTGTTCTAGTTTGTTCAACTTAGCGTGTTCCGGTTGAATTCTCAGCTGTGCTACATTGGAGCCCGGGGGGTGCTATTCCGTTTTTTTTTTCTCCAAATAAAACGTTAAGCTTTACTACGCACATTAGCCAAAAGTGGCCGTTTTTCGCAAATGTGCGTAGTAAAGCTTAACGTTCTCACTTTAAACTGTAAACAGTAGTTCATAAAATACTTTGAAGGGTTATCTAGGGCTTGGTACGAGTAGCAAAATTTTGAATGATGTCTCCGTTTTCTTTGAAATGATTTATTTTAAATGGGGGCAGCACTGGACCCCTGGAAAATTCAGGTACGGCCTTAACCTTCTTTGGGAATGCATTTGTGCTATCTTGAAGAATTTGATATGGAAAATCTATTTATTGGTCAGAATTAGATCAGCGATATTTTATTCGATTAGTAGGCCATTAATTAAAGTTCCGACGCGCGATAAAACAAAACCGCATGTTTGGTTTCCGGGTCGAAATGGATTGGAGCGCGGTCGGAAGCGCACCTTATGGCCAGCGTGGTTTCATATACAGGGTGTAACAAAATATACTGAAATTATTTTAAGGCGGATTTCAGTCCATGATACTGGATAACTTTCCCCAAGAAACTTATGTCGAAATACGAAAAATAATTTTTGACCTCCCATACAAGTTGACCGATCAGCTGATCCGAGTTTCTATGGAAAGCAAAAAACTTTTTCTCATATTTCAATATGTGTTTCTTAGGGAAAGCTGTTCAGTATCGTAGACTGAGTTCACCCTTAAAATAGTTTCAGAATATTTTGTTAGACGTTACGAGTACATTATAGCAGGAATGAAAATGTGTATTTTTTTAAAGTAATTACTCTAGTAACAAAAAGTAACGATAATGGTATAACGTAGTAAGTAAAACTAAGTATAATAGGCTTCTCTGCCTCTATACTCATACACTGCTCTGCAAAAGTTGGTGCATCATACAGACTGAGTTTTTAAAAACCTGCCAAATTTTTCAAGCAAGTTCGGTCCATGATACTGAACTACTTTCTATAAAAAAAGTTATTAAATATCAATTTAAAAAATTTCGTCCTCCCATACAAAATCCGTTTGGCTGAGCGCTGATTTGTATGGTAGGATGAAATTTTTTATCGATTTTCAGTACCATGGAATGAACTTGTTTCAAAAATTTGGCAGGTGGTTAAAAACTCAGCCTGTATAATGTAGGTTCAATCACGTAAAAATATGTGTTTCTTAGGGAAAGCTGTTCAGTATCGTAGACTGAGTTCACCCTTAAAATAGTTTCAGAATATTTTGTTAGACGTTACGAGTACATTATAGCAGGAATGAAAATGTGTATTTTTTTAAAGTAATTACTCTAGTAACAAAAAGTAACGATAATGGTATAACGTAGTAAGTAAAACTAAGTATAATAGGCTTCTCTGCCTCTATACTCATACACTGCTCTGCAAAAGTTGGTGCATCATACAGACTGAGTTTTTAAAAACCTGCCAAATTTTTCAAGCAAGTTCGGTCCATGATACTGAACTACTTTCTATAAAAAAAGTTATTAAATATCAATTAAAAAAATTTCGTCCTCCCATACAAAATCCGTTTGGCTGAGCGCTGATTTGTATGGTAGGATGAAATTTTTTATCGATTTTCAGTACCATGGAATGAACTTGTTTCAAAAATTTGGCAGGTGGTTAAAAACTCAGCCTGTATAATGTAGGTTCAATCACGTAAAAATATGTGTTTCTTAGGGGAAGCTGTTCAGTATCGTAGACTGAGTTCACCCTTAAAATAGTTTCAGAATATTTTGTTAGACGTTACGAGTACATTATAGCAGGAATGAAAATGTGTATTTTTTTAAAGAAATTACTCTAGTAACAAAAAGTAACGATAATGGTATAACGTAGTAAGTAAAACTAAGTATAATAGGCTTCTCTGCCTCTATACTCATACACTGCTCTGCAAAAGTTGGTGCATCATACAGACTGAGTTTTTAAAAACCTGCCAAATTTTTCAAGCAAGTTCGGTCCATGATACTGAACTACTTTCTATAAAAAAAGTTATTAAATATCAATTAAAAAAATTTCGTCCTCCCATACAAAATCCGTTTGGCTGAGCGCTGATTTGTATGGTAGGATGAAATTTTTTATCGATTTTCAGTACCATGGAATGAACTTGTTTCAAAAATTTGGCAGGTGGTTAAAAACTCAGCCTGTATAATGTAGGTTCAATCACGTAAAAATACTCGTAGTAATTGGTTTGAAATTATTAACCAGAATTTAGTAAGTAGAGTCAAATATTCTTGTTATAACACTGTATGGAACTGGTAATAAATATAGTCTTGGAAAGAGATGGGGAGATTTTTGCCCAGCAGTGGGACATAATAGAAGAAAAATAAGACGGTAAGTATAGATGTAGAACATTGGGGAGGCGAATTAATGTTAAAATCACGAAACGTAAATACACACACATTATCACGTCTTTATCCCTAACGGGGCAGGCAGAGCCCAGGGCCGCCATCCAAAGGCCACTTTTAGCGTGACGGTGGGCGTTAAAATGGAAAAATAGTGATGGGTTGCTAGCCGCATCGCCTATTATCATGATTCAGATTCTCGCCAATTCCCTCGACCGGCTTTTACGATCTGCGCGGGAAGATAAGCAGCTGGTACACTATTATTTTAAGGTTTTCCTTTTCTTTCGTACTAGTATAGAAGACAGGTACTTCGTCGTTAATAAACAAAAATAATGAGTGTACTGTAACAAAGACTTGGAAAAAATTACAGAACATTAGTAGCACTACAGGTACCTAGCACAGTGGGGAAGAATAATAACCCATTACTTAGGGGCTTAGCGAGAAATTAATGGCTACAATTTTTGTATTGTGATTCAGGACGGACAGAGTTAATATTATAAATAAGAAAACAGATGTAGGTCTTATCTTATGACAATATCTGTAGGTACGTGTATCTAGATTAGGACTTGACACGTTTATACCTACATCACAGTCTCATCACGTCTTTGTTTCTCACGGGACAGACACACACTCTTTAATGTCTTTATGCCTAATGGGGCAAACAGAGTATTTTGGGTTTTGCAGACGGAGTCTGGGCCGCAAGACCCCGAAGGCCAGTTCTAGCAGGATGATGGGCGAGAAGATGGAAAAAGGAATCACAATAGTGTTGGGTTGGCAGCTGGCCGCATTATCAGGTTCGCATTTCACCCATTACCTCGATCGGCTTTTACAAACTGCGTGGGAAGGAAAGGAGCTTTTTCTTTTCTCCCAGACCTGCATTGAAGTAATTATATTATTAAAAATATCTTTTGAAAATAAGATTCCAGATTGGAATTACATATTTCTCCTAATGAAGAGACCTCAAATTTTTCTTAGTCCTGTATATTCCTTATTCCCAAATTCTACCCGAGTGGTTCCGGGTTAGAATAGAACCACTCCATCTGGATGTCGTAGGAGGCGACAAAAGGACTAAGCACAAACATCTCGTGCTGTAATTGCATTCCCAAGGAGGGTTAACGTCGGGCGGCGGCCGGTTGTAAAACTTATCGCACAAATACATTCCGAAAGAGGGTTGACGTCAGGCAGGCGGCTGGTCGTAAAACTACAGCCAAATAATTTAAACTGTTCTGGCTATTTCTTCTCCATTTTGCAAGGTCTTTGGCATCCTTGGGTGACCATTGACATGCACGTTTTATTTGGAGAAGAAAAAGCGGGAAAGCGCACCCCAGGCTCCGAAGCAGCACAGCTGAGGATGCAACCGGGAACGCGCTAAGACGAAGAAGATTCCTTATTTCCAAATTCCTAAATCCCAATTTAATTAAACCATTACGTAAATATGTATTCCTAAGTGCTCATAATGAAAAATGATTCGGCGCTCGCGGAAAAGGGCCACAACATTTTAATAATACATTGCTGTTTCAAGAGCTATAAATAATTTTTATGATCGTATAGCCGGCAATGGAGAGGAAATGGGTATTATGAAGGTGATTATGTAACTGTAACGTCCAAGTATGGGGTTTAAACGATGTTGACCTGTTGATTTTTTATTACTGCACATCGTAAGCAAGGCGTTGTTTGGTGGCTGGCCAGGGTAAAATTTTAAGAGCTCGTATAACCCTAATAATACTTAGAGCGATCTTAAATATTATCAATAGTAACGAAAAACTCGCTTTGAAATAAAAACACAGCAAAGTTCAGGACTAACTATGTACATTATATGTTTCAAAAACACGATTGCTTAAAATTTTCTCGATAGAAAAACATTGCGAAGTTGCCTCCAAATCAACTCAGAATTATACTAAAACGGAAAGTATTCAAGAAATACAATAAATTAGCACTCGTTACTTTGGATTATAATTGTATTAAACATAAGGCAGTCGTAATATCTTTACTTTAATCTTACTTTTTGAATAACTCTTAAATATTCTTTGTAAAACGAAAAAACCTCAAAACCAAAACCAGCCTCATTGACCTACCGCGATCTTTTCACCGCGCAAGGCTAGCTGTCTCGCTTCGGCTAGAGTAAATTTGGGTGCGTGGACGCGGGAGCAAAACATAGATTATCCACATCAGGCCATCCATTTAGGTCCTACCTGTCCCGGCTCGTTAGGTGGGACCTCATGCCCCTTGTGCCCAACCAGCTGTACCATGCATGAAAACTCTGCCTCGGAGGGAGGCGTAAAACTGGTAAAGTTCTGGAGGAACAAAATTTAAAGTTTGAGCCAGTGACACGATATAAGAAGGCGAGCCCTACATACATGGTGACTTTTTATTAACCGGCAAAATTTTTGGAGCAAGTTCAGTTCATGATACTGAACTACTTTCTATAAAAAAAGTTATTAAAAATCGGTAAAAATGTTTCGTCCTTCCATACAAATCAGCGCTCAGCCAAACGGATTTTGTATAGGAGAACGAAAAACTTTTATCGATTTTTAATAACGTTTTTTAATTTTGCCGGTGGTAAAAAGTCAGCCAACTGTATATTATTTGTAGAGTAGCTAGGAAAAAATGTAACTCTCAAGGAGTAGCAAAAGACTTGATACGATACTATTCAAATATTTTTTAATTTACTGATTGTTACAAGTCTGTTATGTTTAGAATGACTTTTTAGGGTTCCGTACCCAAGGGGTGTAAACGGGACCCTGTTACTGAGACTCCGCTGTCTGTCCGTCAGTCACAGGGCTCTATCTCTTGAGCCGTAATAGCTAGACACTTGAAATTTTCACCGATGATGAGTACATCATTAGTACATCATCATTATCACAGTATTAACTGTATCCGCTTTAACAACAAATACTAAAACTAAAAAAAAGTTAAAATTAAAGGGGGTTGTCATACAAAAAACGTGTTTTTTCAGCATTTTAAAATATTATACGGTGGTACGGAGCCCTTCATGTACAAGTCCGACTCGCACTTGCTCGTTTATATCTGTACTAATATTATAAAGAGGAAAGATTTGTACCTATTTTTGTATGTTTGTATGTTTGTAATGAATAGGCTCAAAAAGTACTGGGCCGATTTAAAAAATTCTTTCACCGTTGGAAAGCTACACTATCCCCGAGTGACATAGGCTATGTGTGTACCACGGGCGAAGCCGGAGTGGACTACTAGTAACATATAATTAGATAATACATACTTGTACCTCTCCTGCTTGTGTGATCAGAAGGAAGGAGGGAGTATAATTCAGATAATGAAGAAGGAATATACATGTCATAAATTTGAAGATGAAATTTGGAATGAAATGAAGTTTCGGGAAGCTAAGCGGACATGATGAGATGATGGAGAAATGAGGTGGATAATAATATGCAGGATAAATGAAACATGCATCATCGTTACAAAATAATCCTTCTGGTGATCAAAAAAGTAGTTAGGTATTACCTAATATTATTAAACGCTTATCTCACGTGACTATATTACGATGAATTTACCTCACGTTAGTTATAAAATAAAAAATTGCAGATTAAAAGGTTTTGTTATATGTGAAAACCAGAAGATACTTAATCCGCTAGTTTCCAACAAGTCAAATCAGACACTTTTTTCTTAACGTCAAAACAAACATTTTCTATGCGATTTGTATGAAATATCGGACTGTGACGTCATAGTATTTTGGACTCAAATAGCGCTCTTAATATCCGTTTTTCTGCATTAATAAATCTAAAATCTCGTTCAAAATGGATGTGATCAATGACAAGTGATATTATTTTGTGACATTTTATTCTCTTAACAGTACCAAATAATTTATTTTTGACCTAAATCTAGACCTGAGCCCTACCCTAGACCTGAAACTATCCAATTACTACCGGTTTCGAACTATGTCTCATATTTCGGCAATCCCAGGACTAATTTGGTTAATGTTGAAACTCAAAATTCAGTTAGCTTCATCTACACGCCTACTGCTGAATTTTATGGAGCTCGGATCAAACACGAGCTTAGCTTTGGCTATCCAAGTAAGCAGTAACTCGTCGATATTTAATATATAAATCTCCACCATGATATAAAGACATACGAACATAAAGACATGGTCAGGGCACACGATGTAGAACAAACCGCAGCGGCAGCTGGAGTGTTGCCAACCTCAAATATATGTCCAAAATTCAATTTACTATCGCTAACTTATACAGTGGTCAAGTCATGAGAAATATGGGAATAGAGGTGGATTTCATTTTTCACTACGAGCCAGGTGTCACCAGTTCAATTGTGTATCTTACTTGTAACAATTTAAAGCCAGGTTCTTATCAATACGCTATTTTGCAACAAGTCAAATTTTTTTTCTTAACGTCAAAAATAAACATTTTCTATGGGATTTGTATGAAATATCGATTTATGACGTCATAGTTCCTTGGAGTCAAATAGCGCTCTTAATATCCGTTTTTCTGCATTAATAAATCTAAAATCACGTTCAAAGTGGATGTGATCAATGACAAGTGGCATTATTTTGTGACGTTTTATTCTATTAACAGTACCAAATAATTTATTTTTGACCCACCAAAATACCCAATGCATTACAGCTGAGGATGTAAACGGGATCGCTCTACGATGAAGGTGTTAATTCTGCAGCTGTCAGTTAAGTTGTCAATCAAGTGTGATATTTCATGTAGATAGAAGATTTTTAGAAACAAGTTTTTTGGGTAAAAATGTAAACCCTCTTTCATTGTAAGTGCCGGTCACATAAATCACAGGCGGGTGTGACGTGACGTGTAAATCCGGGTATATACCCCGCTGCAGTCACTCACACCCGGATAACCGGGTGATGTGAGTGACTGTAGCGGTGCGACCGCAGCGTTAAACTTCACATCATTCCTTGCTCAGGTACAAAAGGTCCATTTTGTAATAAATTAGGGGCATATATTATTTTTTGAAATGGTCATGGAGGAAGGATGAACCAGAGAAGTCTGTCAGGATCGTAGCAAGTGAAGGTGTTTATATAGCCTCTGCCTACTTCTGTGGGAAACAGGCGTGATAATTATGTAGATGTTTTATATTTTTGCAAATAAACTTGTTACGACGTGATCATGATATCAGCCACAGGACGGCCATTGCTAGACATACGCCTCCCCGAGGATTTTTCAAAATAACCGATTGGAGGCGGACTGCTTCCAGTACTTTCCTGCAACCTTACCTGCTCAGATTTTCGGTACGTGTACAAGTTATTATTTAGGGAAAGTTGTTCATTATCAGTTATAAGCAATAGGAGCATCATGTCACTGTTTTTTTTTCCTATTTTACACGTAACGTCTACGTTATACATAAGAAGAGTTATTTTATATCCTATCCTTATCATAACTAATATTATAAATGCGAAAGTGAGTTTGTATATTTGTTTGTTACCTCTTCACGCTTTATCTACTGAACCAATCTTCTTGAAAATTCGCATACACATAGTTAGAAGTACAGAGAAGGACATAGCGTACCTTTCATCCCGGAAAAAATTAATGTTCCCGTGGGATACGCGAGCGAAGCCGCGGGCAAAAGCTAGTAATATATAAAAGTATCATTAGCATACTGCTAACAATATATACAAACGCCTATTTGACCAAGTTGACTCGGAGGACGCTCATTACGCCCATTCTTTCAATTAATTACACAAAATGCAAAAAGGTACCTAAATATTTCCACCAAATCAACGCCCCATTTCACTTCCCGCAGATCTGTAAATGACGCGGTGACCACAATGCGGTCTATGTTTTGGATTCATCTCCATTTCTGAGCATTACGAATGTCACGACCTAAGGGAAATTCATTTATTATTTTGTTTAAATTGGGAAATTCATGAAAGACGGTTACAGGCTTTTGGTACAAACACTTAAAACTTAAGAGGATACATGAACTTTCCGGGGTACAGTGCTGGGCCCCATTTGAAATAAATCATTTCAAAGGAAACGGGGATATCATTTAAAAAAAATTCTTTGTAAAGCCCTAGAACCCCTAGCCCTAGCCCTAGAATTTTATAAAAAAATATATATAGAAACAAATCACACTGTTTAAAAAAAATACTTTGGTAGTTTTTTAAACTTGTGTTATGGGATACTTACTTAACGATACTATATTTTATGATAAATACATAGTTATATAGATAAACATCGAAGACCCAGGACTTCGATGTTTATAATAAAAATAAAATAAATAAAAAATTCAAAAAGGCCATTTTCCAACTTGTCCTGGCTGGGAATCGAAGAGTTTTATGAACTACTGTACTGTTTATAGTTTAAAGTAAAAACGTTAAGCTTTTCTACGAATTTTTGCCTATTGTGGCCGTTTTCCGCAAAAATACGTAGAAAAGCTTGTTTAGAAGGATTGTTACTTTTCAGCGCCAATTCACCCTGGCCAGCAGCTACCAAACGCATTATATACGATGTGCATAAAATATCAACAGGTCAACATCGTTTAAACCCCATACTTTGGACGCTACGGTTACATAATCACTGTCATAATACCCATTTCCCCACCATTGCCGGCTGTATAATCATAAAAAATATTTATAGCTCTTGAAACAGCAATGTATTATTAAAATGTTGTGGCCCTTTTCCGCGAGAGACGAATAATTTTTCATTATGAGCACTTAGGAAAACGTTTTACGTAAGAGTTTGATTGTATAGCATAAAAGAAAAATTTGCAACCGGACACCATGGACCATGTAATGTCCGTTCCGTCCAAAGCTTGTGACTATCACGCGTGAAAACATAAGGCTTAGTTCACTCTAGGACGCCATGTTATAATGTAAAACCAGGCTTCTACTTACCTAAATTCTTAGTTAGCATGTTTCACGTTTAGTTGAACCGACCAATGACGAACGGTTTTGTGTTAAGGTGACGTGGGTTCACAAATTGCAAAACTGTGCGTGTTTTTGAAAAATCACTGTTATTTAACTACTACAGTTTATTCCTCAAAAAATTTACATAAAAATCTTAAGGATTTTCTACAGACACACACAATAGCCAAAACACGATTGAGCATTTTTGGCTCGATAGAAAAAAATCACAAACAAACCTCTAAATTTGCCTAAATTTGCATTTATAATACGTATTACTATTTTATACAATCACCTTTTTATACGAAAATTATACCAAAAAATGTATTACCTAAATATCTAATATAATAAGTATAATTTTCATATAAAAAGGTGATTGTATAAAATAGTAATACGTATTATAAAGGCAAATTTAGAGGTATGTTTGTGATTTTTTTCTATCGAGCCAAAAATGCTCAATCGTGTTTTAGCTATTGTGGGTGTCTGTAGAAAATCCTTAAGATTTTTATGTAATTTTTTTGAGGAATAAACTGTAGTAGTTTAATAACAATGATTTTTCAAAAACACGCACAGTATTGCAAATTGTGAACCCAGGACCACTCCAAGTCTTCCCGTGGATATCGTAGAAGGCGACTTAGGAACTACAAGCTGAACAAAGCTTAAACTTCAATAAGACCTCTCCCACCCATCTGGCCAACGTGAAGAGTGTAGGCCAAATCCTCTGACTGCTCTGGCCAAGTATGACTCTGGTATACAGAGAGGGTTGTGCTCCTGCAGTAGAGACTAAAAAAGACCTGTTGATGATGATAACACGTATTGAGGTAGCCCCAATATGGGATACTAACTCAATGATACTATGTTTTATAATAAATACATACTTACCTATGTATATAAATAAATATATATGGACAAATCACACTGCTTGAGTTAGCCCCAAACGATACTATATTTTATAATAAATACATATATACAGGGTTACTGGTATCTAACGCATAACCTTTTTGGTGCAAGTTCAGTCCACGATCCTGAACTACTTTCCATAAAAACCAACAAAAAAATTTCGTCTTCCCATACAAAATCCATTTGGTTGAGTGCAGAATGCTGATATGTACGGGAAGCCAAAAGTTGTTGGTTTTTATGGAAAGTAGTTTAGTGTCAGACTAAACTTGCACCAAAAAGGTTATGCGTCAGAAAACAGTAACCCTGTAAACATAAATAAACACCCAAGACCCGGGACAATTGGAAAAAGTTCATTTTCCAACCTGCCCAGGCTGAAGATCGAACCTAGAACCTCCGGATTGGCGGACTGGCGTGTTGACCATTAAACCACGGAGGTCGTCAGTCATATAAAAACGGTAACTACCAGAGTTTTGTTCGTAATAGTTAAAGGAGTCCGTGTGTGACATCCAACGCCCATTTGCCGCTAATACTACAATTTGCCAGTCAACCGCAGTTTTCGATCGGAACTACGATTAGCCTGCTACGAACTTTGACAACCTTTGGTGGCTTTGATTGGCTCATGATGAACAGGCAAAGCGTAAGCGCCTGTGAGAGATAAAGAGCAAATTAGTCGGCTTGGATATTGCGTTCAGCTGATATGAAGTTCAAACAAAATCTGACTGAATAGGTTACATACGTGACTTATTAGATATTATCAATATGAACAGATACAGATACATTATTTTTATCCCTAACGGGGTAGACAGAGCCCTAACGGGGTAGCCACGCTAAACGTCTTACGGTCCCCAGTATCGTAAGACTCAAAGGCCACATTTAGCGTGATGGTGGGCGGAAAAATGTGAATCAAAATAGTGATGCTTTATGTATATTGTTTATCGATTGTATCTTGCATGCTGATCGTAAAAGCCGATTGAGGGAATGGGCGAAAATCCGAGTCATGTTAAAATGCGATGAGGCTAGCAACCCATAACTATTTTGATTCCTTTTTCTACCTTCTTGCCCATGGTGGGTGACGCTAAGAGTGGCCTTTGTGTATTGCGGTCCTGGGCAGTCTGCTTAGAGCTACAAAACCCAAAATGCTCTGTCTGCCATCAGGGATAAATACGTGATAGTGTGTGTATATGTATAGACAAGAAGCTGCGATCGTTAACAACATTTAGCAGCTTTGATTGGTTCATGATGGACCTGCAAAGCGTAAACGCCTGTGAGAGGTAAGTAGCAAATGAGCCGGCTAATATGCTGTACAGCTGCCATCATTCGTTCCAAAAAGATAAAGCTAAACGAGATAAGTTCTAGAGTCTATTTAAACAATCCGGCGTTTGTATTTATGCATGTATGTGGGTATGTTTGTTTGACGATAACTCAAATATCTTTGGTCGGAGCTTCATGTAATTTCGAACTAAAAAAAATCTATGAGCTACACTAGCTAAGAGAATTTTTAAGTTCTAACATTAGCCAAATTGGTCAAGGGGTTGCTGGGATATGGGTTTCGTGAGTCACCCACACACATTTCGGGGAAAACTAATACCGCATATAGGGTGGTACAGCCCAGGCCACTTATAGCGTAATGGTGGGCATAAAGGTGGAAAAGGGAAAACTAGTACCTAGTTATGACGAAACGTCTTAATAAAATTCTATTTTTTGGCGGCTTGATTAAGTCATGATAAAAATAGGCCAAATGTAAACGCCTGTGGAAAGCAAAGAGCAAACTAATCGGCTTGAATTTTGCTGTGTGTCAGCTGGAATCAAGTTCGATAGTAACTACTATTTTTCTTTCTCTTTTTTTCCTTTTTCCATCTTCTCGCCCACCATCATACTCAAAGTGGCCTTTGAGTCTTCCGGCCATGGGCTCTGTCTGCTTAGAGCCGCAAGACTCAAAATGCTCTGCCCTATCCTATTAGGGATAAAGACGTGATAGCGTATTATATACTATAGATTTTTCTATCAACTCTTTTGGTAAAATGGCAACTAAAAAAATAATAACTTTAAATTGATATACAACGTGGAAGGGACATACCCGTTAGAAATCGAACCACGGGCTATACTAGATCACTATAGTATAATAAAATTAAAAAAAACAGTCGAAGAATCAAAAAAAAATTCGCCATTTCCACAAAAATGTGAAGTCGCTCTGGCAATTTACATGGAAAGGTCTTTTTTTTTTGTTTTTTGACTGTTATTTTAATTTCATTATATTAATGTGATCTAGTATAGCCCGTGGTTCTATTTTTTACGAGTATGTCCCTTACACGTTATATATAAAATTAAATTGACTATCTACTTCTAATGCATATAAAACTAAACTAGATATAAATACTTAAATAAACTTGAATAATATAAAAAATGGACCCCAAATTGCTGTGCTCGCAGAATAAGTACTCGTACCCAAGTATATGTAACTTTGTTCAGTTACAAATGACCGAACGCCGCGAAAACAGCTAGTACAAAATGTGTTTAAATTTCAAAGAGTCAACGTTTTCATGTGACTGTCATTATATTTACGGTTGTAAGGCTTTTTAGGGCTAGAATTTCTTGGTAATAGTATTTATTTTAAAATTCCAATTTAATATTGAATTTATCAACTATGGTCCCAAACATATCAATGATAGAGTCAAATGTAGACCGTCAAACACCATTTTAAAGTTTATCGACAATGATCCAACACATATCAAAAATATAGTCGAATTGTATACAAAATGATAGATCTATCCTTTATCATACAAAATGTGCCCTTGGGTCTTTCGGCCCAAGGCTCTATCCCCCTTGTAAAGGATAAAACGTGAGAGTGAATCTGTAACTTTATTAAGGTACACGCAAAATATATAGGAGATATAATAAATATGCAAAATTTTACATTGTGTATATTACACACTATCACGTCTATATCCTTGATGGGGCGGACAGAGCATTTTGGGTCGTAGTATATAGTATAAGTACTCGTACCCAAGTATATGTAACTTTGTTCAGTTACAAATGACCGAACAGATAGTTCACCAGTTCAGCTGCATTAACCCGGCGGGAGTGTGGCGGGGTATGACCTACCCCAAACACTGTTTACACGCGTATATCTTTTTATTTTTTTAAGCTAGATTTAAGCGATTTCGTATAGCTTGAGGTAAGGGGTTGCGGGAGGGGAAAGTGGCGTGATAGCAGTATCGCGGCAGCCTGTATTCGAGTTATATGCAGTCAAACTGCGTTGGGGTATGTGATACCCCGCCACATAGCTGGTGTATATATTTAGTGACAAAAATTATCGCAAGTTTGAATTGTTAAAATGGCGCAGATTTTTATTTCCAATGAGTTATAATATAGTCTTATTATAATTAAAAAATATTTATTTATTGCTTTCTTTAAAGAATCTAGTTTTACAGCCAATTTTATGAAGGGGTATGTCACACCCCGCCACATACTCCTTGTTACATTTTTTCACCACACTCTCGCCAGGTCTACCTAATGGTTGACAAAGACTTCTCCCAAGACTTTCCAAAATGGCCGATCACGGCAACTATTCAAAAATTTCAAATTACCTAATGCATCGAAAAATAGCTCAAAGAATAGATTTAGAGTGGCAAAAGTCCTTGGTGTGATCCGTTCACTGGCCTCCCTCAGCCCAAACCCACAATTTAGCCGCAATGAATAGGCTAATCATTGCGAAAATGCATTACAACTTAGCCTTTGTTACTTATAAATTATTCTGTGTTGAAGTAAAAGGTCTGAGTCGTAAAATGAATGAATAAAATGTGAGTAGGTAGTCTAGGGACGCCTTGAACTCTGCACGTACTTAATCTTAAGGGACGGTCCACTTGACATTTACTTAAATCTACATATATCCAGTTGAGAAAAAAGGAAAAATTGTGGTAAAAAACTACAGTCAGTTTAAGAAACATCAAAAAGCGTGTGGGCGGCCATCTTGGATTAGTTGTAATTTCAGTTTTACAAAATTTCAGACCTTTCGTAGGTAAAACATTAAATCTGTTTTATTATAAAAACAGGACTAACTTTGTTACTAGGTTTAAACCATTATCCACCAAAATTAAGTTGACATTGACAGGTGAGATAGCGTGAATCAAGTAAAAACTGTGGTAAAAACTGTGGTAAAAAGCTACAGTTAGTATAGGAAACATCAAAAAATGTGTGGGCGGCCATTTTGGATCAGTTGCAGTTTCAGTTTAACAAAATTTCAGACCTTTGTAGGTGAGACATTATGAACGAATTAAGTTCAATTTCTAAAATATAACGCTATCTTTGATTCCAAAAAAAGTTTAAATTTGGATTTTGTAACTCAAAAAATTATCGGATACCGAGTTTTCCAACCAATGGCATGAAAATAAAAAAAACGCTCAGCGTTTGGTGGGAGTAGCTCGCATGCGGCTTTAGGCTTTGCTTAGGTAGTTACGTGAAGTGGTCAACGGGGAGGGGGATAAGGATTTAGAAAATAATCAAAATACTCGTTCTGATGGGTGGGTTGCTATGTAGCCGCATCGCCCATTCCCTCGATCGACTTTTACGATCTGCTTTTTTGAGCAACGCCAAGGGTAACGGCTAGATTGAAATATTTATTTAAAATTGTTTGCGTATGTTAAAAAAATATTGAAATCATTTTTTGGGGACTCTTTCAAAATCTCAAAACCAGCATAACCGATTTGGGTGCGACTTTACTAATGTATTGTGCTAAGCTTTACGTAAAATGTAGTGTTTGTTGCATTTCAATCAATTCATAAATAAAAAAGTAACATTAATTTAAAGAATCACGTCGAATAGTTCGATAAAAATGCTAAAAAACCCACGCGGACGACGTCGCGAAAACAGCTAGTACAAAATGTGTTTAAATTTCAAAGAGTCAACGTTTTCATGTGACTGTCATTATATTTACGGTTGTAAGGCTTTTTAGGGCTAGAATTTCTTGGTAATAGTATTTATTTTAAAATTCCAATTTAATATTGAATTTATCAACTATGGTCCCAAACATATCAATGATAGAGTCAAATGTAGACCGTCAAACACCATTTTAAAGTTTATCGACAATGATCCAACACATATCAAAAATATAGTCGAATTGTATACAAAATGATAGATCTATCCTTTATCATACAAAATGTGCCCTTGGGTCTTTCGGCCCAAGGCTCTATCCCCCTTGTAAAGGATAAAACGTGAGAGTGAATCTGTAACTTTATTAAGGTACACGCAAAATATATAGGAGATATAATAAATATGCAAAATTTTACATTGTGTATATTACACACTATCACGTCTATATCCTTGATGGGGCGGACAGAGCATTTTGGGTCGTGCGGTTCAGCCCAGGGTCGCAAGACCCAAAGGCCACTTTTAGCGTGATGGTGGGCGAAAAGGTGGAAAACGGAATCGAAATAGTAATATAGCTAGCTGCATCGCCTACATAATGCGCATTTTCGCCCATACCCCCGATCGGCTTTTACGATCTGCGCGGGAAGAGAAGCAGCTGGTACATTCTAAGTTTTTCTTTTCACCTAGACCAGCATACAAGTATCTATTTGTTTGATGCCTATATTTTATTTATGTAGTTGTTGTCGTTTACACTCAACAGACAACATTTCTATCCTAAAAAACATAAGTAACATTTTCCCACCACTAATTTCCCTTTCTCAATGTCACACGACACCCACTCGGGTTACACAATCTGCAACTAGAAGCTCAAGCACGCACACTTATTTTATTACGCGTAGTGCTGTTTATTAAAAAACCAGCACTTATCTGTATAGGAGCACAACACTAGACATCCGATGACTCAGTGCAGCCAAACGGGAGGCCCAACGAGAGAGAAAACCCTGTGAAATTCTATAGAAAGGAAAGAGATGCCTGTCATTTTCCCTTTGCGTTTTCCGCTTAGCACCCACTCACCCACTGTAGGACCACGCTCCTCGGCCGGTTATTTTGCTTTTTTTTTCCAGGCTCTCAGTATTGCCCGTGCTATCGACGCGAATGCTGTGTCGATTTATCGCGGTGCGAAAAATAATAATACGTCGCATTGTATGCCGATATTTCAGCTCTCAATCTGTGTTTGTCCAATAAAAACTACGATTCTATCATCAAATAGCAAGAAGACGCTGTAAAAACCCTTATTCTCTTTTGTTTTCCTTTTGTTGTTCCGTATTCGTTCCCTTATTTTAACCGGGAAAACGCCGGGTGAAGGAAATTTGTGATATAAGAGTACGTATAACGTTCAGTGTTATTTTGTTGCTAGTGGATGTAATGACTAATAGGGTTTGAGACGTTGTGTTTTGTTGTTTCGTCTGTTTGGTTCCGTTTATTTTTTTTCTAACTACGACGCTGGAGGTGTGGTGTCAACACGTGGAGTATCGATCGCTCGGCGTGTTCAAGTAAGTCTTTTAGATTAGAAATTACGAAACAGATCAACTTGGCTTATGAAAACGTATTATTATTACGATTTTCTTCTAATTTAGAGACCGTAATAAATAATAATGGACGTTTCGATCATTAGTTATGGTGTTGACAGGAAAAGCATGATAATTTATGACATTTTACTTCCTGTAACGCTGATAAACAGCTGTGGTGCTCTTAATTGTTTTGTTTTCAATATTTCTGTATTACTCGTAGTTCTTTATGATTTTAATTCGAATGCTCATTAGCTAATGTCAATTCATAATCAAATATGTATTAGGAATATTGAAGTTTGACAACTAAATTATTAACTTATTACGTAGCATTTGAGGGGTTTAAATCTTAAAGCACTGAATAAGCTTTATGAAAATTAATTTAAATCGATACATATCTATATGGCCGGCCCTGGATTAAATAAATAGCAAATACAAGCTTGTTTTTAATTAAAATAAATAATATTTAGTACTTGTTAGTTGACGTTCAATCGACGTCAATTTCAATCCGACTACAATATTGAACCAGCTGTCAAAATGGGATTTTCGAAAATCAACTCTATCAGCTTTTAAAAAGGTATACAATCGAGCATTTCATTAAATGCCGACGTCAGCTGTTATGTAGATTATGTTTTGTATAAGCAATATGTAAGCAAAGTACTATACTCTTATCAGGCTGGAGACTTTTCTAGTAACTGGGATTTTCAATAACAATTTTAATTGAATATAATCTCAAAAATAAACAAAAATAGTAAAAAAATATAAATTATCGTGCGAATATCCGATTAATAATAAAAAATATAAATATATAGGGACCAATCACACTGATTAAGCTAGTCCCAAAGTAAGTTTTAAACTTGTGTTATGGGTTATGGGATACTAACTCAACGATCCTATATTTTATGATAAATACATACATATATATAAATAAACATCCAAGATCCAGGACAATTTGAAAAAGGTCAATTTCCAACTTGCCTTGGCTGGGAATCGAACCCAGAACCTCCGAATTGGCGGATTAGCGTGTTAACCCACGGATGTTGTCAGATGCAGAAGTACCAACGAATTATCATCATTTTAGTTCTATCTATAATTTAAGAACTACGTTCTTGTCGGTGGAGTAGTTTCCATGTGTCCCTCTCTTGAGCCATCATTTATTTTAATTGTATATCTAATTTTGTTGTTGTTTTTCGCTTGTGTAAGTGGCCACCACTCGCACCATCATATATTTGTAGCACAATTTTTGTCACCCAAAGGTAGCCTGTAAGAAATTGCCTTGACGATAAGGCCGCCTATTGTATACCTATACTGTACATATTTTTGAATATTATTTGTATCTGTGTTTCTGGTAAAATAAAGTGTTACTTACTTACCACTGCTGTAAGATTTTTCAAGCTGCTTAAAGCCATCTGATATAGTTTGACGATTGCCATACAATGACAGCTGGGACCAACGGCTCTGCGTGCCTTAATCGGCACGGAGGAGCTCGAGGAAATTTTATACCACTTGTGGTCACCCATTAAATTGCGGACCACGTCCGCTGTCGCAAACAAACAACGTATCTACATACATTCACTCAAAATACATAACTCTCCTTCTAGCGCAGGTGGGTAATAAAAAATGTAGACCAATTTTTAGGGTTCCGTACCTAAAGGGTGCAAACGGGACCCTATTACTGAGACTCCGCTGTCCGTCCGTCTGTCCGTCTGTCAGTCCGTATGACTGTCTGTCTGTCTGTCTGTCACAGGGCTCTATCTCTTGAACCGTAATAGATAGATACTTTAAATTTCCACCGATTATGTATTACTATGGCCGCTATAACAACAAATACTAAAAATAATACAAAGTTAAAAATAAATGGGGGTCGTCATACAAGAAACGTGTTTTTCTCACCGTTTTTAACTCGAACTTTATAATGGCATTAACTAGATACTTGAAATTTTCACCAATTATGTATTACTGTGACCACAATAACAACAAATACTAAAAATAAATAAAGTTAAAAATTAAAGGGGGTCGTCATACAAGAAACGTTTTAAAACATTATACGGTGGTACGGAACCCTTCATGTACGAGTCCGACTCGCACTTGCCCGTTTATTATTTACCCGTGTAATTTTGTCATAAAACCACTCGAATTTTAATTTATTAAAATCTAAAAATACAGCTTTTTTTACTCTGTGGGTAAGTACTAACTAGGTACACCACAAAAAGATGTCTGAGAATGGGTTAAGAGTTCTCTTACCCTAGACATAATCAGACCTTCGAGACTTCTACAGCTTTTTATTTTCTTTCAAGTTCAATTTTGACAGTTATTATTATATATTATTATATATATGAAATTTTATTGAAATTACAATTTTTTTCCTAAATCTTACATGTCGTTTCAAAATAAAAGCTAGACTACGTTTGTATGAAAAAATGTGTAGAGTAAGGGGGCTCTTAAGAACCCCCTTACCCTAGACTTTCCCAAAACTTTGTAAGTTTAAAGAAATTGCGTATATCTAGGGTTGTAATTGGTTTTCACAGTCAAAATATGACCTTAAAAGAAAATATAAGGGTGTAAAACTTTTCCATACTGATAGTCAAAAATTATATAATGCACTATATTTGCTTTTAAGTTCATATTTTGACTTTGAAAACCAATTATAACTCTAGATATATACAATTTCTTTTCTTAAAGTTACATATTTTTACCGAAATCTGACATGTCGTTTCAAAATAAAACGTAGACTACGTTTGTATGGGAAACTCGAATTTGGTCTAGGGTAAGGAGACTCTTAAGGATTTTGATTGGAAGCTGTGTACTGTCAGATCATCAAATGAAAGTTACACAATATTGAGATCTCGCTCTCGGATAGCGTAGGCTGTCTACCTACAAGGTATAGACCTCCTGATAAAACCCACATGGTAGTAACATCTCCAATCTGACATTCAGTTAGTATAATAACCAAATGTCAAAGAAGTGGTAATCTTGTTAAATAATATCTGACAAACAACCCACTACTTGAACCGGTGGGCGAAAACATTATAGGGGTTCCTTGAAATTCAAATACAAATGAGTGGGCAAATTGAATATTAGCCTTACTAAATAATGTAATATTTAATTTGCCCACGTTATTCCATTTTTTTTGGCCCTGATTTAAAGAGGCAGTTGTAAGTAAGAGTTTTGGTAAGTTAAAAATTATAAATGGCATGTTTAATAACTAGTTCAGCAGTTAAAACTAAGCAGTAAAGTAAACAAAATGAGTAGTAAAAAATAATGAACTGGATCAGTGAATATATAATTGAGCAGGAAAATAATTAAATGGGCGGTAAAAAAAAATTGAACGAGCGGTTCTATAGGTTTTCCCTAACCTAGTAAAATGGACAAAACCGACCTAGCACTCGCCGGCCGCTACCGCGGCACGCTCGCTTCGGTCGCTCGGCTCGTGCGTGTGTTGGTTGCAGTTCTAACCTAACCTAACCTATAGGTTTTCCCTAACCTAGTAAAATGTATAGAACTAGTAATATGATAAAACTAACTGTGCCCGCGACTTCGTTCGCGTGGTTGTCGGAACGTAATGTTATATAGCCTAAAGCCTTCCTCTATAAATGGACTACCCAACAAAAAAAGAATATTTCAAATCGGACCATTAGTTCCCGAGATTAGCGCGTACAAACAAACTCTTCCGCTTTATAATATTATATGATATATGATAAAATAACCGACTAATTGATTTTTTATTACTGTTCATGTTTTACTGTAGCAATTATTAATCAACCGCCATTAAATTAAATAACTGCTCAATATGTTTTCCAACTGATCATAATAACATTCCGAATATTTAAATAACAGCTTAAAAAAATTAGTTCCCTTTTTTTTCCGTGTGATTATCGGCAGAGTAGAATAGGACCACTCCAAGTCTTTCCGTGGATGTCGTAGGAGGCAACTTAGGAAACACAAGCTAAACAAAGCTTATAATATAAACATCAATGAGACCTCTCCAATCCGTCTGGCCAGCGTGGAGAGTGTAGGCCAAATTATCTGACTGCTCTGGCTAATATATGGCTTTGGTAGTACAGAGAGGGTTGTGTTCCTGCAGTGGAAACAAAAAACCTGATGATGATGATGATAAGTTGACCCAGCGAGTGAAGCTTCTCAGTTCCGAGATTTGCCAAAAATGCTTATGTTCGTCTGTCTATCTGTCGGTTTGTTCTCGCCTACAGGTCGGATTTATCAACCGATTCCCGTGAAATTTAATAAGCAGGTTTAATAATAATATAGATTTTTTTTTATATTCAGTTTTGGAAATTTTTCAAAATGGCGGCTATATGGGGGTTTAAAACATTGAAAAAATTATATTTTACCCATATCGAAACAATTTCAAATATGTCATAAAACTTTTGTGTTACCCTTATAATAAGACGCAACTTTTTTGTCTGAACAAATTTTTTATCCGATAAACTTTAACGGGTTGGGGGGGAGTCGCGAGGTTTACAGCTCACAGAGCCACTAGTAGGTATACTTAAAGTAACATCTCAGGCAACCTTCTAGAACAACGTTGCAAGCAATTTTTGCTCCAATTAATACATGCCTGATTTATCAGCGGATTACATGACACTATCGCGTGTCACTCCGAAGATATTAGCTTCTGGTAACAAACGAGTTGCAGTTAATCAAATATAACCTTTATTTTGTTGAGAACAGAGTGCAGTTTGCCATTTGTCTGTGTCGGTAATCCGAGCGCGTGGCAACCGCTCTTCAGTTTGTAGAACTTACGTCATGAGAGACTACTGGACCTACAGAGATGTTGTGATGAAAACATGTAATACAGGTTTATCTAGTTAAATTATTTAAAAAAATGTGGGTAGGTAAAATTACCTACCCACAATTTTTTTAAATAATTTAACTAGATATAGTTTAAAAAACTAAAACCTGATCACGGGAAATTTAAAATTTAATTTAAATATAATTTAATTTATTTAATTTTATTTTTCAAATTTTCCTAACTAAATATTTATTTATTTAATTAAAAAACTTTATTGTTAACAAAGGTAATTTTACAAATGGTGGACTTATCCCAAAAAATATTTATACATGTATTTATCATATAAAAGTTTCGTTGAGTTAGTTTTTAAACACAAGTTTAAGAAACTTACATCTGTGCAATTTGTTAAAAAAAAAAGTAACTACTAGTGCACTTTAATGATTTAAAAGCGAATACATTGCGGCTAACCAAGTAGCATTATGTAACAGATACAGCACAGATGCACTTTGGAGGTCGTTTAAATTCTGCGAGCTGACTGTCTGTGGTCGCCTGCCCTCTTTGTTACAGATGCTCCTAAAATGTACTCAGTATTTAGATGGATATTCATTTATAAACAGTACTTGTCACCCATGCAAGTAAGGACTACTTCCGGGGTTGCTTATACTTGCGAAAGCGTGCTCTACTCTTCGTTAGGGCCGTAATTCCATACAAACGTAGTCCCCTGATTCCTTAGATAAGAAGAGTAATGTTCTTTTTCCAAAAAAAATCTTTGGATATTATCGCATGTCACTATATTTTCCTTTTTTTATAATTTAATTAATAAAGAAATACGAACTTTCATTAAGGCCGTACCTAAATATTGCGAAAAACGGCCACTTTTGGCAAATGTGCGTAGTAAAGCTTAACGTTCTCATTATAAACTGTAAACAGTAGTTCATAAAATACTTTGAAGGGTTATCTAGGACTTAATAGTTGCAAAATTTTAAATGATGTCTCCATTTTCTTTGAAATGATTTATTTTAAATGGGGGCAGCACTGGACCCCGGAAAATTTAAGTACGGCCTTAAGCTGAAAAATTGATAAGATTTTCCAACGTGTTCAAACGAGATGAGATTATAATATAAAAGGAAAACATGTACATGTCATGTACCATAGAGGACCTTAATAAAGCTAACGACCGAGGGATCGCCGTGGCCACATACTGGTCACAGGTGATTTGAAATTGAAGCTACAGTGTAATCATTTCGACTAGATAAGAGGAAGAAAAACATAGGAAAACAGCCAGAGCTTTCCTTAAATTTTTTATGAAAAAAAAATATAATTCAGGGGACTACGAAACGTTGATTTTGTGTACTTTTCATAACTATTTTCGGTTCGAGCTACAGTTGTCCCTATCTCACTCGTTTGGTTGTTGTTCGGGCACAGCGCGACAGCAATAGATTTTACAAATATCTATTTTTCAGTTGTCTAGACCTTAGTGTTTCTTCTTTAAAATGAAAAATGAGAGCAGGTGCTTCTTGCAGCAGCTATCCGCACGAATAGAAAGTGAAGGGGTATATTTGAACCGCCAAGCCATCCGTTGCGACATGGAACTCATGGAGAATTGCATGAACTATATACCTTTCTTCATTATAGTTTCGTAATATCATGAGATTCAGTATTTTGCGCAAAAAGTATATATGCGGCCCAGTAACTTAGGCCAATCTCTGTGGTTAACCCAAATCCGCTACTCCGGAGGCTCTAAGTTCGATCATCATCCGAGCGTATTCCCGGTCGCATCTCAGTGGTAATGCTGGTTTTTACGCAGAGCGACTGCCGTCTGACCTCAGCGACCCAAAGGGTAGACCAGAACCTAGGATAGGTTCAGTCATGTGAACAGCCATGTCCTGGAAAGGTAATATGGTCGCAATTATAATTTAAACGTAGAAAGTGAACAAAACAAGAATGCCTCTAGTTTTATTAAGAATACATCATGTAGTCAAGCCTAGTAAAAACGTAATTTCTGAAAGTTTTCAGTTTCCTTCCGCCTCCATTAATATTTATAGCACTTTTCTATGACGCAAATTGGAAGGGACAGTGACGTTTCGTGGGTAGACTTTATTTGTGTTTCTATTATACTTATGCTTTAAAGGTCAACATGGGGTCTACAGAAATCTGACAGAATATATTATTTAACTTAGTTAGGTATTAATTAACTAATAATGGGGAAGTCAGAGCGAAGTTTTGAAAGACAAAGTAAAATGTTTAAATTCACTTACCTAGTCTATTTTTCTTCAATTAAAACACAAATGCGGTTGTCACATTCTTCTATTTTTAAATGTGTTTAGATTGAATAATGTAAGTTAAGAAACAGCAGGTTTGTCCGGCTCAAGCTTCCTCACAATTTTGTTTGTATATTTAATTTTTGTTTAGTATTTGAATTTATTTTTATTTTTATTCAGTATAATTATAGTCACTGTATTCAACCTGCAAGCAGTCGTGCAAATATACATAATCAAGTCAATTATAAGCAAGTTACAAATATATTTAATCAAGTCAATTATAAGCAAGTTGCAAATAATTAATTTATACAATTCTAAAATGTCAGTTTACTAATAAGCTAAATGTTCCCATAAACTATAAGAACATTTATCTTTTTTTATAGTTTATGGGAATATTTTGCCATTTTGTCGATTTGTTCCATTTACGGTACAACAACAGGTAGTTTCTTTATATTGACAATTATATTCTCCTCTCGTTTTATAATATCTTGGGTGAGACTTCACAAATATACGAGTACATACCTCCCTGAGGTACATATGGCAATGGTGAAATATTACATTATTTAAATAATAGTTCACGTGTATCAAAAAATCCTCTGTTATTGATGGCACGAACGTATCTTTTCTGTATCTTAAAGACTTTATCTATGTCAACCGAATGACTCCACAGCAGTAGTAGTACCGAAGATACGTAAACCATGGTGGTAGGCTGTTAAGGGAGCCTCCGATTGAAATCCGAGCCTCAAGTTAATCTACCTAAATATAAATAGAACACTGGACTCAGAAGTAGAAATAAGTTGCAAGCCCTTTGCACACCTGACAGCGCCTCCCCATTTTGGCCCGGTTGCATCCTCGTTGTCTGTCAATTTTGCTGAGAATGTATGGAATATCAACAGCTGTGTCCAGAATAAAAAAAATGCATAAACACGCACCGCACTAAAGGTTATCCCATATGAAAACATAATACAAGAATGCATTACATTGAATGGTTATTTAAAACAATGAGAACAAAGGTGCATTCGGCACAAGGCCAAACAGCGGAAGTTATGTTTGCACATAGTGTAACCAAAACTATTGCTAAGACCATTGTTAAAATATTGCGGCGCAACTGTGTGGCGAGAAAGTTAAGCTGAAATTGCGATAGTACAAGTATAAATATGCAAAAACGTAGTGGTTAGACAAAATTCCTATGAGACCTAGTGGAACTAGTTCTATATTATGCTTACAAAAATTCCCATTGTACCTACTGGTTCTAGCTCGATATTATGCTTACAAAAATTCCCACTACACCTACAGGAACTAGCTCGATATTATGCTTACAAAAAATAACATTAGACTTACTGGGACTAGCTCGATATTATGCTTACAAACTATCCTATTAGACCTACTGGGACTAGCTCGATATTATGCTTACAAAAATTCCCATTATACCTACTGGGATTAGCTCGATATTATACTCACACAAATTCCCATCACCCCTACTCCGACTAGCTCGATATTATGCTTAAAAAACAGGATATATATAATATACGTAATTTTATTAACAAAAAAAAAACTGGCTACATTTTCTGTGATGGAGTTTCTTTTTTCATTATGTCTTCACCAAATTAATGAGGCACAAATTTGGTAGAGGCTTTCAAATAAAAAAGAATCATCAAAATCGGTGGGTACAAAAAAAGAATTGAAATGGTTCTCACACACACAATTTTTTATCAAGTGGAAGATTTATAAAACAGATGTTTAAAAAACTCTTTCATTGCGCATGTAACTCTTTGATTTGACCTCTGTATTGATTTTGAATCAGTAATATGATTTTAAAAATTTGAGAGATAAATTGTAGAACTGCCATATTGCTAAAGGAGAAGTATTTTTCTAAAAATTAAACCTATAGCTAACCAAAAAACATTTGATTACCGCTTGTAAGCTTTGTTGCACACATATATTTCTGAACTTTGTGCTTTGAATAGGTAAAATAAATGGACTCATTTTAGCTCTATTTTACCTTTGTAAGTCACGCTTCCATCTAGTTTCGTAGTTACAATTAATGGACCTGTATAAAACCAACATTTGTATACATTCCATATTTTATTTATTTATTTAAAACTTTTTCGTGTGTGGTTTTCGGCAGAAGGATATATATAATAGGACCACTCCAATTCTTCCCGTGGATGTCGTAGAAGGCGACTTAGGAAACACAGGTCCAAAAAAGCTTATAAACATCAATGAGACCTCTCCAACCCGTCTAGCCAGCATGGAGAGTGTAGGCAAATTAAATCAAATCAATCTCTGACTGCTCTGGCTAATATATGGCTCTGGTAGTACAGAGGGGGTCGTGCTCCTGCAGTGAAGACTAAAAAAGACCCGATGATGGTGATGATTTAAAACTGTATTGTAAAAAAAGGTATTGCACAATTGGTGGACTTAATGCCATATGGCATTTTCTACCGGTCAATCATTAGACCAAGCAGAAAATATGTGTAGGTGGCGTGTTAAAAATTAAATAATAATTGCTGAATATAAAATAATTGTATTTTTCGATGCTGGTCTGGGAGAAAAGAAAAATCTTAGAATGTTGCTGCTTCTCTTCCCGTGCAGATCGTAGAAGCCGATTGAGGAAGCAAAAATTCGAATCGTTAATAAGCGATGCGGCTAGCAAACTGAAACTATTTTCATTGTAATTTGCCATTTTCTAACCCATTCATGCTTAAAGTGCTCTTTGAGTCTCGCAGCAAAATCTAAATAAACGGGCGAGTCGGACTCGTACATGAAGGGTTCCGTACCTCCGTACAAAGTTTTAAAACGCTAAAATAACACGTTTTTTGTATGACGACCCCCTTTAATTTTTAACTTTTTTTTATTTTTAGTATTTGTTGTTATAGCTGCCATAGTTATACATAATTTGTGAAAATTTCAAGTATCTAGTTAATGCCATTATAAAGATCTAGTTAAAAACGCTGAAATAAACACGTTTTTTGTATGACGACCCCCTTCAATTTTCAACTTTTTTATTTTTAGTATTTGTTATAGCGGCCACAGTAAATAATTGGTGAAAATTTCAGGTGTCTAGCTATTACGGTTCAAGAGATAGAGCCTGTTTGCACCCTTCGGGTACGGAACCCTAATAACGGATGTGGACTAAAATAAACTTGTCAAGTGCGAGTTAAACTCGCGCGAAGAGGGTCCCGTACTTCTCATAGGTTTTCCTGTGATCTACAAGCTATGAACTATATTTTGGTTTTTTTCGAAATTTTAGGCTTAGTAGTTTCGCAGATCAGGGGGGGATCAATTTTCGTCTTCTTTCATGAATAAAATCAAAACTATTAATTTTAAAATGGTATAAGGGTTCCGTTTTTTAATTTATTTGTACGGAACCCTAAAAAATATTTATTTGGTCCACATCCGTATTGAACGGGATAAAACAGTGATATGCGGGTTCTTCTTTAGTACTTGTACATAATAGCTCTTTGCAGGTTGGTTACCGTTGTTACTAGCTTACATTAAGGCTGGGCCTGATGTGGATAATCTGTGTATTGCTCCCGCTCCCACGCACAAAAATTTACTATAGCTGAAGCGAGACAGCGAGATATGTGCGGTGAAAAGATCGCGGTAGGTCAATGAGGCTGGTTTTGGTTTTTTCGTTTTACAAAGAATATTTAAGAGTTATATAAAAAGTAAGACATACTGCCTTATGTTTACTAAAATTATAACCCAAAGTAACTAGGGCTAATTTATTGTATTTCTTGAATACTTTCCGTTTTAGTATAATTCTGAGGTAATTTGAGGGAACTTCGCAATGTTTTTCTATCGAGAAAATTTTAAGCAATCGTGTTTTCGAAACATTAATGTATATAGTTAGTCCTGTTTTTTGCTGTGTTTTTATTTCAAAGTGAGTATTTCGTTACTATGATCGCTCTAAGTACTGTTAGGGTCATACGGGCTCTTAAACACAAATTGAGAACGTGGCAACAAAAAATAATAGCGAAACGTCCTTGACGACTCGTAAAATTTGAAGGTTAATTGAAATCGATTTATCTATTCGCCTGAAATCTCATTAACATGCGATATTGCTCAGGTCATGGTTAAAATGTAGTACGTGCGTGAAGCTGTAATGATGACGTCACTTTGAGTTTATGTGCTATTTTATCGCCTTAGTTCCGCTATAAAATTGGCGAAGGGGCGCGATTTTATCCAGTTATATAATAAATGTATTAGCTACTATTTATCCGACTACGACGAAGGTAAAAGGAGGGTTATGTGTTTCGCTGCTATGTATGTATGTATGTATGTTCATCTGTTCCCTCGTATCTTTAAAGATATCCATGATACCTTGACAAATGAGGAATCGTTGGAATCGTCTTGGCTTTCCGCTGGTTATAGGCTATGTGACGTCACAGTAAATCCACTGTGGCGCCCTCTATAGGCCATAAAGTAATTAACTAAAAAATAAAATAAACTAATCATAGCGTGTGGGGTACCAAAAGAAATAACTGGAGAAATGTACTTTTCATAGATTTTTACTGTAGTCGGGTTTTAGTTTCCAAATTTATATCTGATGTCTGACCACTTAGGCGATTCTCACATTGCCCCGCACTACGCAGCGTAGCGCATGAATGCGTGTTCTAAAGTTATAAGTTGTAAGTATCTCCGTTTGTATAGAAAACACGCACAGTCCCACACACAGAAAATGCATCCAGAAAACGCAACATGCAGCGTGATGCGTGGCAGTGTGATAATCGCCTAAGGACTACTAGTTGTTTCTCACAGCGTTGACCGCGTGGTCAAAGGATATTTGACCATCCCCCGGGAACCTATATTTCTTCGGGATAAATGTATCTTATGTGTTAATCCGTGGTGTAATGGTCAACATGCTAGGCCGCCAATCCGGAAGTTCTAGGTTCGATCCCCAGCCAGTGCATGTGGGAAATTAGCCTTTTTTAACTTGTCATGGGTTTTGGGTGTTTATCTACAACGTGGAAGGGACAAAGCCGCAATAAATCGAACCACGGTCTATACTAGATCATTATAGTATAATGAAATTAAAATAACAGCCAAAGAACAAAAAAAAAATTCAGCATTTCCATACAAAACTGTGCAGCCGCTCGGGCAATTTGTATGGGAATGTGAATTTTTTATTTTATTTTTCGACTGTAATTTTAATTTAATTATACTATAATGATCTAGTATAGCCCGTGGTTCGATTTTTTACGGGTATGTCCCTTCCACTTTGTATGTTTATTATAAAATATAGTATCGTTGAGTAAGTATCCCAAAATACTTCGTGGCTAGCTCAATCAGCTTTAAAAGTAAGGGAGATCATTTTTTTATCGTATTATACCTAATATTTTTTGTTGAATTTGTCATCAGTATAATGACCTGAACTTTCTGTAAAAAGCACTGGAAAAAATCTAAAAAATTTTTGGACACATCCACGTGAAATTATATGAATGATTATCTAGTCAAGACCAATAGCATTTTAAGAATTGAGCACGAGGTAACGGTTCGGGGTGAACTCCTAAATAAAATTTATCCAATTTTTATTAAAGACTAGCTGGTGCCCGCGACTTCGTCCGCGTGAAATTCAGTTTTATTGTGCAAATTGAAAAATTTAGTTAATTAGTGTGTAATTTACAGTCCGAGTTTTTTATTGTAATTCGACACATACATTCATCATCGGGTCTTTTTTAGTCTCCACTGCAGGAGCACGACCCTCTCTGTACTGCCAGAGCCATACTTCGCCAAAGTAGTCAAAGGATTTGGCCTACACTCTCCACGCTGGCTGGCTGGTTTGAAAGGTCTCATGATGTTTATAAACTTTGTTTAGCTTGTGTTTCCTAAGTCGCCTTCTACGACATCCACGGGAAGACTTGGAGTGGTTCTATTTTACTCTGCCGGGAACCACACGGCATCATATATTACTCGTTTTTATTAAAGATAAACCCATGACAAAAACCAATGTTTGACTCACAGACTCTTCAAGGTGAAGCGTGACAACACTTCTTCCGGTCCAGTCCATTGTTTAGATAACTTGGATTTGGTAATGAGGACAGATATCCGTTTTGGTGAGCGTGTTCATGATTATTAGTTTGATAGTGACCTGGGTAAAATATAAATAAAATTAATATAATTTTTCGTTTAAACAATAGGATAAATAAATAATAGGAGCGCTACATTACATCAACTTTTCAAAAGGGCCTTACGTGTTAAATCTGTAACCCCATGCAAGCCTTCCAAAGGACCGGGGTGAAAAGACCCATGAATAATAATAAAAAATACAAGTGAAAAATTTCTCGCAAGTCATTGCCCTGCGATAGTGTGCCCAAAAGGCTGGCAGCATTGCTATAGATAATTACTGTGTATCCGTAATCAAATCTTGCAAGCAAAATTAGACCCAATTTCCATTATTTGATTGTGCTGAAACTTCACATACTTATGTAAGTTGGGTGACAAGGTAATTTTATGGTACCAATGATCTGATCTTATGATGAAGCCATAAGGTGGCCCGGCATCTCTGTCATAAAATAACATAACCCCACCGAGTTTGGGCTCAAATGATTCGTCCTGAGGAGCACTTTAAACTTTTTAGTTAATTGTTTTAGATAACAGCTTGTATTTAAAAATATTTTTTTAATATTTGTTTGTTTTTAAATAAAAACATATCTATTATCTGCGCAAGGAAATACACGATTACTCGTATGTAAGTTGAGTATGTAAGGGTTTCATAAAATTTTAAAATTTGCATATAAAGAGAGAATTAGCTTTCAAACAACTATGTAATCACGTTATAACAGGGCCCAATGAAGTACCTGTAAGACAATAAAGGCAGCCTTGCGTCTATCCGCTGGTCCTCCCTCTCACTGGTTTCGCAATCCGATTGTCTCAGTTGGCCTGAATCGTGCTTGGACAAGTACTTTGTTTCTATGCTAGTGAGAAATTAGCCAAGTATTGTTAATAAACGGTCTCAAAAACGAGGATGCTGAAGTAATGCAAAGTGGAGAAGAAGAAGTGGGAAGATAGCGGATCCCGGGTTCTAGTACAGATAAGGGTCATAAATATGAGGAAAGCTCTAAGAACATGCACCTTTATGACTTTGTACATACAATATATAATGTCTTGTTATTAAACTGCTCGTCGCGTCGTCGCTGCCAATTCAATAGGTATAGCGCGACTGCGAGCCTAAGAAACAACGCGGTGCTTCAAAACACAAAAAAAGGACGAAGGTGTAAAATCAGCACAGGTAAAATTGGAGTGGGTGGGGCACGTCTGCCGCATGAGACAGGACAGGTGGGCCAAACTGACTACATCGTGCGGGTACCAGATGGTCGCCGAAAGCTAGGCAGTCCTATGTGGAAATAGCGGAATGACTTAAATGCATACATGATTGACTGGCGGATCGTAGCTCTGTATAGACACGAATAGACAAAAAAGAAACTAGAAGCAAACTGCATCCATAGTTTTGCAATCCACTAAATTTTTTTTGTTTGACTCAGACTTTGATCTTAATCAAGTCACCACACTTAGAAGATAGGTGTCTAACGATACGCTTGAAGGTACATGGTCACCGTCCGAGAACCTTTCTACCCAGCGAAAAAAAATTACACGATAATTTCATCAACTTTAAATTTGTTTTAACCTAAGTACGGAAATTGACTCATTCGTGCAAAATAAAATATCGTAAGTCGATGAGAGATACAAATATTATTATCTGTTTACAAAGTTTACCGCATCAAAGAAAGCGTTGTAATAATTTATTTTACAAGAGCGTGTATATAAACTGCATTCAAACTGTGTAAATATTTACTTCATTATTATCGTACTACATGACGTAGTACTGATATGTCAATATCATTTGAAAGTCAATTAATTCGGATATTACAGATAGCTATCTTTATTTTCCAATATTACAGTATGATTTGTCCTTATATATGTATATTTATTTATTTATTATGTAGAGGGAAGCAGTTACTCCTTGCAAAGCTGCGTGTCTAGCTTTTATCCAATCCATGTGAACAAACTATTATTCTTACAAGTTAATTTACTAGGCAAATTAAAAAAAAAACCCCGACTATCAAGAACGCCATCTAGTGATGAGTAGCGGAACTACCGATACGACTTGATATCCGTAGCGCCATCTATCATTTTCTAGAAAAAGCCCTAACTTTCAAGTGTTAACCCCCAATAACTTTTAAACGGTTGAATCGATTTTTATGAAGCATAGCTATGAATCACCGCAAGGGAACTTGCTTTTACGTTAAAACCGCATTGAAATCAGTCCATCCGTTCGAGCGCTACGATGCCACAGATATACAGACAAACAGACATACAGACAGGCCGACAGACATTAGCGTCAAACTTTTAACACTCCTTTTTTATGTTGGGGGTTAAAAACAAAATTTTCCTATGAGTTGAAACGTTTCATTTGATGCAAAGATCAACACATTTTAAACGTTCGACGTTCAGAAACTCCGTTTGAAAACTTGGAGTACATTTAAACGCAAACTTCCAGTAAATAGAAGACTCCAGTACGTTTCCAGTAAGACTTGTACGATTCCAACTCTTCAGCCATTTGAAGAAGCTTCACGTTCAATACTCCAAAGTATGTTTTATTTGCAAAGTATTGAAATGTGATGAAATTTAAAAGTTGAACTGAACGTCCATACTTACTCATATTAATCACGTCTTTATCCCTAATGGCGACCACTTCCTGGCAAGCGTAACATAAGACATCAGACTGCCAGGAGGTCGCTGGAAAGCGGTGGATTGAGTTCGCTCTAGATCGGTTATTTTGGAAGCCTATGTCCGCATATTTGTTATCAAATATTAATTTTTGAAACCTGCCTATATTTTCGTGCCCATGGCCTTCGAGACCATGGGTGTTGGGGAAACGAGGACATTTATCAAAGAGCTTTGATGTACTATAACTGAGAGGACAAATTACAGACGCTCTTTATCTTATATGGCTAAAAGAATTTCATATTATATAGGCATTGTTTTACATCGCGGCGATGCCGCCAGTATCATTTGAGACAGGTACGATTATTAATATATTATGGACATTGACATAGAATATGTAGACCAACTATCTTAATCATTGGCCCTTGTTCTATTTTTGAATATATGGCGGCGTGAATTTTATTATACATATTTAATTTTCAAACATGAATTCTGCGGTTACTTACCGATGGAAAGTTATTTTTTTACACGTTGCCGTATTCCTTAATTAAATTATTCTTACTGCTTTTGCATATAATCTTTCTAAAGTATTAGTAGGCGTAAAACAGCTAGCAAGCGACTAAGTAAAGTTTATAGGGGATAGCTACAATTGAACGGGACAAAACAGTTATATGTGGTGTCTCCTCTAGATTAACAGCTCTTTGTTTGCGGATACATTTTTGTCACGATATTGACGAAGCGCTTATCGTAATATCCGCAATATTTTTACGTATATTATCTTCGATCATATATTCTATAGATGCACAGTTGCCGCCTAAAAAATGGCACCGGAAAAACAAGGCATAAAACATTATTATGCCTTGTTTCGCTGTCATTCGGTCAGTGGCCACGCGCGTGACATTACGTCAAGGATGACCTATCTAACCAGAAGGTAATATGTAACGAACTTAATACGGATTTATTTTCACGCTTATCTCGGCCGTATCTTAGGCCGTACCTAAATTTTCCGGGGTCCAGTGCTGCCCCCATTTTAAATAAATCATTTCAAAGAAAACGGAGACATCATTCAAAATTTTGCAACTACCAAGTCCTAGATAACCCTTTAAAGTATTTTATGAAC
Organism: Acrobasis repandana; assembly: GCA_963576875.1. Lineage (NCBI taxonomy): Eukaryota > Metazoa > Arthropoda > Insecta > Lepidoptera > Pyralidae > Acrobasis > Acrobasis repandana. Next base: position 10,538,736 of record OY756233.1, on the reverse strand, counting down.
TACTGTTTATAGTTTATAATGAGAACGTTAAGCTTTACTACGCACATTAGCCAAAAGTGGCCGTTTTTCGCAAATGTGCGTAGTAAAGCTTAACGTTCTCACTTCAAACTGTAAACAGTAGTTCATAAAATACTTTGAAGGGTTATCTAGAATTTGATAGTAGCAAAATTTTAAATAATGTCGTTTTCTTTGAAATGATTTATTTTAAATGGGGGCATCACTGGACCCCGGAAAATTCAGGTACGGCCTTAAACTGTTTTCGCAATACTTGAAATGGTATACATCTACCTATGTACGTAGCTCAATCAGTGTGATTTGTTGTATTATATATGTATATGTATGTATTGACACGGGGACAATATTTTGTTTGATTTTGCAAGGAACTGTGCATCTATAGAATATATGATTAAAATATATTATTAATTTATTAAGATTTTAAACGATTACTTTGATCGTCTTTGTTTTTCACGTTTTTTTTACCCCCAGATCAGCATGCAAGAACTGAATGTAATCTGAAAATTTGCGCTATAGAATAAAAACCTTTGGTACCAATCAATTAATAAGACAGCATACAGTATTCTTAAAAGGTTTAATGTAAAAATGTAAAACTGCAAGTACTTATTACTTTGAAATTACCACTTTAAAAAGCAATGAACCAATTTAGCTCAAAATAATCTGGTTCACTTTCTGAAAACTTGTTTGCCTCAGAATTTTGACCACATGTCTTATTGAGGCCCCAAAATCGTTTAGCATTCAACGGCTAACAAAAACAAAAACGAAAAAGCGTTTCTTATGGTAAAGCAGTAAAGTTTGATATTATACGCCAAATGGAGTCTTTTATTTGTGTTTGTATGAAAACCGCATTTTGAAAGTGAGAGTTTGTGAACCAATTTCATGTCTGAGTAAAAGTTTTACTTTTTAATCGTACTCGTATATAGTGAGAAACAGATAATATTATCCATAAAAGTCGATCAAGTGAATGTGCTAGAATCTAAATCATCCGAATAGCAACCGAGCGAGTGCAGTAGAGACAACTGCCGCTCGCACCGAAAATACCTATGAAAAGTACACAATATCAACGTATCGTAGTCCCATGATTTAATAAAAAAAAAATAACTTTGATTTAATTAAAAACTCCAAAACTTAACCGATTTAATATATTTTTTATTAAAAATTTAATAAAAGCTATGGTTGTGTACCCGTTTTTAGGGTTCCGTAGACAAATGGCAAAAAACGAAACCCTTATGGATTCGTCATGTCTGTCTGTCCGTCCGTCCGTATGTCGCAGCCACTTTTTTCCGAAACTATAAGAACTGTACAATATACTGTTGAAACTTGGTAAGTAGATGTATTCTGTGAACCGCATTAAGATTTTCACACAAAAATAGAAAAAAAGAACAATAAATTTTTGGGGGTTCCCCATACTTAGAACTGAAACTCAACTGAACTGAAAATCAAACCCATACGTGTGGGGTATCTATGGATAGGTCTTCAAAAATGATATTGAGGTTTTTAATATCATTTTTTTCTAAACTGAATAGTTTGCGCGAGAGACACTTCCAAAGTGGTAAAATGTGCCCCCCCCCCCTGTAACTTCCTGTAACCCCCCCTGTAGCTCTTGGCCACTTTTTTTCTAAAATAATCTCGTCTTTGTTTGCTAGATGATTGAAAACTTTGTAAAGTCTTACCAATTTTTCAAGTTTATGAAGGTTCGTATCTCTTTTAATAATTAAATTATGAAAAAAAACATAGATTTTTGGGAAAAAACCATTACAGTACTTGTACTTTCCGGCAAGAAATCAGGGGCTACGTTTGTATGGAAAATTGGCCCTAATATATCCTTTTAAGGACGCAACCGGGAACGTAGCAAGATAAGAGAGATACATAGATAGATAGCTATATTATATCAGTTCCAAACACTTCGGATTTGATAAATACATCGCCAGTCATCCTTGGATGAGCAGGGTACAAAGAGTAGCTTGGCTCGTAGCCACGAATCCGATGGCCAAGGAGTTTATGAGACATTTATAATTTACATACAGACTAGATTTATTTGGTGTGTATGGACAGGGTCAGTTTGTATTCGGATTGCGTTCTGTATTCATTTGTCATGTAAAAGACTGTCTAAATATCCTCGTATTTTATTATAATTTTTTATGTCGCCTTAGATGTACAGTGGGCCACATAGAAAAGTATATTCTATACCTCTATACTATAGTGGTATACTATTCTATGTGGCCCACTCTACAAGTATGATGCCTTAGAAATAATTATTTGGAGTGAAAGCCAATTTTGTATTAAGTATAAAACTATGAGACCAAGAAATTGGCTGGTGGTGGTGTGGTTCCGGGTTAGAATAGGACCACTCCATCTCTTCCTGTGGATGTCGTAAGAAGCGACTAAAGGACTAAGCACAAACATCTCGTGCTACATTTGCATTCCCAAGTAGGGTTAACGTCAGGCGGCGGCCGGTTGTAAAACTTTTCGAACAAATACATTCCCAAAGAGGGTTGACGTCAGGCAGGCGGCCGGTCGTAAAACTATAGCCAAATCATTTAAACTGTTCCGGCTATATCTTCTCGATTTCGCAAGGTGTTTGGCATCCTTGGGTGACCATTGAAGTTCATGTTATATTTGGAGCAGAAAAAGCGGGAAAGCGCACCCCAGGCTCCAAAGCAGCACGGCTGAGGATGCAACCTGGAACACGCTTAGACGAAGAAGAAGATGTACAAGTACGATGCCTTAGAAATAATTATTGGGAGTGAAACCCAATTTTGTATTAAGTATAAAACTATGAGACCAAGAAATTGGCTTTCTTCTTCTTATCTAATCGCGTTTGTAGTCGCATCTTTAGCGCGCTTGTAAGGAATTGGCTTACAGATCTCGCAAACTTTAACATCTACTTACATCTTTTAAATTTTTTTAAAGCTATTTTATATCCGCATATATTATAGCCGCATAGATCGCATTCGGAACACCACGTTGCGCTTCAAAACTCAAATAAAGGATGTAAGCGTTAAGTCAGCACAGCTGAAGTGGGACGGGGCACGTATGCCGTTTGCAAGAAGATAGGTGGGCCAGGATGGCTACTAAGTAGATCCCGAGTGGTCGCCGAAAGCGAGGCAGACCTCGAAAAAGACGACGTGAAGACTTGGACATGTACATGGGCGAGTGGCAAACTACTGCCCTCGACAGGATTGACTGGAAACGGAAAGGATAACAACATTACGTTACAAAGTTACGTTTACGTTACATCACTGTCGCTTCACTATGTCGAGCAGTTTGTCATAGCTTAGGGGCTGGCTCATAAAAATATAGTTATTTAAAAACAGGAGTCATAGTAGGTACTCAAATTAAATAATGAAAAAGTATCAACAAATAACTTACTTGGTAACAATGGATTTTCTTTTATGTTATGCATATATACTCGTACCTTTTTTAGAGATTTTTAAAAAGCATACTTAAAAAGCGAATATAAAATCACGTCTTTAACACTAATGGGCTCTAAGCTGGCAGAATCCAGGGCCGCAAAACCCAAAGGCCACTTTTATCGTGGTGATCGACACGATAAGAAAAAGAAGCGTCACGATGGGCGAGAATGTGGAAAAAGGAATCAAAATAGTGATGGGTTGCTAGCCGCATCGCCTATTAACATGATATGCATTTTCACCCGGGGAAATAGAAGAAAAATATTTTTAAAATTATACGTTTATTTAAAACACTAGCTCTTAGACTTGTCACCTAACAACAAAATTATCTAACAGATGTTCCGTTTCAAACAATAGAACGACGGTAAATGGCATGTAGTGTAATGATATATCATTATATTGTTTTAAACTTATGATAATTGAGAGCGATTGTTCTAAAATTTTCAGCCTGAAAGTGACCTCCAATCTTTAGCTAAAGGATCAACTCCGAACCATATTTCTTAGTTAGTAACTGTAATGTTTCCGTGTGGTTCCCGGCAGAGTAGAATAGGACCACTCCATGTCTTTCTGCGAATGTCTTAGAAGGCGACTTAGGAAACACAAGCTAAACAAAGCTTAAACATCAATGAGACCTCTCCAACCCATCTGGCCAGCGTGGAGAGTGTAGGCCAAATCCTCTGACTGCTCTGACTAATATATGGCATTAGCAGTGCAGAGAGGGTCGTCCTCCTGCAGTGGAGATTAAAAACGACTTGATCATGATGAAGATGAATGCGACTTGGGAAAGTTGTTCAGCATCATGGACTTTTTATATAGGTATATAGGCTAGTAAAAAAGATAGCAGCGCAATTGATTCAGCAATCAGCCAACGGTCGCCACGTTTGAACAAGGTACAGCTGTAAATGATATACTGCGGTTTGTAATTATTCAGCCTTTGCCTTTGTGCTGATCAAAATGTAAATTATGTTGTTGACTGTATACTTGTGACCTAGGACTGCAGTTGGAAACTGAAGTTAAGATGTTAAAAGTCATACCAGTAGTGACTCCATATTTTATTTTATACTTTAATTTGTCTCTATTTTGATACATTATTCCACCTTCTTGCCCATCATCACGCTAAAAGTTAGTAAAACAGCTCAGGTCGTTTGGTCTTGCGGCCTTGGGCTCCGTCTGCTTAGACCCGCAAGACCCAAAATGCTCTGTCTGCCCCATTCAATAAATAAATATATAGTGACAAATCACACTGATTAAGCTAGCCCCAAAGTAAGTTTTTCAAACTTGTGTTACGGGATACTAACTTAACGATACTATATTTTATGATAAATACATATATGTATATAACATCCAAGACCCAGGACAATTTGAATAAACGGGCAAGTGCGAGTCGGACTCGTACATGAAAGGTTCCGTACCACCGTACAATGTTTTAAAACGCTGAAGAAACACGCTTCTTGTACGACGACCCCCTTTAATTTTTAACTTTTTCTTATTTTTAGTATTTGTTGTTATAGTGGCTAAAGTAATACATAATCTGTGAAAATTTCAAGTACCTAGTTAATGCCATTATAAAGATCTAGTTAAAAACGCTGAAAAACACATTCTTTGTATGACGACCCCCTTTAATTTTCAACTTTTTTTTATTTTCAGTATTTGTTGTTATAGCGGCCACAGTAATACATAATCGGTGAAAATTTCAAGTGTCTAGCTTTACGGTTCAAGAGATAGAGCCCTGTGACAGACGGACAGACGGACAGACAGCGGATTCTCAGTAATAGGGTCCCGTTTGCACCCTTCGGGTACGGAACCCTAAAAAGGCCATTTAAAATTAATAATATTATACAAAATCCGTCTGTCTGAGCGCTGATTTGTATGGGAGCACGAAAAATTTTTAACGATTTTTATTAATTTTTTTATAGAAAGTAGTTCAGTATCATAGACTGAACGTGAACCTAGTAAAATGGATAAAACCGACCTAGCACTCGCCGGCCGCTACCGCGGCACGCTCGCTTGCTCGTGCGTGTGTTGGTCGCAGTTCTAACCTAACCTAAGGTTTTCCCTAACCTAGTAAAATGAATAGAACTAGTAATATGATAAAATAACCGACTAATTGATTTTTTATTACTGTTCATGTTTTACTGTCGCAATAATTAATCAACCGCCATTAAATTAAATAACTGCTCAATTTGTTTTCCAACTGATCATAATAACATCTCGAATATTTAAATAACAGCTCAAAAAATTAGTTACCCTTTTAATTTTTCTTTTATTTGATCGAATAATTATGTTCTGGGTTTCCCTACTTCTCTTTTTCCTTCTATTTTTCCTTCCATTGTTGTTTTAAAAAACTCATCGTAACGCAGTAGATGGCCGAACATTTTCCCTCTTCTATTTTCTATAATTTGTAGTATTTGCCTTTTCTCTCACACATTCTCTAATACCTTTTCGTTTGTAACTTTTTTGTCCAACTTATTTTTATCATTCTCCTCCAGCACTACATTTCAAACGCTTCTAATAAATTTCTATCCTTTTTCTATGATATGAATAATGAAGGTCATTGTTTCAATACTTTTTAGGGTTCCGTACCCAAAGGGTGCAAACGGGACCCTACTGCTGTGACTCCGCTGTCTGTCCGTCTGTCCGTCTGTCCGTCGGTCTGTCCGTCTGTCTGTCTGTCCGTCAGTCACAGGGTTCTCTTGAACCGTAATAGCTAGACACTTGAAATTTTCACCGATTATGTATTACTATGGCGGCTATAACAACAAATACTAAAAATAGAAAATAGTTAAAAATTAAAGGGGGTCGTCATACAAGAAACGTGTTTTTTTCAGCGTTTTTAACTTGATCTTTATAATGGCATTAACTAGATACTTGAAATTTTCTCCAATTATGTATTACTATGACCATAATAACAAGAAATATTAAAAATAAAATAAAGTTAAAAATTAAAGGGGGTCATCATACAAGAAACGTGTTTCTTCAGCGTTTTAAAACATTGTACGGTGGTATGGAACGATGTACGAGTCCGACTCGCACTTGCCCGTTTATTTGTTTTCAATGCTAAAGCTACAAACGTTTTGGAACGACCACGAATCCACCACGATCTTCCCAGAAGATACGTAGAAAAAACCTATTGACTTATAAGCGAACAAAACATCAATTCATCCGTCCTTACAAACTTTGGCATTTATAATATTAGAAATATGTAAGCTCTTGTTCAACCAACAACCTCTCTTTGATCTCTACACACGTGAATCAGCTTTGTTACGTCTATGGTACAGTCTAACGCAATTTCCATGCATCGGGACAGTGCATAGTATTTCCATAAATGCATAATGCAGCGATGACCGACGCTCCAGCGTTATAAGATTATAGACGTCATTAATGATGGCTCTTCCCGATCCTAATTGCTTTATTTGTGTTTTGAGTATGCATTGTATGATGCCGTTTGTTCAATAATAATGAACAAAAACACAGATGCTTTCATGATTCACCTAAAACCTTTGAAAGTGCGAACAAACATTAGCCCGCGTCGGGAATCCGTAAACCTCCAGGTGCCAGGCGAACGTAGTAACCAATTTACTATTGATGACAGGTAGTTGCTTCATTAACTAATTACCATGCCTACGTTAAATTGGAAAAATCTGTGTATGTTATTGCACTTTTTATATGAAGACTATGTTCGTCGTTTTGACAGACCAATTCCGACCTCTCTTTGATTTCTGAGGTTCAAATCGGCTTTGTTACGTCCATGGTAAATTCTAACGCAATTTCCATGCATCGGACCAGTGAATAGTATTTCCTTAAATGTATAATGCAGCAACGACGGACGCTGCGAACGTTATCAAATTATAAACGTCATTAATTTCAGAAATTAAATGTGCAGGGCACCATGCCGGTGACCTTATATGTTCAAATTTGAAGCTATGGACGCCGGAAAAAATTCTCATCATGTGTGCAACAATATGACAGTATAGTATACTGTACTCCACTTATCTCGATCCTGTGTTGGTTTCATCCAAGTACGGACACATGACTTTAATTATGTCGTCAATCCACCTAATTGCTGAATTTTCCACGCTTCTTTGATGCGACTTAGACCACCATTCTGTCAGCAAATTATTCCTACATAGAATCGTCCCGTTAGCACGTGTATTTTTTTGCAGATCTCATCACAATAACTGTGAGTGGGTGTTAGATCAAATTTGTGCTGATACATTATGTTTGTAAGATAGCGGCCTTCATATCAATTCAATTTTAATTCGATTCAAAATATCTTTATTATCATAGGATATTTATAATATCTCTTAATGATGGTCACTTTGTTTTATTTTTAACAAATATTTACTTACAGCTAAGTTTAGTGCCGTTTTCTAGGCGTTAGTGCAGAAGAAGCGGCAACAAACTGCACTGCAGTATTTTCTCCAAGGACGTCAACTAACAAACTTACAACTTAAATTATGTCATGATTTAAATTGAATTATTAGAATTACTAATTTTAAAATAATGTAGTTACTGTGATGCAAAGGTAAGTATACCTATTTCCTTGACAAGAACAATTTTCTGAGTGGATCTTTCGGGTCTAGGCTACTTTACTTATATCTCGTAACATCTGCCCTTCTACTGAGCATAGGCCCCTGTTTTTACCGGTGCGTACAATCTTGGTTCTATGGTGTTCTCATTCAGGCAGAGTTGGGCATTAATCAATTAAAATTTCAATTGACTAATTAATTTTTTAATTGCACGGTACAATTGATTTATTTGGATTAATCTGTATTAGTTGTACCTTGCAACTAAATTAACTGCAATTAAATTAATCGCGAGTTAAATTTTTAACTGTTTTTAAAAGACAATTAATACTAACAAATATCTCACAGCTTTCTCAGACGAACATATGTATATAAAAATATATATGATAATAATAAGTTTTAATTGTTAGTTTTTAATTGTGAAACTCACGATAAACTAACAATTAATTAATTGTTGTTGTTGAGATTTTTCGCCGTTACAACTAATTAATAGTTAGTAGTGAGTTTTCACAATTACAACTAATCAATCGTTGACTGAAAAATACGCAATTGACAATTGATTAATTGGTAATGGTCTGTAGAAAATCCTTAAGAATTTTATGTAAATTTTTTGAGGAATAAACTGTAGTAGTTTAATAACAGTGATTTTTAAAAAAACACGCATAGTATTGCTAATTGTGAACTCACGTCGCCTTAATTCGATGCCTGTTTCCACACAATCTACTAGTATGTAAATTCATTGATAGAATCGTCCGGTAGCACGAGTGATAGGCATACCGTATTTTTTCCAGACATCATCACAATAACTCAATGAGAGTGGGTATCAGATCCAAATTGAACCTGACTTGAGGTCCTCTGGGGATAGCGGCCTTTAAGGCCGTACCTGAATTTTCCGGGGTCCAGTGCTGTCCCTATTTAAAATAAATCATTTCAAAGAAAGCGGAGACATTATTTAAAATTTTGCTACTACCAAGTCCTAGAATACCCTTCAAAGTATTTTATGAACTACTGTTTACAGTTTAAAGTGAGAACGTTAAGCTTTACTACGCACATTTGCGAAAAACGGCCACTTTTTGCCAATGTGTGTAGTAAAGTTTAACGTTCTCATTATAAACTGTAAACAGTAGTTCATAAAATACTTTGAAGGGTATTTTAGGACTTGGTAAGTAGTAGCAAAATTTTAAATAATGTCTCCGCTTACTTTGAAATGATTTATTTTAAATGGGGACAGCACTGGACTGTATCATCACAATGTATCACATATGGAAGGTCATAATTTTTAAATTATTTTTATTACAAAAGGTACAAACTAGAGCTACTAGCTATATAATTGCAAATTTTCTGCGGTGTGCGGTCATAGTTACTGGCTTTCGCAAATGGCTAGATTTATTTGAGTCATCTTCTGTATGAAGCGACATTGTAGAGTTACAGAATAGGATACTCGTATATTTCATACAAGTATCCAAGGTCAAAAATAAACTTTTTTGTAATGATAGGAAAATAAAGGAAAAATTTAACGTGAAAACATATAAGAAGGTTAAAAACTTGGCGGAAGAAAGAGAGACATGAAAAGCACTCCACCGACAAGAGCCAAGTCTTAAATATAAGAAGATAATAAAACGAGGATCATATCCCTTTTTCTAAACGTGATTTTACATTTATTAATGCAGAAAACTGATATTAAGAGCGCTATTTGAGAAAGTATGACGTCACGACGTGGTATTCCATACAAGTCCTGTAGAAAATGACTGATTTGACGTTTAGAAAAAAGATCTGTCTGATTTGAGTTGTTAAAAACTAGTGGATTTGTTTGACTATCTAGAAGTTGCAAAATGTACTTTGACCTCCTTTGTTTAATGTATAATTTATCTCACAGAAATAGATTGAAAGTACCTTTATGTAAATTCATTGATATTATCGTCCCGTTAGCGCGTGTGATCGGCATACCGTATTTTTTGCAGACCTCATCACAATAACTCATTGAGAGTGGGTGTCAGATCCAATTTGAATCTGACGTGAGATCCTCGAGGGATAGCGGCCGCCTGTCACACCGACGCGTAACACTCGTTGTAGTTGAGCACGTGACGGGAATATGTCGTGTCAGAAGATTACTTGTGAATGAACTCCGAACTTTTAAATAATGTGCAGATTGAGAAAAATATACTTAATAAAGCCAATGAAATAAAGATTCTAGAGATAATGCCAATGTAATACTCGAGAGATAGCTGAAACCGTCGCATGTCACGTGTCTCTATTGCACGTAGAGTTTGTGACAGAGACAGACTCTAAACTTTCCATAACTTTGACGGCTTAAGTCGAAAATAACTATTTTGTCTCAACTGAAAATCACTTATTTCATGCTGGTCTGGGAGAAAATACAAAACTTAGAAATGTACCAGCTGCTTCTCTCCGAGCTCAGATCGTGGAACTAAGCCGATCCAGAGAATGGGCGAAAATGCAAATCATGTAGGCGATGCGGCTAGCAACCCATCACTATTTTTATTCCTCTTTCCACCAACTCGCCGACCATCACTCTAAAAGTGGCCTTGGAGTCTTGCGGCCCTAAGTTCTATCTGCTTAAAGCCGCGAGACCCAAAATGCTCTGTCTGCCCCATTACGGATAAAGACGTGGTAGTATGTTATGTATGTAAGTATGAAAATCACTAATCACTAAGAGGTAAAAGCAAATTCCAAAAAATGTGGGACTGCTGTTATACAGGCTGACTTTTTAACCACCAGCCAAAGTTTTGGAGCAAGTTCAGTCCATGATACTGAACTACTCGATAAAAACAATTAACAAAAAACGATAAATAGATTTCGCCTTCCCATACAGATTGGCGCTCAGGCCAACTGATTTTGTATGGGAGGACGAAAATTTTTTATCTATTTTCAATACATTTTGTTACAGAAAGTAGTTCAGTATCTGATAAAAAGCCACCTGTATATCTATAACAATTTATTTTCCAATACGTTCTGGTGTGATAGATGGACAATCACGTTCGCCTACTACTCGTAGTACATTCACAATCAGATTTCAAATGTGTCATTTACCTTTCACCCGAGCTTCATCTCATGCAGGTCATAGTCAAACTAATCACTTTTGTACTCGTATATATAAATAAAGGTATGATTGATTTACGGTATGACTTTTTAATTGTTATTTTTTACTCATACAAACAATAATTAGGCTTAGTAAGAAAATAATAATAAATGTTTTGTTTTGTTTTGTTTTGCACTAGAAGAAAGTGACTTTTTGTACTCGTATACCTTTTTGTTTTTTCTTTTTCTTTGCTAGCTATCTATGTATTATATAATCATACACGTAGGTATTAGGTTTAAATTACATGTTTATTTAGATTACATATATGAAGATTTGTAATCGGCTTATAGATATATAAGTTCTTGTTTATAATTTATATTGATGCTGTTAATCTTCTGAATAAAATAAAATAAAATAAAATAAATAAATTTTAAGGTGAATATAGATAGAAATGGCCTTGAAGATGCGCCCTCATTTGAAATTAATTGTTAACTCGTAAATATGGAGACATTTCCATATTGCTAATCGTCAGGCACTAGATAGCCCTTTAAATTATTTTATGAACTACCGTTGAAAGTATTTACATTAGTCCGTCTAGCTTTAAAACTTGCCTCCGCCAAAAGTGGCCACGGCAAGTTTTAAAGCTAGACGGATCACCAATAATAGTTTCAACGGCATTTCATAGAACAATTTAAAGGGCTATCTAGTGCCTGACGATTAGCAATATTGAAATTATCACCATATTTACGAGTTAACAATTTATTTCACACTTCAAGGCCATTTGCTTCTATATTCACCTTAACATGCGATAAACAGGTAACCCGCGTAAAAAGTCAGCTACTGGCCGACCTGTTTTGACCTCATCCGGAGTTCTTTCTCTGGGCGAATGTGACTTGCGACGCCTACACGAAGACATCCCGACCCGCACTGATGTTAGCGAAGCATACCGCGGGCGGCGCGGGCTTCTGTCACTGCGAATGCTGATCTGAGTCGCCCACTCTCGTGGATGTAATGGGAGCCTCATTTTCATCTTCATTATCATCGGCGGCTGATGGTGCCCTTTTATCGCATATTAAAACTGTCTGTGTAAATAAATACTTAAAAAAGAGTTTCAAAAGGAGGTGGGAGAAGCGTGCCCATGGGTTGACGACATAGGAAAGTGCAGGTCGCGCCTGGATGAGAGCAGGAACAAGACTGAGATGCCAGGCGTCGAGGAAGAGAGGCCTATGATCAGCAGTAGGCGGAAAAAGGGCTATGACGATGATGATGAAATTTTCTGTTAACAAAGATAATAAACTTTAAGGCCGTACCTGAATTTTCCGGGGTCCAGTGCTGCCCCCATTTAAAATAAATAATTTCAAAGAAAACGGAGACATTATTTAATATTTTGCAACTACCAAGTCCTAGATAACCCTTCAAAGTATTTTATGAACTACTGTTTACAGTTTAAAGTGAGAACGTTAAGCTTTACTACGCACATTTGCGAAAAACGGCCACTTTTGGCAAATGAGCGTAGTTTTTCAAAATTTTAAATGATGGCTCCGAATTCTTTTAAATGATTTATTTTAAATGGGGGCAGCACTGGACCCCGGAAAATTCAGGTACGGCCTTAACATGATTTAGATTCGCGCCCACCCCTGGATCGCGCGGGAAGAGAAGCAGCTAAGTTTTTTTTATTCTTCCAGACCAGCATGGAGAGAGAATCTTTGGAAATAGAGGTACTAAATACATATATATAACATCTAACGAAATACACTAAAACTATTTAAAGTGTGTATTCAGTTCATGGTGTTGAACAACTTTCCCCAAGGAACATATATCGAAATACGAAAAATAATTTTCAGCTTTCCATAGAAACTCAGATCAGCTGATCGGTCAACTTGTATGGGAGGTCAGAAATTATTTTTCATATTTCGATATATGTTCCTTGGGGAAAGTCGTTCAGTATCATGGACTGAATACACTGTTCAAATAGTTTCAGTATATTTTGTTAGACCCTTTATATGTAGTACCTCTATTTCAGACATATATGTATGTAATAGAAAGATTCTATATTTACGCCTCGCTTGAAATTAAGGGTCGTGACGTGGTCTCCAATCAATAATGTTTAGGAGCTACGATACCACAGACAGACACACAGCAGACGCACAGACGCGTCAAACTTCTCTATAACATATATAATCTTAATACTGGTCAAGTTTGATTTAATTAAATTAATAAATAGTCTTTCGACTCGAGAAGAAGAACATATATAATTATATAACTATAACACCCCTCTTTTTCATAGAAGACTACAAGATATTATATCCATCTAACCTTTTAACATATTACTAAATATACCGAGATTTTCAGTAGGATTTCAAGCGAATATGAAATTAAGTCTTTGAAATCACAGAGTAAATTTCAAGAAGCACTTATTGCCTTCCAGAACCCAATGATATCTGAGGGTATGGCATGATTGATAGTGCTAGTCTCCCGGCTTCTCTTGAGACATTTACAAGTTACGTAACGATTAGTGATGCGAATTAAATACTAGATATCGATATAGGAATTTTAGTTTTACATCACCTTTGCATCAATTTTTTTATAAAAATTTTATTGTTCCACAATAAGAAATTGTTAACAATTGGCGGACTTAACGCTCAAAGCGTTATCTCCCAGTCAACTATAGGGAAAAACAGATAAGTATCATGTTGCGGTGCCAAAAATGTCATTATCGTCATATCAGCCAAAGGAAGCCCACTGCTGGACATAGACCTCCCCCAAGGATTTCCAAAACGAACTATCAATAGCGGCCCGCATCCAGCGTTTTCCTGCAACCTTGCTCAGGTCGTCCGACCACCTAGCAGGTCCTACGCTGCGCTTGCCGGTACGTGGATGCTATTCGAGAACCTTTCTGCCCCATCGGCCATCGATTCTTCGCGCTATATTCCCCGCCCACTGCCACTTCAATGAGCTAATCCGCTGGGCTATGACTTTAGTTCAATTTCAGTTCTTAGCAAATAATGTAATACAAGTTAAAGTCTATTAGATACGTGCATATATGCCTACTCAGCACTATGTATTATGATACAATATATAATAAAGAAATGAATAAAATATAACATATATACATAATAATATATCTAATTCTGATTTAAACCCTGTGTACGTTATGCGGCTGAAATGATATTGATGATAAAAGGATTTTTTTTTTGTTACAGGTATGCTGATTCTTTTTATTCAAAAGGTGAAGGAAGCGTTAGTATGTCCTCGGAAACATATTCAGTGGTAATTTATTGTAGCTATTTCTTTCCCCAAAATGACCTAATATTGCAATAAATTTATTTCCGTATCCCAAATATTCATATTTTTAAATCGATAGCAAAATAATTTTTTTTTTAGTACTTTCATCTACGTTCACTTTTATTTGACAATATATTTTCAGGTAAAAAGATACTAAATTGTATTTATTCTGTTAGCTTATGCTATATAGATTTCAAGAAAATATTTTTTATATATCTTTCATACAAAATTTTGGAGATATCTTCATTTTAATGTGACACGGAGAAGGACGAAGTAATTCTGAGTAGACATTGACAGGTAACTGTCATTACGTCATACGACAGTTGACAGCTGAGCGGATATACATTTAAAATATTGTTTCGACATTACCGCCCAATGTCTAGTACTCACATTCATTTATATTTTTTTTAATGATGCCTATATGTAACTTGTTTTTGTTCAAATGTGCAATAAAGTGTTTAAACAAACTAACCAACTTACACTTCTCTAAAAAAATATTAAGCTAGTTCGATTCTTCGGCCCCAAACCCTTTCATATTAATATTCATACTTTTAATCAAAATCATTAAAGTTATTGAGGAAGAATTGCTCATTCAAAGTATTAAGGCTTAGTAAACCTTGTTTTTTCCATGTTTTTAAATGAGCTATACTCGATCTCCCAATATTAAGGCTTTGATGTAACTAACGAAACCTTATAACTGGCTAGAAAATAGTATTAAGAAATATCGAAACCACATATAAAAAAGCCTCATTTTTACAACACCGGTAGAGATAGTAAAATGTGGCTTATGTATCGATATTATTATTGTCAAGAAAAAAAATTGAAAGTATCGATACATAAGCCACATTTTCCCAACACTACCTCTCAAACCACCTTACAATTCGCGAAGTAGGCTTTCATTTATGTAAGACTTCTTATCTTATGGTACACTCCCCGCTGATAGTAGGTACTAACACCGGAGGGTCCGTGAATATATGAACACACGACTGTGGTCTGTATACATTTATACATAGGAAGTAACTTCGTATGAGATAATAAGTACAGTTCGTTCGTTCAAATGGTGTGCAGTTCTTACACCAAGCTATTGTGGAAATTATATTAAAATAATAAATATACTTCTTAATGATTCGTTTATTTCAATTAATAAAACAATGGGAAATCAAAAAACATATTAAGTACCAGCTGGTGCCCGAGACTTCATCCGCGTGAAATTCAGTTTTAATGTGCACAATTGAATGTCTTTTTTCGATTTATTATATTTAACATAAAAACAATTACATTTTAATATAAAATGTTATATAAATATTTATCTAACTAAAACTAAACTTTAATCGAAATTTAAAACTAAATTAATAATTAAAATTGCATTGAATTGAGATACACAAAGAACGAGTGAGTGAACAGTAATGTTATTCATTCAACTTCACTCATTGATTTTTTGGCTAACCGTGAAAACTCAACCACCTGTTCCCAATTCCCCCCATGATTAATGTTTCCTCAAATTGTAATTTAAACTTGGATGTTTGATAGCTTATCAAGTGATTAAGTTGATAGGGGTCAATCGGCCCTCGAATAAATTTGAAGGTCTGATAGAGGTTGAATGTTGATTGTTGATCCCTTCAGTATATCCCTTCATCATTTCACACTTTGGTGTGAAAAGTTTTACAACCTGCCGCCGCCGCTTGATCTCAACCATCCATAGGTATGCAGTTGTTGCAGAAAATATAGATACATTATCACGTCAAGGGAATCAAAATAGTGATGGGTTGCTAGTCGCATCGCCTTATAGCATGATTCAGATTCTCGCCATTCCTTCGATCGGCTTTTATGATCTGCACAGTAAGAGAAGCAGCTGGTCCATTCTAAGTTTTTCTTTTCTCCCAGACCAGCATGGAAAATCTTAGTCCTTTAATGGCCTCTTACGATGTCTGCAGGAAATTATGAAGTGGTTTTTAGGGTTCCGTAGCCAAATGGCAAAAAACGGAACCCTTGTGAATTTGTAAATGTTTTTTTTCATCAAACCCATACGTGTCTATGGATAGGTCTTCAAAAATGATATTGAGGTTTCTAATATAATTTTTTTCTAAACTGAATAGTTAACGTGAGAGACACTTCCAAAGTGGTAAAATGTGTGTGTGTGAGTGTGTCCCCGTAACTTCTAAAATAAGAGAATGATAAAACTAAAAAATATATATTTACGAAGATCGCTTGGATGATGATGGTTTATCATATAAGCGAATTCCTGGTTCCATCGTCAGCGGTTACGCTTCAGACCCC
The DNA here is from genome assembly GCA_963576875.1 of Acrobasis repandana. Lineage (NCBI taxonomy): Eukaryota > Metazoa > Arthropoda > Insecta > Lepidoptera > Pyralidae > Acrobasis > Acrobasis repandana. The sequence goes on along the minus strand of OY756233.1, from coordinate 10,522,180 downwards.
GGGGTCCGCTACATTACCTAGGTGATTTGACGGTTACTAGTTTTTACACAGAGCGACTGCCGTCTGACTTTCGCAACCCAAAGGGTAGACTAGAACCAATCCTAGGATAGGTACAAACGCTAGAATCCGAATTAGTGCCTAACTAAATTAAATATAGTGCCTTCCGAATTACTCTGTCTGCCTCATTAGGGATAAAGACGTGATAATGTATGAACATATTTCTAAATTATTCCATGTTGGTCTGGGTGAAAAGAAAAAAAAACAAAGAATGTACCAGCTGCTTCTCTAACCACGCATATCGAGGGAATGAGTGAGAATCTGAATCATATCAATAGGCAATGTGGCTAGCAACCCGTCACTATCTTGATTCCCTTTTTTCATGTTCACGTTCACCAATGTGCCTTTAGGCACAGAAGAAGTAAGAGTATTACATACAGAACGGAATCTATAAGGTACGCGCAATACGCGTCCCCGTTCCCCGCTCCCTCATTCTAGTGCCACCGTGTGTCGCCGTGCACACGTCAATGGGTGTGTGTTCGTCCGCTCTCGCCCCGCGACAAGGTGAGAACGTGGGAAAGGTGCTGGGACGGGGAACGAGGACGCATATTGCGCGGGACCTTAGGATATTCCGTTCTGTATGTAATACTATTACTGTCTTCTATGCTTTAGTTCTTCCAGCCCTAGGATCTGTCTACCCTGTTAGGGATAACAGACGTAATAGTGAAGTGTAATTTAAACTTGGATGCTTGATACCTTATCAAGTGATTAATTTGAAAGAGGTCAACCGGCCCTCGAATAAGTTTGAAGGTCGGGTAGTGTTGAATCTTGATCCCTTTAGCAGGGTTACGGTCAGCAATCGTTTATTATCATAATACGTTATGTTATTACAATATACTCTATAATTTTATTGATTCATGTACACTCGATCGTCCCACACTAGGGGGGATGAAGTGCGGGGCGATCCGCAAAGCACCCCGCATGCTTTTACATATTTCGTTTGACTGTGAAGCGGGAGGCGGGGAATGAACGCGGAATGACGCGGAATGAAGATTTTATCAGTTTTAATTGTTTAAAAATGGGATAAAAGGAAACTTAGCGAATTTCTTCTTCTTTGCTGGTCTGGGAGAAAAGAAAAAACATAGAATGTACCAGCTGCTTCTCTTCCCGTGCAGATCGTAAAAGCCGATCGAGGGAATGGGCGAGAATCTGAATCATATGAATAGGCGATGCGGTTAGCAACCCATCACTATTATGATTTCCCTTTTCCACCTTCATGCCCACCATTACGCTAAAAGTGGCCTGGGCTTTACCGCCCTTGGCTCTGTCTACCCCGTTAGGGATAAATACGTGATAGTGTATCTGTATCTGTTAGCGAATTTGTCTATTAATATTTAGTGACTTTATTTGGGCACAATTAAATGTAAAATATCAGTAGTTTAGTCATAGTTTTGAAAAAATATTACAATAAACAGGCAAGTGCGAGTCGGACTCGTACATGAAGGGTTCCGTACCTCCGTACAATGTTTTAAAACGCTGAAGAAACAAGTTTCTTGTATGACGACCCCCTTTAATTTTTAACGTATCTTATTTTTAGTATTTGTTGTTATAGTGGCTATAGTAGTAAATAATCGATGAAAATTTCAAGTATCTAGGTAATGACATTATAAAGATCTAGTTAAAAATGCTGAAAAAAACACGTTTTTCGTATGACCACTCCCTTTAATATTTAACTTTTTTATTTTTAGTATTTGTTGTTATAGCGGCCACAGTAATACATAATCGGTGAAAATTTCAGGTGTCTAGCTATTACGGTTTAAGAGATAGAGCCCTGTGTCAGACGGACAGACGGACAGATAGCGGAGTCTCAGTAATAGGGTCCCGTTTGCACCCTTTGGGTACGGAACCCTAAAAAAGGGTTATTTTAGGATTTTTTTTATCGACGGATGTTTATTAGATTGTGTCACTGATAGCAAATTTGACTAGATACCTTAACTAAGACATATCTTTTGTTCAGATTCTAAAAAGACTATTTTCTATGTCTCAAATGGTTTTAAAAACTCAAAATCTCATCTACTGTTACACACAGACACACCCTCTCTTTTTGCGTCGGGGGTTAAAACGACCTTTATCCCACTTGTACGCGTACCCTCATTTTCAACTGCAAACAGAATTCCAAACTATGTTACCACAAGTAGCCCATTTATCAGGATGCTACTTGGACACTTGATGTGCACAAACAGGGGCATATCATTTTTCAGGCACCCGCAGGCGATTTGTTTCGGGAAGTTAATATTAAAAGCGGGTAACACTGGGGAAACCAGGGTTGTTTTGGGGAATTAGTTTTTGACAAGTTAACACTGTGTGGTAATTAATATTCAGCCATATGACGATCTCCGTGGCGTTGGTAAACTTGCTAGTCCGCCACTGCGGTGGTTCTGGAGTCGATCACCAGCCTGGGCAAGTTGGAAAATGGTCTTTTTTCAAACCATCCTGGGTTTTATATGTTTATTAAGTACAACATTGGTGTCATTTTTATCAGGCTGCTTAAAAGCATCTGACTTACACAGCTTGACGAAGGGCATCTAATGACATTTGGGCTGAAGGGCTTTACATGCCTCCGAATCACGATGAACTCTAGAATCTTTTGTTGCACTTGTGGTCTCCCATCCAAGTGCGGACCACACCCGGGGTTGCTTAACTTGCACAATCGCTAGTAATGCGTACTCCCACCGAGCAACCGAACTCCTCTTAAAAGATAGCTAGTAAAATAACTTAATGAAGTTATTACCATCGGCTCATGTAATGAACATTCAAACTTATAATCACCGATAAGTGCACTTATTATATACAAAACTTCGACTGCGCAATAAGCCATGTTAATAAGTTCTTAAGGTAGGAGTACACTGATGGAAGTGAATTTTCGTATTAAACACTAACCGTCAAAGTCAATTTAAAATTAAAGTGTTTAATGCAAAAATTCACTAACTCACTTTTTCATTAAAATTCGCCCCTCCTAAACCAGAATACGCTATTTTGCATCAAGTCAAATCAGATGCGTTTTTCTTAACGTCAAAAACAAATATTTTATATGGGATTTGTATGAAATATCGAATTATGACGTCATAGTTCCTTAGAGTCAAATATCCGTTTTTCTGCATTGATAAATCTAAAATTACGTTCAAAGTGGATGTGATAAATGACAAGTGGCATTATTTTGTGACGTTTTATTCTATTAACAGTAAGTACCAAATAATTTATTTTTGATCCACCATAATACCCAATTCGGTACTTGACAATTTTTAGGGTTCCGTAGCCAAATAGCAAAAAACGGAACCCTTATAGATTCGTCATGTCTGTCTGTCCGTCCATATGTCACAGCCACTTTTTTCCGAAACTATAAGAACTTAACTGTTGAAACTTAGTAAGTAGATGTATTCTGTGAATTGCATTAAAATTTTTACACAAAAATAGAAAAAAAACAATAAATTTTGGGTTTAAAAAAACAAAAAAAAAATATATGATGTACATTACCATCCAAACTTTCACCGAAAATTGGTTGGAACGAGATCTAGTTAGTAGTTTTTTTTTAATACGTCATAAATCGTAAAATGTTACTTTCTGCTACGGTACCCTTCCACTGGCCACTTTTATTTTTATTATTCATATCAAAATGTAACATAATCTAAAACCGTAAAAAAATATCCGCTGAAAAATAATAAAGTTATAAAAGCCTTTAAAATCTGGTGGAAAGGGAACAGAAAAAGGATGCACATTTTGAAATGTGACGTCACTGCCATAGGGTATCGCGCGTACGAAAGAGATAGCAAGATATCCCCACCACGCTCCCACTTTTCTTTATATTTTATGTCATGACATGATGACGATGACGATGCACGTTCTTTGTGTATCGGTTTTTTATGTTTTGCAGCATATCCTCTAGTGAAAACCAACCCTTACTTAGGCTAGGGCTCGGTCTTTGTTCTAGGATTACGCAAGACGAGCTGCAGGCAGAAAACTAGCCAGAAACTTCGACTTCATACGGAAACTATGCTTTTGTTTTAGTTCTTATTCATTATTTTATAAATTTTAGAATGCTCTTTAGATTTTTTATTGATTCTAAGAATTTTTTGAAAAAAATCTTTAAAATATCTCCTGACGATAGATCACTACTGTTCAAAAATCTGTAGAAGTATGGAGTCACTATTCGATAAACTTTATTTTGGTTTGACGCCACGGTCAAATTAAAGATCAAGTCACCTAAATGCCATGGAAACCTCCACTAAAACAGAATTAAAATACCGTGAAAACGTAACAAATGCAAAAGAAAATTAACTTTCTTACAGAACTCGTCAAAACAAGGAGTTCAAATGGTTTCGCCAAATGGGGTTGCAGGTTAGCAAACATTTTCTTGTCAAACTTATTTAAACAGTTGCTACCGAAACCTTTTTAAAGACACTTTGTTATCGTGACCTTGTTTTACAAAAGCTATAGAGGTATTTTCATAAAATGTCATTAGTGTTTTTGGTAAAGAACCAAAAGTATTTGAAAACTTTACTAGTTTTTTTTAGATAAAGGACTAAAACGTAAAATAAAAACAATAATTTACCCCGGACTCGCGGTAAATTGCTATTTCACAACTCGGCATCCTCTTCACAAAGGCTCATGTTTAAATGTAAAAAATATTGGTCCCATCCCACTTTATATAAAAAATTCAGTTAAAAGATCCTAGAGTTATAGTCGAACAAAAAATCTACCTTACTATGGGTCTCGTAAGAAGGCTCAAGGTCGCTCAACGCGCTATGGAGAGGGCCATGCTCGGTGTTTCTCTACGTGATCGAATCAGAAATGAGGAAATACGTAGGAGAGCAAAAGTCACTGACATAGCCCTGCGGATTCGCTCGTTGAAGGGCAGAAAGAAGGCCACCATGTGCTGGCAAACGCGGCGTAGGTTATTCACCCACAAGGTCAGACAACCTGATAAAAGTCACTGGGAAGCGCTGGATGCAGGCCGCTCTACATCGGACATTTTGGAAATCCTTAGGAGAGGCCTATGACCAGCAGTGGACGTTATGCGGCTGAAATGATGATGATGATGAAACATATACAAAAGTACAATCGTACATGGTCTATTTAAATAAAATAAAAAGTGTGAAGTTTGTCACATCTTTAAAATAGGATCGCTCCATCCCTTTTTGAGGATGTCGTAAGAGGCAATTAAAGGACACAACTGCAATAACTGCATTCCCTACTAGGGTTTGACATCGGCTGGCGGTGGATTGTAATTTTTAAGCGTTTTAAGCGACTTCAAATAAGGAGGAGCTATACTACATACATAAAAATCAGGGAACACATAAAAAACATACATAAAAATAAATATACATTCGAATTGGGAACAATTCGAATGTATATTTTTTATGTATGTTCCCCTATAACTTCTCCATTTCTAAACCAATTCAGGAAATTCTTTTTTTGTTTGAAAGCGTATACATGCAAGTTGGTCCCATTGTCACCAGGACAAGATCTGATGATGGGATCCTCGAGAAATCGAGGGAACTCCTCTAACTATGCACACATACCGTAATTTTGATGTTTTTGTAAAGATATCAAGCATTTGCATTCAGAAGTCTTGGTGAGTGGAACTGATGAAGGAAACCAGGAACAGAAGTTAATTTTTTTTTTAAATTATTTGTGGACAAATGATTTAAACAAGATATAGTTTTAAAAACTTGTTATATTTGGAGAAGAAAAAGCGGGAAAGCGTACCCTGGGTTCCGAAGTAGCACAGCTGAGGATGCAAGCAAGAACGCGCTTAGACGAAGAAGATAGTTTTAAAAACTAAAACCCGACTGCGGAATAATTTTCTTTTCTTTTCTTCTTGACTCTTGTGGTTAAGACGAATCTAACCTTTTATAATTTATTAAAATCAGTTAAGCCGTTTAGTAGTTACGAGGGACCATAAAGTCGGACACATAACCCTCCTTTTGGGCCTTGTCGCAGTCGGGTAAAAAGAGCAAACTTTTTTTATTGGTTATGATTTTATTTTCTTCTCTAATCTTGGAGAAGATAAAAAGCTGGACTGGAAAGCAAACTCCGGTTTCTGAAGATGCATAGTTAGGATTGAAAGTGGGAATGTACAGACTAGGAGATGGTGTAAACTAGTAAGTACTATCAGCACTAGTACCTACTCAAGCTAATCTAGACTAAGTACTAGTCCAATTCCAATAAAAACAAAAATCTGTAAGCCCGAAGCCACCTCCGCTCCTGGATGAATTGGCAATCAGGTAAGTCAGTCTTCATTCCGCTCGCTAAATCGCGAACAGTCTATTTTCACCTCCTGTTTCCTTCAATTTCGTGACACACGGTACTGTAGATTATAATAAACTAAGTTTACTATTTTAATTACAAGCTTTTATTTAACTTGCAATGTATGTTTGTTTGGGTGGAATCTTGCAACTCAATTTTGAAGCAGATATCTTAAACTGATTGAGCTGAAATTTTGCGCGCATATGTATATCACGTGACAATGCAATATTATGATGACTTGGAGCTGATCTGATGATGAAGCTGGAAGGTGGCCATAAGAACTCAGTAATAAAACGACGCAACCCCGTTGAGTTTGGGCTTATTTGTTTTGTGTTGACAAGACATTTGGTCTCATAATAAAAGCTTGTACAAAAAATGATTTTTTTTATAAAAACTTATTCTACTATGTTACTGAATGCTAAACTATAATATTTCATCATCATATCAGCCACAGGATGTCTACTGCTGGACATAGGCCTCCTCCAAGGATTTCCAAAACGACTGATCTATAACATTTAACAAGCTTTTATTTAGCTGCTGTCCCATTGTCTGTGTGTCCGTAATCAAATCTTGCAAGCTAAATTAGACCCACTTTCCATGATTCGAGAAATTTCACATAGGTACTTATGTAAGTTGGGTGACAATGCAATATTATGGTAGCAATGACCTAATCTCATGATGAAACCGGAAGGTCGCTACAGCATCTCTGTGATAAAACAACATAACCCACCGATTTGGGCTCAATTGATTCGTCTTGTAAACTGAAAGTTCATTGTTTTAAGATAAGAGATTGTTTTCAAAAATATTTTTGATAATTACTTGTTTATGATCAACGCTACTTCCACGTTAGATGTCATGCCTTAGAAATCTGATTAGTATTTATTTGGTAAAACGTTAAAACTATTTTTATTGCTAAGGTAGGAAGGGTTTTTGACATCACCACTTCATGTAATTTTATCCAAACGCCTTTTTCGTAGTACTCGAAATTTTTACTCAATAAACTTGACAGAATCCAAAACAACTGTCTTCGTTTCATCTTTGGCCTTCGTGAGTATGACCATGTGTTGGCTTATCATTCGCAGTTAAAATGGCTGCCCATCCGGCAACGTCGTAACTTCCATATACTTTCCACTCTCTTTTCTATACCCTTCGACCCTAAAACTCCGCCGTATTTAAAATCTCAATTTTCTTTTATTAAGGATTCTCACGTCAGAATACTTCGCTCTTCTAACAATCTTCTACTTGCTATGCCGCATCATGGGAGTGGGTTCTTCGAGCATTCCTTTACCGTACAGGCCGTGAAGCTCTGGAACGCCCTTCCCGACCAAATTCGTAAAGCCCCTAGTCGATTATATTAATATACTATATTTAAGTATTATATTTTGTAGTTTATGTTATTTATTCGCCATGTAATATATATGTTAGTTTAAAGTTCAAATACTACTTACTAAGTAATTTTATTAAAATATTAATTTTGCTCCTGCTTTAGCCTCACTTGTCTCTGCACCACCTGTCGATTGACTGGTAGAGAAAGCCTAAGGCTTTAAGTCTGCCGTTTACAATTTTTGTAATAAAGTTGAATAAATAAATAAATAAAATACTTAGGGTTGGGACAGCATGTGAGGCTTTTCCATTTATTCTCTGCTGTCTATAAAAAAATATATATTTGAATTTTTCGTCCAGCAGTATGTCACAAATGATGGGATCAATGTAGCGTCACTCGTAATTTACGAGTGTCGCGCGTCTGCTTATTTTTCCAACCCGACATTATGGAATCAGGATCCTGGAGTCCTATCTTCAAAAACATAGCATTTGTTAAAAGTTTTACTAATCTAGTGTCACGCGTTCAATACGTAAAGTCTTGGAGTCACAGTGAAAAGTTGTCATAGTCAATACTTAAATTGATGAGGAAACACTAGATTTAACAATATTATTGAATGGTCAGAAATAATACGGACAATTCTACTAAAGGATCAACTCCTACCACATTTCTTAGTTTGTAACTGTAATGTTCCCGTGTGGTTCCCGGCAGAGTAGAATAGGACCACTCCAAGTGTTCCCGTGGATGTCGTAGAAGGCAACTTAGGAAACACAAGCTTAACAAAGGTTATAAACATCAATGAGATCTCTGCAACCCGTCTGGCCAGTGTGAAGAGTGTAGGCCAAATCCTCTGGCTGTTCTGGTCAAGTAAGGCTTTGGTAGTATAGAGAAGGTCGTGCTCCTGCAGTGGAGACTATAAAGGACCTGCTGATGATGATGATGAACTGTAATTATTTCATTTTATTTTGGAAGGATTTTTGTGTTGAAGGGGTTATTCTCTTACTAGAATTTTCTCAGTTTTATGCTTGACTAGCTGTGCCCGCGACTTCGTTCGCGTGGTTGTCGGAATGTTTGACGACCTCCGTGGCGTAATGGTTAACACGCTAGACCGCTAATCCGGAGGTTCTGGGTTCGATCCCCAGCCAGGGCAAGTTGGAAAATGGCCTTTTTCAAATTGTTCTGGGTCTTGGGTGTTTATCTATATATGTATTTATCATAAAATATAGTATCGTTGAGATAGTATCCCATTTCACAAGTTTAAAAAAAACTTACTTTGGGGCTAGCTTAATCAGTGTAATTTGTCCCTATATATTTATTATTTATTTATTTATGTTATATAGCCTAAAGCCTTCCTCTATAAATGGACTACCCAACAAAAAAAGAATTTTTCAAATCGGACCATTAGTTCCTGAGATTAGCGCGTTTAAACAAACAAACAAACAAACTCTTCCGCTTTATAATATTAGTATAGATAACAATAAACAGATGAATGCCTATTTTGCTACAAATGTAATAAGTTCAAACTCGATAGGGTTGCGTCGTTTTATTACTGGGTTCCATCATCAGATCAGCTTCTTATCAATAATATTACAATGTCATCTGATTTACATTAACATACAAAATTTAATCTTAATTAGAAACCGGGAAGTGGCTTAAATTTAACTTGCAAGATTTTACCCAAAAACAACAAACATAGAAAGCTTGTAAAAACATTTATTTTATTTTATTTATAATTAACATAAAAAAACCTGAGTCGCACTTTTTCTAAAGCACCGATTTTAAAAATAGCCCCTGGTACAGAATTAGTCGACAAATTGAAACACTGTAAATTTCACTTGATTTATGAACGGATTTTCCATTGAGCTGAGGCTTCGGGGATGCTTAATGAGAGCCTTTGATTTGTAAGCTTAAGTCAAGACGGAATACCAAGGAAAACTACAAATTATAAGACTCACGGCCCGCCCCGGCTTCACACCAGTGTAAATCAATAAATAAATCATCATCATCAGGTCTTTTTTAGTCTCCATTGCGGGAACACGACCCTATCTGTTAGTACAGATATACTACCAGAGCCATATATTAGCCAGAGCAGTCACAGGATTTGGTCTACGCTCTCGACGCCGGCCAGACTGGTTGGAGAGGTCTCATTAATGTTTTTAAGCTTTGTTTAGCTTGTGTATCCTAAGTCACCTTCTACGACATCCACGGGAAGACTTGCAGTGTTCCTAATCTACTCTGTCAGGAACCACACAGCTAAATTAATATCAATCACGGTCAATAAAATATATAAGGACAAATCACACTGATTTCCTAGCCTCCTGCCACTCTGAAAGCCTATTAATTTGCGCCATTTGCACAATTTCACAACGCACATTTAATATTTACACAAAGAACAATAAAATTTTCATATGTGCGCCCCAAGTTAATTCTCTCGCGTTGTTTATATCACGTAATTATATTTACACAGCTGTTTAACTTTTTAGATTAAAAGTTACAATTGAAATTATTTATGAATAAATTGTAGAGACGTGTATGGGTACAAAGCAACTGTACACATATGAGTATTTTCAATTTATTTTATACACGAATAATTGTTTTTTCAGGATCTTGAAACAAAATGTTTCTGATTTTATGTTATTTTTAGGGTTCCGTATTAAACAAGGAACTCTTATAGTTTCGCTATGTCTGTCTGTTTTTTAGGATTCATGTTAAGAAGGAATCAATTTTTGAGTTGAAAATTTCTTCAGGCGCGTTGGGTATTTTTTGAGATAGGAAAAAACCGCTAAACTCGCGATACTGTTACCGTGTAACCGACACCACCTTGTTCAAGTTTTCACTTCTGTCGGCACTGCCGGAGTGTCACTTTTTTTCTCTACTTACCCATATTGTGGCGTCTTAAAAATATAATAAATAAATAGTATGTAAACACCATTTTTCGATTAAGGGATCTGTTTGTAAATATTTTTTGTTAAGTGCCCCCCCCCCCCCCACTCTCCTCTGTCAGCTAAACAGTTGTACATGGACACGTGAAGAAATATAGTCGATTCAACAAACTTATTAGACGTTTTTAGTCGTTAAACCATGACTCGTTAAGTCGGCATTCGCAACTACGGAACTCTACACTGGATTCTAACGTATATCTTAAATCTGGTAATGCATTTCCAAGTTAAGGTGGAATCATTGTACACACACACATACATGAATCCTAAAACATTCATTACATCCTTTAGACAGTAGTGTAATAATAAGTGTAGTAGATAGGATATATTGCATAGAAACTTCCTTCACATTTGTTATAGCAAACTACGAGTGCATACCGCTCGCCAACACAATTAGTGGCCCAAGTGCTCGCTCAGAAACTTCGTGTTGTTAGCGGCTCGCGTTATCTGCAGGACAGTCCCATGAATTGCTTATTACGCACTCTTAGCGTGGTACAAGTCATAGGCTCACAGCGGGTATGACATGTTTTTTTTATCATTCATTATAGTTTCAGATTTTTTCATTCTTTAAAGTTTTCAAAGTCTTTGAAGTCTGGGAGAAAAGAAAAAACTTAAAATGAACCAGCTGCTTCTCTTCTCGTGCAGATCGTAGAAGTCAAACGAGGGAACTGGCGAAAATGAAAATGGTAATAGGCGATGCGTGTAAGAATCCATCACTATTTTGATTCCTTTTTCCACCTGCTCCCCCACCATCACGCTAAAACTAGCCTTATAGTTTTGCTGAGGATAGCAAGACTAAAAGGCTAGTTTTAGCGTGCCTATTGAGGCTCGGTCTGCTTAGAGCCTCAAGACTCAAAATGATCTGTCTGCCCTATAGCGATAAAGATGTGATAGTATGTATGTATGTATTCGTGAAAGTTTGTTTATATCCATCGGACCTACGACGCAAAGTATGTGCTTCATGTTTAGCGAGGGCGTTGCACTAGGTTTGAGTAAACATGTAAAGGAAATCCTGGGTGCCCTATGCCCAGCTGTGGACTTCCTGTGGCTATATAATAAAATGATGGTGGTAATGATGATCCCTTACATCAGGGAAATGAAGAATTTTTTTAAATATGTGCTTTTATTAGTATAAGTAATAAATTAATAACCTACTTTAATGCCACCATGAAAACTTTTTGAATGGTTTGAACACATTATGTGCGGTTTACTTAAAAAAAACATTATAATCATATTTAACTTCTTGTATGCCAGTCTGGATTAGGGGCTTAAATAGGCGAAATGAAAGACATTATTTCCGTTCAATAAAATAGTCAATATAAAAGTTAAAGTCTACATCGTCGGTGTTGATGTTACTCGCGGGCGGTCGTGGCGAGTCTAGTCTGAAAAGTTGTTTTTTGTTGTAACTTAATGTCGGTCTGTATGAAAGAGGTCGTAAATCTGTCTAAAAGGAGGCTGCACAACCTAACAGGCCTTATTTATCTATAGAGGAATTAGGCTGAACAATAAAAAAAAACTTATATACAAATACATCTCGCTAACGGTCACGTGCTTACACCACACCCCACTCTGTTGACGGCTTTCGGCTTATCGCAGTTCCTACTCAACGTTGTGGGCCAACGGCCCAACGCACAAAGTAGGCTTATTACGTCCCACTGCTGGGACGCTGGGACCGCGCTAATTGTCGCTGTTTGACGAAAGTTCGCAAGACCTGATGTGTTTGGGAGTGATAAGGGTTAACGCAAACTTATTTCATGCTGTTCTTTAGCGTATCCTGTTTCCGTATGACTTGCAACTCAAGACTGTCACCCATAAGTTTGACGGTAACTTGCATGTTATCTTATTATTACTGTTTGTTTTGAGTGAAGATTAAAACTAAGTAAAAGTAAAAAGAAAAGTAAGTTTAACGCCTTTTTCGCGTCGGCCGTAAGCCAATTTAGGAATGTGCGAAATTCTGAAGGTCACTAGGCAATGAATAGCAAGCAATCCGTTACTATTTTCTTTTTGATGCCTATCATCATGAGACCTTAGGTCTTAGGGATTGTTCAAGAATTACGTAAGCAAAATTTGGGCCATTTTTAACCCCCCGTCCCCCCGTTCCCCTTATCAGCATAAGTAAGCCAAGCCATCAGCACAAGTAATCTTATGCTTACTTAAGCATCCCTTCCTATGATTACGTAAGCATTGATATATTTTTATAAAATCTACAAAATTTTTTGGTTGTTGTCATGAGCAAGTGTTTTGTTCTTAGCTATTATTTTACTGTCTGTTTACTGTGTTTAAATTCAAATTAAAATTACAAAAAATTGAAAAATATTGCATACGTAATGGAGTAGGAGAGTCAAGACCCTATCCTAGGCTCTGTCTAGCCCCAAAGAAAGACATGATTAGTATGTACGAGTATATTTATTATTGTACAATAAACCTCTAAACCCAATTATTTATAGCAAGAAGCATATATTTCATTGCTTCTGTTATATTTTTACTTTTTATTTTATGAACTTTCGTTATAAATAGAAACAAATGCGCCTTTTTATAAAACCCCTAAGGCAAATAAAGCCTTACTTAGACTCAAAAGCACAAAAATATTTCACAAGACGTTTTCTCGTCTCATTGGCATCATTTAAAAACGAGAATTTACTTTTTATTTCTTTAACTTTCAGCGAGCTGCGAATAATAAAACACGTTTTTTTGAAGTAGTATAATGAGTATACTCTTTTTCGAAGTGACGAAAGCAATAATTAATAATGGCATCTGTGCATGGCACTTTATCACTTTGAAGAATAGTATTCATTAGACTATGTACTTCAAAAAACGTTTTTTATTATTCACAGCTTGCTAGCTGACAGTTAAAGGAATAAAAAGTAAATTCTCGTTTTTAAATTATGCCAATGAGAGGAGAATACGTCTTTTATTTTAAAAAATATATACTTTGTTGTTCTATCTTATCTTATCTGACGGCTGGCACAGGCTGTCACAGCGGAGGTCCCGGGTTCGATCCCCGGTCAGGCCAAGATGGAAAATTATCGTTTTCAGATTAGTCTGGGTATTGGGTCTTTATCTACATATATATGTTTTTGTTATAAAATATAGTATCGTTGAGTTAGTATCCAATAACACAAGTCTCGAACTTACTTTGGGGCTAGCTCAATCTGTGTAATTTGTCCGTATGTAACGTCTAACAAAATATACTGAAACTATTTTAAGGGTGAATTCAGTCCATGATACTGAACAACTTTACCGAACACATATCGAAATATAAAAAAAAAAATTGGCTTTTCATACAAATTCGGATCAGCTGATCGGTCAACTTATATGGGAAACCAAAAAATATTTTTCATAATTCGATATATGTTCGTACGGGAAAGTTGTTTAGTATCATGGACTGAATCCACCCTTAAAATAGTTTCAGTACATTTTGTTAGACTCTGTATATTTATTTATTATTTTTATCTTATATTACTTACTCTTTGCAACACAAGGTTGAGAGACTGACTGAAGAGACTTTTACAATTTGCACGGAAGTAGCGGTTTGTACCTAACTTCTTCTTTTCCCATTTTCTCCTACACATGAATTTGCTAAAATTCAGGCCCGTCATATGACACGCAATACGGCCAAAGGCCCACAGATCACGACAATAGAGCAAGATAGCCAAAAATGATTTAGAACCCATTGTGGTCACAATAGCTAACATTCAATGATATAACGCTTAACATACAATGCGCACCGAGTTTGTTGGCACACGACCAAAGCGATATATCGGATGAATTAACACTTACATGGCTTGTCAGAAAAAATTCTAACAACAGAAATAAAATTTAAAGATACGGAAATAAACAGGCAAGTGCGAGTCGGACTCTTACATGAAGGGTTCCGTACCACCGTACAATGTTTTTAAACGCTGAAGAAACACGTTCCTTGTATAACGACCCCCTTTAATTATAAAATTTATCTTATTTTTAGTATTTGTTATTATTGTGGTCATAGTAATACATTATCGGTAAAAATTTCAGGTTTCTAGCTATCACGGTTCAAGAGATAGAGCCCTGTGACAGACGGACAGACGGACAGACAGCGGAGTCTCAGTAATAGGGTCCCGTTTGCACCCTTTGGGTACGGAACCCTAAAAAGTGACAATTTTTTTTTATACTTGATCAAGAGAATGTGCACAATACTTGTTATATTATGTTTTCTGTGACAATACGCAATTATTTTTTCAATTTATTTGGGTAAGCAAACAATGGTACATTGTAGAATAACTTACAAAGTAACAAAGAAACGTGCCACCAAAATCTCTAATCACTGATTACTGAAAAGGTGAAAAATAATTCAATAGGAAGTGGAGAGCGGTCCGGTTTATGGTTGGGTTACATTTATATGCTATACCATCACGTATTTATTCCTTACGGGGTAGACAAAACAGATTGATGGCGACAATTGAAAATAATCATCCCAAAGATGCCAATGAAAATATAATTACAACGTGTGCACTTGTGCAGAATGCCTGCTGCAGGTTCATTTATGATATACCCCCGCGGTCACATATTACACCGTACCTGAACCGAGCCTCCATGCTGAATATGGAGTCGCGCAGGAAGTTACATCTGGCAACCCTTATGTTTGATGTCATAAACATAAAAAATCCAGACTATTAATTTGAAAAAGTAAAATTCCTAAATGCTCGGAATGTCCCTCGCGCTCTTAGACCCCCGTTAGCTATTTATAGGCATAGAACGGTAGCATTTACTGGTAGTTTCCGTCACCAGGCGACCAAGTGCTGGAATGATATTCCACCTCCTATTAGAGTTCTCAGGTCAAAGCCAATTTTTAAAAAACAAATTAGACATTATTGTTGAAAAAACAGAGATTGGTCGCTTAGGTGACGAACTACGCAAATCGTAATCATCACTTTCTCTTTCTCTACTTCTTACTTTTCATGTTATTTATGTTCCATGTTTCTTTTTCACGCTGTTAATTCCAACACATCTGCACTTTATTCTTGTATTTCTTCTTCTCTTTTTATTACTTTTTATTAATTAATCACTCGTTCGACAGGCTCACGTGTTACTTGATGGTGATGACTGAAAATAAGCGTTTGCTCCCTGAGCAAGTGTATAGCTGAGTCACTGCCTTTTTGTGTCACTGCGGTACCTACACCGAATGTCGACGTATATTGTTTATATTTAGTGTTAATTTATTTATATTATGTGTGTGCCTCAGTAACACAAATAAAGTATCTATCTATCTATCTATCTAATTTATATTGTAACTATTTGTATTATAATATATAAACCTACATTACCACTGACTCACTGACTGATTGACATAGTTGTTTGACCTGTTCCCGGGTGGGTGGGGTGATGATTGATGCATGGTCGTGTAGAGGGTGCTCCAGTGAGTACCAGAAAAATCGGACATGTTGAAGATTATCAGATCTTAATGTGGACGAGGTACAGCCTGCAAAAACGGTTTGGGTTAGGGGTGTGATTTTTTTTCAAAAATGTAGGGGGTTGTAAGCAATTTGACGACTGTCATTTGTTTTTTGATTTTTTTCAAAATCCAAGATGGCCGCCATACAAGGACAATTTCCGAGTGAGTACCGCGAGACCGTAGGTCGAGCGGAATGCGAGGCCGCAGGCCGAGCTGCGTTCCGAGGGTGAATCCCGAGCCCCTATTGATCTCCCCCCTCCCCCCAGAACCCCCCCCCCCCAAGTCACTAAGTGAAGCCAGAGGCCAAAGGCCGTGGCGAGGCCGTAGGCCGAGCCACTCCCACCAAGCGCTGAGCGTTTTTTTTTTAATTTTCCAAGATGGCCGCCAACAGTCGACTGCTTCCGATTTGACTGAAATTCAGTATGCAAGGGTTTTTTGGATCGCGGAAACCAAATCTGAAATTTTTTTTGGAATCCAAGATGGCGTCTAGATTTTAAATTTTTTAAATTTATTCGTTCATAACGTCCTACTTAAACAAAGATGGGGTCTGAAATTTTGTATGCTGGGGTAAAGCACCCCGCGGAACTCAAAACTGCAAACAAAATTTGATCCAAGATACGTATCCCGTATACGTTATTTTTTTTATACTGAGTTTAGCATATTCTATTCTCTCAACTGGAAATAAGATTCCAACAACTTCAACAGCTGAACGAAAAACCGCGGGCTGCTTGCAGCCCGCGCAGCGCCCGAAAAGCTAGTTATAATATATAAACCTACATTACCACTGACTCACTGACTGATTGACATAGTTGTTTGACCTGTTCCCGGGTGGATGGGGTAATGATTGATGTATGGTCGTATAGAGGGTGCTCCAGTGAGTACCAGAAAAATCTGACATGTTGAAGATCATCAAATCCTAATGTAGACGAGGTACGGCCTGCAAAAACGGTTTGGGTTAGGGGTGTGATTTTTTTTCCAAAATGTAGGGGGTTGTTAGCAATTTGACGACTGTCATTTGTTTTTTGATTTTTTTCAAAATCCAAGATGGCCGCCATACAAGGACAATTTCAAGGCAAGGGTGACGCCCGAGCCCCTCTTGACCTCCCCCTTCCCCCAGACCCCCCCTCAAGTGTCTTTGCGAAGTCAGAGGCCAACGGCCGAAAACTAAGCTCCCCGCGAGGCCGAAGGCCGAGCTGCGTGGCGAGGGCGAAGCCCGAGCCCCTCCTGACAACCCCCCCAGAAACTCCCCCCCAAGTCACTAAGCGAAGCCTGAGGCCGAAGGCCGAAGGCTGAGCTCCCCTGCGAGGCCGCAGGCCGAGCTGCGTGGCGAGGGCGAAGCCCGAGCCCCTCCTGACTTCCCCCCTCCCCCGGAAGCCCCCCCCCCCAAGTCACTAAGCGAAGCCTGAGGCCGAAGGCCGAAGGCTGAGATGTCGCGATTCCGAGATTCCGCGAGGCCGCAGGCCGAGCTGCGTGGTAAGGCCGTAGGCCGAGCCATTCTCACCAAGCGTTGAGCGGTTTTTTTTTAATTTTTCAAGATGGCCGCCAATAGTCGACTGCGTCCGATTTGAGTGAAATTCAGTATGTAAGGGTTTTTTGAATCGCGGAATCTAAATCTGACATTTTTTTTGGAATCCAAGATGGCGTCTAGATTTTAAATTTTTTAACTTTATTTGTGCATAACGTCCTCCTGGAACATCAAAGGGGTCTGAAATTTTGTATGCTGGGGTAAAGCACCCCGCGGAACTCAAAACTGCAAACAAAATTTAATCCAAGAAACGTATCCCGTATACGTTTTTATTTTTTTTTATACTGAGTTTAGCATATTCTATTCTCTCAACTGGAAATAAGATTCCAACGAACTTCAACAGCTGCACGAAAAACCGCGGGCTGCTTGCAGCCCGCGCAGCGCCCGAAAAGCTAGTTATCTACTTATTCGCCGGTTGACTCAATTCAAAATATCTTTATTATCATAGGATATTTATTATATCTCTTAATAATAGTCACTTTGTTTTGTTTTGCACAAATGTTGACGTCAAATTGTTACTTACAGCTAAGTTTACGAGCTTCCTAGGCGCAAGTGCAGAAGAAGCGGCAACAAACTGCACTGCACGTTTTCTCCAAAGACGTCAACTAACAAACTAAAAACCTAAAATTAGTTATATGGATGGACAGAGATTACATTGTTGTTTGTTATGTCATAATTAAATTGAATTATAAGAATTATGAAATTTAAAATAATGTCAATTTGTAAATTTTGTATGTACCTAAATTATGACATGTCTAAGTATACAAACCTTTAAGAGGGACCCGCGCCAAGCTCAAGCTAGACCTTTTTCTACTGGAAGACAGGACAGACTGGAAGAGATTCCATTATGGGATAAGTCCGCCGTTGTCAATTTACTCTATATGTTGATTTTGTCTTTAATTATGTGATTTCTAAGTAGAATAAAGTTATTACAAACAAACAAACAAAATATCAGCTGCCACCTAGGCAGGCGCACTCAATCAACTGAATCCATTCTTCAATGGCAACTATTTAACAAGTGGTTCTGTGAGAACAATAGACCTCGCGAGCCCTTACCATGCAATAACCGGATCTTTCCCCTTGCCCCTGGCAAAACGGACAAAAGCATTTTTTGGCCAATCTCGAAACTAAGACGCTTCGCTAGTGATGTGCCGTTCCCGTTCCCCAGATTCCCATTCCCAAAAATATTCTTAAAAAATGGAAATGTCAGGGAAAGTTGTAATTTTATTTATCGGACATATTTTTTATCGCTGTAAATATATTTCAATAACGTAAATGCATCACTTGATATGGTTATAATACAAATACATATATCCAATATTCCGTAACATTCCCTAGAAATACGGGAACGTTTCCAAATTCCCAAATTTTCCGGGAACATTCCCGATCCCGGGAATTTGGGAACGTTCCCGGGGAATTTAGGCATGTTCCCGGGAACGGTACATCACTACGCTTCGCTCGCTTAGACAACTAAACAAAACGAGCTTTTAAAATTTAAAATTATTCAAAACCAACAAACGGTCTATTTTTATTTTATTTATTTATTTAAACTTTATTGTACAAAATACAATTTGTATAGCACAATAGGCGGACTTAATGCTAAAAGCATTATCTGACAGCCAATCTAGTGCAGTGATTTTTCAACGTGTGGGTACTAGTACCTATTCTGTGGTATAGGTCGCGACCTGACTCGTGTCGCGAAACCTCAGTAAAAATCAATAAAATTTAAAATATATCTTTTTAAAGAAAATGTTACTTAATGACATTGTAGAATAACACAAATCAACAAGAATGAAAAACCCTACATAATCATCACACATAGAATAAATATGTTAAAATATATCTGTATGTAAATACCTACAACTTGATTATGTATTTAACCGATACAATTATGAAAATAAATACAAATGTTGTTTGGATTTGATATTTGTAACATAATAAAATACAGGTTAGAAAAAGAGCAGGGTAGGTCGGAAAATGGCCGAAAATGCGATGCTATAAACCATAGCATTCTCGCCCACAAAGTGGCCTTTGGGGCTTGCGGCCCTTGGCTCTGTCTGCTTAGAGCTGCAAGACCCGAAATTCATTGTCATCTCCATTAGAGATTAAGACTATTATCTGAGTAAGCCGTTCTAATTCACCGTTCTAAAACACGCTGTATATAATTCAAAATAAAACCTCTCACCGACATTCCCGTCACCCCGTATATGTGAACTTTCTGTAACTCCGCCATTTCCCAGGAAATTCAGCTTCAATTTGCGCTCTTGTGTTCATGCCTTTTATTTCCCCCCCTTTTGTCTCTGTAATACGTTCGCTCGTTTACGTCCACCCAACAGATTTTAACATTGGCTTTTTCAGCACTTCAGAAAATACCAAGCATTTCGGACGTGTAGAGCTCTTTCGGCTTTTTCACTTTTTGAAGTTTTATTGCATGTACGGAATTTAATTATTGTGTGATACTAACGCTTTTACGGAATAAAGTGTTATCATAAACTTGGTCTTTGAGATTTAGACCCTTGATTCTGTCTGTCCCGTTATGGATAACTACGTGATAATGAATAAATAGATAAGGAACCCTCTCAGGAAATCATCCTGATTAAGCTAGCCCCGTGGTAAGTTTAAACTTGTATTATGAGATACTAAATCAACGATACTATATTTTATAAATACATTTATAGATACATCAAGACCCAGGACATTTTTAATTGGCCATTTTCCAAGTTGTCCTGGCTGGGGATCGAACCTAGAACCTACGGATTGGCGGACTAGCATGTTGATCATTACACCACGGAGGTCGTCAAATCTCATATTATCAAAACCGTAATAGAGTTTGTTTAAAAAAAGTAACTATCACGTCTTTATCCCTAACAGAACAGACAGAGCCTAGAGCCGTAAAACCTGCCACGTTGAGCGCATTATCAATAATTCTAGGCACGCGTATTTTGTTCTAATAAATATTTTCTGTCTTATATATTACAAGAATTTGGTTATAACTATTATTCATCCAAATTAAGTTGACAGTGATAAAAGAGAAAGTGACATATTGCGAGAGCTCTTCTTGTTTTGAACGGTTAATGAAACCAAGACTAAATAAAGTAAGTCCGCGATTTACAAAGACAGTATATTTTTTGGACAAAGTCGTAAAAGCTTAAATCACCCTTGCATGAAAGAACTTTCACTCATTTTTGTTATTGAGATTTTAGCAGTTTTGTCTTATCTGTTTGAAAAAAGTAAGTATGATGATAAAATAATTTTAGCACATTTATATGATACTAGCTTTTGCCCGCGGCTTCGCTTCCGTATGCCACGGGAACATTACTTTTTTCCGGGATGAAAGGTACCCTATGTCCTTCTCAGTACTCCTGACTATGT
Source organism: Acrobasis repandana (assembly GCA_963576875.1). NCBI lineage: Eukaryota > Metazoa > Arthropoda > Insecta > Lepidoptera > Pyralidae > Acrobasis > Acrobasis repandana. The sequence continues at coordinate 10,501,289 of OY756233.1, read as the reverse complement.
GTATGCGAATTTTCAAGAAGATTGGTTCAGTAGATAATCGCGTGAAGAGGTAACAAACAAACAAACAAATATAAGATTAGTTGGGATGGGATTGGGATTGGGATTGCGTCAAAATGTATGTTCACATTTTCACCAATTATATTTTCTTTTCAGGTAAAAATCGTAAATGTTCTACAGAATACTCAGACATGCGATGAGGTTCGTAAACTAAGTATAACTTAAGACTATTATAAATTCCCAAGACTGTAGTGAAGTTCATTAATTGCTTTCATAAGTCTTTCGACTTTAAATTTCTTTGCCCTTGAGCGGGGGTCTGTCCACTCGTATAGTGTATTCCGTTGCGAGTTTACACGGATCAAATGCTGACGATTCTTTGTGATCAAATAAAAAGTAGGTATCGAAAATTCTGATAACATTATTTTATTTTTTTATATTAAAAGGACGATGCATGACAGCGGTGACGGCGTTTATCGAGCGCTTTTATCTATTATTGTCTCGCTCTACGTAATAATAACGAGCGGGATGGCACTAGTTTGTTGCGCGATATAAACTTTATTGGGGTTTATCAACGGTGCCATGCTACCAAGGCATAATGTGATTATACCTAACTTATTGGATGTATTTTTACGGCACTAGACAGTCTTGCCAAATGTGAAATAAGTTTAAAAATACAATCTTAAGTATTATTTGTCACCGATCGAGGTGTTTGTATTTTATTTTAATAAAAGAGTATTAATATTATATGCTTCCGTGATCAAGAGGTTGTGGGTTCAAATCTCACTGGAAAGCATACTTTGTAAAAAGTTGTTTCCAGTCAGGTTTAGGATATTGCAGGCTTGAATCACCTGATCATCTGAAAAGAAAGATGATTCCGTGCTTCGGAAGGCACGTAAAGCTACGCCATCGAGCATTTAAACTTATCCTAGGCTTGGTTCTGGTCTAACTATGCGGAGGTCATACGGCTGTCGCTCAAATCACCTAGGTAATGTAGCGGACCCCAGGCTCTGAAGCGTTACCGCTGAGGATGCAACCGGGAATATGCTGTGATGATGAACAGAGTATTTATAATCCACTTTTATATTTTTCTGATAAACAATAGTTTAATGAATCAGTGTGGCTTAAAAAAACTTTACTGACGAAAAAAAAAGTTCGAACTATACGATAAGTTTCCTTTTTTAAAAGATCATATTTTACACATAGAAATACCCTTCAGCTGGTTTTGAAGCAAGGACTAAAAATAGAAATGTTCTTTTCGGAATATCGCGAAATATAACTTATTCCCATGAGAGACCTGCAATTTCGTATCAGTGATGATTTCGGTCGAGTTTATTCAAGCAAGGTTTTTGGTATCTCGAGTGGATACAGAATTAAGTTGATTTTACCTTTCATGTATAAAAATACATTTAATAGAAATTAGTTTCAAAATAATATTTTTAAATCCCCGCCCTAAAAAGGAGATAAATTTCAGATAAGTTTATTATGTCAAGTCTTTGCTTATAAGTTTGACGCTAATGTCGGTCATATATATACATACAGACCGACATTAGCACAGACAGACCTCTGTCTGTGTCTGTAGCGCTCGAACGAATGGACTGATTTCAATGCGGTTTTTTTACGTGATAGAAAGTTCTCTTGCGGTGGTTTTTAGCTATGTTTGATGAAAATTGGTCCAGCCGTTAAAAAGTTTGTGAGAATAAACGCTTGAAAATCAGGGCTTTCACTAACAAATTATATAGATGGCGGTATCCGTAGCGCGCATGTAGCGCGACTTAATGTCCGTATCAAGTCGTATCAATAGTTCAGGTTCATATCACTAGATGGCGTTCTTGACAGTCGGGGGATTTTTTATTTGCCAAGCAAATAAACTTGTATTACAACTTTACAAGTTTTTATATTCACTTGCCAAATACCAATGCAATATAATGATGTCATACAGCTGGTTTGATGATGGAGCCGAAAGCAAGTCACCATATAAAAGCTAACACAAATAAGTTATTTACGAAAACAAACTATTGAAGTCTGTTGGAATTTTACCGTTCCATAAAATTTCCACCTTACAATCGTGAATTCAAAACAATGTCCGATTTCCCTATACTCGAACAGTTTGTAGTTCGACCTTTTAAAAACTATTGGACGTAAAACGAGGGCCTAAAAAACGAAGAGCGTTACACAGCGAGCGAGCATGGCAATCGAAAGAAGACAATTGCCGACAGGAAATGAGGGCGGAAAAAATAGTGTACAGATAAAAAAAGAGGAAGGAAAAATGCGGAAGGCTGAAATGCTGCAGTTTTGACGTAACGAGAACCATTCGTTGATCATTTTATTCGAAGGATCAATTCGACCCTTTTTAGGGTTCCGTAGCCAAATGGCAAAAAATTGAACCCTTATGGATTCGTCATGTCTGTCTGTCCGTCCGTATGTCACAGACACTTTTTTCCGAAACTATAAGAACTGTATTGTTGAAACTTGGTAAGAATACATCTATTCTGTGAACCACATTAAGATTTTCACATAAAAATAGAAAAAAAACAATCAATTTTGCGGGTTTCCAATACTTAGAACTGAAACTCAATTTTTTTTTTCATCAACCCCATAAGTTTGGGGTATCTATGGATAGGTCTGCAAAAATGATATTGAGGTTTCTAATATCATTTTTTTCTAAACTGAATACTTTGCGCGAGAGACACTTCCAAAGTGGTAAAATGTGTGTCGTCCCCCCCCCTGTAACTTCTAAAATACGAGAATGATAAAACAAAAAAAATATATGATGTACATTACCATGCAAATTTCCACCGAAAATTGGTTTGAACGAGATCTAGTATTTTTTTTTAATACGTCATAAATCGTAAACCGCAATAGAACTTTTATATTATGTTACTTGCTGCTACGGAACCCTTTATGGGCAAGTACGACTCGCACTCTGCCGCTTTTTTTAAAATGAAGCTCTTATTATAATTGTATCGTTTATATGGAGAAATTAATTGGTTTTAGAACTATCGCGCTTTGAACACATGAATTATGTATGTTTAAACGGGAATTAACGTTGAGTCAAACGTTTGAATTATGTTCGATATTTTTACAAGCTTTTATTTTCACTTTCTCACCCACCATCATGCTAAAAGTGGCCTTTGAGTGTTGCGACCTTGTCTGGTCTCTGCTTGCTTAGAGCCGCAAGACACAATATGCTCTATCTGCTCTCTTAGGCATGTAGGGTCCCACCTTTCAGCAAAAGTGAGCCCTACATAAAATACAAAGTAGGCTGGTGTAAGAGGAATAGATCCTTATATGACTCAAATACTTAAATCTCACTATGAATGTTACATATTATTATAAATCAGGTAGAATTTAATAGGTAAGTTCTCCTGAATGTGTTAACTAGACTCTAGAGGAGAGATCAGGTAGGAATGAGAAGTGGTAATGGAATCAGTCAAATGAAAATTGATGTGTGAATAAATCGAAAATGGAATAAGTTTTAAAGTTAAATGAAGTTTTGAAAAGCGGACAGGATGATATGAAGAAATGAGGTATGAAAACAAGATGCAGCATGCAGGTAGTATGCAGCATTGTTACAGGGATCAAGACGTATAGTGTATGTAGGTATGTATATCATATGTATGTCCTTATGGTTGACTGGGAGAGGACGCTTTTAGCGTTAAGTCCGCCAATTGCAAGACAATTTCATTGTTAAGCAATAAAGTTTAAAAATAAATAAATACATCCAAGACCCAGAAAAGTTTAAAAATGCCAGCTTCTAGAGATAGTGGTAGGGTCAGTTCACAACGAGACGCGACGCGTCGTAGCGCGCACTTTGGAAGAAATATAAAACTTGTTTACTAGACAAAAAGAGTGATATTTATTTAGAACTTGTTTGCTAGACAAAAAGAGCGGGCTGTCACTGAAATTAGTATCTTGTTGTGTAGTAAACTAGTTCTTTTTCTTCTAACGTGCGCGCTACGTCGCGTCGTGGCGCCTCTCGGTGTGAACTGACCCTTAGAAGTTTTTGTAATATGTTTTTTTATGTGAAGACTCCATGAAATTCAGCGGGAGGTGGCAGAGCGCTCAATAACGGTGAGGTTTCCGCAAGTGTGGGGTTCATGCACTAATTTATTGGTTCGGAGTGGTCCAAGTCACAAGAAACTACCTAAAAGTAAAGTATTTTTTAATTAAAAATATGTGATGAAAAATTTCGCTACGAGTAGTAATTTAGATATTATTCCGATCATTGTAATATAAATCAGTAATGAAAGTATTTTTATTAATGAGTTTACAGTATTGCCTCTGTCCCCGTATAGCATAGCAGCGGCGACAGCGTTTATCGAGCGCTATCATATATCACCATCTCGGTCTACGTATTCTAACGAGCGTGATGGCACTAGTCCGTCTCGCGGTATAAACTTTATTTGGTTTTATCAACGGAGCCATACTACTAGGGAAACGACTACTTAAGATCTAGAGTCAAATCATTGAGAAAGATGTGTTGGCGGCCGTTGACACAATAAAGCACATAATAGTGTCCTGTCATGGGAGAAGAAGATGAAATTACCACTGAAATGTGGTACATCAACAATGAAAGCGCGGCTAAGTTAGTTACTTGTAAAAATCTTTATTGCACCAAAACATTATGATACAGAACAATATAAGACATAAAACGGATATCAAAAGACGGCTTTGCAACTGCAATCTCTTCCAGGCAACCGAGGTACTTGGAGATGTAACTAACAAGGTGTAAGTAAGCCATAAGTCCACCGTTGTATGTTTACTTTTCTGTTTTGTATTTGTATTATTTCATAAGTACAATAAGCCTCTATAAACAAACAAACGACGAAAACGGTTCTTGAATGGAAACTTAGTGCTAGCAAGTGCAGCGTAGGATAAATAACAAATTAACAACCTACAGTGTGGTTAGATGACCTGACAAGGTCGCTAGAATAAGCTGAATACAGGCTGCTTTCCATCGCTCTTTAAGGAAAGTTGGGGGAGATCTATGTCCAGCTGTGAACATCTTGGTGCTTTTTTTAGAAAATGAAATAACAATTTAGGCAATTAACCTCTACCGCTCATGTCTTAGGACACATTTGTCCTGAACGACCTCCTTAAGTAGACTGACGCATTTATAGCCAATAAAACGGACCACATAACGAGAAAATATACAATGCCACGGATTCGGACCACTTTTCTACGATTTGCGGGAAATAAAATAGTGTTTTGGCCTTCTTTTGAACATTTTTATTTCCATTGTGTAAAAAAAATGTATAGGGAAATTTATTTACTTGTTTTTTAGCCCCGAGTAAAATAAATTAACATTATTATTATGCCATATGGCACTTATTTTATTGTGCAATAAAAATTAAATAAATAAATAAATTATTTTAATTCAACAGAAATGCATAAGTATATAATATATATGTGTTTAATATACTCTTACATGATCTCGCTGGATATAGAAAGAAAAAAACCAAGACCAAGTTATTTTGATGCAAGTAAAATATTACTGTGCCAAAACCACAGGTACCTATGGCGCTTCTACAAGAGCAGTGAAATTCATGCCTACTTTACATTCATTACTACAAACAAAACTATACATCCGTGCACACTCGTGCGCACGTCAATGTCACAGAATACATGAGAGTACAAACAGAATGGAATCTCACAGCGTCTCCCGCAATTTGGCGTCCCCGCACCTCTCCCCCGTTTTATGTGCCCGTTAATGCGCTCTAAACCAGGGTTAGTTGCTAGCAGCACGCAATTCGCGACTTGTCTTAAGAACTGTCAACCAATAGTAACCATCATGGTGAGAAGATGTGCATATAATATTTGTTTACCCACTGAATACTTTAAAGAACGTATATTTCATAGATTTCCGAGTGATGAAAACAGGTAAGCAAAGCAACAATATAATTTCACGATAATAGGTACATATAAAACAGAATATTTTTACGTCATAGTGTTCGCAAATCTTCCGGTATGGAAAGAGATAATCGTAAATATGTCGAACTCATTAGTAGGTAAGTATTAAATTAATTCTGCGGTGCAACCCTGAGTATAAATTTCACACATTGACGTGTGTACAGATATATTGTTTCATTTGTAGTAGTAGTAGTAGGTATATATGTTACTCTGACTCTAGGAAGTGTCATACCTGTGTCAATGTGTGAGTTTCAGTGTTTAAAGCCATCAAACGCCGCCGAGAACGCTGCGAGTTTCCGTTCTGTATGTGATGACGTACTTATATTAATTCAGTGCCAAAACTATCCAGCCATAAAAGGGGAGTGTAAGTTTACGCTTGATTGACGACCATGTGAGTGATTTAACATTTTATCAGTGACGTCACGCACGTGTCGACTGCTAAATCTCTACTTACGTATAAAAGAACATTAGTTACCGTTAACTACGTAATCAAGTTTGCGCACTATATGTAAAAGCTGACACGAGTGTTGTCCACACATACATGAAAAACAAACAATAAAGATCTTAGTGCGCTCACGTTTCTTTTGAGACTTTTCGTGCGTTTTCTTGTCCATAGATGCCATGCATGAAATGGTCAAATGGATGCCTGAAACCGTGCAAAATGGAAAATGAAAAGCCGGTAATGTTTAAACGATTTGGCTGTAGTTTGACGATACCTAGTTAATGGATTGAGGTGTTACATACAGATACTTTATCACGTCTTCATCCCTAACGGGGTAGACAGAGCCTAGATCCGTAAGACCCAAAGGCCACATTTAGCGTGATGGTGGGCGTGAAGATAAACGGGCAAGTGCGAGTCGGACTCGTACATGAAGGGTTCCGTTCCATACAAGAAACACGTTTCTTGTATGGTGACCCCCTTTAATTTTTAACTTTTTCATTTTTTTCGTATTTGTTGTTATAGCGGCCATAATAATGCATAATCTGCGAAAATTTCAAGTGTCTAGCTATTACGGTTCAAAAGATAGAGCCCTGTGACAGACGGACAGACGAAATAACGGACAGACAGTGGAGTCTCAGTAATAGGGTCCCGTTTGCACCCTTCGGGTACGGAACCCTAATAAAAAAGAAATCAAAATAGTGATGGATTCCTAGCCGCATCGTATAAATATCATTCAGATTCTCGCCTATTTCCTCGATAGGCTTTTACGATCTGCGCGGGAAGAGAAGCAGCGGGTATATTCTACGTTTTCTTTCCTCCTAGGTCAGCATGGGTGTTACTTTGCGGAAGGCAAAATTACATGCTGTTTCAATTATTGTTTTTAATAGCATTACAATGCTCGATACAAATAATACATGCTGTTTGATCAAACCTACTTTGTTTGCTTCCCCCACTAGTTAGTTCATAATAAACGGGCAAGTACGAGTCGGACTCGTACATGAAGGGTTCCGTACCTCTATACAATGTTTTAAAGCGCTGAAGAAACACGTTTCTTGTGTGACGACCCCCTTTAAGTTTTAACTTTATCTTGTTATTAGTATTTGTTGTTATAGCGGCCATAGTAATACATGATCCATCCCACCTATGGGATGGATCTGCCCGCTATCAGCTCGAAGCCCTGGAAGCTATCGACAGACGTGCCAGAAGACTCGTTGGTGATGAGTTGCTTACGGCAGGACGGCTCCACAGCCTCGAACATCGCCGACTGGTAGCAAGTCTGTGTGTCTTCTACAGGTTGCACTTCGGGGAGTGTGCGCAGGAATTACATAATTTAATTCCCCCTGCACCATTCCACCATCGGACAACACGACGTGGACAGGGATTCCACCCATTTGTGGTCGATATTCCTCCTCATCGTACCTCTCGATTCGCCTCCTCCTTCATTGTGCGAACCGCTAAGGTGTGGAATTCCCTCCCTGCGTCGATGTTTCCCCATACATATAATTTAGGGATTTTCAAGGCAAGAGTGAACAGGCATTTTTTGAGTCTGCGTGATACACCTTAGACCTCATCTTAGCTTCCCATCAGGCTAGATAGAGATCAAACGCACTCAAATTTCTAATAAAAAAAATAAAAAAAAAAATGACCGGTGAAAATTTCAAGTGTCTAGGTAATGCCATTATAAAGATCTAGTTAAAAACGCTGAAAAAACACGTTTATTGTATGACAACCCCCTTTAATTTTCAACTTTTTTTTATTTTTAGTATTTGTTGTAATAGCGGCTATAGTAATACATAATCTCTGAAAATTTCAAGTGTCTAGCTATTACGGTTCAAGAGATAGAGCCCTGTGACAGACGGACAGACGGACAGACAGCGGAGTCTCAGTAATAGGGTCCCATTTGCACTCTTGAGTACGGAATCCTAAAAACTATTGCCGGCCGGCGGCGCCCACCCTCACTGTCAGTCCCAGCCCCAGCGCCCCCAGCGGTACCTGCCGCCAACAATCCCAGCGCTCCTGTCGGTAGGGACTGTTAAGTTCGGCTCCGTTTTTAAGACTACTCAGTATTACTTATTTCTGTAAATTGTAATTTCACTTTTTTATTTGAGCTAGGTTGCCTGGAAGAAATAACTTAGCGATAAGGCCGCCTTTTACGCATTTCCTAGTTTTTAAGATAATTTTGTCCTGAATTTTTTTGTGCAAGGGTATTGTATTGTAAATTGTAAACTGACAAAGCCCTTCTGGCGCGTCGGCGACTAATACTGTTTAAATTTCTTTCGGCGTTTCTTCTCAGCAGTGGTCGTTGCGAAACGGGAATTCAATTCATTTATATTCAATAAATGAATTGAATTAAATTGATTTGCCTTTCCGTGCAGGTTGTAGATGGACGAAGGGAATAAATGAAACTTACGGATCTGTTCTAGGTGAATAGCTAGTAATCTGGCATTTATATATTCTCGTTTCCTATTTACAAGCTCACCAACTTGAGTCGCAGGGCAGGTAGAAGACAGAAAAAGGCGGTAAGATCATAAATCATCGTTGGAACGCAATTCCCGTTGATATCCGCAAAGCCCTTAGTCGCCTAACTTTTAAGAGTGCAGTGAGCGTTCATTAACTTCTCAAATTGTCATAGAGTATAAACATTATGTTTTTTGTGTAGGATTTATGAATTTATAAAATATTTGTGTATTTTTGTTATCTATTAATTTATATATAAATAAATAATAAATAAATAAATATATACGGACAAAATCACACTGATTAAGCTAGCCCCAAATTAAGTTTTTTAAACTTGTGTTATGAGATACTAACTTAACGATATTTAATGATACATACATATATAGATAAACACCCAAGACCCAGGACAATTTGAAAAAGGCCAGAACAATATCTTTAAAAATGATTTAGGTACGTTTGTAATAGTTGTCAAATTTATAGTTAATAAGAATGTGTCGTCCAAAAATTGCTTTAATCAGCACCACCTGTAGGTTGACTGGTAGAAAAAGGGCCTGGGCCTTATCCTGCTACATATATTGCCTGTCTTGCCTGTTAATTTTTTTGTATTAAAGTTAAATAAATAATATAAATCATATTTACTCAATAAGAATTCATTATCCAAACAAACATTTTCTATAGAATTCGTATGAAATAACAAACCGTAACGTCATAGTTTCTTAAAGTCAAACAGCGCTCGTTACGTTCAAAATGGATATGCCCAATAACAATATGACCGATGACAAGAAACATTATTTTGTGACGTTTTATTCTTTTATCAGTACAAAATAAATTATTTTCCACGATACTAAGTACCCTATTAAATATATAATATGTTTACAAAAAGGAACTCTAAGTATAGCTTTGATTAATATATTACTTGCCTTGACATACATATTCGTATTGTGATATTTATTTTCCTTAAACTATGAATATTACAATAATTAATAGGTATTGCTCTAAATAAAACAACAAATGAAAAGTACCTATTTTTAATATAAAAGACATCAACGGTTCAAATTAACAAGTAATTATTAAAAATACAAAAAACCCGACTGCTAACATATAAGTTGTATATATTTTCGTAATCCTTGTATAAAATACTTTAATTTGATTCTCCACTTGATAGGTGTTGAATAAAAAAAATTTTTCAAGACGCATTATAAGGCGCGAAAATCCGCCATTTTGGATTATTTAAATTTTTGATATACCCAGTGTCACTCTCAAAGTTAGCACAAATCTAATGACACCTCTCAAGCTTAAATCTATCACGCCGTTTAGGCTGTAGAGCTTGCCAAAGAAATTTACATACAAACATACATATAGATTCGAAAAACATAACCCTCCTTCTGGCGCAGTTGGGTAAAAATGAGGGCAATATCAGGTTTCAAAATAATATGTATTAAAATTAAGTAATAAAAAAACCGTACTAAGCCGTAGATACAAGTACTCGTATCTGCTTTCTAATAAGTCCACAAGTATTGGAAAATGTTAAATTTATAGTTCTAATTTAAAACTAAATACCACGCAAGCATATTAAAAAAGCTATTCTTCTTTATGTTATAGAACAATAAATAACCAACCAACACAGCTAAATACCATTACTCATTCATTAGGTACTTGGTGTCAATTGGCATGTGTTAAGTTGATGATAAGCTCCTGGCTGGGTAGCTACCAAGGTCACTGGGGATTTCTATTAAAACATTTGTTTAAAATAATCTGTGTATATTTTTTTATTTATAACTCTGAATTGCTTGTCTGGGGGATGAAGTTAGAATGTTCCAGCTGCTTCTCTTCCCGCGCAGATCGTAAAAGCCGATCGAGTGAATGTGCGAAAATGAAAACCATGTCATTAGAGGCAAATATATGATTAGTACGTATTTATAAGCACCTTGGATGTTAATAAATATACATATAGACAGAGCAGGCCACTTTTATGTTGGGCGTGATGGTGAAAAATGGAAAAAAAAGGACTCATAAATAGTGATGGGTTGCTAGCTGTTTCGCCTATAACATGATTTGCATTTTCGCCTATTCCCTCGATCGGCTTTTACGATCTGTGCGGAAAGAGAATAGTTACGGATCTTATTTCATTTTTTATTTGTTCACCATTTGTAAAGAAAAAACACATTAATTGTCATGATGATTTTTACAATTATTTTTTCATTCATTTAAAAACAATAATAATGTGCCAGCTGTTTCTCCTCCCGCGCAGAAGCTGAACGTGGGAATTCGCGAACAGGAGGATTAATGTCAATAGGGGATGATGCGGCTATAAATAGCTACAAAAATAAATCTGTATACACGGAGAGTCTCATCGTGTGACGTGTTTGTAAGATAAACATGAATAATTCAGTGTAATATACAATAATATTTAGTATCATAATGATAAGAAAATGACGTTGAATATCTTATCAATATACTAAATGCATGTCGTTGTATGTATTTATGTGCATTATAAATACAGATAAGATACTAACCAAAATGTGTAATTTCGACATTCTATTTTGAGAATAGCAATTAGACACTGATGTAATTATTTACAAAAAATCATTACAATTAAAAATCCAATGTACTCATTTAATATTTGTATAAAAAAACTATTGATTAGTTTAGGACATTGAAACTAGGTGGCGTTAGTTGTGTTCGCGTTTATCGCTGTTTCGTGCCGTCTCTGTCCTCCCTTGTATTTCCCGTATCAGTCAGTCCTTTGCGCGCAGAAAAACTATTTTTAAACTTTGTTTTTGTCGCATATATTTATTGTTTTTGTTTCAAAATCATTCCGAATTTTGTTGTTATGATTAGATACATCGATTTTAATTGTTAAAAGTTTGAGAATATTATTGGAAATGCCTTTAATCCTAAAACGCGGTATTAAAGTTTTTTTGTCTCGTAGCATAAATACAATCGGGTCGAGGGCCATCTTGGAGGGTCCGTTTCTACACAGTAAAACAGTGGTTTCTGGTGTAGTGAGAGCTGTCCTAATTCCAACCGCATATTCGTGAACGCAGTACGTTAGGTGAAATAGCGGCTGTCGTTATTCGTGATACAGGTGCAAGTCCTGTCGAGTTCAACCAGGTCCGGTTCAGCCTGGTCTCAAGCGCAACCCCCGTGAAGGGGATCAATGGAATGGCCCCGTGTGGTCTATTGAAGCGGCCCAGTAGTGGTCTATTAAGCGATGTCCTCATTGAGGTATACAGTTGATCGAGGGATTGGCCCTCAACACCACTGTTGTAGAACATTTGACTCTCTTTTGGTCTTAGCTTTTGGTATTAAAAAATAAAGTAATACCCTATACAAAGAAAAAAGGGCACATTTCAAATTTAAATAATTTATTTAACTATAATATTAGAATGTCTTTATTATTATTTTACTTGTACCACTTCTATTCAACACCACTGTTGTAGAACATTTGACTTTCTTTTTGTATTTAAAAATAAAGTAATTGGTAATAGTAGTATTGTGTGTGTGTTTCGTGTATGTAAGTGGCCAACACTGATGTCAGATTTTTCAAGCTGCCTAAAGGCATCTGACATAGCTTGACGACTGCCATACAATGACAGCCGGGACCAACGGCTTGTACGTGCCTTCCGAAGCACGGAGGAGCTCGACAAATTTTTGTACCACTTATGGTCACCCATCCAAGTAATGACCACGCCCAGGGTTGCTTAACTTGTGAAAACGCTAGCAATGCGTACTCCCGGGCCACCGAGCTCTTAATAGTAGTAGAAAGTAGGTCACTATTTTAAATTTATATTTATCTATTAGAATGTGTTTATTATTGTTTTACTTGTAACACTACTGTTGAACAGTTAATTTTCTTTTGGTATTCAAGTATAAATTAGTAGTAAAAAATAGGTCACTTTTTTTAATCTATATATGTATATAAAAGCGAAAATCACTCACTCACTCATCACGAAATCTCGAAAACTACTTAGCCAATGAAGATAAAATTTGGCAGAAAGGTAGATTGTGACTAGGAGACGTCCGCTAAGAAAGGATTTTTGGAAATTCTATCCCTAAGGCGGTGAAATAGGGGTTGGCAGTTTGTATGAAACTTCGTAATTTTTAAAGTAAGACACATAAAGTTTTTAACGTATTTTAGTAGTTAGTAGAAAATAATAATGCATTTATTGGATTTTGAAAATTATATCCCTATAGGGGTGAAATAGGGGTTGCAAGTTTGTATGAATATTCGTCATTTTTGAAGCGAGAATTAGTGTTTAGTAAAAAATAATAATCCATTAATTGAATTTTAATAAATTGCATCCCCAGGGGTTCATTAGGGGTTGAAATCTAATTTGTGTAGTCTACGCGGGCGAAGCCGAGGGCAAAAGCTAGTTTTCAATAATTATCTACCTACCTGTTATGTATTTATTCTTGTTGATGCCTATTCTTTTCCTTTTGATTTCCCATACAAACTTAAGGTGACGTGGGTTCATATTTTGCAATACCGTGCGTGTTTTTGAAAAATCACTGTTATTAAACTACTACAGTTTATTCCTCAAAAAATTTACATTTTTGCATTCAGATTTTTACGTAATTTTTTTGTGGAATAAACTGTAGTAGTTTAATAACATTGATTTTTCAAAAACACGCATAGTATTGCAAATTGTGAATCCACGTCGCCTTAAGGTCGATAATCAAAGTTACTATCTTACTGTGAGATAACAAACTTTACGTTTGGTCAGTTTGGTAGAAATTTTTCCTTACCTACATTTAGGTATATTTATTATCAGTTTCACAGACTGAAATTGTCACAAAATCTTGCGCATTGTAAAAATATACCATAGATGGTTAGGTACCTACTTATGTAATTTTGCGCAAAAGAAATGTTTAAGTCAAAGTCCTATTAAAATATATTTGTTTACCGATAAGTTGTTTACCAAAATATTTTATGTTGATAATTATTTATCGATTAATTACTACCTAGAACAAAAAAACTGGGCAACTTTTTTTTTACCTAAGGTCCCCCCATATCATTCACTCGGCCCGACTTAGCGTGACCTGCGACCAAGTAGGTATAGTATAAATGGGAACTTCCTCTCAAAACATCTGATGTCATAACTCACGTTGTTTACATTAGAAAAAAAATAGGTAGATATTTAGGAATTAATAGAGCTCAATGGCACAGAAAGCGTCATTCGACACCGACATAGGTATACAAATCGAATTAATTCGGAAAAGTCGGAAATTACCTTTACCAAATTGTCCTGGGTCTTGGATGCTATGTACATGTATGTATACATATATGTAAGTATTTTTTTATAAAATACAATATCTATCGTTAGGTTCGTACCCCGCCATAGACAATTTTAAACTTCGTTTCATCATCATTATTTCAGTCGCATAACCTCCACTGCTGGACATAGGCCTCTCCCAGGGATTTCCAAAATGACCGATCTAGAGCGGCCTGCGTCCAGCGCTTTCCAGCGACCCTAGTCAGATCGCCCGACCATCTTGTGGGTGGGTATCCACCGCTTCGCTTGCCAGTACGATGTCGTCATTCGAGAACCCTTCTGCCCCATCGGCCATCGGTTCGTCGCACTATGTGTCCCGCCCACTGCCACTTCAACGAGCTAATCCGCAGGGCTATATCAGTGACCTTTGTTCTCCTACGAATTTCCACATTTCTGATTCGATCACGTAGAGAAACACCAAGCATAGCCCTCTCCATAGCGCGTTGAGTGACCTTGAGCCTTCTTATGAGACCCATAGTAAGGGACCACGTTTCAGAGCCATAAGTTATCACTGGTAACACACATTGACTTTAGTCTTGAGGCACTGAAGTGTTTTGGACGAGAAGACTCTGCGTAACTTCCCGAACGCTGCCCAGCCGAGTCGGATTCGTCGAAAGACCTCTTCCTCGAAGCTGGAACTTCCTGCCTGGATCAATTGACCCAGGTAGATATATTGGTCTATAACTTTGAGGGTGGAAAATTAGTTTGGGGCTATACAATTAGTGTGATTTATCCTTATCTATTTATTTATTTCATCATGTTACCATGTCATTGGAAAACCTGATACGACATTAACTATTGACCACTTACACACTAGAACAGGGAAAAATGCAGGGTCGACAAAATAATCCCAGTAGATAAATATCTCTATTTATACATACTTACTCACTTTAAAATAAAAGATGACCTAGTGCGCATAATAACACGGAATCAAACTGCCGACCCTTTTTCAACTCGATCAGACCCAATGGGTAAAAGAACCGGTACTTAGACCAGTTCCTCAATCTACAGTGAAGCGACAAAAAAGATGGCCGCCTTTAAAGTATGACAAGGTCGTCTGCGATCCAAGGACGCGCCGATAAGGTTTTAGATAGCGGCTATTTGAAGTATTTGAGTAGGTGTTAGTCATGTTGCTTTGGATAAGGGCCACATCTTTATTATTTACAGTGTAGACCTAACCTCGGGTCCCTTAATTTAAAGACTAATAATTTCTGCCTTCCTATGAATGTGTTATAATATAATATAAACCTCTGTCCAACTGGTCGACCGGAAGAGATTCCTTCTGGGATAAGTTCACCTATTGTACCATTGTGTTTAAACTATGTGTAATTTTTCTGTGTGTTATAATATATGTACAATAATTGTTTTTTAAAAATAAACCGCATTTTTTTTCACCATTTCTTTCCAAATGCAACTCTTAGTCACGTTGTTCCAGGTAAAAAAAAAACATAAAATATACAAGCTGAACCTAGGCGCAATGTACAGTATACAGCAGAAAATAAAAATAGTGATGGGTTGTTAGCCACATATTTCTTTTTTACCAGACCAGCATGAAAGAATTCTACAAACACAAAAAAATTTGGATGTTTGTTCCACTTTTTTACGCCAAACGATAGAACAGATTGCAGTGAAATTTTACATGTAGATACAAAAATACCACGTAAGCGGGACTTAAACTGGCGATCTTGGTCTAAATACGTGGTATTTTTTCACTATTTCTTATTTCATCATTTAATTTCAGAACTTTAGTACCTACTGTGTCTTGAATGCTTAAAAATCCTATGATTAATTTTGTTACATTCCATTCCATATTACTTAATTAATTCTAAAAAAAGAGTTAAGAAGTACCCGTAACCGAAGGGCATGTATTTTCATTTATTTATTTCCAGAAACTTAAATCTATTTTACAGTTTATTTTATTTTGCCAAGGCAAGGTGATATTTATCGGCAAGGTGATATAATGAAGTATGAAGAGGTTGATGAGTGTAGATGAAGCGAAAGAGGTCTGTCAGGATCATATCAAGTGGAGGTCCATAATCTGCCTACCCCTGTGGGAAACAGGCGTGATAGTATGTGTGTATGTATGTATTACTTAAAGATACCATATTTTATTTAATACAAAACTTATTTTGGTTCAATAATAAGTCAGTGTTTATTTTTAGATGAACTTATAAAATACTTATAATCCCGTTAAAAATTAAAGTTCCCGTGGGATTGTCACATTTGACTACACGGGCAGCTGCAGTAGTAGTGCTAGTACACAATAGTGAGAACAATACGATACTTTTTGAACATTTCGAACACTGTTTAATATTCCGGCTTGCAACGAACACGACAGACGTCAACAAAGCTGAACAATAGTTGAGATTCGTTAGTGATACGTAAGCGAGAAATGTTACCATTGGTTCTCGAATGAAATTATAAAACAACTCGGAAGCAGTTGTTTCTGATAAAACTGATTGAAAACTATTTTGAAGTTTTTGTTATATGGAGAAGGTAAAAGGTAAAAGTTCGCCTATTGTTCTGTACAATTTGTATTTGATGGACAATAAAGATTTAATAAATAAATATATATACGATAGCTCGTAGCTGCTAATTTAAATGAAAGTATCAAATTCGAAAATCAAAAGAAGTATTTGTCAACACGTCAACACGCAAATTCGCCAATTTGGAGGTTCTGGGTTCGATCCCCAGCCAGGGCAAGTTGGAAAATCACCTTTTTGAAAAAGCCTTGGGTTTTGGGTGTTTATCTATATATATGTATTTATTACTAAATATAGTATTGTTACTTACCTTATCGTTACACCTCATTCTATCGAAATTATACCAAATCTTTCTCTGTCCACTCTGTTCGTCTTCTAATTATGAATTTCGACCGCTCCTCCTTTGTGAATGACACGTGGATGTATCACTCTTTTTCTTATCCTGTTAACGTTATTTATATATGTATTTATGTATGCATAATATAAAATGTATAATATACATATATACATTGTATATATTCTATGTATTTATACATACGTAACTATATTATTTACTTCACCTCCGTATTTTATTACCGTTTAATATCACTAAATTATTGTTTCACATTACTTTCTTCATCGCACCACCATATATTTTTAGGTCAATTCCTGTCACTCAAAAGGTAGCCTGTAAGATATTGCCTTGGCGATAAGGCCGCCTATTGTATACCTATACTGTATCTGTGTTTTTGGTGCAATAAAGTGTTATTTAATTTGGGGCTGGCTATTGAGCTATAAATAATAAACGGATAAGGACCAATCACATTGCAGTGTGATTTGTACGTATCTATTTATTATTTATTTATTTATTTGCTATGGACAACCTGTACCCAATAATATGTACGTACTTACTAATATGTACGGTGGTATGGGTAGTGCAGTGCAATGTCGAATAGCAATGCGAAATGCGAATAGTTTTGTGCAGACGACATGTTGGTATCTGATAGATAATGAAGTAATCTCCATAAAAATACCTACTTACTTAGTTTGAAAATTTACAAAGATTTATCCCCAACAGGCTTCGTCAAGATATTACAAAGATTTATCAGCAAGCACTCATGGCGAGCTAAAACTGACCATGAGTGCTATTTTTCATTTAGGGACTCAGCAAAACACAAAACGAGTAGTTTTCCAACTCACCACTCGCGTTCCGACGCATTGCATCGTATTTTTGAAACCGTCATGTGAGCGATAACTTATATTGTGCTACGCAGAAAATATCACAAATTTGTCTTTGGTTTTCTAAACATTTCAACAAAAATAAAAAAAGCAGCGTGAATCGGAACTGATTCTCCATGGAACGTTTCTTTGACATTTGTACGCTACAAATGTCAAAATTACAAGTGGTTCAGACCACTCGTTGCAAATCATTCGCATACAATCAATTCAAAAATGCGCCCGTTTGGAATCACTTGCGCAAATCATTCGTAATGTGAGTCCCTGAATGAAAAATAGCACTCCATATCGTTTACTCGTCAACATTTGATGATATGTCAATCAACGTTCGCCATACTTCCATGAAATCAAATTAATGTTTAACAAAAAAACATATATATGATTCATTGTATTTAACTTTTAACCTCTCAAGCAAACAGTCATACTCTCAGTCATAGCGACATTTATGATCTAATTTGACTCGCCACTATCATAATGTACACTTCCTCTGCTAGTTGTGTCATGTCATGACAGCTGTTCATTACTGTAGTAATTAAGATTATTTAAACGTTGTATGATAAGCATTTTGTTTAATTTATATCTATTAGCGTATGCCCACAACTATATCTTTTGAGTCTTTTTATTTGAGTTGAGACTTACCTGAAGTGACTACTTCAGAAATTTTTGAATAACGAAATTGTTCGCAGAAACCGAGATGTCCTTTAAGCGACTTTGAACGCTAGATCTAAGTATATCTATTTTCAGGTTTTCACTGTTTCAGTTAGACATTTTCACTCGGTATATAGGTCATTAAGGCCGTACCTGAATTTTCTGGGGTCCAGTGCTGCCCCCATTTAAAATAAATCATTTTAAAGAAAACGGAGACATCATTTAAAATTTTGCTACTACCAAGTCCTAGGTAACCCTTCAAAGTATTTTATGAACTACTGTTTACAGTATAAAGTGAGAACGTTAAGGTTTACTACGCACATTTGCAAAAAGCTTAATTTTAAATAATGTCTCCGTTTTCTTGGAAATGATTTATTTTAAATGGGGGCAGCACTGGACCGCCGAAAATGCAGGTATGGCCTTAAGAATCGCCTTACCCTAGACTTTTGACCGAGATCTGACATGTCGTTTCAAAATAAAACGTAGACTACGTTTGTATGGGAAACTCTAATTCTGTCTAGGGTAAGGGAACTCTTAAGGAGTGTGTTAAGCTTACCGTCAGATTTTTCAAGCTGCCTAAAGGCATCTGATGTAGGTCCATGTCATCTTGTGTAGTGGGTAGTAGTCATTATGTATTAACATCATTTTTATTGTATTGTTTGTATTGTATTGTATTATGACACATTAGTGAACTAGTGTGCAGTCCCTCACGACGTATTCCTTCACCGGAAGCAGGTGGTGGTAGTTGAAAATGACTGTACATGAGTAAAACTCAGAGGTACAAGTCGCGCCTAATGAGGATTGAACTCGTGACTTATAGACGCAAAGCCAGTGCCTAAACCGCTTGGCCACTATCACTTCAATACTAGAAAGTAAGTATAATTTTACAATACAATCAGCTTAAGGCGACACAAGTGGGTTCACAATTTGCAATACGGTGCGTGTTTTTGAAAAATCACTGTTATTAAACTACTATAGTTTATTCCTCAAAAAATTTACATAAATTTCTTAAGGATTTTTTACAGACACCCACAATAGCCAAAACACGATTGAGTATTTTTGGCTCGATAGAAAAAAATCACAAACATACCTCTAATTTGCCTAAATTGGCCTTTATAATACATATTACTATTTTATGCAATCACCTTTTTATATGAAAATTATACCAAAAAATGTATTATCTAAATATCTATCCGTTTTGGCTACAAAAAAAATTATAAATATAATACAAAAAAAAATTATAAATAAAACACTGCGAAATATCGTCGAGCATGGCCCCGGGCCTTTCTTCGCTCTCAGCGAATATTTCACTTTGTTTTTTTTTTTTTTTTGTATTATATTTTTTTTTTGTAGCCAATACGGATAGATATTTAGATGATAAATTTGTTGGTATAATTTTCATATAAAAAGGTGATTTTATAAAATAGTAATATGTATTATAAAGGCAAATTTAGAGGTAGTTAATGATTTTTTTCTATGGAGCCAAAAATGCTAAATCGTGTTTTGGATATTATAAGTGTCTGTAGCAAAGCTTTAAGATTCTTATGTAAAATTTTTAAGGAATAAACTGTAGTAGTTTAATTATAGTGATTTTTTAAACACACTCACAACTGGCGGAGCCTTAAGTGTTGCTGCTCTTGTATTTACCATCCACCCTTTATATAGGTGATATAATAACTTGCTGTGTGGTTCCCGGCAGAGTACAATAGGACCACTTAAAGTCTTCCCGTGACTGTCGTAGAAGGCGACTTAGGAAACAAGACCACTCCAACCCGTCTGGCCAGCTTGAAGAGTGTATGCCTCTGACTGCTCTGGCTAATATATGGCTTTGGCAGTACAGAGAGGGTCGTGCTCCTGCAGTGGAGACTAAAAACGACCTGATGCTGATGCTGCTAATGATATAATATCTTCAAAATGGAATGGCAACAATCTGTTTTAGATAGAGATCAGTGGAAGAAGGAAGGAAAGGCTTTTGTACAGCAGTGGGACACATTATCAGGATAGAAAAAAAAAGATAAAATCACGAATTATCGCATCGTTCTCGAAAACAAAAGGTACTTAAAGGAAGTCCGCATCCTCGTTTGAATTCGTCGCGTGACCGAGACAGGGTCACCTCGACCGCACCACCTAGCGTTTGATCACCCGATGATAAACACTCGTTTACAATGTTGCTGTGCTTAACATTGTCTAGACAAAACTTAGAAAAGCTATTCATGCTAGCTATCTCGTCTTTATCACTAATGGGGAAGACAGAGCATTTTGGGTCTTGCGGCTCTAAGCAGGCAGAGCGCATGGACGCAAGATCCAGAAAAGCTAAAAGGCTTTAAGATGAATATAGAAGCAAATGACCTTGAAGTGGCGCCCTCATTTGAAATAAATTGTTAACTCGTAAATATGGAGATAATTTCCATATTGCTAATCGTCACACCGTTGAAAGTATTTACATTAGTCCGTCTAGCTTTAAAACTTACCTCCGCCAAAAGTGGCCACTTTACTTTTTAGGCAAGTTTTAAAGCTAGACGGGTCACCAATAATAGTTCGAACGGCAGTTCATAAAATAATTTAAAGGGCTATCTAGTGCCTGACGATTAGCAATATGGAAATTATCACCATATTTACGAGTTAACAATTCATTTCAAACGAGGGCGCCACTTCGAGGCCATTTGCTTCTAAATTCACCTTAATTCTACTTTTATGAGAAATATCAAAATCGTCAAGCGTCACTATTTTGATTTCTTTTTTCCACTTTCACGCCCACAATCACGCTAAGAGTGGCCTTAGAGTTTTACGGCCCTGGGCTCTGAAAACATTATTAGCGATATAAAAACGTGAGATAGAGTGATAGTGTGGAAGGAAGTCCGCATCCTCGTTTGAATTTGCCGTGTGACCGAGACAGGGTCACAGACAGGGTCACCTCGACCGGACAACCTAGCGTCTGATTACCCGATGATAAAGGCTCGTTCACAATGTTGCTACGTATCATCATAGTCATTGCTTAAAAAAATCTGTACCTTAAAATTGTCTAGACAAAACTAAGAAAACCTATACATACAATAAAACTCTAAGCGGACAGAGCACAGGGCTGCAAGATCAAGGCATAAATTCTACTTTTATAAGAAACTAGCATTTGCCCGCGGCTTCGTCCGCGTAGACTACATAAATTAGATTTACGAAGTTTCATACAAACTGCCAACCCCTATTTCACCCCTTTAGGGATGGAATTCCGAAAATCCTTTCTAAGCGGACGTCTCCTAGTCACATTCTACCTTCCTGCCAAATTTCATCTTCATTGGCTAAGTATTCTAGAGATTTCGTGATGAGTGAGTGATTTTCGCTTTTATATATACAAAGTGGAAGGGACATACCCTTAATAAATCGAACCACGGGCTATTCTAGATGACTTAAGTATAATGAAATTAAAATAACAGTCAAAAAACCAAAAAAAAATTCGACATTCCCATACATATCGCCCAGGAGGCCGCACACTTTTGTATGGAAATGCCGAAAATTATTTTTGTTTTTTGGCTGTTATTTTAATTTTATTATACTATAATGGTCTTGTATAGATCCGTGGTTTGGTTTATTACGGGTATGTCCATTCCACGTTGTATAGATATCAAAAACTCCTTCCTTAATTTTTTCTTATGAAAAATGTTGAGCTAATTGAACTATTCTGCACAGGCATGTAAAAACTTTTTTGTGATCCCAGCATTGATTATATAAAAAAAGTTTTTCATTTTTATGTGTCGACCATTTATAACTGTTACAATAAAAATTTCGCGTAGAAAAATTTTAATTTATCATTTTCGTCATACCTACCATTGCTAGGATTTTAATATTTCCTATATACATAACTAACAGTGTTTCTCACGAGGCCTGGGAAAAATGGGAAGTTTCAGCACATAAAATCCAAAATGTAAAACTAAATGAAGGCAGAAACAAATTGGAACGGAATCCTACTTTCAAAGTTAAAATTTAACTTTATTACAAACGTAATAGGCGGACTTAAAGCCATAGGCTTTATCTACCAGTCAACCCACTGGTGATGCCGAGAAAAAGAAAATTTTAGAAGGAGGTGCAAGTTATGTAGATATTGTCACATTTACCTTATGAGGATAGCAGTAACAATATAATATATATATAAATATACATATATATATATATATATATATATATATATGTATATATATATATATATATATATACATATGAATAAACCTACATTCAAAATATACATGGTTATAATATATAATATAATAAACTATACGTATACTACATATTATATCATAATATCTATATTCTATCTGAAAGTTCACGAAGATAATGAGCACGCACTGCACTCTTGAACGCTACACGAGTACGGGCCTTCCGGACATTAATTGGTAGGGCGTTCCAAAGCTTTACCGCTTGAACAGTAAACGAACGCTCAAAGAACCCACTCCGGTGATTTGGTATAGCGAGACGGAGATTGCTAGAAGAGCGAAGATTTTTTACATGAGTATTACCAAGAAAAGTGAATTTTGATTTGAGATACCATGGAGTTTTAGGGTCAAATAGAATGGAAAAGAGGGTTGTAAGAATATGCAACCGGCGACGCTGACGAACGGGCAACCACTTTAGTTGAGTACGGTAAGCCGACACATGGTCGTACTTACGAAGGCCGAAGATGAACCGAAGACAGTTATTTTGAAGTCTGTCGAGTTTATTTAGATAGTCACAATTCAAGTCAGAGTAACACACATCACCATAATCCAGAATAGGAAGAATAAGAGTTTGAATTAGCATCGTTTTTACATTTGCTGGAAGAAAGTTTTTCAATTTGTTCAAGGAGCGCAAACCATTGGTGATTCTACGAGCAGTCTCAGAAACTTGCACATTCCAAGCAAAACTAGAATCTATCTGAAGGCCAAGGTCTTTCACGCTAGAACTAAATGGAATGATGGAGTTGTCATACAAAACCGGTGGCAGGGAGCCGTTGTCAATACGACTCAGGAGCCGTGAGCTGCCAACCAGTATAGCTTGACATTTGTTAGGGTTAACTGTTACTCCAAATCGCTGAGACCAGTCACCTATCGCCCTCAAATCCACATTTATTCTTTCTATGGCGCTGTCTACCTGGTCCACTTCAGTTTGAGTATAAAGTTGCAAGTCATCAGCATAAAGATGATACGAGCACTGAAGTTCTTTTGTAATGAAATCTATATAGATTGAAAACAGTAATGGAGAGAGAATACCGCCTTGTGGAACGCCAGTGTCAATGTTGCTCCAGCTGGAAGTGCGTTCGTCGAGACGAACTGACTGCTGACGACCACGGAGATAAGTACAGAACCAGTCAACTGCCGCAGGTGAGATGGAATGATGGGAAAGGATTGCTAGGAGGATATCATGGTCGACGGTATTAAAGGCATTAGAAAAGTCCACTAAACCCAGCACAGTGAGTTTAGTGTCCTCCATACCGGCTCTAATATCGTCGGTCACTTTAAGTAAAGCAGATACAGTGCTATGCCCAGGTCTAAAGCCAGATTGTAATGGATTCAGCAGTCCATTAACATGAAAAAATGAGGTGAGTTGCCTATGAGCGCAAGCCTCAAGAACCTTGGACAAAAGCGGAAGAATTGAGATGGGACGAAAGTGGCTGGGAAGGGAAGGATTAGAGGTTTTGGGAAGGGGGAGAATAAAAGCTTTCCGCCAAAGAGAAGGAAATTGGGATGTTGACAGAGAGTGATTTATAATGTGGGTAATGGCTGGTAAAATAATATCCAGAATGTATTCGATCATGCGGCGATTTACTTGATCACAACCAACAGCCCTGGTTTTTATTGCCAAGAATATTTTTTTTACCTCTTCCTGACTGACTGCAGAGAATTCAAATTGAGGAATGTTGGGACTTGGGAGAGACTGAATAGAAGCAATATATGTCGCAGTTGAATGGTATAATACGCTAATTCACTAAACCTCTAGCTGTTTGGCATTACAGCTCGGTTTCGTAAAACAGCGTTAAATAACTGACACCGCTTACGCAGAATAGCATAAACGATTTGTATAATATTCATCAATGCCGCGGCGCAAGATTGTAGATTTAGTTCGGAATTCTTTACAGCGTTTCGAGAGTAAGCAGTTTTCATCGAGAGATATCGGAGACATCGTTTATGATTTTGGGCTGCAAATGTATAGGAAAAAGAAAGCAGATCTACAGCTTGGTTCCTATATAGTTATTTCGACGCCCGCCTTCCGGCAAGATGGAGAATTTACGTGAATTAAGGCCGTACCTAAATTTTCCGGGGTCCAGTGCTGCCCCCATTTAAAATAAATCATTTCAAAGAAAACGGAGACATTATTTAAAATTTTGCAACTACCAAGTCCTAGATAACCCTTCAAAGTATTTTATGAACTACTGTTTACAGTTTAAAGTGAGAACGTTAAGCTTTACTACGCACATTTGCGAAAAACGGCCACTTTTGGCTAATGTGCGTAGTAAAGCTTAACGTTCTCATTATAAACTGTAAACAGTAGTTCATAAAATACTTTGAAGGGTTATCTAGGACTTGGTAGTTGCAAAATTTTAAATAATGTCTCCGTTTTCTTTGAAATGGTTTATTTTAAATGGGGGCAGCACTGGACCCCGGAAAATTCAAGATGGCCTTAAATGAAGGCCGAGAAAAACCGCTACGCCGCCATTGAGATTAGGTCGCGTTAAAAAACTTTTATGTATCCACTTACATCGAACTTTGTATCATTCTTTATTGGTATTCTATGATGTTGGAGACTAGATCACATAGTAAGAAGATGAATGAGGTTTTATTTTAAAGCCCCGTCCGTCATAAATTTGTTTGTTTATAACATGCGCAAATAACCTATTCTGCGGTCTAAACGTGGTTAGCTGGTTTGTTAAACGTGACACATTTACAATCCAGTTAAACGATATTTAGCTGTTTAACAAAACCGAGCTGTAATGCCAAACACCTAGGGTTTAGTGAATAAGCGGTTTATACCATCCAACTTCGACATATATATAGCGGCGAAACACATAACCCTCCTTTTGGCTTCGCCGTAGTCGGGTAAAACGTCGATCACATGAACGCACCTTTAGCCTTGGCCGGCGAAAGCGCGAGCATTTTTTTTATATTATGACTTTATACCCATAGTTTAAAGTTTATTTTCGAGTGTCATAAACAAATCTTCTTTGCTGCGCTTCTCTTGGTCTGTCTGCGCTGACCCTTATTCGAACATGTGAAAATAAGGGGTGTTATTAATACAAATATAAACAGAAATGACCCACTCGGAATTTCAAATTGTGTGATATTTCAACCACAGATGTATTTTTGTTAATTTTAAACTATTTTTACACGTAAAATACAGAACGATATATTTCCACATCTTTAATTTATGCAGCATACAAATGATACTGATTTTATTCAGAAGGAATGAGGTTTTAAAAGAATATAATCTTTTGTTCCATGCTGGTCTGGGAGAAACGAAAATTCTTAGAATTTACGACCTGCTTCTCTTTCCGCAGATCGTAAAAGCCGATCGAGGGAATGGGCGAAAGTGCTAATCATATTAATAAGCAAGCAACACATTATTATCTTCATTAATGGCTACCTCCGTGGCGTAATGGTTAACACGCTAGACCGCTAATCCGGAGGTTCTGGGTTCGATCCCCAGCCAGGGCAAGTTGGGAAATTACCTTTTTTAAATTGTACTGGGTCTTGGGTATTTATCTACATATACAACGTGGAAGGGACATACTCATAATAAATTGAACCACGGTCTATACTAGATCATTATAGTATAATAAAATTAAAATAACAGCCAAAAAACAAAAAAAGGTTTCGGCATTTCCATACAAAAGTGTGATGCCGCCTGGGCGATTTGTATGGGAATGTCGATTTTTTTTAACCTTTGACTATTATTTTAATTTTATTATACTTTAGTGATCTAGTATAGCCTGTAGTTCGATTTATTACGGGTATGTCCCTTCCACGTTGTATATGAACAATGTTTATACAATGTTTTAAAACGCTGAAAAACATATTTCTTGTATGACGAAACCCATAAATATTTAATTTCTCTAATTTAAATGTATTTTATTTCCTTATAATCGAGCAAATTCAAAGAAAGTGACACCGTCTTAGTTGGCGGCATGTCTAGACCACGGCTAGACACAGTCAAGCGCTGCATCGACTGTCGGCTCCTTTTGCCAGAGTTGCCATGTAAGTTCAAATTAAAATTGAATTTTAATTTAATGTCTCAGTAACAGGGTCCCGATAGCACCCTTTGGGTACGGAATCCTAAAACATAATGATGAATAGATAGATGCTCGCCGCAGGGCAGAATAAAAACAATTACTCAATACGTAAATATTACTAATTCGACCGGCGAAACAATCGGCGTGACCCCACGGAAGTTGATTCGTAACAACAATAGACAGACATCAACGATAACAATATTAACAATACATTATTAACTGGCAGTTATCAAACATACAAAATAACAACTCTAACCGATGACCGCAGACTGAAAATTAAATACATAACAAGGGGTATTTGACCGTGTTTATTTTGGACTATATTTTATATGAAACAACAAAGAAATAATCTTGGGTATTAAATAAAGCAACAAATAGCATTTATGTGTAATATTGGTACCAAGAAAAGTGGGAGCGTGTGGTTCCCGGCAGAGTAGAATAGGACCACTCCATCTCTTCCTGTGGATGTCGTAAGAGGCGACTAAAGGACTTAGCACAAACATCTCTTTCTATAATTGCATTTCCAAGGAGGGTTAACGTCGGGCGGCGGCCGGTCGTAAAACTATAGCCAAATCATTCAAATTGTTCCGGCTATTTCTTCCCCATTTTGCAAGGTTTTTGGCATCTTTGGGTGACCATTGATGTATGTTATATTTGGAGAAGAAAAAGCAGGAAAGCGCACCCCGGACTCCGAAGCAGCACAGCTGAGGATGCAACCGGGAACGCGCTTAGACGAAGAAAAAGTAGAAAAGTCCCACTTTTCTACTTTTTCTTCGTGGTAGGAAGGGGACATACATCTTGTAAGTGATATTGGAGTTAAGTATACAGATTCCGCGATAAAGTGTCAAAAGAGGTCACAACGATAGCACAAAACAGAAATTAATATAATTCTGAGAACGTCTGATCTACTATAATACCAGTTAACAAGCCAATGAAGACCCGTTATAATGATATATTACACATAACAGCTATGAACAAAAAAAAATTGGGAAGATATAATAATTAAGGATACAATACAGTATCACGCCCTAACGACCCCGTTAGCCCCTGTCTACCCAGACAGAGTCAACGATCGCGTGACCCTAAAATATACAATAGAATTAATACATTTCCAAGGTTAAAATAACATGGTGGGTTATAGACAGGAAGAGTAAATTCTACGAGCATTATCTGATGAAGGAATATATTTTTAATAATTTAATTATATTATAAATTGTACCAAAATATTTTTTCAGTTTATTCTATGCTTAAGACCGCATATGACCCTGATAGTTCTTAGAGCGATCTTAAATATTATCAATATTAACGAAATACTCACTTTGAAATAAAAACACAGCAAAGTTCAGGACTAACTCTCAGGGCCGTCTTTAACCTATTGGAGGCCCTGGGCATATTAGGATAATGGGGCCCCTATGACTTTGACAGAACACTATTTTGTTAGAATAGACAAAGAAAGTAGATAAACGTGGTAAGATAATTATTTTTATTAACAATATCAATAGTTTTTAATATGTTAGAGAAGTTTTACTCCAAAATACTTCGTAAAATACGTATTTTCCATCATACCACACTTATTTGTTTAGTACGAAAAGAATCGTCATGTTGCGAAAGCCTTCTCTGTTTATGTTGGGAATGGATATTTGACAAATTATTGTTTTTATATAAAATATGCGGAAGTAATAATATAAAAGTCTTCATTTATAGTAAAACAACCTCAATGTGAACCGAAGTTCTCAAAAAAATATCTATCAGATCACAAATTCCAAAAAGTAAATAAATAAAATATGTACCTATTATTAGCATTTATATACCTAACTAATGTGGCATAAATTATTCTTGGACATCTATATTCAAACCAGGACCGAACTTGTATGGGATTCCATTCCACCATCTCCTTAAATATAAAGTCAAACACATTTTGTTTGAATTTTTACTATAATATCTATGTAATTTCTCAATTAAATTCATTGGTTAATTCAAACTTGGAGCCTCATGCTTCGCTTCGTTCGCTTAATTTAAATGGAGCGAGTCACACTGATGAGTGTACTACTGATGATTTCTTTAAAATGTGTATGTTCTTAGTATACTATTATATATTTAAACTATCTAAGCATACTGAAGTCGGAAAGCCTAATTTTTGGGCGAGAGTAGAATAGCTTCGCGCATGTAAAAGCTAGTAAGTTGGTATTGTAGTCAGTAATTTAGGTTCGATTTCTTTGAATTATATAAGTTTTTTGGTAATAAATATCTATTGGTTATAATTTGGTGATCTGACAGAAACTAGGGACTTTGTATTTGATCTGAGGGGCCCTATCGATCGCGGGGCCCTGGGCACTTGCCCAAAGTGCCCACTGGTAAAGAGGGGTCTGCTAACTCTAGTCATTATGTTTCAAAAACATGATAGCTTTTAATTTACTCAATAGAAAAAAAATTGCAAAGTTACCTCCAAGTCACCTCCGAATTATACTAAAACGGCTAGTATTCAAGAAATACAATAAATTAGCCCTTGTAACTTTGGATTATAGTTGTTTTAAACATAAGGCAGTCATGACATATGTCTTACTTTTTAAAGAACTCTTCTATATTCTTTGTAACACGAAAAAACCTCAAAAACCAGAAACGCGTAAACCAGCCTCATTGACCCGCCGCGTTTCTTCTGCCCCCGCATGGCCCGCTGTCTCGCTTCGGCTAGAGTAAATTTGTGTGCGTGGAAACGGAAGCAAAATTTAGATTATCAGCATCAGGTGCCCTCCTAATTGATAACTTGAATTATTATTATTTTTTTCGCTTAAGTTTGATCTTCGAATAAGTTTATTCGATATCAATGAGATTTAATTTTAAAATTTTAAAGAAATAAAAATTCTATTAAACTCCCCGTCATGACGATTACGACATCCATTTTTATTATACGCATAAAGTGAATATTGACCATTAAAAAATAATATACTACCCGCGGCGGGATAGACCTTTTATCAACAAATGGGGTCACGGAAGGTCATCGCACATTTATCAGAGAACCAATATTCGCTTTTACCATCGAGATGAAATGTAACTTGTTACGTTTATGTTGAAAGAGATAAATTTATTTTAAACATTGTAGTAAAAAGTATTTACCTACACAAATTGATATTTTCTTATAGCTTATTTATTTGATGTAAATATAGGTACTTATCGCTTTTGCGCAGCACAATTTTCTCTGCTTATTCCTATGGTTGACTGGGAGAAAATATTCTTAGCATTAAGTTTAGTCCGCCATTTATTAAAAGTAAATTTTTACTTTGGAACAATAAACTTTGATAAATAAATATTTTGGATACTGATTGCATTTCGTTACAGAACTTATTTAAATGTAACGCCAATCGACAACAAGTCAAATCAGACACTTTCGTCTAAACGTATAAATACACTTTTTAATGGGATTTGTATGAAAATCACAACCGTGACGTCATAGTTTTTTGGAGAAAAATAGCGCTCCTTATAATAAAATATTCGTTTTTCTACATTAAAAATTCCAATTTCCACTATAGGGAAGCCATTGTTATAAGACTTGTAGCCTACAAGATTATTTGCGTAATTGAATTTAGTGTTTAATTTAATACGGCGCTCACATAGACCGTAAATATAAAAGAACTAAATAATGAAATAAATCAAAGCATACTGTTTTGCGTATCAAATAAAAGGCTTAATAAGCAAATTGAAAAAAAAAGTCTTGCCCTGGCTGGGGATCGAACCCAGAACCTCCAGATTGGCGGACTAGCATGTTGACCATTACACCACGGAGGTCGTCTTAAACTGTACATGCATTAACTAGATAATCGTGCTTTTTAGAAGAAATTAGTTTTTATTATTTATTATTATTCTTATCTATAACCGGTAAGCTACGTGGGAAACAAATGTATAGCCATGCCACCTCCGCCGGGACCCGGCAGACATGGTGGACCCAAGAAATGATGGCTTGACGTTGTCAAGAATGATATGCGTGCTAATGGTCTTACAATCCAGGGATGCTCAAGACCGTGCGAAGTGGAGAAGGAAAAGCCGGAAAATGGACCCCGGGCTTCGCAGCTGAGGATGCAACTGGGAATACGCTGAGATGAGAGAGAGAGAGATCTTTTATTATAACTTACCAATAATTGGTAAAACTAGGATCAAAGAATTCCTGACCTGTCAAACGTTACATGTAGAACATTACTATACCGTCGTAAACTCATCCTTTCCCATACAATGGACCTAACAAATTTTGTGACGTTTCATTTTACTAACAATATTGTTTTATTATAGCCCGGATGAGAAAGAAAATGACAATTTCTAATGAGCCCAAATGAGTCTTGAGCGGTAATGACAAAGAAAACGATATAATCGAATAAGTCAAATGAGAACTGTGTCACTAGTAAGAGTTTTTTGGAATAAAATCTCGTTTACATTAACAATGAACACGTATCTCGTTTAGCCTAAAAATATAATAAAAAAACAACGTGCAAGCAGACTTTGATTAATTGAGCGTCGTCAACAAGATTGTGATCAGCGGTTATGCCACGACAGGACTAATTAGACTATTTAACCAAATGCTCGACCAAAATTACTTTTTGCTTTATAAGCATTTTATTTTGTTAAAAAGTATACGTTAGTCTGCCATCTAGTTTGATTTTTTTTAATCTTTATCATCAGGTTTTTTTTAGTCTCCACTGCAGAAGCACGACCCTCTCTGTAATACCAGAGCCATATATTAGCCAGGGCAGTCAGAAGGTTTGGCCTATACTCTCCACGCTGCCGCGCTGGCCAGACGGGTTGGAGAGGTCTCATTGATGTTTAAATTTTTTATTTAACTTGTGTTTCCTAAGTCGCCTTCTACGACATCCACGGGAAGACTTGGAGTGGTTCTATTCGACTCTGCCGAGAACCACACGGCATTATTGGTTAATATAGGGCTATTCTGTATAATTTTCTATTGGATGTGGCATCGTAGTGCTACGACATCCACGGGAAGACTTAGAGTGATCTTTGTTCATTATTGTCATCTTCATATTTTTTAACGTAGTGTTTCATTCATTGAATAATTTATACATTACAATACAATACAATACCCTTTATTGCACAAAAGTAAAAAACAGAACATAATTATCTTAAAAACTAGGAAATGCGCAAAAGGCGGCGTTATCGCTAAGCATTTATTTAAGCTATCTTTCTTATTGAGTGTGTTAATAGCTTACTAATGTCAGATCTTTCAAAATGCCTACACGCATCTGATATAGCTAAATGATTGTCGTATAGAAATACATTTTTTTTAAATAATAATAATATATATATTATTTAAACATTACACGTAATGTACACTAAAATAATTGACGTGTAAAAGTGCCTGCGAAGGCCTAATTACTTAAATACCTAAATATTTGATTCTTGATTCACTACCAACTATTTATAGCCTTTTTGTCGCATCGTTAGTCAAAAATTTTAATTTCAATTATCTGTTCGTAATTTTTAGATAAACTCCGTAAATCACTGATGCGCAAAGAACGAACAAACCAAATAAACCGAATTAATTCGGAACACAAAGCAATCGTCCAATTGGAACAAATTGGAGGCAAATCGTTATCGCGTGTTAGACTTGCTTAGTAGATGGGTTGCATTCTCACTGGACTTAGTTATTATGGTGTATTTGAGGCGTAACATTTTTAAAATAAGTACTATGGGTGACAGGTCAACTTTCAACAGGTTCATTAAAACTATTTTATAAAACAAAATTAAACGACAAAAAATATTTCAAAGAGGCCGGGTATTGATTTTATAAATCCGAAAAATGGATATTCATATTTTGGATCAAAGTTAAAAAAAGCTAATCCAATAACCATGTGTGAAGGCAATATTGAATTTGAAAACAGTTGGTAGAAAAATAAATGCATACGAATTTGATTCGGTAACGAACGGTCGAAGGGGTTGCATATTGAATTAAATACATATAAATTGAAAACTTCATTCGGAATTGGTTTCCGGTCTACAAAAGGACCACTTCACCTCTTCCTGTGAAAGTAGCAAAAGGCGACAAAGTATAATAAAAACATCTAGCACCGGTTGAAAAACTTTTCTCGCACAAATGCATTCTCTAGAAGAGTTGATGTCAGGCGAACAGCCAAATCGTTTTGATAGATGCTGCTTTTTTTCTCCTCCTTGCTACTTTTTGGGAAATTTCACATCTAGGTACACTAATACCTGAGATATTGGAGGTATGTATTTACTTAGATTTCGTGATGATGTCTCATAAGTGTAACCCGTTTTGATAGGTACGTTGTGGCACTTGTGGCATATTTATTTGACGCGGTACGCCAGGCCGTGTATGACAGTACTAAATAGAAAAGTCATCTGAACAGTAGTCAATATCATTAAACAATGCTATTTAAATTTTGTCCTACGAGTATTAATCAGAAAACGTTCTATATTTTTACTTTTACCCTCTTATTCATAAAAAATATGAAACGTTTGCTTAACCTATTTTGGTTAAAATACTCGTATGTTCTGTTCTTATCTCTCTTTTAAATACTAGACATAGTAGGAACGAGACAATACATAGTTTAACTAAAATAGATTTAGCAAACGTTTCATTTTTTTATAAATAAGAGGGTCAGCGTTTAGCGAAGTCGCATTTTAGCAACAGTAAATACCGATAAGAAGGAAAGAGACAAAAGATGGGTTTTTACTCACATAATATAGTCGAAAGGGCGACTTGGTTTCGATCGATTTAGGCGATCATCATCATTTATTACGTCAGGAAACCATCTTAATTAATAATGAATTTATCTTACGTTAGTTTTAAATAACTGTAATGCTGCATAAAATATAAATAGAAACTACTCGTAATATTACCATCTTAAACTTAGGATTTAAAAAGTTGTAAGATTAGGACCATTCCAGTTATCACACGTCTCCGTTTTCGCGGTGGACATTTTCATATATCTTTTCAAAGTACGTGTCACCCATAAACGTCTGAAGTTGAGCTTAGTCAAACTTAAGTCGTATTTAAAGTAGTCTCTTAGCCAAAAGACATTGAAACAAGTATCAAGAAGTAACGACAGGATTAAGATAAGATTTAAGCCTCTAAAAATTATCTTGTCTATTTTGACACACATCATAAAAGAGATATCATGGACAAAAAACACAAGAGGACTGACAAACCCATAAAAAAGCGTACTCAACTAGAAAGCCAAAATCCTGTATTATTGTATTCTAGATGTCGCTACTATTGCGCCCACTAGCCATACAAAGGATGCGGGTAGGCTGACGGTATTCACGAAAAATCAGAGATGGCGCGTGTTTGTGCGTAGAAAATGAACGTTTATACTGCCATCTTTCCGAAATTAGCGCCACCACTACGAAACTACCTTAGCTTTCGAACAAGTAGCTCCATCTAGCTATAACATTTAAACTAAAAATTAAATTACTCTGCAAAGTATGAAGAGTGGCAGTCCTCTTGTATTGGTTCGTCCATGATATACATACTCGTATGTATAGATTTGAATCTTTATCTTAACCACGAACGAACACTGATTTGAATAGCACTTAACTTAGAAAGAATTCACAATTAAATTAAATCACAGAATAGAATACTAGTACTCCGTAATTATATTAACGTACATTGAGATGCTTTTTGGTCTTCAATTTGACACATAGATCAGTTATGATCAATCACACCGAATACTTAAAAAAAATTATGTCTTCTCCATAACATTTATCTCAATGTGGACACCCGACACTTAAATTTGGAAATGTCCGTTTAAGTTACACATAAAACATTCTGACCACGTCTCGGCAAAGTTAGGGTGCTCCTGAAATGTACTGAACTGCGACAGCGAATGTAATAAGATAGGTGAGAGAGGGTCAGCGAAGCATGACAAAGAGATCGTGCGCACTTATATTTGGACATGAGTTTTGCTAACTAGAAAATTTATCCAGGGCATCGAAATATAATTCTCTAGAAACCTAATGCTCCTACATTCACCGCTTCGATTTTGATTCCATTTATGCAAACAAACGAACAGTAATTACAACGAAATACTCGAACGCACACATAGACAAAGATGCATGCGATTGGTCGTGCCAAGGTCACGCGTCGTCGTCGGTCGGGTGGGGCAGTCAACGCGGTGAGATACAACGCGCAAATGGTACTATTATGCAGTACGCTACGCTAAAATAAATAACCTTGTTTACGTGTTACTTTTTTTTAATAACTAATTTTCATGTCTATATGGCTTCTACACCACTTCACGGTACATGACGGCATTTTCAATTAATCGATTATAGCAAAAACACAGCCGCCCGCCGCGGTACATATCGCGTGGAATGATTTCTCGGGATTTCTTACGATTCTAGAGAATTATTGTTCGTAAATTGAGGGGCACAGATAAATAACAGTTTTATGTAGTAGAAAATAGAGAAGACAACTCTAAACTGGTCGGAGTGGACAACAGGGAAGGAATCGTAGCAACTTTCAAATGTCCATTGTTTAACTAACTGACGGACTAAATTTAATAATATATTTCTGACCCAGTCATCATTTGCCTTTTACTAAAGTACCGATATCATATGACTTTAGTATAAGTAGCGTTTTGTGGGTTGTTTCCTATTACACGAAGAAAAATTATCATTTCTTAAAATTCATCAACAATTTTTGGTTTTCCACAGTAACAGAAATATACATTTTAATTAAAGCTAGGTAACATTTCGTTTGAAATTCAGCTTTTATGAAGTCCATATCAAACTCAAAGATAATGTGCCGCTTAAATTATAAACGCATGTTTTTATTCATACGAACATCGCTATATGACAATTTTGTTGTTTATTTTTCGAATGTGTTAGTGGCCAATACTGGTGTCAGATTTTTCTTCCTGAAGGGTTTCTCGACTATCGCCAACGAGATTTACACGAGAAAGAGACAAGTGGAAAAAGATAAGAGAGATCTTTGCCCAACAATGGGACAAATCATGTTAAAATAAACTGGCCAAGTGCGAGTTAAACTCGCGTGGAGAGGGTTCCGTACAATTGATTGAATTCTTATAGTACCTGTACCTGTAATCTACAAGCAATGAACTATACTTTGTATTTTGTTCAAAATTTTTGGCTCCATAGTTTCGGAGATCAGGGGAAGAATGGTCAATTTACGTCTTTTTTCATGAACAAAATCAAAACTATTCATTTTACAATAATAACAAAAATATATTTGAGATCCTCATAACGAGCCCTTTCATTTAATATATGACACAGTAAGGTTTGCAAAACTTTTTTTTTAATTTCCTAATTTGTCCCCCGAAAAAAAAAATTTACTTTGCACATATGTGTTTGGATCATAGGATTACAACATTCTACCAAATTTCACCTGATTCGGTCTAGTAGATTCGGAGCAAATTGGCTGTGACAGACGGACGGACAGACAGACGCACGGTGATCCTATCAGGGTTCCATTTTTTAATTTTTTGTACGGAACCCTAAAGAAGGGTATTAGACAAAGCTTAACAAACTACATACCATTTAATGATGGCAGCTAGAAAAGAACCAACGGACGGGCCTTAATAAATACTACATAAAATAAATACTATATGACACTTTTGGTTACCAACCTAGATGTAGATCACGTTTAGGGTAGCTGAACATCCAAAAGCGCTCTATAATTCGGTAACGTATTTAATCAATACGAACATCGCTTCTTTTATTGTCATGATCAGAGATCGGATATTCCAGTGCATATTTACCTAAAGTTGAGATGTTGGTTATTATGAAAAGCACTTTTTTATCGAAAAAATCCCTTAATCCCGTTAAATTCAAATTTAAGTGTAATACTCCGTGAGATTTAATAAACCCAATTTGACTCAAATTGGCAGTTGCCCTGTCACACCGTAATATAGTTGTCTGGAATCCCGGGATTTTCATGTAATGATACATTTTACTGTCGTGTGGTTCCCGGCAGTGTAGAATAGAATCACTCCAAGTCTTCCCGTGGATGTCGTAGAAGGCGACTTAGGAAACACAAGCTAAACAAACCTTAACCTTAAGCATAACCTTGGTGGAGCAGTGGCTTGTTCTGCGGAGGCTGCCAAAAAGCGGAAATACGCGGGTCTGGGCGACAGTTCTATATTTCTATCATTCGCAGTAGAGACGATGGGACCTTGGGGCCCTGAAGCAAAGATATTTTTTAAAGACGTCACAACGCGCCTCATCGAGGCAACTGGTGACCGTAGAGCTGGCAGCTTTTTCGCTCAGAGAATAAGTATCGCTATACAGCGAGGAAATTCTGCTAGCATATTGGGTATGTTGCCTCGATATGGTGCTTTGGAAGAAATATTTTATTTGTGAAAATGTATGTAACTACAATATTTTAAGCTAAACAAACCTTATAAACATTAATGAGACTTCTCCAACCCGTCGGGCCAGCGTGGAGAGTGTAGGCAAAATCCTCTGGCTGCTCTGGCAAAGTATGGCTCTGCAGTACAGAGAGGGTCGTGCTACTGCAGTGGAGACTAGAAAGACCTGATGATGATGATGATATTCCCTCAATCAACATTTACGATCCGCAACAGGAAGAGAAGCAGCTGGTACAATCTATGTTTTTACTTTCCCCTAGACCAGGAATGGATGCATCGATCAATCGTTAATAAGACTTATCGCCTTTTTATAACCGACTCTATTAACACCAGAAGTGTCAAACCGGTGTGGGTTACGATCGTTCCAGTTACCAACCGGTTCTAATTCGCACTCACACGCAACCGGTTACGTCACTATCGCCGATACCTAGCCGTTAACACTTGTGTTACACACGGACATCACGATTATCCAACTTTCATTATTTACTTGTTTAAATTATTTATTTATTTATCAAACTTTACTGTCCAAAGTAAAAATATACTTTTAACAAATGGCGGACTTAATGCTAAGAGCATTTTCTCCCAGTCAACCATAGGGATTTCTAGCGTTTCGCAACGAGCACTGGAAAAATCTTATTCTGTAATAAAATATACCTTTTTCTTTTTTTTTATTAGAGATTTGAGTGCGTTTGACCTCTATTTAGCCTGATGGAAAGCTAAGATGAGGTCTAAGGTGTAACACGCAGACTCAAAAAATTCCTATTCACTCTTGCCTTAAAAATCCCTAAATCATATGTATGGGGAAACATCGACGCAGGGACGGAATTCCACTTCCGAGTAGATCATATCACTACGGTGTAATTTTTTCGCTTAATTAATGCTTCTGTAGTATTATTTAGGAATAAAGTCCGAGAGAGAGAAGAGATGAATGGAGGCATCTCCACTTAACTCCACTGACAAGAGCAAGCTCTTATGTTAAAGAAGAAGAAGTAATATTTTGACGACCTCCGTGGCGTAATGATTAGCACGCTATTCCGACTCTCCAAAGGTTCTGGGCAAGTTGGAAAATGGCTTTTTCAAATTGTTCTGGATCTTGGTTCATCATAAAATATAATATCGTTCGGTTGGTATCCCTTACCACCATTTTAAAGCTTACTCTGGAGCTAGCTCAATCTGTGTGATATGTACCTATTTAATAATAAAAAAAAGTTTGCTGATTCAAAAACGCTAAAGTATTATCATTTATCACTAATTGGAAATAATAAATTCGCTATAAATAAAGTTATTTCTAACTGAAACGCTTTTTAACAATAATTTAATCCAATATTGAAATAATTACTCCCACTGGGTACATTAAACCTATCGTGAATGTAGTCGTAAATAATATAATAATGATCTTACTTTTACTATCAATTCTGATTAATGTATTATATTAACAATAAAACTGAACTATGACTTTTAGTTCAAACATATGATGAGGTATATCATAATTATTCTATTTTACATCAAATTACTAATATCCCTCCGACCTAAATACGTGTTTTTAATTAACAAACCCTAAATACATTAATCAAACCAAGAAAAGTGTCAGCTTGGCGGAGCACATTCAACTGAGGCGAAGGTAGACGTGGCATCCAACGGCGACCTCATCATCCTCGGCGTGAACCTCTGTATGGTAACGGTGGGCCAGTAGGAGGAAACGGGGAATCAAAATAGTGATTGCTAACCGCATCGCGTATTAACTTGATTCGTATTTTCACCCATTCCCTCGATCGGCTTTTAGGTACAAAATGCGCGGGGAGGGGAACAGCTGGTCCATTATTTCATTTTATACCAGCACTTTTTGAATGATAAAAAAGTCTGACCATGGAAGTACAAATAAAAAAAATACCTACACTAAATATAAAAAATAGAGTTGGTCAACATTGCCGGCAGTGTGTCAGAATTGCAATGCAAACGCGCACGTGCGATAACTTGCGCGTGCGCTCTTTGTTTAGCCATAACACTTACAAGGTCGACTTCTTTCGCCACAGCTGATAAGGGCGTTGACGCATGCTTTAACCGATTGCGAAAAGTCAATAGGTTTTCATATTAATTTTACATTACATTTTTTAATGTGTTGCATGTTTTTTTGCGTTTTTTTTGTCATCATCATTAGAGCGTATTTCCGGTAGCATCTTCGCTCCGTCCGCTAACTAACCTGGGTGGATTGACGAGGTTACTGGTTTTTGTTTTATAACTACTTGTACAAAGTCGAAATGTTTTTCTGTATGTTTTAACCGATATGAAAAAGACAGGTTACATTCTTAAATTATTGTATACCTTGCAGACAGTTGTTCAGTTTCTTGGATTGACGGCCCGTGAAATAGTTTCAGTCCTTTTTTGACTTTATAATAACATTATTTAAATTAACATAGATACATACTTGAAGTAGTGACACTCTCGCTTATGAGAACAACATTTCCTATGGAGTTATGCAAAAGAATATACATTTTTATACAAAAGTTTAGCTGACTAGACATTTTGCAATGAACTTTTCGATGACCCAGCACGTGTTACAATGAAATTTTTGTAGGAATGTATGTATATAACCTTATATTTAAGCTATACATAAACTCGAGTTCTTTCTATTAAAATACACATAACAAAATATAAAACGCCAAACATCTAAAAATATATCCGACAGAATCGCCAACATATTGAAACCCCGTTTACACGTTTAGAGGAATTCTTGAGAACGTTCTCGTCTCAATACGGAGAGGGTGCGAGAAACCGAGTATCCTGTGCCCAAGAGACGCTAGTGAAATTGGATTGTCAGGTACATCGGTTTATGTACGGAAATCTTAAAATATAATCGCAAAAGAAAATGTCTGTAATTTGCTTTTCAGGATCTGATTGTAAATAACTAGTGTTTCTTTGAGAACAGTACCTAGACCTCTCGAGCCCTTATAACCATGGTATAACCGAAACATTTCCCTTTCCTTAGGCTTAGTAAAGATATTTATGCTTAATTATAATGCAAATACAAGCCTAAAAAGTAATATGTGCAACAAAATTAAGGCCGTACCTGAATTTTCCGGGGTCCAGTGCTGAAATGATTTATTTTAAAGGGGGGCCCCCTTTAAAATAAATCATTTCAGAGAAAACGGAGACATTATTTTAAATTTTGCTACTACCAAGCTGTGCTGCCCCCATTTAAAATAAATCATTTCAGAGAAAACGGCACGGCCTTAACACAAAAAGTACAATTTTAAGGCCGTACTTGAATTTTCCGGGGTCCAGTGCTGCCCCCATTTAGAATAAATCATTTCAAAGAAAACGGAGACATCATTTAAAATTTGCACTGGACCCCGGAAAATTCAGGTACGGCCTTAAATCGAATTTCAGATGCTTGAATTTTCCAATAGGCTTATCCTACCTATGTGGACTTTAGAGCAAAATAGTTCGTAAGTTTTAGCGTTTACTCGCGTTTCTTTGGTCCTAGGAGGTCTAATCTGATGTCTACGGGTTCGTCTTATGAAGGCGGAAGGGACTGCGTAGTCTGAGTCAAAGTCAAAATCATTTTTTTTTATTCAATGTAGGATAAATGTATCACTTAATGAAGGTCATTATTTTGAGTGCAAAAGCTACAAACGAAACCTGTTCAGTATATATCCCTACAAAGCCTGATGGGCTTTATTGCATTACACTTATTATTATCATATATTTACATTACACGTTTAAAAATGCAACTATGTAATTGGTGTTATATAGGTATAAATTTTCCAAAAAACTTGAAAATTAACGTTGTGCATTTTTGATATTTTGGAATGGTTAGGGAATAATTTTGCACGAATTGCTTTAATTATCAGTATAAAAGTACTTTCATTTATGTGGTAGAATAAAATATTTATTTATTGCGCTATCGTACACAAACATGACAATTTATATTACATTAAAAAGTTTATCTCTCAGCTAAACGAAACAGCAGGCGCAGGCATACATTTTCGCCGCGCCGTAGAAAGAGAGGGGGATACTTTCTCTCCTACGCCGCGCCGGCTGTCTACTCTCCATCCGTCTTTCGAATTTTCGATCAGGACACGTGTCCTGACGCGAGTCTAACATTTTTTACCCATTACAAAATAGTGCACAACGCCGGTAAAGAAGTTTTCACTTCAAAAAAAATCGAAACTGATACGCTTCATTCGCCCGATCAACTAGAGTCAATGTAAAGTAAGATTAAATTATATGACATTCAATTAAAGGCATCTAAAAAATCTGACACCAGCATTTGCCACTGAATCACACGAAGAACAACAAAGTTCAGTCTGAATAAAAAAAAAAACATGACATATGTGAGGGGCGTGAGTGCGAATCATGCTCGTGACAACATTTTTCACCCCAAATATTTTAATTTAGATATTGTTCGCATTGCAATGCTGTATAAATCAGCAATTAAAGTAATTTTCGCAATCGCAAAGATACTTACTCGTAGCTAATTCCTCTCAAATATGATATCGTTTCCTCCTTCATTTAGTCGGAGTAGATCAAACGGACCACGATATTGCATACACAAGCAAATGGGGCACTACTTCTATTACTAACTCAAATATGCTCAGACGTAGTGTAGTCTGGGAGCTTCTTGCGCAAAATACATCAAGATTGATATTCAGATTTTGCAATTTGCAATTGCAATTTCTTAGTCACAAGCCAAGCGATATCTAAGACGCTTGGCATCGGAATGCCTTCAAGCCAAACGTATTTTGTAGTCGTCTCAAAATCAGACTTTTCCATACAAAAGTAATCTAGATTTTATCTTGAAAAGACATTTCAGATTTCGGCAAAATTTTGTAATTTCAAAGAAATTTACATATATCTAATTTTCGCAGTCAAAACATGAAATTGAAAGATAATATAGGGTATCATATCATATCAGTGTAGAAATTGAAAGAGAATATAGTGTTATGATATCAGTAGCTGTAGCTGCACTAAGCGTGACCTATGTGAGGCTACTGACAACGATGTAAAAGTGGCAACCTTCTGGAGGGAAAAAAATTAATTATATTTTGAGCTTTCGACACAAGAAGAAGATCATATCAGTGTGGACTGATGATCAAATATGATATGATACTGAAACTAAACGAGGAGAAGGGAATTAAAATAGTGATGACAGTATTCTCGCCCATTCTCTTGATCGGCTTTTACGATCTGCGCGAGAAAAGATGCAGCTAGTAAATTCTTCTTTTTTTCTCTTATGGATAGCATGGAAGCTCTCATGTTCTAGAAGGTATATACCTATAGCTTAGAATCGCATTTCCGCCAAAATTATAAGTCTGCCTCTCAGTCTAAATCCGAGCTATATCTAAAACGTGCGGAATGCTTTCGAGACAAACGGATAGTAGACGAACATCTTAACATATCGGAGGCAGCATCCACAACACGTGCCTCCATTCCCGTCGAGAGGGCTCTAGATATACCGGGTTAAGCACCGTTGAGACTAGATTCATTAAATCTTGCTGTACTCGTATTGTGTTTTAATAGGTACCTAGCTTTAAAAAAAGATTTCCGCCAAAAGTATGGCGCGCCATTTTTGACGACCTCTGTGGCGTAATGGTCAACACGCTAGTCCGTCAATCCGGAGGTCCTGGGTTTGATCCCCAGCCAGGGCAAGTTGGAAAATGGCCTTTTTCAAATTGTCCTGGGTCTTGGGTGTTATTCTATATATGTATTTATTATAAAATATAGTATCGTTGAGTTAGTATCCCATAACACAAGTTTAAAAAAAAACTTAATTTGGGGCTAGCTCAATCAGTATACTTTGTCCCTATATATATTTTTATTTCAAGTATAAAGAAATAAGAGGTATTTACAAAGAATAAAGAGGTATGTGCGGGTATTCTTATGTTTCACTATAGTAATCTTTCATTTACATATAGATAGAAAAAAATCCATTTTTCTATCTATACGCCTTTCATCACGCTATGTGGCCTTTGTGTCTTACGGCCCTGGGCTCTGTCTGCCCCGTTAGGGATAAAGACGTGATAATATTTCTGTTGACGACGTGGTTCCCGGCAAAATATAATTGGATCACTCCAAGTCTTTCCGTGGATGTCGTAGAAGGCGACTTATATAGGAAACACTAGTTAAACAAAGCTATTAACATCAATGAGGCCTCTCCAACCTGTCTGGCCAGCCTTGAGAATGTAATCCTCTGATTGCTCTGGCTAATATATAGCTCTGGTAGTACAGCTCTCTGTACTACCAGAGCTATTTATTAGCCAGAGCAGAGCCAGAGGGTCATGCTCCTGCAGTGGATACTAAAAAAACCTGATGATAGTGATGATGAATGTTTCTGTATCTGTCTGTATAATATACTCGTACTAGAAAATGAAGTAATATAAAGCCATAGTTATGCATGTCACATTATTATGAGCAGAATACTGATATAAACACAATAACGCAGCAACAAACTTGACATGTTTGCTGAGAAGTTATAAATAACTTATTAACGCT
The DNA here is from genome assembly GCA_963576875.1 of Acrobasis repandana. Classification (NCBI taxonomy): domain Eukaryota; kingdom Metazoa; phylum Arthropoda; class Insecta; order Lepidoptera; family Pyralidae; genus Acrobasis; species Acrobasis repandana. Next base: position 10,457,772 of record OY756233.1, on the reverse strand, counting down.
ATTTCCTTGCGATGACGCAATTCCTGAGACAGGAAATGACATCAGTGTATGCGAGTGTAATTCAAAGTATCCGATGAGTGTGATGAACTCGTCTAGACAATCAAGATATGATTTATCGTGATACTTATCTTATTAAATATATATAGTACTTGTTCATTAAATGTACTTGTTGTTTGTTTTAACTCTTTAATGCACATTTAAATATAAACAAATTACAAATAATATGCATTAATAAAATAAACGGGCAAGTGCGAGTCGGACTCGTACATGAAGGGTTCCGTACCACCGTACAATGTTTTAAAACACTGGAGAAACACGTTTCTTGTATGACGACCCCCTTTAATTATTAACTTTATCTTATTTTAGTATTTGTTGTTATAGTGTTCATAGTTATATATAATCGGTGAAAATTTCAGGTGTCTAGCTATTACGGTTCAAGAGATAGAGCCCTGTGACAGATCGAGTTAAAAAACGCTGAAAAAAACACGGACCCCTTTAATTTTCAACTTTTTTTTATTTTTAGTATTTGTTGTTATAGCGGCCACAGTAATACATAATCGGTGAAAATTTTAGGTGTCTAGCTATTACGATTCAAGAGATAGAGCCCTGTGACAGACAGACATACGGACAGACAGAGGAGTCTCAGTAATAGGGTCCCGTTTGCACCCATCGGGTACGGAACCCTAAAAACCAGGATGAGGCCGGTGGGTCTCCCGAGATACCGCTGGAGAGACGAAGCCTGCAAATACTTTAAAACCCTCCAAGAGGATCAGCAGTTGGCGCAAAATAGGAAACAGTGTCGTCTTCTGGTGTCGGAGGCCTAGATCCACTTTGGGTCACTGAGTCAACGCAGTAAATAAGTAAGTACGAAAAAACGGCGGGCGTATCTCAATGTACACTGTTCTTCTATGTTGGTTTGGGAGAAAGGAAAATAGCGCACCAGCTGCTTCTCTTCCCGCGTAGATCGTAAATCTATCAAGGGTATGGTCAGTTAGCAACCCATCTCTATTTTTAACCGACTTCAAAAAAGAAGGAGGTTATCAATTCGACTGTATGTTTTTTTTTTTTTTATGTATGCTTGTTACGTGATATCTTCGCCAATTGTCAATCAATTTTGATGATTCTTTTTTTATTTGAAAGCCTTTACTACCAAATTGGTCCCATTTTAATTTAGTGAAGATATGATGAAGAACTTTGGAGATATGGAAAAACTCCTAAAAAAAATTATTTCGGTTGTTTTTTTTTGTTAAAAATTTAATTATGATACATACATACATATTTTCACGCCTGTTTCCCACTGGGGTAAGCAGAGGCTATGGACCTCCACTTGATACAATCCTGACAGACGTCTCTTGCTCATTTACACTCATCACTTTCTTTATGCATGCCCGCCGGTTATGGGTACTTCTGACCTCTCCTTTTTTAAGAATGTCTGCATCTGGTCGCAGTACGTTCGTCGAGGGCGATCCTGACCCACTCTTTCAGTCACATCTGCTTCAAAAACTTTTTAAGTAAATCTTCTTTCGTCCATCCTTTTAATACCATGTCAACATTCTTTTCTCAGTTTTGTCACCCGTCCCTTTTACCAACTACACGCCTACGATGTACTGTAGGCTCTGACTAGCCTGATAGCGAAAAAGACGTGATAGTGTCTTCTTCATCTGAACGCGTTCCCGGTTGCATCCTCAGCTATGCTGCTTCGGAGCTCGGGGTGCGCTTTCCCGCTTTTTATTCTCCAAATTAAGGCCGTGCCTGAATTTTCCGAGGTCCAGTGCTGCCCCCATTTAAAATAAATCATTTCAAAGAAAACGGAGACATTATTTAAAATTTTGCTACTATCAAATCCTAGATAACCTTTCAAAGTATTTTATGAACTACTGTTTACAGTTTATAATGAGAACGTTAAGCTTTATTACGCACATTTGCCAAAAGTGGCCGTTTTTCGCAAATGTGCGTAGTAAAGCTGAACGTTCTCATTATAAGTTAAATAAGTTCATAAAATACTTTGAAGGGCTATCTAGGACTTGATAGTTGCAAAATTTTAAATGATGTCTCCGTTTTATTTGACATGATTTATTTTAAATGGGGGCAGCACTGGACCCCGGATATCAATGGTCACCTAAGGATGCCAAAAATCTAGCAAATTGAAAAAAATTGCCGTAAAATTTTAAGCGATTTGGCTATAGTTTTACGACCAACCGCCTGCCTAAAGTCAACCCTCCTTGGGAATGCTATAGTAGCTTTAAGTGCTATTTTTCCTTTAGTCGCCTCTTACGACATCCACAGGAAGAGATGAAGTGTTCCTATGCTGACCCAGAACCACACAGTGTAAAGAAGTGATGGTGTATTTTTATCTTATTGTACAGATAACAAGACAAGAGGACTGGCTGTCTTTTGTACAACAGATCAGAATCCGTATCAAGCGTGGGAATGTGGCCAGCGTTCTTGGCACGATGCCCCATGAGCATGAACTTATCAAGTAAATGATACTATAGTATAAGGACCTTCATACATATTTTTCACATTCGGGCAAATTATAGATTTGTAAGCATTGACTTATATAACGTTTAACAAAAATACTGAAACTATTTTAAGGGTGGATTCAGTCCATGATACTGAACAACTTTTCGCAGGGAACATATATCGAAATATGAAAAATAATTTTTGGCTTTTCATACAATTGGAACAGGCTGATCGATCAACTTGTATCGCCCCAAAATTATTTCTCATATTTCGATATATGTTCCCTGGGGAAAGTTGTTCAGTAATCCACCCTTAAAATAGATTCAGTACAAACCTAGTATTTTGTTAGACCCTATATATTATTTATTGTTTGTAAGTAATTTATTTTTATCATTATTCATTGTTTGTAAGTAATTTATTTTTATCTTTTTACGTAAATACTAAATACAACATTTTATTTAGTTTGCCCTGTTTGTTGTATATTTGTTTGTGTCTTAAGCTTTTTCCCGGTTTTCGATTGATATAAAATTGTGTAATGCTAATGTAAATCAGATAGCTGATTAGACCAGAAAGTCTGATTCTGTCTAGGGTAAGAAGACTCTTAACTACTTGAATTAAGATAATAGACTCAGGTGTTACTTTGCGAAAGTCAAAGTAACATGCTATTTGATCTAGATTACTGTGTGCTTCTTGGGAGCCCACCTACTACTGTTAGTCCCAGCATACCTGCCACCCATAGTTGGTGGTGGGTGCGCACGGGCTATTGATGGCAGGTATGTTGGGACTAACAGTAGTGGGTGGGCTCCCAGAAAAGACATGAAGTAATCTAGATCAAACAGCATGTAACTTTCGGTTGCGCAAAGTAACACCTGAGTCTATTAACTTAATTCAAGTAGTTAAGAGTCTCCTTACCCTAGAATAAATCAGATCTAATCAGCCATCTGATTTACATTAGCATACGAAACATATCAAACGAAAAACACATAAGATACTTTTTATCCCGGAATACTGTGAGGTTCCCTTGGAATTGAGTAGATGACTAAGTCAAAATAAATTATTTGGTACTAAGATATAAAATGTCAGAAAATAGTGTCACTTGTCATTGATCATATCCATTTTTTACGTGATTTTAGATTTATTAAAGCAGAAAAACTGATATTAAGAGCGCTATTTGACTCGAAAAAATGATGACCTCCCGGTTTTGTATTTCATACAGAACCTATAGAAAATGTTTGTTTTGACGTTTAGAAAAAAGTGTCTTATTTGACTTTTTGTCATGTAGCGGATTGTGAAATACCCTTTGATCCCACAGACGATCGGGTCAACAGCTAATTAGTTTTTTATTGTTCACAGGTACCTACTCCAACTTATAACTTCGGTAAGTCACACACCAAATATGGCATATGACCATTATAAATGCTGGAACGTGATCGTACATCCTTCGCGGCGGTCAATGCCGCCGGTACAGACAATGTGATGTAACATTTATTTTAGAATTTAAATAGTTTTTGCCACTTTTTGCACGTAATGCAATGTACCTAGACTGGCTGTCACGTTTTTTTTATCGCTACATAAATCAATCCAAATCCTTGTTACTAGCCATCAACTGAAATTCTTAGAAAACATGTAGATTTTAGACTCTGTTGCCCATTGTTTATTTATTTTACTTTATTACAAAAATTTTACAGGCGAACTTAAGGCGAGGTTAGAAGCTAGAGGCTAAGAAAAAATAAAAAAATAAAACACCTTGAAATATTCGTCGAGAGCGAACGAAGGCCCGGATCCGAGCTCGGCACGGCAACGGCAGTTCATAAAATATTTCAAAGGGCTATATAGTGCCTAACATTGAAAAATATGGAATATTTCACCATATTTACGAGTTAACAATTTATTTCAAACGAGGGCGCCACTTCTGCTTGGTATTCACCTTAAATGTAGTAGCAGTAGGGCACTTTCACAATCGTCAGGGCAGATATAACGAATAGGACACTTCAAACGTGTCGTAGTGTTTTTCGTCCCAGTAGATCGCTTTCGCCACCAGAAACACAAGTTACAGCTTGCAAAACCAGACTATGTATCACAAACTGCATAGTGCAGGAAACTAAACTACAAATCGGTGTCCAACTATTGCGAATTCAAATTTATAGTGTACAGTTGTCACCAGATTGTTTGCGCAAGAGTCGGTTTGTTATTTAACGAGACGATGAATTTATCTTTTTACGCGACTTCAAAAAAGAATGCATAATATGTATAAGTATGTACATAGCGGCGAAACACATAACCCCTTCTTTTGGCTTCGCCGTAGTCGGGTAAAAATAGTGATGGGTTGCTAGCCGCATTGCCTATTAACATAATTCGCATCTTCGCATACTCCCTCGATCGGCTTTTATGATATGCACGGGAAAAAAAACATCTGGTACCTACGTACTAATATAAGTTTTTTACTTTCCCTTAAATATGTAAATTATTTGATCCTTCTTTTTAGGGTTCCGTGCCCAAAGAGTGCAAACGGGACCCTATTACTGAGACTCCGCTGTCTGTCCGTCTGTCTGTCTGTCACAGAGCAGGGCTCTATCTCTTGAACCGTAATAGCTCGACACTTGAATTTTTTACCGATTATGTATGACTGTAGCCGCTATAACAACAAATACTAAAAATAAGATAAATTTAAAAATTAAAGGGGTCATCATTACAAGAAACGTATCTTTTTCAGCGTTTTAAAACATTGTACGGAGGTACGGAACCCTTCATGTACGAGTCCGACTCGCACTTGCCCGTTTATTTAAATAAAATTTTCATCCCATTAAAAAAAATTTTTTTGCAATGTTATTTTTTGATAATAAGTATCGTAATAGTATCGATATATATAATATCGATAATAGTAAAAATTTTTTAGCACAATAATTAATCACAGCAGAATTCACAGTATCGCAGAACAAACGATTTGAATACGTAATGAACAAAAACTAAAGCTGAAGTGGGTCAGAGCTTTCGATAGCGACCTAAAGCTAGTGCTGTAAAACTTCCTAGCCGAAGCTTTGGTTACGTAATCATTTGGAAACCATAGGAATAATTACGGGCACGTTTCGAACGTGGTTATGCAACCGGAGGGTGGAGTTAGCTTAATAGCGATTTGTTTTATGAAAGGGTAACAATGCTTTTCTATTGACAACATTTTTATGCAGGGTAACAATGATTTCTTTTCACAAACGTTTGTTAAACGCATTTATAGAGTACAAACCAATTTAAACAGTTATCAAAAAATTTACTTACTTACTCAGAGCTTTTACCTATAGAGACCCGCGAGTCCCGCGACACACTTTGTATATTCTAACTCGCACTTGACCGGTTTTATTTCTGTCACTAGAATAAAAAAGTCTGAAAATTTTACAGTAGCATACAAACTGTATGACTGATTCAGGTTTGTTAAGGTTATTGCTTTTGCGGACGGAAAACATCACCTTTTTTGACCTTGGGATAAAAACATATAATTTAGTTTCTGGGTAATGTAAAATCGCTGTAAGTGAAACCCTAAACTGTGTGGGTTCTCAGCTCTGAGGAAACAGTATTGTGCCGCACTGGCGGCGGTCACATCTACGGATTAGTACTAGCTTTCATCTCATTGTTAATAAGACCATTTTACCACTTCATCCTATGGAAGTCTTAAGAATCGACTAATGGACTCAGCAAGAAAGTTGACGTCGGGTTGCCATCGGTTGTAAAAATAACAGCACAAGTTTTTTTTTTAACTGGCACGCGCACCACACTCTCTGAAACAGCACAACAAAGTAATTTATTAAATTTAAGGAAAAAATATATACATTTTTCAATCTCAAATACAGTGGTATAAAGGCCTTGTTTCACAGACTGAAATTTCAAAGAATTTTGATTCACAAAAAATTTTTCATAGAATATTTAATTCTTATATTTTTATTTCAAATATTATTGTGTCAAAGACTATTTACTTGAATGAAACACAATTTATAGAAACACATTTTAATGAATTTTAGAATCTCATATTTTCATTTAATAAACTAATCAAACAGTAGAATATTTCTTTATAGAATATTGTTTGTTCGGTATAATCTTTCATGGAATTTTATTTTACAGAAAATTATTATTTAACGAAGTATTAAGTGAAAACATTGTTCAATCAAATTAAATACCATATAATAAGTTAGAATACATTATAAATGGCTACCACAATATAGGTAACTGCGACTTACTGGGCAAGTTTTATCTATTTTGCTAGAATAGGGCAAACTTATAGGTTAGGTTAGGTTAGAACTGTGACAAACACACGTGACCAACACATTGATTATTCTATGACATGATAATCTTTTCTAAATAACGAAAATCTGTTAAACTTTTGTCTGTATAAGAAAGTACACCCGGTATAAAGTCTGAGAAAGTAAATATTTTACGAAAAATACTTAGAATTTTCAATCACAAATGAATTAGTACCGGCGCTTATCATCATAACATGGCAGACTTAGTAGTCAAATGCCTCCAGCCAGCTTTATATTACCTGATACCTGTGTTGAAAACTCGCCTAACGACAAACAAATAAACTTGAAAGAAATTCTGTTTCAGAAAAAGCTGTTTCAAAGAATGGTCGTAACGCAAACTTCGTAGCGTGGGCTGAGAAACCATACTATGACGTGGGTAGCTTTTGCGTACTTACGCAATGGTGAAGCCTTTATTGAGTAAGAAGTAGAAGTACTTCTTCTTATCGAGTGTGTTCATAGTTCATAGCTAGGGATCGTTCAAGTATTATGTAAGCAGAATAAGAGCCATTTTTACCCCCCCCCCCCCCCTCCTCCCTTTTCAGCTAAAGTAAGCAATCTCTTATCCGCCTCCTATGCTAACGTAAGCATGGATATATTTATTTATAAAATCTACTTATTTATCTATTGTTTTCTTTACGCTACCGGCAAAACTCTGTTATGCTAGTAGCATGAGTGGGCCGGCTCGTCCGGGGAAGTAGCACACTCTCACAGAAAATCGACGTCTGAGTAGTAGCTTCTGGTTTGCCTAGGCTAAACTAGTTCTTCCTATACGCGATAGGATTAACTGGTATTGCCTAGACTAAACTAGTTTGTCCTAAGCCCGATAGGATAAACCAATTCAGGCTAGGCCAAACTAGTTGTTCCTGATATAAATACACACATTCCGGGATAAACTGGTATGGCCTAGTCTAATCATTATAGATTACCTAGAAAGCCAAAATAAATAAAATTCTCTGTAATTGAAAAAAATAATCATTTTTACTAAAACGATAGTGATTCGTCGTTAAAACTTATGGATAATTGGCAATACAAACAATCATAATAACAAATAATGAAGTGTTTTTAAAACAAACAATCAATTACCTATAACAAATATAAAAGTGATTTTTAGGAAATAATGTATTTAGATAGAGAATATTTTATTATTTTATTTTATTAAAATTGTTATTTATTTTTACATGGTGTACTTTGATGGCACTTAGAATTGCAGAATATCATTGCTTTCTTGCACTTGCATCTGTTTGTGGAACAGTTTTTGTTGCAGCTGCATCTCACAAAACCTTGTCCTGATCCAACTGAATGTATCGTAACTATATTCCTTACACATGTTTGCTCAGTTACTTTCGACAAGGCTAAATGAGTTTAGACTAGGCCTTACTAATTTATCCCGAAATGTGCGTATTTATATCAGGATCAACTAGTTTGGCCTAGCCTAAACTGGTTTATCCTATCGGGCATAGGACAAACTAGTTTGGTCTAGGCAATACCAGTTAATCCTATCGCGTTGAGGAAGAACTAGTTTAGCCTAGGCAAAAAAAGTTTGTCCTGGAATCGGGTTTGGCCGGTAAAATATATAAAAACTTAAAACCCAGTAAATTTGATAAAAGACAATTTTTTAAATTTTTATGTCTGGGGATCGAACCCAAAACTCAGAAGTGACAGACTAGCGTGTTGACCATTACGCCACGGAGATCTTCACAGATTTTATTAAGATAGTTTTGTGAAACTAATGTCTAAAGTTTTAATTATAAAAGAAAGAGTAGAAGAATTTAGCACAAAGTCTAGACATAAGCTTTACTGTCAATAATAGATTATTGGAACATAAAAGCAGACTCGTTATGAATCACAAATTTTAATAACTTTTACTCAGGTAATGTTACGTTATATTAAACCACAAATACCTAATGGGTTATGAAATCTACGTGGTTTCTGCTTTTATTATTTGATATTAGTTTATTATATTGCTTCATAGAGATAAACTGACAGAAGGCAGTCTGTAAAGGCTACAAATGTGACAGACGCTTATATTCTGGTTAATAAATCAGTGTTGGCCACACGAGAATGGAATAAAAAATTAAGATTAAAAAACTGCAACCCGACTTCGGATACTAAAAGTAATAAAAATCAAAATAAAAAAACTGCAACCCGACTACGGATACTAAAAGTAATAAAAAATCAAAATAAAAAAACTGCAACCCGACTACGGATACTAAAAGTAATAAAAAATCAAAATAAAAAAACTGCAACCCGACTACGGATACTAAAAGTAATAAAAAATCATAATAAAAAAACTGAAACCCGACTACGGGTAGTAAAAGTAATAAAAAATTAAGATAAAAAATCTGCAACCCGACTACGGAAAGGAAAAGTAATAAAAAATAAGATTAAAAAACGGCAGCCCGACTACGGATAGCAAACTCAAAAGTAAAAAACAAGTTTTATCTAGTGTTTCATCTTCTGGCATTTTACATCAACAGCGCTACTAAAAATAAAATGCCGTAGTCGTGCGTTTTGAAGAAATAAATTCGAGGATTCAGATAACGCACGACCACGGCATTTTATAAGTTTCGGTAGTGTTGTTAAGCGGTCTGCATACAGCGTTTTCTAGCGACCTTGGTCAGATCATCTGACCAGGTCAGGTCGACCACCTTGTGGGTGGGTTTCCAGTACATAGTCGCCATTCGATAACCTTTTTGCCCTATCGGCCATCGATATTTTATATCGAGTACTTAATTAAAGACGCCGCCCTAGAACACGATAGGCAGACTATCTTACGGCTTAGGAAGGACTGGACAACTGTCAGATGCATGGAAGGCTGGAGGGGAGGCCTTTGCCCAACAATGGGACACCATAGGCTAGCAAAAATATACATATATGTAGCTCAATGCGTGCCACCCATCCTAACTACGAGACTGCATTTACTAAAGATTAGGATAGAGGAAGAAGCTCGTTCGTTTTATCGAGTCGAATTTCGCACATCAGTTTCGGCATTTAGATAAAATACTACATATGATCTAGACATCTAGAAAAATAATCTAAAAAAGCTCAATCTGCCCCACCCATGCTAACTACGCCACTGCCTTTACGATCAGATCAGGATGAAGGAAGAAGCCCGTTCGTCTTATCGAGTCGAATTTCGCATGTCAATTTCAGGATTTATACAAAATACTACATATGAAAAATCTAGAAAATTGCTAGCATAAATTACGACAGAAGTGTTTTTACTATATGTCCCGGCGTTCTTTACAGTTTCAACAAAAACGTCCATTTTCTTGGCTTTGTCCTTTCTTTCCTTTGTATGAATACTTTGATTCATTTCCTTGGTAAAGCTTGGTAAAGCTAACGTCTTTGCCATCGAATGTTCTTTTATCTTTGACTGTAGCATACGTTGTTTATTCTAAAGAACAGTTGCGATATAAGAATTGAAATTGAATTCAGACAATACTCTTTGTAGTTTTTTGATTTTATTTTAGACTTTAATAGAAAATAAATACGAGTATGGTACAAATAAACAGTTAGCCTTATTGTCCAACAATCTTTTCAAGGTAACTTTAGTTTACATAAATATGTATGTAAACACGGATTTAGTTAGATACTCGTAAGTACAGGTAACATTCCATATTTTAAGGGATCGAATGAAAATATATATAATGTAATCTACTATACTAAACCACTTACTACATTGCAGACGTACGATACTCGTACAAGTAATCTGTGGTCTATGACCTACATGTAAAATAAAATATGAACAGTAGTTCATCCCGAACTGTACCGTAAAGCAAAATTTATTTTATCACTAGCTTTTGCCCGCGGCTTCGCCCGCGTAGATTAGGGGTATGAAAAATAGATGTTGGCCGATTCTCAGACCTACTGAATATGCTAACAAAATTTCATGAGAATCGGTCAAGCCGTTTCGGAGGAGTACGGGAACGAACACTGTGACACGAGAATTTTATATATAACGTCTAACAAAACATACTGAAACTATTTCAAGGGTGTATTCAGTCCATGATACTGAACAACTTTCCCCAAGGAACATATATCGAAATATGAAAAATATTTTTTTGCTTTCCATACAAACTTGGATCAGCTGATCGGTTAACTTGTATCGAAGGCCAAAAATTGTTTTTCATATTTCGATATTTGTTCCTTGGGGAAAGTTGTTCAGTATCATGGACTGAATTCACCCTTAAAATAGTTTCAGTATATTTTGTTAGACCATGTATAAGATTATAAGTTCATTTTGGGTATATAGTTTTTTTTTGGGCTTATTTCCATGGCTTAGCCCTGACCTGTGAACTCTATGGACCATTTTGCAACCCCTTAATTCGGCAAACTCGTACTTACAACTACGAATTTCATGTACACGTCTACCAAATACCTATCTTGAAATTTCCATCTAAGATACTCAAGTTATCGTCAAACGTACGTTAGCGCGCTTCGCTTGCTGATTCGTTAACATTTTTGTTGCGTACACGCCCTTTGGTTGATACACCTATTCTCACGTTAAATAATCGCACAGCTCGTCATTAACTATCCTCAATACAATATAGACACTCCCACGATTTACGCAGAAGCGGAACAAAAATAACTACCTACGTGCTTCGTCCAATTGAGCTCAGTGCAACGCTCGCTGCCTGGTCACGCGCAAGGGTCAAGATTGTCATAGACTAGGCAGCAATGTGTTTTGTGGTATGTGGATGCAATGTTTTTGTCTGTAGGAGGACAGGAACACCAATAACTACCTACGTGTCACATCGTATTAAACTCAGTGCAACGCTCGCTGACTGGTTTGGTCATGCGCAAGGATTAAGATTGTCATAGACTATAATATTAGGTCCTTACATATGAAATTGCCGATTTTCAATACTGGCAACTTTAAAATCAAATATCTTGCGTTTCATTAGGAATTCCAAATTCAAATTTATTTCGAAATAAAGCCAGAAAAATATTGTTTAAAAATTCGTATTTCATTTGTTTTAACATCATTTGTTTGAGTTTCAACATTGCTATAACAACAACTATGGACAAATTGAAAATTCGCGGTATTTACGAATACGAGTTCCACCGTGGCACCAGTGCTGCAGAAACGACTCGAAGAATTAACGACGTGTATGGACCTGGCACCGCTAACGAACGAACGGTGCGTTTTTGGTTTCAACGTTTCCGTTCTGGAAATTTCGATTTACACAATGAGCCTCGTGGACGACCTGATACTCAAGTGAATAACGAAGAATTGAAGGCGATAGTGGAAGCGGATCCATCTCAAACCACTTCTGAATTAGCAGCAGCCTTCGGCGTAAGTGACAAAACGATACTTATCTACTTGCGCCAAATCGGAAAAATTAAAAAACTCGAAACGTGGGTACCGCACGAATTGACTGAAGCAAACCAACAAACACGCGTTGCTTGCTGCGTTTCTTTGCTTAATCGCCACAATAATGAGGGGATTTTGAACCGTATCGTGACTTGTGATGAGAAATGGATCCTGTACGACAATCGAAAGCGATCATCACAATGGCTTGACCCTGGAGAACCGGCAAAACCTTGCCCTAAGCGAAAACTGACCAAAAAGAAGATTCTGGTTAGTGTTTGGTGGACCAGTGCTGGTGTTATCCACTACAGCTTCTTGAGATCAGGCCAGACGATTACTGCAGACTTGTATTGCCAACAAATGCAAAGAATGACGGAAAAGCTCGCCATTAAACAACCGAGACTGATGAATTGCTCTAGCCCACTGCTCCTTCAGGATAACGCTAGACCACACACTGCACATCAAACGATCGCCAAGTTAGAGGAGCTGCGACTGGAACCTCTGCGTCACCCACCATACTCTCCAGATCTTGCCCCAAGCGATTACCACTTTTTTCAAAATTTGGATTACTTTTTACAAGGAAAAAAATTCAAATCTGATGAGGCAGTCAAAACCGCCTTCAAACAGTTCATAGACTCTCGCTCCCAGGATTTTTTTTCCAAAGGTATCAATGATCTGCCTATAAAATGGCGGAAGTGTATCGATAACAACGGCGCATACTTCGATTGATTAAATAATAATTTCATTAAAAAAAACTTGTTTCACTTTTTTGATACTGAACGGCAATTTCATATGTAAGGACCTAATATATATATATATATATATATATATGTATATGTAGCAATATGATACGTTGTAAGAGTAAAGTAACACTTGTCACCAGCCCTCTCTTTCGTCCTTCACATAATGTCTCTTCACGAAAAAAAATTATAGTATATTTGTCTTGTTGATTTAAATACAAAGGTATTCGTAACGTTTACCGCCCCGGCACTGGATCAAGATTGTCGTGAACAAAGAATTTAATTTACCAGCCATTTAGGCCCCGCGGTTGGGCAACAGCCTAGGTATTATTTAATGTCTACAAGTTTCTGATAATTACGAGCTCTCTAATAGTTTGTATGATGTTGGGTATCTGTTACGTTAGTTTATATTATCTTTGCCACTATCAATTGATGATAGAAAACTACGCCATGGAAACGCCTCACAACCATAAAAAAGTGTAGAGTTTTTAGTATAAGACAACGCTTTGTTCTTTTATTATATTTATTTGGTTCGCTAACTGACTGAACAACACATACATTTGTTATATATAAGTTGCCAACCTACTTGGATAAAGGCACAAAAACATTAATTATCACACAAATGGTGCAAAATCTTGTACACACTGTAATAAATACATATCAAATACTAAAGACATAAACCAATTCGTTCCTTTATGTGTAGTGCCCTTCTACAAACATAAATACATTTCATCTTTGGCATACTGCACTGGTACCCGCGTCCGATGCCCTTGTCCTATCTACTATAAGTTGAGGCAGGCTTGGGCTTTAATTCTTTTTTCCTGCATTGCACAATGACAATGCAAAAGTGAAATAATAGTACATACGTTTTTATGCATAGTTCTTTGCTCTTTTATTTAAGTACTGCGCTTTGAATGGTTAATATAATTCCTTCTATTGTTAGTTTCACATACGTATCATTGTTTTTCGTGTATGTAAGTGGCCAACACTGTTGTCAGATTTTTCAAGCCGCCTAAAGGCATCTGACATAGCTTGACGACTGCCATACAATGACAGCAAGAACAAGATTTTTTTTTTACCACTTGTGGTCACCCATCCAAGTACGGACCACGCCCAGGGTTGCTTAACTTGTGAAAACGCTAGCAATGCGTACTGGGCCAACAAGCTTCGTATCATTACTAAACAGCGAAGTTTACGAACAAGCTTTTATAGTGACACCTAAGTACTTATCAAGACAAATGTAATGAGTCCAAACTCTATGGGATTAAGGGTTGTTATAATAATATCGAATTTTCATCTGATTTACATTATCATACAAATCTCACCTCAATCGGGAACCGGGAAGTGTTTCAAATTTAACTTGCAAGATTTGACCCAAACAAACAACTACAAACAGGGCACGCTAAACAAAAGCTTGTAAAAATGGAAGTGTAACTACTAGTCAAGGCTAAAACTAACCCCCTATCCCGTAAAATTATGGTCACAAAAGGGCGCAGCAAAGTGTTGCAGGCAAAAAGAACACTTATCGACGCGAAGCTAATGATATGCAAACTGTTGAGTCGCGCGTATGCAAGCCGCCTTATTCTTGGAAATAGCTTCCGAGGTACTTATCTCTTGTCACATGCTTTCTTACATGTAAAGAAAGAGGGAATGTTTTTATTCTTTCATTTTATACGATGTTCTGTGTCGAGTATGTGAAGAGGTTTGTAGTATACTTATTTCGGTAGAGTATAATACTATTTCTGGTTACAAAACTGAGTCAGAATTCAGAATAATCCTAGTCAACATATTGGTTACATCTGTAATAATCAATCAAACAAATGTTTGTTCAATAATTAGGCCTTTGCAGGCCCTTTTACACGTGAATAAGTTTGGTTTACGTACATTAGCTTAGCAACTCTTTCTTGGTCTACACGGAAGGCGAGGAATTGGCACATTTATGTTCTTTTATTTTTACTCCCAGATCTGCGTGGAAGCTACTATTTTGTGATGTAATAAGAGCAATTGGTTGTAAAACTGAGTCAGAATTCAGAATAATCCCAGTCGTCCTATTTAGTGTCAGCGGTAGAGGGCGCTCCAACCCCTTCTCTATAATGAGACGTCCACTATACACATAGACGTATATTATATGCATGTACACTGTCTATGAGTTTTTTGTGTATTTTTTTTCTAAATTATTCTTTTCTTACATAAGCTGACTAATTTGTATAAAAGCTTTTTTATGTGGAAGTCTAATGGCCAGGGTTTACTGACTTGAACTTCAGACACTGGTTTTATTACCATTGCCTATTTTGTTACAGTTAAATTCTGACCGATCATTACGAAAAAGGCAATGTGCTTAAACTCCATCAAGCTCATAAAGGCTGCGGGTTGTTATTATTACGTCATACAATATTAATCTCTAACGAGGTAGACAGAGCCTGAGACTTTATGACCCAAAGGCCTCGATTAGGGTGATAGTGGTTATAAAGGTGCAAAAACGGAAACAGAATAATAATGGGTTGCTAGCCGCAATTCCCTCAATCGGCTTCTACGATCTGCACGGGAAGACAAGCAGCGAGTACATGCTTGGTTTTTTAAATTCCAGACTAGCATGAAAGTTATTACGTCATGACGTAACAAAACTAAGGTATGGTTCAGATGGTATATTGACAATATAGCGAAGTATCGACATTACATAATTGAATCTTCGTAAATAACAATCTGCGAAAGTCCACGAGAAGTCGTGACCAGGGGTCGGGTGGGGGCACGCTGACTACGGCAGCTTAGGGCTCCTAATGACACTAGGAAATGAATGTAATGGGTGACATGGTGAAATACCTTTATTTTCTGACAACTGAAGTAGGTACATAGGCTGTTACTATAATAATATCAGCACTAAAGTACAGAAGATGTCTACTTGAACAATCTGGCATTTTTATGTATACAACGTGGAAGGGATATACCCGTAATAAA
Source organism: Acrobasis repandana (assembly GCA_963576875.1). Lineage (NCBI taxonomy): Eukaryota > Metazoa > Arthropoda > Insecta > Lepidoptera > Pyralidae > Acrobasis > Acrobasis repandana. The sequence continues at coordinate 10,442,011 of OY756233.1, read as the reverse complement.
TCGAACCACGGTCTATACTAGATCGTTATAGCATAATGAAATTAAAATAACAGCTAAAGAACAAAAAAAAATTTCGGCATTTCCAAACAAAAGTGTGCGGCCGCCCGGGCGATTTGTATGGGAATGTCGATTTTTTTTTTGTTTTTTTACTCTTATTTTAATTTCATTATACTTTAGTGATCTAGTATAGCCCGTGGTTCAATTTTTTACGGGTATGTCCCTTCCACTTTGTATATGTCTGTTCGACGAAAACTCTAGTATATTTGATTGGAGCTTTTAAAGAAATGTAGGTTAGTAGATCTTTACTCTTACATGCTGGTCTGGGAGAAAAGAAAAAACTTAGAATGTACAAGCTGCTTCTCTTCCCGCGCAGATCGTTAAAGCCAATCGAAGGGATGGGTGAGAATCTGAATCACGTTATAGGCGATGCGGCTAGCAACCCATCAATAAACGTGATCATTGGATCTTACGGCCCTGGGCTCTGTCTAACCCGCCCCGTTAAGGTAAAGACGTGATATGTAACCGTGTATATTTCCAATAGAATTTTTTAAGTTCGAACATGAGCCAAATCCGTCAAGTGGCTGCCAAGATATGGGGTTTGCGAGTTCATAGTTCGGGGTAAACTACTAGAAAACGGTTATTGAGAGCTATCGTCTATGACTGACGATAGACGATAGCGCTTGATAAACGTTGTCGTCAGAGCGCTGCGTCTGCGGGCAAGCGCGGTCACAGCCTTAAATTTTGGAGATACTATTAATAAAATATGTCAAGTAAATTAGACTTTATTGCACAATACAGATCTTTGCATTACAAAACAAATGGAAGTCTTCTATTTTTATTTGAAAATCGGGTTATAATATTTAAGACGTCTAGGGTCATCTCTGGGTAAATATTTAGAAGAGTTAACCTGTCAGCCTCTCTTCTAATATGTTTGCTGTCAACCATGTTTTACACGTCTTAGCCTAGAAAATGATCTCTCTGACGTCGCACCTTTAACGGAAGCAGCTAGAATTTTCAGCAGGAAATTTCGATTGTAAACACCACACACTTAGGAAATTTTGTGTCAATATCTTCTTTGCCGTGTGGTTCCCGGAAAAGTAGAATAGGATCAATCCAAGTCTTCCGTGGATGTCGTAGAAGGCGACTTAAGAAACACAAGCTAAACAAAGCTCATAAACATCAATGAGACCTCTCCAACCCGTCTGACCAGCGTAGATAGTGTAGGCCAAATCTTCTGACTACTCTGGCTAATATATGACTCTGGTATTACAGAGACGGTCGTGCTCCTGCAGTGGAGACTAAAAAAGATCTGATGATGATGATCTTTGCGCTCCCGTTTCCACTTTAAAATCCATAGCTGATACTCTGTAACGAGTGGTAACAGAAACCTTTAAGGAATGGGAATAAAATATTTTTTAATTTTACATACCTATACGATTTTGGTCATGTCCCCTTTGCCCCTTGGACCGGGCCAGTCTGCAGGTCTTCTTACTTGTTACCCGAGCAATATTGTCGGAGCCTCTACTCATCTTACATGTAAATTATTCTCAACTCATGGATACGAACGATTGCCAACTCTTCTTAGAATCACTTGGCATCCGCAAACGACGCCTCGGAGGTACTCAAATATTATTCCCCCATTCACCTTTACGATACGACCACCACGATACGACGACCACGGGCACAGTCGTGACTTTAAATGTATGTATGTATATGTTTGATGCTTTTTATTTGACGGCAAAAGGATTGTAGTGTTTTTAGAAATTGTTAAGATAAAGGACTTACAGAGCCCAGGGCTGCTAATTCCAAAGAAATACGCTATTACGAGTATGCAACAAGTCAAATGAGATACTATTTTCTTCACGTCAGAAACCATTTTCTATGGGATTTGTATGAAATATCGATTTATGACGTCATAGTTCCTTGGAGTCAAATAGTGCACTTAATATCCGTTTTTCTGCATAAATCTAAAATTACGTTCAAAGTGGATGTGATCAATGACAAGTGGCGTTATTTTGTGACGTTTTATTCTAATAACAGTACCAAATAAATTCTTTTTGACCCACTAAAATACCCTATTGTTAAGATATTTTTTTCTTGCAGAAGTTAAAGAAACTAAAGAAAAAGAGTTAAAGAAGTTTCATTCAGCAGCAACAAAATTATTTCAGCGAAATAGTTAATGTGTTACTCGTTTCGCATCATATTCACCGGAATTGGTTTATGTAAATACCACGTTATCATCCAGATAAGCCAGAAATAGGTCACTTATCATGTGTACTGTATTGATTTCTTTATACTTATAAGTACTATCTGTACAGTTTCCGGAATTTCACCACATAGGTGATCCGATCCAGTTTTACCACAATAAGATATTTTATCACAAAACATCGACGAATGATCTATGTATTTGCTAATCTAATCAAGTGATTTTCATGTCATATTTTAATTTAGGTATATAGTTATTGTTTGAGCATAGTTTTGCGACGGATTATGCTAGATATGCGTAATAAATCGAACCACGGGCTATACTAGATCACTATATTCACTATTGTAAAATAAAATAAAAATAACAGTCAAAAAAACAAAAAAATCGACATTCCCACACAAATTGCCCGGGCGGCTGCACACTTTTGTATGGGAATGCGGATATTTTCTTTTGACTGTTATTTCAATTTTATTATACTATTAAGTGATCTAGTTTAGCCCGTGGTTCGATTTATTATACTATTCAGTAATCTAGTTTAGCCCGTGGTTTGATTTATTATACTATTAAGTGATCTAGTTTAGCCCGTGGTTCGATTTATTATACTATTAAGTGATCTAGTTTAGCCCGTGGTTCGATTTATTATACTATTAAGTGATCTAGTTTAGCCCGTGGTTCGATTTATTATACTATTCAGTAATCTAGTTTAGCCCGTGGTTCGATTTATTATACTATTAAGTGATCTAGTTTAGCCCGTGGTTCGATTTATTATACTATTAAGTGATCTAGTTTAGCCCGTGGTTCGATTTATTATACTATTAAGTGATCTAGTTTAGCCCGTGGTTCGATTTATTATACTACTAAGTGATCTAGTTTAGCCCGTGGTTCGATTTATTATACTACTAGCGGTCCGCCCCGGCTTCGCACGGGTATGTATTATACATATAAACCTTTCTCATGAATCACTTTATCTATTAAAAAAAACCGCATCAAAATCCGTTGCGTAGTTTTAAAGATCTAAGCATACATAGGGACAGACAGCGGGAAGCGAATTTGTTTTATACTATGTAGTGATTTAGTGATCTAGTTTAGCCCGTGGTTCGATTTATTACACGCATATGCCCCTTACACTTTGTATAAATCAATCAAAAGTTTTTAAATCTCTCTCTTTCTTTCATTTTTAGGGTTTTGTACCCGATGGGTGCAAACGGGACCCTATTACTGAGACTCCGCTGTCTGTCCGTCTGTCATAGGGCTCTATCTCTTGAACCGTAATAGCTAGACACCTGAAATTTTCACCGATTATGTATACCTGTAGCCGCTATAACAACAAATACTAAAAATAAAAAAAGTTAAATATTAAAGGGTCGTCATACAAAAAACGTGTTTTTTTAGCCTTTTTTATTTAACTAGATCTTTATAATGGAATTAACTAGAAACTTGAAATTTTCACAGATTATGTATTATTATGGCCGCTAAAACAAAAAATACCAAAAATAAGATAAAGTTAAAAATTAAAGGGGGTCGTCATACAAAAAACGTGTTTTCTTCAGCGTTTTAAAAGATTGTACGGAGGTCCGGAACCCTTCATGTACGAGTCCGACTCGCACTTGCCCGTTTATTTTGACATGTTCTCGGTTACATCCTTGGCTACTACGGGAATATTCCCAATATTTCCCTAAATTTCCATTTTTAGGAATATTGCCGGAAACGTTAACGGGAATATGCCCATAGTTTTCCAGGACAGCACATCACTAGCGTGCATGTAGTGTATCCGGGCCCAGGCTTAGCTTACCAGCTTGTTCGTTTTAATTGTACACGGTTTTCTGCCTCCACGGTTGTGAAACCATTGGTACGAATATCACATCCTATTTTTCCTTTTTGCGTCTTGCGTTTTATCGACCGATAAGAACTTTCACTGAAGTGCACTACGATGCCACATCCAATAGAAAATTATACAGAATAGCCCTATATTAACCAATAATGCCGTGTGGTTCCTGGCAGAGTCGAATAGAACCACTCCAAGTCTTCCCGTGGATGTCGTAGAAGGCGACTTAGGAAACACAAGTTAAATAAAAATTATAAACATCAATGAGACCTCTCCAACCCATCTGGCCAGCGTGGAGAGTATAGGCCAAATCATCTGACTGCTCTGGCTAATATATGGCTCTGGTAGAACAGAGAGGGTCGACTAAAAAAAACCTGATGATGATGATGAACCAATAATGGTGATCACGACCTTCAGTAATAAGAAAAGGACTAAGAATAAGAAACAAAATCGCGATAATATGCTTTGAACACTCAATCACAAATAAGGAATATAAATTCCTTATTTCACTGAAACTGAACTGCGATGTTTACCTTATCCTAATAAAAACAAATTGGCTCTATCGCCCACATGGGCTTAGCATGGCCTTGACCCCGAGTGACCCGAGCTGTCAGTTTGAGTCAAACAAAGGCGATAACTACGTCGTGACTGCGATCCATATCTCGGGGGTAATACACTGCTCTTCGTACAATACTGTTCTTTTCCGAACTGCCTTTGAGTTAATAGTATAGAGGAGACAAAAGCCACACTGAAAGATGCGATACGTCACTCACGTAAAAAGTTAGCTACTGGCCGACATGTTTCGACTTTATCTGGAGGCCTTCTTTAGGGCGAATGTGACTCTAGACGCGTACACGAAGACCTAGGTGAGTTATCCATATATCGCATATTATTAATAATGTTTATGTCTCGCGTTAGTTTTAACCAAAAAAATAGAGTGATACTTTTTATTTTCGTTTGAAAGTTTTATTCAAGTTCGGAACATTTTAAAACCAAAATTTATAATTATTTATATTTTATAGCATCATTATCAAGATCATATCATAATTAGTACTAGAGGCGGCCTTATCGTTGAAAGCAATATATTCCAGGGAATCCTTGTAGAGATGGAAACAATGACAGCATTCAATAAGCATTTGGTGCAGAAGATTGAAAATTATGATATTTGTAAATTAATTAAAACTATGTATATACTACAAAACAAACCTAAAACGGAGAAACAACTAAAAAAGAAAAGAAACTTTATCAACTCAAAATCGGTTCAAAATTTTCTTATCTATTCTACGCATTTTACTTTGCTGCTCCCATACATATAGTTTTTTTTCGATCTGTCCGAGTAGTAATATAATTTTATGCCACACGAGAGGGCGCTAGCGTCGCAGTAACTTGACAACATCTTAAAGCTGTTCCCATGTGGATTTCCTGGAAACCTTTCAGTAGCGAATGGCAAGGTTTCTACAAGGTTTCAATACACGTTGACTATTTCAATTTAAATGTTGTTTTCTGTTTCTGCTTTGATAAAAATATTGGACTTTCACTGAAGTATATTTTTCTGACTGACTAGACTAGACTGCAAATATAAATACCGTCACGTCTGTAACCCCTACGGAATAGACAAGTAACTCTTGTCGGTGGATTATGCGCCAAACTTCTCGGTACTTACTCTTTAAACAAAACAAACAGCGTTTGATATGACATGACATGACCTCTGCTTTTTCTTTCAGTTGGTCTGCAAAGATCTTTCTTGGTCTTCCTGGACCTATTCTACCTTTTAAACAAGACTAATGATCGTAAATGCAAAAACCTCAGCAAGATGGTGGGTCTGAGATGGAACTTTAGCTTAATAGAGCGATAGTGACCGAGTGGTTTAGGCAATGGCTGTACGTATGTGGCACACAAGTTCGATCCTCACTAAGCCTGACTTGTACCTCTGAGGTTTGTACTCATTTACGGTTATTTTTACTACCACCACTTGCTGAAGAAAAACATCTTAAAAACATCGACCGAATTGTGGAATCAACTTTCTGCAGCGGTGTTCCCGAACCGATACGACATTAAAACCTTCAAAAAACGAGTCTATATCTTCCTGAAAGGCCGGTAACGCTCTTGTTACACTCTGGTGTTGCAGTTGTCCATGGACAGCGGTGATCACTTACCATCAGGTGACCCACTTGTTCGTTTGCCGCCCTATAACATACAAAAAAAAAAACTTTATGAAACCTCCATACTAGTGACTAATAAGTTTATACTATTGTGTGCTATTATGTGGTGTATCCACAGATCTGTATATACTACTAGATAAAGAAAGTCCTTCAATTTGTATAATCAAAATCAAAATCATCAAAATCAAATATTTATTTAGTAATTAGTTAGTTAGTTAAGATCTTTATTGCACCAAAACATAATGATACAGAATAATAGATTAAAGAAAACAGATGTCAAAAGGCGGCCTTATTAGGCATTTGCAGGCACTTTTAAACGACAATAATTTTAGTGTACATTACGTGTAATTATTATTTTTAATAGCATTACAATCCTCGAAAGTTTATCCAAATTGAAAATATGTGATGAAGAAATCCGCCACGAGTGAGACTCGAACCCACGACCCTCACGATAACGCCGTGAGTGCACTACCAATTGTGCTATCGTGACTTCGAATCACACCGACGAATTTTCTCATCACATAGTACACGCATTTGAAGCATGCGTAAATCTTCATATTTACTACCCACTATTCGAAGTGTGGTATTCAATTTATTATATATTCGATGAATCAAAAGCTGATTAAAGTGAAGAAGGCTTGGTTTCAATTATTATTTTTAATAGCATTACAATGCTCAGAAACTGCGTCGAAACTGTGTCTATCTTGATCCATAGCTAAATCATTTAAACTGTTCCGGCTATTTCTTCTCCATTTTGCAAGGTCTTTAGCATCCTTGGGTGACCATTGAAATGCATGTTATATTTAGAGATTAAAAAGCGCGAAAGAGCACCCCGGGCTCCGAAGCAGCACAGCTGAGGATGCAATCGGGAACGCGCTTAGACGAAGAAGAAGAATATCCAATAATAGAGTACTGACAACCCCATACAAAAAACTATTCTGCTAGAACGCCAAATTCCTGTATTATTTCTAGATGCCACTACTATCTCACTCGCTAGTCATACATGGGTACTTAGGCTGACGGTATCCACGAAAAATCAGAGATGGCGCTTGTTTGTTCGTATAAAATGAACGCTTATACCGCCATCTTTCCGAAAGTAAGCGACACTACTACGAAACTACCTTCTTTCGTACTAGTAGCTCCATCTAGCTGCAACATTTGAACTAAAATTCGAATTATGCTTAAAGTATGAATGCTGTCAGTCCTCTAGTGTTTGTTCGGCCATGATAATATCAGGATAATATTAAATAATATTCATCGTCAATAACACTTTTCAAGTTCAAACCAAAGACCGAATACAAAGCACTAATAAATGATTTTTGTTCAAAAGAAACGAAAAGCATTGTGCAACGATAGATCCAATGATAGATCGCACGATACCACAACAATAACATTTTGGCAAAAAATTAATCAAGTAAGTATTTCTATTCTTTTGATTTCATGTTATAAATTGCGATACGTCATTTTTGTTTCCAACTGGTAATAGTAAAGGTTAAAAGTTACATTATGTTACAAATGTTGACTTTCAGCATGTTTTCATTAACCTGCAAATTTTGATAACCAAAAAAGAAGATGGAAGTGTGCACAGAAGGCTAGCTGTTTGTGCACACTTCAAAGCTCTTTAATATTTCTAAACCCGTAGCCTTTTCATCTCTGTTGTTTCCGGCCTATAAAATAGGACCATTCGATTTTCTGTGGATATAGTAAGAGACTAAAGAACAAAGCACTTACATATTTTACAACAACTACATTCCCAAGGAGGATTTACGTCAGGTGGCGGCTGGCCGTAAATATTTTGCACGAATGCATTCCCAAGGGTTAAGGTCAAGCAAGCGGCCGGTCGTAAAACTATAGCCAAATCGTGTCAACTGTTCCGGCTATTTCTTCTCATATTCGGCATCCTTGGGTGACCATTGACTCTGATGATGTATGACCAACCCGTCTACCCAGCGTGGTGATTATAAGCAAATCCTTCCTATTGGGAGAGACTTTTAGGCTGTAAAGTAAGATACCATGAGTTGTTAGTAACAGTTATATATATTATACTAATTAGTCATGAGTAATTATCACCTGTTTGGTAGGTTAGGTACACTGTTTTTCATGAAATAAAATGAATGAAAGTTTCACCAAAACACGCGCGATTGTAAAATAAATATTATCGTTCGCTCTTCAAACAAAAGCATCAAAGTATTCATTCGGTTTAAATATTTAATTTTGGAACATAGAATGGCGTTAAGCCGCACAGCTGCGATTTGAAGATTGCGTTTTGTTCGCGCCCATCACATCGTTCAAAAAGCTCATTCATTCCATTCATTCAATAGAGGTGTTTTGTAGTTTTCAATGAAATAGAATTTGTGGAGAAAAAAAAGGTCAATGATCAATATAAATAGGTGTATTAAATATTTTTTGTTTTGTTTTTGATGTAAGTAATTGTTATTTATAAATATATTCAGTAGAAATATTTTACAACTAGCCTTTCGGGCGTTGCGCGGTTTTTCGTGCAGCTGTTGAATTGACTAGATTTCAGTAAAGGAAACCTTAAAAATATTGTGTGGTGGCCGCCCACACGTTTTGTTTTTCTTTCTAACAATATTTATTTCTTAATGCAATGAAAACCGAGTTCAAAGGGAACCAAAACACACTTATATTTACTTAATTTTGTGACTTTCTTTATGTAATCACTTATAACTTTATTTTAAAGAAAAACGGTAAAACTGACATTGCATTTTAGGACACCCACTGAGCTGAGCTGGCAGCAAGGTTGCAGGTAAAGAAATCGCTGGAAATAGTCCGCTTGAAAATTTTAAATCCCCTGGTTTCTAACAAGTCAAATCTTTTTCGTAATGTCAAAACGAACATTTTTTTATGGGATTAGTAAGAAATATCACATCGTGACGTCATAATTTTTTGGAGTCTAATTGCGCCCCTAATATTAAAAATTACCATTAAAAAAGTAATATGATAAATGACAAATGACATTATTTTGTGACTATTTAAAAAAATATTAGATCTAGAAATAAGCATAAACAGTTAGAGTTTTAAAGGTTGTAGACACCAATTTAACATACCTACGTAACATTTCCCACTACGCACCACTTTAAAAAATCATTTAATGTGGACTTACCTGTCGCTTATATGTTGGATAGGTACAATCTACTTAGTAATGTGAGATTTAGCAGAAACAATCCTCTTGTTTTATGAAGAACGGCGTGCAGTCGCGAACGAGTGATCAAAGCCTGATTACTGCCAACTGGCCGACTCCGAAAGTCAATACGAGTCGCTTTGAATGGCCTCACAGGTGCTGGAAACAGTTTCGTGGACAGCATAGTTTCCAAACTGTAGCTATACAGCTTTTCTGTATACCTGAATTGGGATTTCTTTTTGTTTTCTAACTAAATACGCACATCTGAATCAAAAATATGTACTTAATATGAAAGCAAAAATCCTGTATTATTTCTAGATGTCACTAGTATCTCGCCCTCTAGCCATACAAAGGATGCTGGGTAATAAGGCTGACGGTATTCTTAAGCAGCACCAGCACTACAAAACTACCCTCTTGCGAACTAGCTCCATCTAGCTACAAAATTTTAACTAAAATTAGAATTACGCTTCAAAGTATTGTCAATGATATTTCTTTACAGCCTGTCTTCTTCATCTGAACGCGTTCCCGGTAGCATCCTCAGCTGTGCTGCTTCGGAGCCCGCGGTGCGCTTCCTGTTTTTTCTTTTCCAAATAAAATATACTTATCAATGCCAAAAATCAGAGAATTGGAGAAGAAATAGCCGGAACGGAAGAGATGGAGTAGTCCTATTCTGACCAGGAACCACCTCACATTTCTTTACAGACTGTATCACTGCTAAAAACCTTTCCCATTAAAGGGAGGATTTGCCCATAATAATCACCAAGCAGGTATATATATGCATATGTACACGCATGTATGTATGTACGTATGTACATACTGCTCCATACAAAGCAGTCGGATTGGTGGTAGCAGAAGATGGTATCAGAAGATGGTACCTATAAAGTCTTTAGAGTTTGCACAGAGTTCGCTGCTTCCCTTTCCCTGTAAACAACCTATATCTTCCTTAGTCACCCGTAGGAAAGGAAAGGAGAATATAGTAATAATTTTAAATAAAATAGACTTGGCCACGGTTGGCTGCCTGGGAGGTATTGGGATATAACTTTAATTTTACGTTCTCCCAAAATCCTAAGATTCCCAAAATTCATAACAAGCAAAAAGAAAAAGGCAATGTGATTCCCCTCATAACTTCGTAATAGTTGTATTATGAAGAACGGCTCTGACAGAAATACCGGCGAAACACAATTTTCTTTTGTGAAACTTTTTTTATTACATCGCTTTGAAAAGGTAAGGAGAAATATAATGATGTTATTGCTAAAATAATGCCAAGTGTACACGGACTGTTCTTTTTCTTTATGAGAAGAAAAAGAACATTCTAAAGTTTTGGATGACAATTCTAATCTAAGAGCATCCAAGCACAAATGTCAAATTCGGACGTGTGACTTGATTTTATGTGAATGTCAAGTGTTTACATTAAACTCCATCTCTCACGGTAGAAGGTCATTGTTTGGGACATATATTGTGTGTAAGGACTAGGTATATCACGTCCTTACACACAATATAATAGATCGTTACAAGAAGCCTAAAAAGAGGACTACAAAAAATCACTTCGAATAAGTTAGACTTCTTTGATCCATTAAATTTTGCTTGACTTTAGAATAACGAGATGAGAATTATGTTTAGTTTTATTCGTAAACTAGTAAGGGGTACTCCTTTTTAAGTTTTTAGCCTTAATACTTAATTATTCATACATACATTTTAACGTTTTTATGCAGACAGAGCATTTTGGAGTCTTACGGCTCTAAGCAGACATAGCCCAGGGTCGTAACACCCAAAGGCTACTTTTAGCATGATGGTGGGCTAGAAGACGAACCAAAATGATGAGATGCTCATCCTCTAGATAGGCTTTTACGAAAAGAGAAGCAGCTGAAACATTGTCAGTTTTTTCCTTGTCTCCCAGACTAGAATATAAGAGTATTATCTTTTCCAGTACTTATTCGTTTACTGGATAAGGACTTAAAATCACATTTAATTTTAAATTGCTTTTATATTGCCTTCATTTTCTGCGAGAAGTATTATCGAGGTGAATTGCATTCAAAATTGATTCCAGACAATAATCCTCAGAGCGAGTTGCTCGGTTCATTGTCCTTTTCTTTGAAAATTGCACTGTATTCATTGAAAGTTGGATTGGATTTCTATGCTTTTTTTAATAAATGATTTGATTGCTTAATTTAATATATCATTGAAGTTGTTTCAAGGCTGGTTAGGATACTTAAGGCTTGATTAACCTGATTTGTTTGAAAATAAAGATGATTCCGTGCTTCGGAAGGTACGTAAAGCTATGGGTCCCGAACGCCATCTAGCGTTGTTTGTACCTATATTGTTTTGTACCTATCCTAAGATTGGTTTTGATCTTGGTCACCCACCAGTAACCTCGCCAAATCACCTAGGTTAGGTAGCGGACCCCGGGCTCTAAAGTGTTACCGTTAAGGATTCAACCGGGATTGTTTATAACATTTTATAAAACAATTTTTAAAACCAGAATTGCTTAGCTAAACCAAAATAGGTGAACTTGTCAATGGCGAAAAACATAACTGATCTTATAATAGTTGTTGATCCGGATCTTCTTCTTCTTTAGGTGCCGCTTCATTCCTGAAGATTGGCAGTCAGCTCTTTAAATCTTGATTTGTCCATGGCAAGCCTGAGCAGTTGTTCTACTGTTTTGATACCAGTCCATTGTCTAATGCTCTTGAGCCAAGAAATTTTGCGACCTCCAACCCTGCGCTTTCCGGAAATTTTACCCATCTGGAGCAGATGATCTGATCCAGATAGTAATCGCTAGTTGACTATCACGTATGAACAAATACAACAGGACTAACAATCTTCAAATTTTGATACGTAATTCGATTTTTAGTTTTAATGTTGTAACTATTTCGATATTTCTACTAGTTCGAAAGAAGATAGTTTCGAAGTGGTGCCGTTAAATTTTTGAAAGATGGCGGTATAAGCGTTTATTGTCTATGAATAAACAAGCGCCATCTCTGACTTTTCGTGGATACCGTCAGCGTAAGTACCCGGCATGCATTGTTTGACTAGCGGGCGAGATAGTAGTGACATCTAGTGAAGAAATAATACAGGATTTTAGCTTTTTTTCGCGTTTTTTTGTATGGGGTTGTCAGTACCCTTGTATTTGTTCGTTAATGCTATTCTGATATATCTGTTTAAGCTCTTAGATGCCTTGAAGCATTTTAATATAACTATTGTTACCAGCATTGGCCTAACAAAATAGAATAAGCTTAACTTTTCTCCGCAAACGACGTCACAGGAAAAATAGCCTAAAATTATTCGAGTTAACTCTCCGTGAAATCTGGCCATTAATCTCCAAAGCCTCCATTTGCTGGAAGTAAAGAGGATACATTTAAAGGAACTGCGCAAATCACGTCTATGGTTTGGAAGGCACCGTCGACCTTTATGGTCCGTTTGCTTAAACTATAATGTCACATAATGGACCCTACCTTAGGGTTTTAAAGGTTAATGGTCTTTTTACTTAAGCTTGAGATCAAAAAGTGCGTGATAAAACATCAGAAGTGAATTCTGGCTTTCTCGGTTAGTTATTGTATTTTTTTTATTTACCTTGTCGTGTAGGATACCTACAAATAATACGAGTCCCCTTACCTTACTGTAGAGTTTTCCAGACAGACGTTGTATAGCTTTTATTTTCAAATGACATGTCAGATTTCGGCAGTGTTCAGTAATTTCAAAGAAATTGCAGTCATATAACTAGTTTTCGACATTCAAAATATGAACTTGAAAGAAAATAAAAGTGTTTAGAAGTTTTCCATACTGATGGTCGAAATAATGATATGAGACACTATATCCTCTTTCAAGTTCATATGTTGACTGTGAAAACCAGTTATACGTTATATGTTGCCGAAATCTGACATGTCGTTTCAATACAAAAGCTAGACTACGTCTGTCTGGAAACTTAAGTATTCTTATTCATTCGTTGTATGGGAAAATCTGATTCTGTCTAGGGTAAGGGGACTCTTAATCTAAAAGTGACAGTTAATTTAGATCTTCGGCAGCAACAGATATTTTACTTCCAAATATGGCATCCAACCTGGAAATGGACACTCATTTGAGGATACTCGTAAGACGTTTGAATGGGTGAGTGAATGGGTGTGAATGGTCAATGAAACCTATTAAGATGAATATGTCGTGTCGTGCCAAGATACTTTTTTATGGCATAAAGATAAGATGAAGATAAATTTACATGCACTTTGGAAAGGCGGTACCGATAAATGCAAAAAAAAGCGCACTTTGATCTACATTTTCTCAGCTATTATTAAAGATAGAAAAAAAAATCATTTACAGAAAAAACGTTTGTCTTCTCCATTACTATTTAACTAACCCACCTGTGCTGATTATGAGGTAGTCTTTATTGCTAGAGGCCTTTAAGAGCCCGTATGACCCTGATGGTACTTACAGCGATCTTAAATATTATCTATATTAACGAAATACTCACTTTGTCATAAAAACAAAACAAAGTTTAGGACTAACTCTATACATAATATGTTTCTAAAACACGATTGCTTAAAATTTTCTCGATACAAAAAAAAATCTAAGTTGCCTCTAAATCACCTCAGTATTATACTAAAACGGGAAGTATTCAAGAAATACAATAAATTAACCAATACAATAATTGTATTAAACATAAGGCAGGGATCATATGTCTTATTTTTTAAATAACCCTTAAGGCGATTAGATCCCTCAATTCTCGTCAATTGGTCATTTTGTCAAGCCTACTCCTCATTTACTGCCCACCAGAAAATTTTGAAAAAAATATATATGAAACATTAGTTCCAGGACTACATTTGGAACATTTGTTTTTTCTTCATGACTTTGTATGGTAAAGTAAAAAAAAAACTACGGGGCATCGAATTATTATTTGAATTCCCTACTGCTCCTAAACCGCTATGATATATGAGAATATTTTTACATTAAAAAATCCCCTATTCTTTAAATGCAACATTGCTTTTGTTAATCAAACAATGTTTTCTTGTAAAATATATTGAAACATTGAAATTCCAAATGTGTAGTTGCAGAGGTGCCCTGCGCGGGCGCGGGCGGCAGTCGTTCGCTGGCATTCGTACGGGAAGGCTGTGTCACTCGCTACCAAATTTTTATGAGGGATCACGCGTGTTTTCTCTTTGTATGTGTGTTTAGACTAGGTCAGAGAGTAGTGCAGTCAGAGTAGTCAGACGATACGATACGATTGTGTTGTAGTTTGGTTTGCGCATGGACGCTATGTCCTATGTACCCATGTACTCAGTACTGTATAATCTACTAGTGTACGATTTACTTTGTTTGTATATTATATACTAGCTGTGCCTGCGACTTCGTCCGCGTGGTTGTCGGAACGTAATGTTATATAGCTTAAAGCCTTCCTCTATAAATGGGCTACCCAACAAAAAAAGAATTTTTCAAATCGGACCATTAGTTCCTGAGATTAGCGCGTTTAAACAAACAAACTCTTCCGCTTTATAATATTAGTATAGATTAAGTAATATTTTATTATTTCGCGTATTTGGACGTTTGATGACATTTAATTACTTTAATGAACTAAATTTAAGATCAAAATGCCTCGAAAGTCTTAGCAGATAGAAGCGGCTAAGAATGCATTGAAAATGCATGCAGAAACGTCAGGCGGCGGCCGGTTGTAAACTTTTCGCACAAATACATTCCCAAAGAGGGTTGACGTCAGGCAGGCGGCCAGTCGTTAAACTATAGCCAAATCATTTAAACTGTTCCGGCTATTTCTTCTCCATTTTGCAAGATCTTTGGCATCCTTGGGTGACCATTGACATGCATGTTATATTTGGGGTAGAAAAAGCGGGAAAGCGCACCCCGGGTTCCTAAGCAGCACAGCTGAGGATGCAAATGGGAACGCGCTTAGACGAAGAAGAAGATGTTATTTATCAATTCAAGCTCAAGTTATAGGCAGTAATGTATGGAGTGCGCTTCTGTACCGACCTACGCCCGTGTATTCTTTGATTGGTGTTTCCGTGCAGGGTGTGAGGTAATGGCGCGGGGTGGGGAGTCCAAACGTGTAAGGCCATTGAGGACTCTAATCGCCTTAATTATTTTTTGTAAAACGAAAAATCCTCAAAAACCAGAAACGCGTACACCAGCCTCATTGACCTCCCGTTATCTTTTCACCCCGCATGGCTCGCTGTCTTGGTTCGGCTAGAGTAAATTTGTGTAAGTGGAAGCGGGAGCAATACTTTAAATTATCCACATCAGGCGCAGCCCTAATCCTGTAATAGACAGTTTTATGTGAAAAAAAATCACAAATTTATCCAAGATTGGTAAACAAAGTCCCAAAATCGATTTCCTCTATCTAAACAGAACATCCCATCCCCAAACTGTTTTTAGCTTTCCGCTATCCCAACAAACCAACTAATAAACGAATGTTTACCATTCATACGAGATTCGTTTCGCGATATCGATGATTGATTTCCAATTCGATTCTAAACCGATTAAACGTTTGAATCTATCCATTCGATTTGTGATTTTACTATACATTAAATTTCTGGGAATAGTTCATGTAGATTCTCATTTAAATTTAGACTATTTGGAAGCAATGAGTTTACGTGTGTCGACTATTCCAATTTATTTATTCTTTTTATGTTTATTTAATAAGTTCATGATTTTGGGGAAAATGTCGCACAGTAAGAATAATAAAAAAACAAAAATAACTAATTAAATAGGTTTTGATAAATTTTCACTTAATTATTAATGATAAATAAGAGTACTTAACTATTATTAAATGTCAAATTTGAAGGCATGACCGCCGGGCCCTCTGTACACAGATGCACAGAATACAGTAAGAGTAAACAGAAGGGACTCTTCTAAGGTACGCGCAATATACGTCCCCGTTCCCCGCACCTGCACCTCTCCCCCGGTTCTTAACGGCCAACGTGAGAAATCGAGGCGAAAACGGGGGAGAGGTGCGGGGACGGGGAACGGGGACGCCTGGGTGACGCATATTGCGCGTACCTTAGGAGTTTTCGGCCTGTGACAGAGGTTTTATACTGTGTGTACCAAAATACCGGATAGCTATAAGTACTAACACTAGTTTTAAGTAACTATAATACTAACAAATTGGATCCTAGTTATATGAAATAAAACAATTTAATTAAATATATTTACTTGAAGCAAAAAGTAATTTAAAAAATTATTATTTAACTAAGTAAAACGGTAATAAAATCAATTTTAATATTTTAAAATCTGTTTAATCACATTAAAAAAATTTGCAATATGAAACTGGCTCAAACCAATTGATTACTGAAAAAGGCATAAGAAAGCTAATAACTTTTTTGAAACTGAAAATAAAACCTTCTGTGCAAATACTTACAAAGTGTTCAATCAGCAGTAGAAACAACCACTGCCAATAAAATAAGGTCTACAACCTTTTCGATTTACGCACCGTTCGCATTTATTAGGGTTCAGTCGTTAACATAAATATGGACCCTTGGTTTACCATTCAAAGTTGATGGTTTGTCTGATACTATATTTTATTTAAAAACGACGGAAACTTATATGAAAATGTTGCTATTTTTGAATTTATTTATAATTATGGTTTGGTAAATATAATTTAAAACCACGAGTTTATTATCCGTATTACCGTATATTCTTTACAGCATAGTTATACTAATAAAAAATAAAAATTATTAGGAACAATATACAAGGACATTTAAAAACATCATGTACGATGATGCCTGCAGTAGTTTACAAAGCAACTGTGTCGCAGGCATCAACGCCCACCTCCGACTTAAGGCCCCGCCAGTTCAGAGCCAAGAAAACTGTGAGTGTTTTTAAAAAATCACTGTAATTAAACTTCTACTGTTTATTCCTCAAAAATTTTACATATGAATTTTAAGGCTTTTCTACAGACACCCACAATATCCAAAAAGCGATTGAGCATTTTTGGCTCGATAGAAAAAAATCACAAACATACCTCTAAATTTGCCTAATAAAACACTGCGAAATATCGTTGAGCACGGCTCCGGGCCTTTCTTCGCTCTCGACGAGTATTTCACTGTGTTTTATTTATTATTTTTTTTGTTTTATATTTGTTTCTTTTTTGTAGCCAAAACGACTAGATATTTAGATAATACATTTTTTGGTAAAATTTTCATATAAAAGGTGATTGTATAAAATAGTAATATGTCTTTTAAAGGTAAATTTAGGCAAATTTAGAGGTATGTTTGTGATTTTTTTCTATCGAGCTAAAAATGCTCAATTGTGTTTTGGCTATTGTGGGTGTCTGTAGAAAATCCTTTAGATTTTTATGTAAATTTTTTGAGGGATAAACTGTAGTAGTTTATTAACTGTGATTTTCCAAAAACACGCACAGTATTGCAAATTGTGAACTCATCATGTTAGTCTGCTGGACTAAGTCGTATGGACAAATATTGGTAGATACGAGTAGATAAACTAATTTGGACTGCCTCTGTGGTCCGGTGGTCAAAGTTTGGCTTGTGATCCAGTGGTCGTGGGTTCAAATCCCACTGGGAAGCATACTTTGTGAAAACTGTTTATCTAATATGTACCAGACTGATTGGGATATTGCAGGCTTAAATCACCTGATTATCCGAAAAGAAAGATGATTCCGCTCTTTGGAAGGCACGCAAAGCCATGTGGGTCTCGAACGCCATCCACCTATCCTAGGATTGGTTCTGGTCTACCCTTTGAGTTGCGGACGTCAGGCGGCAGTTGATCTGTGTAAAAACCAGTAGCCTCATCAAATCACGTTGGTTACTTCTGGCTCGGAAGCGTTACTTCTGAGGATGCAACCTAGAATACGCTTGAGATGATGATGGTAGATAATCTATCTCATAATAAGTAAGCAAGCACAGCATACGAATGAAAAGAGACTCCTTGGACACAGGCACGCAGGTTCCGATCCTGCCGAACCAGCCCGGGAGCATTCCCGACTGGATTCCGGGATAACCACACCGATGCTAATTGTAAATGATTGCTCGTAACTGGTAACGTAAGTAACATTCTACTTTGTAGACTATGTCAGTCTACTGCTGCTGGACTAAGGCCTCTCCCAATAATGGACTGAGTGTTGTAGAAAAGCCAGTCCTTAATTTTGAATTTTGAATTGAATTGTATTTTGATACATATTAGGAGGTCAATTGTCTCTTCCCATCCCTGTGGGAAAGAGGTGTGGTAGTAGGTTTATATGTTAAAGTATCCTTACAGATACAGAATAAAATTGACATGCTAGTCTAGGATCAAAAATATATGCATATAGTATACACTATCGCGTCTTTATCCTTTTGGGGCGGACAGAGAATTGGGTCTTGCGGCTCTAAGCAGACCTAGCTCAGCGCCGCAAGACTTAAGAGTCCCCTTACCCTAGACAGAATCAGAGTTTCCCATACAAACCTAGTCTACGTTTTATTTTGAAACGACATGTCAGATTTCGGTAAAAAAATTTAACGTTAAAGAAATTGCATATAACTAGGGTTATAATTTTTTATTACAGTCAAAATATGAACTTGAAAGAGAATATAGTGTATTATATAATTTTTGACCATCAGTAGGTATGGAAATCTTTTACACTCTTATATTTTCTTTTAAGTTAATATTTTGATTGTGAAAACAAATTATAACCCTATATATACAATTTCTTTAAAGTTACAAATTTTGACCGAAATTCGACATGTCGTTTCAAAATAAAACGTAAACTACGTTTGTATGGGATAGTCGAGGGTAGGGGGATTCTTAAAGGCAAAGAAAAAACTTAGAAATCCCCCACCACATTGTTGCATTACATTGCATGATGCAACCGGTTCCAAATGAGAGGGAAAACACGAGAAATTTTATCGAAAATGAAAGGGACAGAGAGCTACCAAGCTTGTTTGCTTTACTACTTAAATGGGTGTAGTACGGCTGAGTATAGGGGTAATCAAACGTAAATAAGGTACTTTTTAAATTTCAGATACAAAAACATTATCACATCTTTATTCCTAACGGGGCAGACAGAGCCTAGGGCGGTCAGTCCCAGGCCACTTTTAGCGTAAGAGTGGGCATGAAGGTTGAAAAAGGAAATCATAATAGTTACTAATATTAAGATGCGAAAGCCAGTTTGTATATTTGTTTGTTTGTTACCTCTTCACGCTTTGTTTACTGAACCAATCTTCTTGAAATTTTGCATACACATAGTTAGAAGTCCTGAGAAGGACGTAGGATACCTTTCATCCCGGAAAAATGTACTGTTCCTGTAGGATTTGGGATACGCGAGCGAATCCGCAGGTAAAAGCTATTAAATATATAAAAACAAAAATATTTTGCTTTCGCATTTTGTTTAGTATATTTTCATATGAAGCTCAAATTATTAATTCTATACAAATTTTTATAATAAATATATATATAGATAACCACCTAAGACAATTTAAAAAGGCCATTTTCCGACTTGTCCTAGCTGGGCATCAAACCCAGAACCTCCGAGTGACGGACTAGCGTGTTAACCTATACGCCACTGAGGTTTTCTAAGATAAAAGAATCCTTTAGCGTTTCGTCCAAAGTACAAAAATATATAAAGCCATTCAGCCCATGGGGCAAAACTGCCAATTTAAAAAGGGTTTTGTACGATTGGGACCATGGGACGCACAGTTCGTTGAGCGAAACGACAAAAGATTCTAAACGTTCGCGTGAATCACTGCTCAATTACCTTTTGTACCTTCATTTACATTTTTAATACTTTAATATAAATACATATTATGATCTTTTTCAGGTTGGCCTGGGTCTTGGATGTTTATTTATATATGTATTTGTTATAAAATATAGTATCGTTGAGTATCCCATAACACAAGTCTCGAACTTACTTTAGGGCTAGCTCAATCTGTGTAAATTGCCGTAAAAAAAAAAATTGACTGCCTGCGTAGTCCAGTGGTCTAGGCGTTTGCCTGGTGATCTGGAGGTCGTGGCTTCAAATCACACTGGGAAGCATACTTTGTGAAAAGTTGGCAAGAAAGGTAAGGATATTGTAGGATTAAATTATCTGATTATCAGAAAAGAAAAATAATTCCGTTTTTCGGAAGGTACGTTGTGGGCCCCCAACGCCATCTAGCGCTTGTTTAAACCTGTCTTAGGATTGTTTCTGGTCCACCCTTGGGGTTACGGAGGTCAGACGGCAGTCGCTCTGTGTACAAACCAGTAACCTCATCAAATCACCTAGGTTAGGTAGCGGCCCCGGGCTCTGAAGCGTTACCGCTGAGGATGCAACCTCGGATGATGATAATTATGACTATTACACATTTACCTTTTGTACCTACCCTCATTTACATTTCTGATTCTAATAGATAATTATGTATCGATTCAAACAAATACAACACGTCATTAGCATCCATCAATCTAGTAAAACGGTAATTTGCTGTAAAAACGTGCTGGATGCATGACCTTACACAATCGCGATGGCGATTTAGCTGCTGTGATCATTAGGCTCAGCTAAACATTTGTACACACTGTGTATGTAATACTTACCAAGGTTCTGATTTTCTAACTCAAAATCTAATACGAGTACAAACGTGCTGGATGCATGACCTTACACGATTTGCGATGGTGATTTAGCTGCTGTGATCATTTGGCACAGCTAAACATTTGTAGGTATACACTGTATGTACGGAATAGTTACCAATGTCCTGATTCTCTAATTCAAAATCAAAATACAAACGTGCTGAATGCATGGTCTTACACAATTCGCAATGGTGATTAATCAGCTGCGATCATGTGGCTCAGCTCAATATTTGTATGTACACTATATGTACGGAATACTTACCAAGGTTTTGACACTTATTCTTGATTTTAAATATAATAAGCCCAAACTCGATGGGGTTGCATCGTTTTATTAAAGGGCCACCTTCCGGCTCCATCATAAGATCAGCTCTTTGTCATAATAATATTGCATTGTTGTCTAATTTATACTAGTATACAAAATTTCATCTCAATCAGAAACTAGATAGTGGCTCAAATGTAACTTGCATAATTTGACCAAAACAACCTCAAACAGGACAAGATATTATTTATTTAGCTTGGCCTGTTGGATATGGTACAAGCCTTGATTTTCGTGAGAGGCTACAATAGCATGAAATTTTTCAAATAAGCGTGAAAAGCTTCTTAAGATCGACAAGCCAGTAACAACTATTGTGTTACCAAAAAATCATCTCAATATATTTCAGACCAACAAATCTAATATTATTTAAAAAAAATTGGTTGCCTGTAAAGTCGGTATACGGGCGAAAGTTTTACGTGACAACGACTTCACTCCACTTCACTCCAAACTTGACTTCCACTCGGGCATGGTTAGCTCGCCTAAGAGCGAGAGAGACAGACATAAAAAGTGAAAGGCACGCGTGCCTCTCACTCGCTCTCATTGTGAGCGCATAACGTGAGCGGAGCGTAACGCAGTTTCTTGAAGTGTCACCCGGCTAACCAATTTATAAGACGTTGTCACGTCAAAAACATTGCATTATGTACTTGCCTTAGCTTCAAAAAAATCTAGAATTAAACTAACATTAGGCAATTCAGCCTTTCTATAAAACACTAATTGCATTATAATGGCTCTTTGACATTTTCATATAGTTTGACCTCTCTTTGCACAAAAAGGCAAGCACATGCATGGTGCAAAAGATTTCAGGGCTGTCAAACTGAATAAATGCCGTGTGGTTCCCGGCAGAGTAGAATAGGACCACTCCAAGTCTTCCCGTTGATGTTGTAGAAAGTGACTTAAGAAACAAAGCTTATAAACATGAATGAGACCTCTCCAGCCCGTCGGGCCAGCATGGAGAGTGTAGGCTAAATGCTCTGACTCCTCTGGCTAATATATGGCTCTGGTAGTACAGAGAGGGTCGTGCTCCTGCAGTGGAGACTAAAAAAAACCTCTCTCTATACTAGTCTTATTTATTATTTCCAAAAAAAATATTGGTCAGAATCCACAGACAGACAGACAGAATTCATATTCAATTGCATTAAAATGTGCACGTTTATGCACCAAACCTTAGCAATTGTCTGATCACATCCTTGAGCACCGTTCACTTCTGACTAGTATCTCAGATTGCTGGTTATTTCGACACTCAATCTAGGCCAAGTACGCTTCCTTTCGAGCCCTGTGTTAGGTCTGACGCACACTGTAACTATTTCTAGGTCCAGCTAGTTACTAAGCCGCTGTGGCTGAAACTGACATAAAAACTTGTCGTATTTTTCATGTTTCGTCACTAAACTTTATGATGGTGTGACCGTAGGCCTGTTATTAATACTTATGTTTCCTTAACAAAATAATATCATGTACAAACTAGCGTCACCTACCGTACAAATACGGAACATGTATATAACAGTTACTGTGTGTTATCTGTGGAATAAATAGTTGGTTCAACGATCTCACTGCGTTTTAATAGGTTATGGGCCCAGTTTACGTAAAATAGAATTAAATAAGTTCAGTTCGTTGTGTTCCATAAAATATGTCTACAAATTACCTAGTTAACGTTCCCAAACTAAAAGGTCGTGAAAATTACGACGACTGGTGTTTCGCGGCAGAAAACGTGCTCGTGCTGGAGGGAATGACGGACACCATCAAGGAACCTTTGGCATCGTCGGCTACCTCGACTCAGATTGCAGATGATTTAAAGGCGAGAGCGAAATTAATATTAACCATCGACGCTTCTCTATATGTGCACATTAAACAAGCAAGAATAACATACAACTTGTGGATGACATTAAAGAATATGTTCGACGATTCAGGATACGCTCGAAAAATAAGTCTGTTGAGAAATCTTATTAGTACACGCCTAGAAAACTGCGAGTCAATGACGGGCTATGTCAGCCAGATCATTGAAACAGCTCAAAAATTAAATGGCAGCGGCTTCGAGATAAATGACCAGTGGATTGGATCACTCATGTTAGCTGGACTACCAGAGAAATTTGGACCGATGATTATGGCAATCGAGCACTCGGGCATAAACATCAGTGCGGGCGCTATAAAAACTAAGTTATTAGACATGAGTGCAGATTTTGAGGTTAAGTCGGAAGGTGCATTTTCCGCCAGAAGCGCCAGAAATTTCCAGAGACGAATTGTTGGCAGTACTGCAAAAACGCAAGTTCATTATGGCAGTTCCGGAACGAACGAAATGTACGGAACGTCAATGTCATCTCCTGTCACTGTCAACAATAATGGACATAACATGGCGTTCAAAAAGAAAACAATTCGTTGTTATAAATGCAAACAGATTGGACACTTCAAAAATCAGTGTCAGCAGAGTGCAGAAAAAACAAAAACAAATGCATTTAGTGCGGTTTTTCTTACGAAAGAATTCAGTCAATCAGACTGGCACTTAGATTCCGGCGCAAGCACTCACATAGTTTCGAACGTGAACTTATTGTCAAATATTTGTAATCAACCCGAGACTAAGGAGATAATCGTTGCAAATCAAACTGTCGTGCCAGTTTTATGCTCCGGGGACCTGCAACTTACGACATGTGTTAGAGAGAGAGAAGTGACAATAAATGTAAACGACGTTTTATGTGTACCTAACCTTACCACCAACTTATTATCAGTGAGTAGAATAATTGCGAGTGGTAACAGAGTGATATTTAATCAGCATGGATGCAAAATTTACAACTCACAGAATGATTGTATTGGTGAGGCACTCCTAGAAAATGGGGTATACAGATTGATTGTCAGAAAGTTGCAACAACCCTTAGCTGCAGCTGTAAAATCTTCGAGTTCAATTTGGCATAGAAGACTAGGCCATATCAATGCTAATGATTTAAATAAACTTCGAAATGGAGCAGCAGAAGGTGTCAGTTTTGAGGACAAATGTGAAGATAGTAAAAATAACTGTATAATCTGCTGTGAAGGCAAGCAGACGAGACAACCGTTTCCAAAAAGTACCAGTAGAAGCCATAATCTGCTAGAATTGGTTCACACCGACTTATGTGGGCCAATGGAAAATGCATCTCTCGGAGAATCAAAATACTACCTATTATTTGTAGATGATTTTAGCCGATTATGCACTGTTTATTTCCTCAAATTTAAAAGTGAAACATTTAAGTTCTTTAAACAATATAAAGAGCTTTTTGAAAATCAGCAGTCAAAGAAAATTAAGATATTAATATCAGACAACGGAGGAGAGTTTTGTTCAGCAGAAATGTCAAATTTTTTGAAACAATGTGGCATAATTCATCAAAAAACAAACAGTTTTACACCAGAACAAAATGGAATTTGCGAGCGATATAACCGATCTATAGTGGAGAAGGCTAGTTGTCTCCTTTATGATGCCAAATTTGAAAAACGGCTTTGGGCGGAAGCTGTCAACACAGCAGTGTATATAAAAATCCGATCACCAGCAGCAGGCTTAGATGACAATAAAACTCCTTATGAAATATGGACGGGCAGAAAGCCAGAGTTGAATCATCTACGGATCTTCGGCAGCCCAGCAATGGTTCATATTCCAAAATAAAAGCGAAGAAAATGGGACAAGAAAGCGAAGAAAATGTACCTAGTTGGATATTCTGAGAATATCAAGGGCTATCGCTTATATGATCCTGTATCGCGGGATGTTATTGTTGCCAGAGATGTAGTTGTCATGGAGGAAACAGATGACAGTTTAACAACATCTATTGTGATCGAGGAGAGCAAGCAACCGGAAAGGTCAACAGATGTAGTTCTTGAGAGCGACACAGAAGATGAGAATCAGAATAATGAGACATATATCCCTGATAGTTCAGCAAGTGATTCAGAAGATACTTTTGTCGATACGATGTCATTGTCGCCAGAAGCAAAGAATATTATTTCGGAGCAACGTGACACCAATCTACCAGAAAAACGTGTAAGGCGCAAACCAAATTATTACCAATATACAAACATGTGTGTGGAAATGTCAGGCGAACAGATTTCTCTTAGTGATGCAATGAGTGGATCTGAAAAAGATCAGTGGCAACATGCAATGAAACAGGAATTGAAATCGTTTCGAGATAGTGAGTCATGGGAACTAGTAGATAGGCCAAGTGAAGGTACGGTTGTAAAAAATAAGTGGGTGTTTAAAAAGAAATATAACATTGAAGGTGAAGTGCGTTATAGGGCCAGACTTGTTGCAAAGGGCTTTACCCAGAAAAAGGGCATAGACTTTAACGAGACTTTTTCACCAGTTTTGAAATATTCTACATTTAGATTATTGTTAGCCTTAAGTGTTGAACTAGGTCTAAAAATTAATCATCTAGATGTACCTACTGCATTTCTTAATGGATTTCTCCATGAAACTGTTTATATGGAAATACCAGAATATTCAGATATTGAAAATTGTAATAATAAAGTTTTAAAATTAAAGAAAGCTATATATGGTCTCAAGCAGTCAGCAAGAGCTTGGTATACTCGTGTTGAAGATTGTTTATTAAAATTAAAGTTTAAAAAATCAAACTATGAACCATGTCTCTTTATAAAGAAAAATCATAATGTAAACATTTACATAGCATTATTTGTCGATGATTTTTTTGTTTTCTATAATTGTCAAAATACTTATGTAGAGTTGATAAATGAGTTAGTAGCAAAATTTAGAATAAAAGACTTAGGTCAGATCAAACAGTGTTTGGGAATGCATATAAATGTTTATAAGAATAGTAATACTGTTGACCAAAAGCAATTTATAGAAAGTATTTTAAAGAAATATAACATGATGGATTGTTCTAATTCAGATACACCAATGGAAATTAATTTAAAATTAGAAAAAGATGTAAACAGTAAAGTTGTACAAAAATATCCATATCAACAATTAGTTGGTAGCTTGATGTATTTGTCTGTACTCACCAGACCAGACATTTCTTATAGTATTAGTTTCCTAAGTCAATATAATAACTGTTTCAATGAAACTCATTGGAAACATTTGAAACGTTTATTAAAATATCTAAAGAAAACTAAAAGTTATGGCTTAATATATAGAAAGACTGGATGTAATCTTTTTGGTTTTGTTGATGCCGATTGGGCATCTTGTACATTGGATAGACGATCATATACTGGTTTCTGTTTCATAATGTCAGGGTCAGTGATTTCATATGAAGCTAAAAAACAAAAAACTGTAGCCCTTTCTAGTATCGAGGCGGAGTATATGGCCCTATCTGAATCTTGTAAAGAAGCAATATATCTTAGGAATATATTAGGCGAACTGATTGTATTAAATGAGAGTGTGCCACTGTGTTTGTTTAGTGACAATCAAAGTTCAATTAAATTAGCAACTAATCCATTGTTCAATAATAAGCGCACAAAACACATTGACACCAGGCATCATTTTGTTAGAAAATGTATATCATTAAAGAAAGTTGAAATTAAATATGTGTCAACCTCAGAAATGCCAGCCGATATATTTACAAAAGGTTTAAGTGCAAATAAACATTATAAGTTTCTAAAATCGATTGGCATGTCTGAAATTTGAATGTACTAAATATGTAGAATATTTAAGGGTGGGACTATTCTTGTAATTAATTTGTTTAATTTTGGATTTAGATTATTTTGTTAGGTCGAGATGTTATTAATACTTATGTTTCCTTAACAAAATAATATCATGTACAAACTAGCGTCACCTACCGTACAAATACGGAACATGTATATAACAGTTACTGTGTGTTATCTGTGGAATAAATAGTTGGTTCAACGATCTCACTGCGTTTTAATAAGGCCTAGCATGGTTCTAAGTGTACGAACGTACAATTTATTTTTTCTACCTACTGTTGTCAAGATAAAAAAAAATTAAACTATCGCGCTTTAAATGCATGACTTTTTTAAATATATAACGTTAGAAACAACAATAAATAAAAGTTCGTGCTAAATCCCGTTGTATATTTTTATACTTAAATTAAATGTTACTAGTAGTTCACCGCGAACTTAGACCTCGCGATTTTTTATAAATATTACAAAAACTACTGAACCAATTTTGATGCCCAATGAATTTGAAAATTCTGTTGATATTTCCTACATGCCTACCAAATTACATCAAAATCGGACTATCGGTTCGGCAGTTACCGCGGAACAAACATACATACATACAAACAATGTGTTTTCGCCCCAACTTGAATTATAGCCCTCGCTCGCTTCGCTCGCTCGGACAATAAGGGCATCTTTAGTCAGACCAGACTATGTCTTTTTTAGTGATGTATTGAAATATTTTGTCGACTGCCATCTTTCTACATGGTAGTGACACTCCTGTGTTAATAAATGACCTCTATACATATGAAACTTTTTTTTTGACTTATTTCATTGCAAAAAAAAATGTACGAAATAAAGTCAGTTGTCACAATATTCTCCAAGAGAGTCGTTAGATTTTTCACACCTACATTATTATGACATCACTTAATTAAACATTAGGAAAGAGATTGTATTTAAATACAGGTTCACTCCCTTAGCTCACAAGGCTTTTCTTAAGGCTAAAGAGGGTTCCGAAAAACAAATGTCATTGTTAACAAAAACAATCAAAACAAAGATATCAAAATGAGGAATTTAAGCCAAGAAGAGTATGGGAGTTGATAACGGATTGAACCAAAATAGAAGAAACTAACATTCTGTACTAACCCTACAGAAAAGTAATGTAAAGCCAACAAGAAGAAAGAACTTTTAGATAAATTGCTACGAGTGGACATACATTCAGGTCAGCAGTGGTCTCTTGGGGAAATCGCAGCATGAGGTTATTCCACAACTTAAGAATACGCGGTTTTAAAAAGAATTACACTTAGAGTAAAATATTTCTAGGGTGCGAAAAGAGGGGTGCTACTCATACAATAGTTTGAGGTATTTGATAGCTGTCTATGGAAATGAAACTCTAACTGAAAACGAAATATAGCGTGCTAGCATAATAGCTATGTTTGATTGAAATCGGTTGAACCGTTTACATGATTTAAAACACACACTCATTATCACGTCTTTATCTTTAATGGGGCATACAGAGCATTTTAGTTCTAGCGGCTCAAAGCAGACAGAGCCCAGGGCCCCAAGAACCAAAGGTCACTTTTAGCGTGATGGTGGGCGAGAAGGTGGAACAAGCAATCAAAAAGTAATGGGTTGGTAGCCGCATTGCCGTTTGACATGATTCGCATTTTCGCCCATTTCTCGATCGACATGGAAGAAATAATATTCCCTACCTTGTAAACGGTTGAACTGATTTCAAGAAACTCAACATTTAAAAAAACTTAGTTATAAAGATATGTAAAAACTGTCGCTAGCGGCTAGCCTAAGGCCTCACCATATGTCACACTGACCGCATACTTGCCGGAAATATGGTACTTATGTGATTAATAGTCACATTTTGCAACTAAATCGTACAAGGTTTACTGATACGATTACGGTTTTACGAGTACATAGATACATCAGCTTTTCACGGCTTTAGCCGTAAATTTATCTGTATTAAGCAATATTCCATTACTGAATAAAATACGAGTAGATACATCATATCAGCTATCCACAGCTTTAGCCGTAAATTCATCTGCATTAAGCAATATTTCATTACTGAATAAAATGTTAAATTGCGTAAGAATGTTGTTGGTAAGTTTTTAAATATTCCAAAGGCAGATAAATTTATTGCAGTTTTATTAAAATATTTTTTAAATGCACTTTCTCTGGCTTCATTGATAAATAAATTAAATCAATTAACTACTTTGACCAACTCCGTTGAGAATTAGTTTGTTAACCAATACCTAATGACTAGTGGCTCTGTGAGCTGTAGACCTCGCGAGTCTTTGCACAGCCTCTCACATACTGACCCCTTGAAGATTATCGGATGAAACAGTTGTTTGAACTAAAAAAAACAAAAAGCTGTATTTTATGTCATTTTTAAATATTTTTCGAAACGGCTGATACATGATATTTTTCACGTTTTCAACCCCCATTTTTTAGGCATATCAGAAAACTGGTTTGACATAAAAAAATATACATAATTATCGAAGCCGCTCATACAATTTTACGAGTATCGTTTAAGAGATGCGACCTGTAGGCGAGAACAACCGTAATACTAGAATTCGGACACACGAAAGAATTTTTGCCGAAGGTGAAACGGAGACCTTCCTTCACTTCGCTCACTTGGTCACTAGTAAAACATGATAAAAGCATTAAAAGTAAGAGATTATATACGAGTATCATCACAAAAAAAAAAACAAAAACCATGTCGCAGATAACATAATAGAAGATAACATACTATAACTTATTTATTCGCATAACGAATCTCACTTTCAATTTGAATCCTGGTAATAGTTATATTATGTACTGAACTAATAATAAGTAAAACATATTTGTAGAGCTCATCCCTGCTATATCTCCGAAACACCCTCCATCGTATGAAGACTGGAGAGAAAAATTCAATGAACGTCGCCTTATCGGTATAACCCAGTATCTGACAATAGGTTTATAGAACATATTTATGTACGGGCTTTTGTTGAAAATATTGGATTTCACCGGTATGAACTGGAATTGTGCCGTGATTTTTAAATTTTGTACCTTTATTCAATGTTTACGGGTATTTTATAGTGGAAACTGGTGGTGTTAAAGGCAAAATAGTTTTTGTTACATTTCTACATTAACTACGTATTGATTAAATAAATTAACTTATAAGTACATCCAGGGCTTTTTGCTGCTTTGGTTTTTGTTTAAGATTATAAAATTTGAAATGAAATGAAATTACCAAACACGTTTTATCAGTCTTGGTACGAAGACAGCTTTCAAACGTTTCTTCTTTAAACAATTCTATTTAAGGCCGAACTAGTGTGAAAATTGTAAAGAATAACAACATCAGAAAAACGATGTCTACACTAAGCCACCATTAATAAAAGCACAAAAAAGAGTCGTCATAGCTAAAACATTAACCTTTTTACAATATACCAATTTATTTACTTCAAAAAAAGAAATTCGATAGCCTTTTTGACACTGTAACAATACCTCCACCAAACCTCCACGCTCAGACATTTTTCGCCACAAGCCAAGTGTAAAATCGTATCAGAAGTCTACGTAAATTGTCAAATACACAGTTTTTCAGTTCAGCAGAGCATTTTCTTCTGAGAGTAAAACAAAAGTGAATTTAGTGGGGCCTTTTTTAGGAACGGACCCCGGGTGAATTCTTTGTTGGAATTGGGAATTATATGGTTTAGTGCGTAAAAGAAATGGAGATATTAACGCGATGATGTAAGTTTGTCATTGTATTGTCCTTGCTATTGTTTTGTTTTGATAAAGTGAGGGCTTTATAAAGGATAATAAGTATGATAAAATGAACCTGAGTGCTCGGCCATAGAGGTTTTCTTAGCAAATAAATGCGAGGACTTCACTCGCATTCACGTTTGTCGCAGTTGTGTCTTTCGCAGTCATGTGTGACACGCCTAATTTTCAGGGGTTTTTGAGGGGTCTTTTCAATACCAACGACTACTTTTAGCGTGATGTGGGGCATTAAGGCGAGATGGGTTCAGAGACCGCAATACTGTTTCTGAAAAAGCACTGTAATTGTACTGCAGTTTATTTCTCAAAAATTTTACATAGGAATCTTAAGGCTTTTCTACAGACACCCACAATATCTAAAATACGATTGAGCATTTTTGGCTCGATAGAAAAAAATCACAGGTATGTTACCTCTAATATTGCCTAAATTTACCTTTAAAAAAGACATTACTACTTTATACAATCACCTTTATCTAAATTACTAGTTACTCGCCATTTCGCTAAAAAAAAATAATAAATATTATACAAAATAAAAATAAAACCAAATTGAGAGGTGTGTTTGTGATTTTTTTTTTATAGAGCCGAAAATGCTTAATCGTGTTTTGGATATTGTGGGTGTCTGCAGAAAAGCCTTAGCCTTATTCTTATGTTAATTTATTGAGAAATAAACTGTAGTAGTTTATTTCCAGTAATTTTTCAAAAACACTCACAGTATTCTTGGCTTTGAACTGACGGGGCCATAAGCCGGAAATAGGAAAATAATACGGAGCCATTCATAAGCCACGTCGCCTATTAACCTGAATCGTCGAAGTTTTCGCCCATTCCCTCAATCGGCTTTTACGATCTAGCCCCCAAGATGATGAAGGACTACAAAAGTCATTTCTCGCATCACCAATAGGTTGACTGGTAGATAAAACCTATTCCTTATTCATATTAACAAACATTTGCTTAACCTATTTTTGTTAAAATATGTTCTGTCTTGTTCTTGCAATGTCAAATATTGAAAAGAGTGATAGGGACAAAACATATTTTAACTAAAACAGGTTAACACATAGCTGGACACACTACGCCTATAGACATAGATCAAATGTTCTTTCTATTGTGTCTGGCTGAGTGTCCAGCAATGTTAAGCAAATATTTTTTTATGAATAAAGGGACAGGCTTTTAGTCCAGTCCGCCTATTATATTTAAAATGAAGTTAAGTAAATAAATTAGATAACATCATTTTTAAATCTTTTGCAAAGGGTTGTCCCTCGGGAAAACCTTCCACTTTAACTCCACCCGACATCAAGGGATGCTATAGATGCTTGCAATGGGATCCCATCTGACAGCTTTCCCCTTCAATCGGGCACTAGCTTCCCGTTTCAACGCGATTGACACGTCCTCCGATAAGAGTCGTAGATAACTCATCCATCCAAAGATATTACATTTTCTTAAGATATCGCATTTTATGTGGGACGAGAAGGTCAGCACATAATGTTTGTTCTAGTCTACTATTCGGCGAATGCCTTACTCAACTTGATAACACAAGACAAGCACTCGATGGTCTAGACTAATAATATTCAACATCATCATTGACAGCCTCTCTCAATGTACGCCTTTTTGGCATTATCATTGAGATTATATTAGTTTACTGCCTCCGTTGTCCAGCGGTCAAGGCGTTTGACTTGTGATCCAAGGAGGTCATGGTTTTAAATCCCACTGGAAGCATACTTTGTGAAGTTGTTTCCAGTCTGATTACGATGTTGCAGGCTTAAATCTATTTTATTATCTAAAAAGAAAGATTCTTCTTCTTCTTAGCGAGTCAGAAAAAAAAGAAAGATGATTCCGTGATTCGGATGTCACGTAAACGGAACGCCATCTAGCGTTAGTTTAAATCCAACCTAGGATTGGCTCTGGTCTACCCTAGTTGCGGAGATAAGACGGCAGTCGCTCTGTGTAAACACCAGTAATCTTGTCAAATCTCCTAGGTTAGATAGCGGACGGGCTACCGCTGAGGATACAACCGGGAAAACGCTCGGATGATGATGATGACACCTGTTTGTCGAAATCTTTTATAAACGTTGCTGCAACATCTACAGCTTTTTTTATCAAAACGTCCACCTTTATAAATCACTTACTGTCGGCAGATCGACCGCTGACACGTTTCAAATCTGAAAGGATGGGATATTTAAATATCGAAAGATTGGTGATACGATTACTTCTAAAGGATGTGAAATTAATGTCTTCGGGCATTCAAAGGGTTACCACAGGTACCTTTAGGACGTATCGGTAAGCTTACTTATATACATACAGAAGAAAAGCAGCTGGTATATTTTAGTTTTTTCTTTTCTCCCAGATAAGCACGGAAAAAAATTTTTTACCTTTAATTTACCTGTATGGTTCCTGGTTAGAATAGGACCACTCCATCTCTTCCTGTGGATGTCGCAAGAGGCGACTAAAGGAAACATCTCGTGCTCGTACAATTGCATTCCCAAGGAGGGTTGATGTCAGGCAGGCGGCCGGTCGTAAAACTAAAGCCAAATCATTTAAAATGTTCCGACT
The DNA here is from genome assembly GCA_963576875.1 of Acrobasis repandana. NCBI lineage: Eukaryota > Metazoa > Arthropoda > Insecta > Lepidoptera > Pyralidae > Acrobasis > Acrobasis repandana. The sequence goes on along the minus strand of OY756233.1, from coordinate 10,408,945 downwards.
ATTTCTTATCCATTTTGAGACGAGACGAAGAAGATACTTTTGAGCAATAATCTTCCCGTAGTCGGGTTTTAGGTTTTACAGCTATTATTTCATTAAATTTGTTATACATTTTAATACTCAACTGGAGTTACCGTTGATCAAAAATACCCTTATACACCTGACCAAGTAGACTCAAACTTCGCTCTTTCCGCTTGCTCTTTCAAAAAGTAAACAAGTCATATTTCTCCAACTATTAAGGGCGCTTAATGCGTGTACCGGGTTAGTGAAAAGAGGGCATTAGAGGTCGTTTGTCAAGGAGACAGGTCATCCCCCGCGACTCTTAGGCATGACAAATGCGGGCAGGTAAAAACGGCTATGTTATTCACTTACTCGTTTTTAGGGTGCCTTAATAGTTTTAATAGATGTCCAATCATCTTTCCTCTTTTATTTTCAAAGGAGGAGACGAGGATAAGGACCCCCTAGGTATATCTAAATATCTTATGTTGGAATCAGAATCACCCAACAGAACACAAAACTGTAAGGAAAAAAAACTACTACTACTAAACTAAACGTACTGACTACAAGAGGCACGGCCGTTGTCGTCGTCGTCTCCCCCCACCCCCCAATAAATTTTCCGGGGTCCAATGCTGCCCCCATTTAAAATAAATCATTTCAAAGAAAACGGAGACATCATTTAAAATTTTGCTACTACCAAGTCCTAGATAACCCTTTAAGGCCATACCTAAATTTTCCGGGGTCCAGTGCTGCCCCCATTTAAAATAAATCATTTCAAAGAAAACGGAGACATCATTTAAAATTCTGCTACTACCAAGATCTAGATAACCCTTCAAAGTATTTTATGAACTACTGTATATAGTTTAAAGTGAGAGCGTTAAGCTTTACTACGCACATTTGCGAAAAACGGCCACTTTTGGCAAATGTGCGTAGTAAAGCTTAACGTTCTCATTATAAACTGTAAACAGTTGTTCATAAAATACTTTGAAGGGTTATCTAGGATTTGGTAGTAGCAAAATTTTAAATAATGTCTCCATTTTCTTTGAAATGATTTATTTTAAATGGGGGCAGCACTGGACCCCGGAAAATTTAGGTATGGCCTTAAAGTATTTTATGAACTACTGTTAACAGTTTAAAGTGAGAACGTTTAGCTTTACTACGCACATTTGCGATAAACGGCCACTTTTGGCTGATGTGCGTAGTAAAGCTTAACGTTCTCATTATAAACTGTAAACAGTAGTTCATAAAATACTTTGAAGTGTTATCTCTTGTTATAATGTCTCCGTTTTCTTTGAAATGATTTATTTTAAATGGGGGCAGCACTGGACCCCGGAAAATTTAGGTACGGCCTTAAGTAAGTATCACTATATGGCCTTAAAATTACATAAATAATATTCAAAAATATGTACAGTATAGGTATACAATTTGTATCCAATATATTACCGCCAAGGCAATCTCTTACAGGCTTATCTTTGGGTGACAGGACTTGTGGTAAAAACTAAAAGGTGGTGATGAAGAGATAACTGTGAAACAATCTTTAGTAATATTAAACTGTGTTTAAAAATGTTTTAAAATATAAAATGTATTTGTTATATATAACTTATAGTATCGTTGAGTTAGTATCCCATAACCACCACATAGTGGACGATGAATTGAGCGATAATGCGGATATTGAGCGCGAACGGAGGGCGCTGTCGGTGAGGGCCAATATGATAGCCCGCAGGTTTGCTCGATGCTCTAGGCAGGTAAAAATAACTCTTTTTAGAGCATATTGTACCTCATTTTATACCTGCAGCCTGTGGGTTAGGTACTTCGCGTTCAATACAACAACGCGTTTAGGGACGTTCCTGCGGCTGCCTCGTTTCTGCAGTGCATCAAGCATGTTTGCCGAAGCACACGTGGATGGCTTTCACGCTACCATGCGCAAGCGCGCAGCCTCCATGACGCGGCGGACTCGGGACAGCGGCAACAGCCTCCTGGCAGTTGTAGGGGATCGCATGGACGGACCTTTTATATGTAGTTGGGTCGCCTTGCATGTCCCAGTAAGCCGTGAGGCAAGGAAATATTAATTTATATAAATTTTTAAATATAAGTTTTACTAACATTTAGTTTTAAGAATTAATATTGTTATTAACACATGATGGACTATAATTGTCTGAATATTAATAAATGAATTCAATGGAATTGAATAACACAAGTCTGGAACTTACTTTGGGGCTAGTATCGAAAAAAAAAGGTGATATTAAACAGTAAAATACGCAGGTGAAGTTGCGTACCTATAACACTTGTCGACTTGTGAATCTACTATGCAATTTTTCTTTATAATTTTTAGCGTGGTCGCGGTTGATAAGAGTAACAAGGATTTTATTATTATCAGTAACTTTTGTTTGTTTCAGGATTGAGTCGATCAACATCGCAGAGCGAAACATTAAGGTAAGATTCATTTTTACTTGTTCAAAACTTTATTGAGCTAAAAGCTACAATAGGTAGACTTTCTGCTAAATCATTTTCTCCCTGTCGACTTTGACGAAAAAGAAATAGATACCAAAATAAGATATAACCTAAAGTTGACATATGCGCAATAAATCGAACCACGGGCTTTATAGATCACTGAAGTATAATGATATTAAAATAACAGTCAAAAAACAAAAATATATATTTGACACTCCCAAACAAATTACCCGGGGCGGCTGCACACTTTTGTATGGGAATGCCTAATTTTTCTTGTTTTTTGATTGTTATTTTATACAATACAATACAATACCCTTTATTGCACAAAAGTAAAAAAGATAATTATCTTAAAAACTAGGAAATGCGCAAAAGGCGGCAAATTTTATTCTCATTATACTATAGTGATCAAGTATGGCCCGTGGTTTGATTTATTACACATATGTCAATTATAGAGATACGTTGTATAAAATACGTAGGCAACACTTAGAGTTAGTTCAAAAGTCAAATTGGATTGTCGACCTCAATTTTCTAAAATCACCAAAGTAAAAATTAAGTTCGCTTCACATATTGCAACCTCAGTCCAATCGAAAACAATGTCTCTATCTATTTTCCCACTTAATACTCCAAAACTAACATTTCCAAAAGCCATTACCTTTTATAACCCACTATCGTCACTTAATGGTCTTTCAAATTGACCTATTTTCTCTTGTAAGAAGCATTTCTATGTAAGTTTTGAATGGCTATCTCAGAGGGTTGACAATAGATCTATTCTCAAAATGACATAAATTATAAATTCTGACCGTTTGAAGAGACCAATCATGCCCTGGAAAAAACACCAGCCAGTATGATGTAAATAAAGCCTGTATAAAAAATAAGTATTAAATTAATAAGGGATACTTTAATTGTTTAAGCTTTAAATACAATTCAGTTGCTATTAAATTCTATCACACATGTTCTTACAGGGTTCTAGTCAAGAAAATTTTTAAGCAGGATATTTAGCGAACAGGTATTTTTGAGAATAAGTAATTAAACCTTTCAAATGTCTCAAGTTACGTCAGAATATGACTAACTAAACTGTTTTACTTTTATGGTTTCCCACCATGCCAGTTAGGGTAATGGTGGTAATACTGCTGTTAAAAAAATTTACAAATATTAGTAAAAAATTTCAAATTTCGAATAAAATAACTTATTCTTGTAATATTGTTATTATAAATATAACTATTTATAATAATTATTATAACAGTCATTATTGATTTATACATCATTTCTCGAAACAATATCTAATTTTATAAAATATTTGATGAAAAATTTCGCCACGAGTGAGATTCAAACTCACGCCCCTCACATCTGTACTGTGAGTGCACTTCCAATTAAGCTACCGTGACTTCGAATCACCCTGACAAATTTATAAATAACAGTTACTTTATTTTTATGTTATCATTAATTTTTATTTTGTAAGAAAAAGTTTGTAAACATTTTTTTTATTTTGTAAGAAAAAGTTTGTAAACATTTTTACACCGTAAATAATAGGGCGTTTTGCGAACAACTCCTAAATTGAATGTACCCTGCGAGGATTGTCCTTTACCACTGTAGACATGCTCATCCGTGTTAACGTCACCACAATGAACGAAGAATTGAATTGACATTCACTAGATTACAGGTCACTATCAATTTGTGAAGGTATTGGCTCTAAGAAATAGGGTTATCATTTTCCTTTGGTGCTGTAACGTGTCTGCTAATAAAATGCTTTTGTTTGATTTTACCACAGAATAGGTACTAGTTGATTTTACTAGGAACCCAACTAAATTTAAATGAAACTATTTAACACTTCCTCTGAAACGGAATTATTTTACCTAGCATTTAGTGATATTAATTATTTTAAACAAAAAAAGAGCGATTTCGATTTCTTCACCAAAATTCAGTTCCACTTCACCAAAATTAATATTTTGAATGCAAATGCTTGATTTACTGACAAAACATCAAATCACATTAAAGGGTCTAACAAAATAAACTGAAACTATAAGGGTGAGTTAAATCCATGATACTGAACAACTTTCCCCCAGGAACATATATAGAAATATGAAATCTAAAATATTTGAAAAGTTCCCTCGATTTCTCGAGGATTATATTATCTTCACCTGGTGACAATGGGACCAACTTATATGTATAGTGTATAACCCTTTTAAATAAGTTTGAAACGATTTTCTAATCTGACATTCTAATCGGACTAATTTCTAAACTTATTATAGAACAATTTTATAAAAAAATAAAATAAAATACAAATTATTGCGGAACACACATACAAAACATATCCTATATAGAAGTACATTCAAATTGAGAAGCTCCTCCTTTTGAAGTCGCAAACTAAAATTTGGATTAAAAGTTCGATTATTAATTACAGTTTTGTGTAATTTACAGCACATTAAATATTTCTTTAATATTTCAACATTAACATATAAAACAAATAATTTTGAGTCAAATTGTTAAAAATGTAAGCATTTTTAATTTTTTTTTTGAATAATACTGAGACTGGACTGTAAGTATTAACGTATTAAGAATAACATATTTTATAATCAATTCTATTTTAATTTCAAGTAACGAACTTTAATGAATGAAAATAATATTCATTCAAGTCCAATAATGAAATCTCTGTTTCATCTCAGTAATTACTTTCAAGATTTCAACATTATCATTAAAGATGGTGCAAAGAAAACAGTAAAATCCAATTTCATATTCAAATAACTGGTGATTAAAATGTTCCGAAGTTTACATTGTGTCAGACTCTGGATTAAATTGCCTTGTTGGAATAGTGATTTCTGAATAAGCTAATGATTTATTTAATCTGAAGTTATTTAAAGACGTAGGTGTATCTCATTGGATTTTATTAACGCTAGGTACATATTTCTTTTATACTACCTCCTTGGCGTAATGGTTAACACGCTAGACCGCTAATCGGAAGGTTCTGGGTTCGATCCCCAGCCAGGGCAAATTGGAAGATGTTTTCAAATTGTCCTGGGTCTTGGTTGTTTATCTATATATGTATTTATCATACAATATATTATCGTTGAGTTAGTATCCCATGACACGTTTAAAACTTACTTTGGGGCTAGCTTAATCAGTGTGAATTGTCCCTATATATTTATTTATTTATACTGGTCTGGGAGAAAAGAAAAAACTAAGAATGTTCCAGCTGCTTCTCTACCCACACAAATCATAAAAGCCAAACAAGGGAATGGGCGAAAATTCGAATCGTGTTAATAAGCGGCAACCCATCACTATTTTGATTCTTTTTTTCCACCTTGTCGCCGACCATCATGCTATAAATGATATTTGGGCTCTGTCTGCTTAGACCTGTAAGACCCAAAATGCTCTGTCTGCCCCTTTAGGGATAAAGACGTGATAGACGTATCAGATACATATTTCTGAAATAAAAATGTAGTTCTTGGAAATACTTGTTAATTTAGTTTTATTTTGAAGGTGTAGCTTGGTGTCCTTTAAAATAAACGGGAAAGTGCGAGTCGGACTCATACATGAAGGGTTCCGTACCTCCGTACATTGTTTTAAAACGCTGAAGAAACACGATTCTTGTATGACGACTCCCTTTAATTTTTAAGTTTATCTTATTTTTAGTATTTCTTGTGATAGTAGTCTTAATAATACATAATCGGTGATAATTTCAAGTATCTAGTTAATGCAGTTATAAAGATCTAGTTAAAAACGCTGAAAAAAACAATTTCCTTGTATGACGACCCCTTTTAATTTTTAACTTTTTTTTAGTTTTAGTATTTGTTGTTATAGCGGCTACAGTAATACATAATCGGTGAAAATTTCAAGTGTCTAGCTATTACGGTTCAAGAAATAGAGCCATGTGGCAGACAGACAGACAGCGGAGTCTCAGTAATAGGGACCCGTTTGCATCCTTTGGGTACGGAACCCTTATAAGAAACAACCAGAATGAACAGTGTGGGTGTTTGAGTCGGCACAAAAAAGTAGACATCAAAATATTAATATAAAATTACACATTAAATAAGACTTTTCTCGTATTTAAAAATTGTAATTTTATAAATAAAACTGGTCAAGTGCATGTCGGGCCACGCTTAGTGTAGGGTTCCGTAGTCGTAGTCCAAATGCCGACTTAGAGTTCGTGCCTCGTGGTTTAACGACTAAAAACATGTAATACTCGTAAGTTTGTCGACTATATATAACTCTTTAATTTGTAAACCCTACTTGGCTCTGATAGTTTTCCTTTTTCTTTCTTATATACAGGCTGACTTTTTATCCACCTGCAAAATTTTTGGAGCAAGTTCAGTCCATGATACTGAACTACTTTCTATAAAAAAAAGTTATTAAAAATCGATAAAAAATTTTCGTCCGCCCATACAAAATCCGTTTGGCTGAGCGCTGATTAGTATGGGAGGACGAAAAATTTTTGTTTTTAAACAACCATTTAGCTGACAGAGGGGGGTGATGGTCACTTGATTCTACCAAAAATTTGCGAAACCAAATATTTCACAAACGGATCCCTAAATGGAAAAATGGTATTCGCAAACTCACAACATTTTTGAAAGACCTATTCAACGATACCCCACACAATGGTTACCCACCAATGGGTTAGTCGAGAAAAACCAACCACTTTACATGTATGGGAGGAGCTACGCTAAAACATTTTTTTTGTAAGATTTTATTTTAGCACTTTGTCGACGGCATTACAGCTTTCTAAGTACTTATAGTCTCTGAGTAAAGCCGCGGACAGACAAACAGACATGGCGAATCTATAAGGGTTCCTTGTTTACTACGGAACCCAAAAAAAATACTCTAAAATTCAATTAAAAAGTCTATAAAACTCTCTTTTAGACTAGTTTCATAAAATTCAGCAACATCACGCCCCCATGTGACTCAATTTTACAGTAATGAAAAATGGAAGCTTGCAAATTAGATTTTTGCTGTAGAAAATATTATTTGGGACATAGACCTTGGAAACATTTTTAAATTAAGCCTCCCTTTATATCGGTGCAGACTGGGGACTATTATGAAGGTATTTGAAGGGCATTTGTAATTTTGGATCGTAATTGGGTAAAATATTTTATTATAAATATGTCCTGTTCATACCAGCTGGTACAGCAAACAGGCTATTCATTTCCATTTTTTATTGCGTTAAATGCCGTTGATATTCCTCCACATAATATTTTCCTTTTAAGTTTTTTTAGGGTTCCGTTACTCAAAAGGTAAAAACGGAACCCTCATAGGATCTCTCAATTACTTGACAGTGTTTGATTTTGCACAATATTTTTTCCGAACAACAATTTAACAGTAAAAATAAATCATTTTCTGACAGCAAAAAAGATTCTAATTAAATTAAGCAGTAATTAGCATTTTTAATATTAGTATGAAGAAAAACGGAAGCGTGGTGCACATCTCGCTATCTCTTTCGTACGCACAAAACCTAATGGCATTGACGTCACATTTCTATACGTGCATCTTTTTAGGGTTCCGTACCCAAAGGGTGCAAACGGGACCCTATTACTGTGACTCCGCTGTCTGTCTGTCTGTCCGTCTGTCACAGGGCTCTATCTCTTGAACCGTAATAGCTAGACACTTGAAATTTTCACCGATTATGTATTACTGTGGCCGCTATAACAACAAAAAGTAAAAATAAAAAATAGTTAAAAATGAAAGGGGGTCGTCACACAAGATACGTGTTTTTTTCAGCGTTTTTAACTTGATCTTTATAATGGCATTAACTAGATACTTGAAATTTTCACCAATTATGTATTACTATGACCACAATAACAACAAATACTAAAAATAAAATAAAGTTAAAAATTAAACGGGGTCGTCATACAAGAAACGTGTTTCTTCAGCGTTTTAAAACATTGTACGGTGGTACGGAACCCTTCATATACGAGTCCGACTCGCACTTGCCCGTTTATTTCTTTTATTTGACAGTTTCCCATTCCACCAGATTTTAAAGGCATATCATTGACAGGTCCTTTTTATTCCCCACTGCAGGAGCACGACCCTCTCTGTACTACCAGAGCCATAATTTGGCCAAAGCAGCCAGAGGATTTGGCCTACACTGTCCACGCTGGCCAGACGGATTGGAAAAGTCTCATTGACTTTTGTAAGCTTTGTTAAGCTTGTGTTTCCTAAGTCGCTTTCTACGACATCCACGGGAAGACTTGGAATGGTCCTATTCTTCTCTGCCGGGAACCACACGGCATTCGGGAACCACAATAACTTACTTATCTTTGAGCGGATAAAAACAAATGTTTTCGGTTTCAGATTCTTATCCTTTGTGATATGAATAATAAAAAAAATTAGTCAAGTACTTACCGAATTGTCTGGGCAGACGCTGTTTTTGTATGTATAGCCACAGAATAAATAATACTAACGTACATAAGTCTCACTCAGCAAAGAAATTCAAAGAAATATCTACTCAATGTGGCTAGCGATATGGTTTAATTCGGCTCACGTCAGAACTAAGCACCTTTTCGTATAGATACCTAGACCTCCATTGCAAGCCAATTTCATTCTTATTACTCTGGACAAACGATTCGTATAACTGAATTTACTACCCGGAGGAGCCGCCTGCGCGCATAGTAATAATGTTGGTACATTTTCGATACCTAAACGGGGAGAGACACAGGCTTGGTATAGGCACACTTTTCAGCAATTCTCAACGAGAGGTGCAAGGGAACATATGCACATTCATCATATTATAAATAGTAAGGCAAGTGATGCACATTATTCCCAGTATTCGTCACTACTCTACCTACTACAATATAAACAAATTAAAGTCGTAAACGCGTTGGTTCAACAGGTGCCTTATTTGAAATCCAAATAAACGTAAATGCTTCGCCTAAATAGAAGCCATTAGGTGGAAATATACCGTGAAGGGGCGAAAAGGGTTAATGATGATTAAACGGGAAATTATTTACCATATTGTAAAGAAATTAATGTTTGAGAAAAGGGTGCGACTTATTATTTAATTGAAATGTGTTTTCACTCACGTAGTTTGTTGTTTTTCGTGAGTGTAAATGGCCTACACTGGTGTCAGATTTTTTGAACTGTCTTAAGGCATCTGAGGTACCCAATGACTGTCATCTAGTAACAACAGTAATTATTACACACTAATGAACTAGTGCGCAGGTTTTCTGACGATGTTTTCCTTCACCGGAAGCAAATGGTGGTAGTTGAAAATGACTGTGCATGAGTAAAAACTCAGAGGCACAAGTTGCGGCTAGTGAGGACCGAACTCGTGCCTTACAGACGCACAGCCAATGCCTAAATCGCTTGGCTACCACCGCTTTCATCATCATCATCATCATCTGGTCTTGTTTAGTCTCCACTGCAGGAGCACGACTCTCTCTGTACTACCAGAGCCATACTTGGCCAGAGCAGCCACAGGATTTGGCTTACACTCTTCACGCTGGCCAGATAGGTTGGAGAGGTCTCACTGATGTTTATAAGCTATGTTTAGATTGTGTTTCCTAAATCACCTTCTACGACCACGGGAAGACTTGGAGTGGTCCTTTTCTCCTCTGCCGGGAACCGCACGGCTAATAATCGTAGTAATAAAGCACCGCCGGTTTACTCGTAAGGACATGGTAAAATATCATCTCCTTCAAAACAAATTTGTCATCACGATTCAATTGTGGTCTCATTATCTCGATGAACTTGTACCTTAGTTCATAGCCGACTGCCGACAGCAGCAGGCAACGCGTCGCCGCGACATACACGTCACTGCGTCATGTCGCTGCAGTCATGAATTCGAACCCGACGACGACGTGTCACCGCTGTCATCGGCAGTCGCGCTACGAACTTGTACCTACTGATCGGCGGCCGGACGACACGTCGTCTGCGGTCAAGTGACGTGTAGTCAGGCGACATTTCGCTAGCTGCGAACGCTATTCCATAGAAATAGCAGTAGTGTTTCCGTGACACGTCGTCTGCTGCTGCTGTCTGCAGACGGTGGTACTGATGATCTGCGGCTGGACGACACGTCGTCTGCGGCTTAGCGACGTGTAGCCGGGCGACGTGTCGCTAGCTGCAAACGCTATTCCATAGAAATACCAGCAGTGTCGCCGCGACACGACTTCTGCTGCTGCTGTCTGTAGTTGGTGCTGCTAATGATCTGCGGCTGGACGACACGTCGTCTGCGGTCATGTGACATGTAGCTGGGCGACGTGTTGCTAGCTGTAAACGCTATTCCATAGAAATACCAGTAGTGTCACCGCAACACGACTTCTGCTGCTGCTGTCTGCAGTCGGTGGTATTAATGGTCGGCCCCCGGACGACACGTCGTCTGCGGTCAAGCGACGTCTAGCCGGGCGACATGTCGCTAGCTGCGAACGCTATTTCATAGAAATACATAGACACCAGTAGTGTCCGTCAGCAGTCGGCTCCGAACTTGTACCTTAAAACATTACAGGCAAAAAAGACAATTCGTTATCCTCCCCTAAAGAGCGAGTGATTCAGAGAAGGCGTTTAGGCCGTTTTATAAGGATTTAAACGTAATCCCCATTGTTAGAGCCGGACGGAAATATTATGATGAATATTGTGGTTCTAGTGAAATTGTGTTGAGCGACGTTAAAGATTTTTGTGGAAATTATTGAGTAATATAAGTATAGCGTTGAAATTTATTTGTTATTATATAACGTCTAACAGAATATACTGAAACTATTTTAAGGGTGAATTCAGTCCATGATACTGAACAACTTTTCCCAAGGAACATATATCGAAATATGAAAAATATTTTTTGGCTTTTCATACAAACTCGGATCAGCTGATCGGTCAACTTGTATTGGAGGTCAAAAATTATTTTTCATATTTCGATATGTGTTCCTTGGGAAAAGTTGTTCAGTATCATGGACTGAATTCACCCTTAAAATAGTTTCAGTATATTTTGTTAGACCCTGTATAAATTGACCTTAGAAATTTGTAATGAGCTGTTTTTAAAATTTAGTATTTATATATTTTTTTAACTCTTTTGTCCAAGAGTCGCATAGTCTATGGATCCCATCGATCAAATATTATATATCGTTATAAAGATAAATAAAATATCGTAAAAAAGTATTTTCGCTCACCTCGGAATGGCCGAATCATTGTAATAGATGATTCGGCAACCCATCATCATTTTGATTCCTTTTACCACCTTCTCACCCACCATCACGCTAAAAGTGGCTTTTGGGTCTAGTGGGCCTGGTCTGCTTAGAGCCGCAGAACTCAAAATTCTTTATCTACCCCATAATGGATAAAGACGTAATAGTTTGTATATGTGTAAGTGTAAATAAAAAAAGAATCCTTTGAATTTATCAAATTTTTGGGTAAAACTAACATGAAACATATACATTACTAGCAGTCCACCCCGGCTTTGCCCGTGGTACACACATAGCCTATGTCATTTGGGTATAGTGTAGCTTTCCAACGGTAAAATAATTTTTCAAATCGGTTCAGTAGTTTCGGAGCCTATTAAATGCAAACAAACAAACAAATCTTTCCTCTTTATAATATTAGTATAGATTAATAGATAAACGGGTAACTCGCGTAAAATGTCGGATTCTGGCCGACATCAGTGCGGCTCAGGACGTCTTTGTGTATGCGTAGCGAGTCACATTCGCCCTGATGAAGGCCTCCGGATGAGGTCGAAACATATCAGCTAGGCTACCCGTATAACGCATATTAATAATCTATCAAATACATATACTACGAAATATTCATCCATTACAGTTTTGTCTAATACTGTGTATACATGAATCAGGCGCCTAACATTTCTGCTACAAGATGTTGTATCATCAGAAATGTAGCAGTAAATAAATATCCCTGTATATATTCCGTACATGGAACGGATACTAAGTCAGTGCATCGTGTTCTTAGCGAAGCCCCAGGCAATGTTTGAACCAAGCATTTTTAGGGGCGAGAACATACTATTGTCGATAAACTGAAAGACAGCCAAGATAATTAGAAAAGCACAAGCATTTTTAATCTATTTTGAAATCACGTAATTTATTTGGTACACTTCTACGGATCTTTTTTAAGCGACTTCAAAAAGGAACTTCTCAATTCGAATCTACCTATATATGTTTTTTTCTTTATAAGTATGTTCCCGCATAACCTCTCCGTGTATAAAGCGTTTTGAAAATTCTTTTTTTGTTTAAAAGGGTATATATGTGTCGCAGTTGGATAATATAATCCGTTTATTCACTAAACCTCTAGCTGTTTGGCATTACAGCTCGGTTTCGTAAAACAGCCTTAAAGAGTAGTAAATATCGAGAGATATCGGAGACATCGTTTATGATTTCGTACTGCAAATAATTGAGAAGAATAAAGCAGATCTTCAGCTTGGTTCCCATATTGTTATTTCGACGTCCACCTTCCGGCAAGATGGAGAATTTACGTAAATTAAATAAAAACTGAGAGAAACCGCTACACCATTGCGATTATCTCGAGTTAACAAACTTTTCTGTATTCACTTGCATCGAACTGTATATCATTCCTTATTGGTGTTCTATGATGTTGGAGACAAGAATGCATAGTAAGAAGTTGATGGAATTGAGGTTTTATTTACATGCCACGCATAATTAAAAAATATTAAGGACAACTATTGCCCCGTCTTATATATATTTGTTTTGTCATAAATTTGTTTGATAAAAACATGCCTGCTAGCTAATAACCTATTCTGCAGTATATACGTGGTTAGCTGGTTTGTTAAACGTGACACATTGATAATCCAGCTGAACGATATTTAACAAAACCGAGCTGTAATGCCAAACAGCTAGAGGTTTAGTGAATTTGCGGTTTATCCAACTGCGACACATGCATTCTTTTTTATTAAGATACAACAAAGAATTACTGACAATTCCAAGGAATATGAGATATTATCCTTTGTATCTCGTTTATAATAACCTCTAATAAAAGCCTTGGTCTATTATTTTCACGCCTTCATTATCATTGACTAAGCGTATTCCAGGTTGCATCCTCAGCGGTAACGTTTCAGAGCCGTAACCTAAACCGAGGCGATTTGACAAAGTTTCTTCTTTTTACACAGAGTGACTGCCATCTGACCTCCAAAGGGTAGACCAGAACGAATCCTCTGGTAGGTTTAAACAAACGCTAGATGGAGTTCGGGACCCACAGCTTTGTATGCTTTCCGTAGCACGGAATCAACTTTCTTTTCGGATAAACAGGTGATTCAAGCCTGCAATATCCTAACCAGACTTAAAACAACTTTTCACAAAGTATGATTCCCAGTGGGATTTGAATCTACGACCTCCGCAAGGCAAACGTCTTGACTACTAGTCCAAGGAGGCAGTCAATATTACTTTTCACGCCTTGTATTGTTCTATTGAAATTCATGTTTACCCAACATTCAAAATATACTTTATATTAAATCATCGATATTCATTTATTTCCCAACCCTAGCTATAGCATTGAAGGTATATATATCTTACGAGCAACTGTTCAAGTGTACCTGTATTAATAAGGTTTATAAATGTGTTAAGTTTTGGTAAAGTTTCATGAAAGTAAAATTGTTAATGTACTATTAAATAACTTTAAAATAAATATATGACAAAAAAAAAAACAGATAGCTGTCAAGAACGGCTATATCTAAAATTTAAAATTAATCTTAAAATATAATATATCAACCTTAAAAATAAAATATTTTATCAAAGGAAAAGTGCCCAAAATACTGGCAGCATTCCCTCGCTGGATAAATGAGCTAATACGATAGATTCATAAAATGTAAATGTAAAAAAGGTCATCTGTTTCATAGTACATAATATTGAATTGTAGAATGTTTGTTTTTTCCTAGTTATTCTGTTTATTTTGTATCAATCGAGATATAAATTCTATTATTAATAGACGTCAACCCTCTTTGGGAATGTATTTGTGCGAAAAGTTTTACAACCTGTCGCCGCCCGACGTTACGTCCTTGGCAATGCAATTGTAGCACGAGATGTTTGTGCTTAGTCCTTTAGTCGCCTCTTACGACATCCACAGGTAGAGATGGAGTGGTCCTATTCTCACCACACAGGTGCGGGGGAACCACATATAACAAGAAATATTGTTTGTAGTAAAATAAATAATTGTCCAACTTTCAAGGGAACAACAATAAAAAATGGGAAGCGTTTTTTTTAGCGTGATAGTGGGCGAGAAGGTGTAAAAAGCAATTACAATATTGATCGGTTGCTAGCCGCGTCGCATTTCCCATTTTCACCCATTCCCTCGATCAGCTTCTACGATCTGCGCGGGAATAGAAGCAGCTGGTACATTCTTAGTTTATTATTTTCTCCCAGACCATCTTGGAACTCATAGTTATGACAATTCATTTTGCAGGGGTTATAATACAAACGCACTATTACTATTAAGCTATAAATTACATAGATAATATTTATTAAGACTCAACTGCCTAAACTGAGCGTCAATCCGAAAACAGTTGCAAATCATTGAATCGAATCAATCAACAACTTTGTGATGAATGGGCTCGAACCGAAGTTCGAATAGTTGATCACTCGATTTCAGAAGTAACTACATTGAGAAATTGATATCTAGAATTAATTTTAACTATAGTCTTGACTATGGTTTCAGGTCATTAATTTATTTATTTAAAGCTTTATTTTCCAATAAAAAATGACACAAAAGGCGGAAAATGCTAATAGCATTAAGTCTGCTCTACCAGTGAGCCTTCAGATGAAAAAAGATATACCCTATGCTATGTCTATCATCTAAATAGATGTAAAAAGATAAACCCTATGCTATGTCTACCCCGTTCGGGATTAAGACGTGATAGTGTATCTGTAAACGAATGCAGACTAAAATAAACGGGCAAGTGCGAGTCGAACTCGTACATGAAGGGTTTCGTATCTCCGTACAATCTTTTAAAACGCTGAAGAAACACGTTTTTTGTATGACGACCCCCTTTCATTTTTAACTCTATCTTATTTTTAGTATTTGTTGTTATAGCGGCTATAATAATACATAATCTGTGAATATTTCAAGTTTCTAGTTAATTCCATTATAAAGATCTAGTTAAAAAGGCTGAAAAAACACGTTTTTTGTATGACGACCCCCTTTAATTTTTAACTTTTTTTTATTTTTAGTATTTGTTGTTATAGCGGCTACAGTTATACATAATCTATTTCGGTTCAAGAGATAGAGCCCTGTGACAGACGGACAGACAGACGGACAGACAGCGGAGTCTCAGTAATATGGTCCCGTTTGCACCCTTCGGGTACCGAACCCTAAAAAGACCTGATGATGACACTATCAAAAGGTCTTTTTTTAGTCTTCACTAAAGGAGCACGACCCTCTCTGGACTACCAGAGCCATACTTAGTCAGAGCAGCCAGAGGATATGGACTACACTCTCCACGCTGGCCAGACGAGTTGGAGAGGTCTTCTTGATGTTTATAAGCTTTGTTATCTTGTGTTTCCTAAGTCGCCTTCTACGACATCTACGGGAAGACTTGATTGGAAGACAATATACAAATATATATTTATTTATATATGTATTTATATATTGGTCCAATTCTCCAGCAAACCACACTGCTCGGGTCTCTGATTAAGTTTAAATAAATCTATTGAATCTACCGCTCCATCGTTACTTTTTGTTCTAGTCTACCGTTCAGCGAACTATTCCACAGTTTCAGTGGAACTCGAACCAATCTTGATCCAATCCAGACGGTTTTCGAGTAAAAACTTCGCAAACAGATAAACACACGACTGTGACAAATTGTTATAGAGAATTCATCGGATGCCGGGCAACTTCCACGATTTAAACTTCCGAATTCAATATAAGGCTTTGGTCATATTGGATCACACATTATGCGAGACTTTAGTACTTCTTTCTTTACTCCGTTTCATGCAGCTGCTGCCAGCCATTTATGCTGGTCTGGAAAAAAAACTGGCCATGTGCGTGTCAGCTCACGCGCAGTTTAGGGTTTCGTGTTACAGTTCACGCCTCGCGGTAAACCAAGACTAAAAACGTCTAATAGAGTGATTTTTTTTTAAATCACAGACCATCTTCTTCTTTTCGTTTAAGTGCGTTCCTGATTGCATCCTCAGCTGTGCTGGTTTGGAGACCGGGGTGCGCTTTCCCGCTTTTTCTTCTCCAAATATAACATGCAAGTCAATGGTCACCCAAGGAAGACCTTGCAAAATGGAGCAGAAATAGCCAAAACAGTTTAAATTATTTGGCTATAGTTTTACAATCGTCCGCCTGCCTGACGTCAACCCTCCTTGGGAATGCATTTGTAGCACGATATGTTTGTGCTTAGTCCTTTAGTCGCCCCTTAAGATATCCACAGGAAGAGATGGAGCGGTCCAATTCTAACCCGGAACCACACGGGTTATGGTTTTAATCAGGGACTATCATGGAAAAATAAATATCTATCTACTTGGTATATATTAAATTCGCTGAACTAGAGTAAATGTTGCTCAAACTTAAAAACGTTGACTTGGCTTTTACGAGCTGCACGGGAAAAGAAACAGCTGGTATATTCAACTATTTTTTTATTCCAAACCAGCATGGGAGAATATATATCTATCTTCTTGGGTTATATATTTAGTTAGTTAACATCTTTATTGCACCAATAAATTATGATACAGAACAATATACAATATAGAACATAAAACAGATATCAAAAGGCGGCCTTATCGAAACTGCAACTCTTCTACACACTAACTTCTTAATATATATCATTACCGTACTAACTTTTTCTATAAAAGTATTATTTTTATGAACTAGTGTAAATGTTGCTTTATACATAAAAGCGTCTACGACGACGTTTACGTCTACAGATTTATTTTTCTTCTGAAAAATTACATTTTGATGACTTTCCAGTAAAAAGTTCGGCATTGAAAGAAGAATTTAGTTTTCTTAAGTACATTATGTCAATAAATCAACGACTTCACTTAGTTTCGAGCATTTTAAAGAAAGTTCATCCATCTGCATATAAATCTTGGATTAACTTTGTTACAAGTCTAAAGGAGATAGTGGCATTTTACTAGATAGCGTGTGGTTCCTGGCAGAGTAGAACAGGACTACTCCAAGTCTTCCGGAGATGACGTAGACTACTTAGAAAACACAAGCTAAACAAAGCTTATAAACATCAATGAGAGTCTAACCCGTCTGACCAGCGTGGAGTTAGTTACCTACCGTGTCAAAAATTCAAAATGTATGAAGCTGCAGATTTCTTTTTCGCGATTTCAGTTATGTTTCCATAGTAAAAGTTAACTCCCTTTCGGGTTGATACCCCCCTTTTTGTAACACGTTGGACTTTACACAAAGGACACTGCTATCTGTTTGATTTTTTTCTGTTACCTATACCTTTTCCATACGACTCCATTTCTGCCACTCCGTAGCTTCCGGGTTCGGGCAAGTTGGAAAATGTCATTTTTCAAATTGTCCTACGTCTTGGGTGTTTATTTATGTATTAGTATTTATCATAAACTATAGTGTCCCTGAGCTAGTATCCCATAATAAGTTTAAATTTAGTTTGGGGCTTGCTCAATCAATGTGATTTGTCTTTATCTCTTTGTTTATTTATATGTTATCAATTCCATTCAGTTGTTCATAAGAACAGACTGAGAAACGCGAAAAGCATCATTATAATATAAATTCTTTATAAAGATCCCATGTAGAAGATTTCTCCCTCCATCAAACGATGGAGGGAGTTGACATACAGAGCCCACCACAAATAGGGAGAAGGTGATGATGATGATGAATAACCCGTGTCCCCAATACAAGAAGATAATTTTTAGTTTGATTTAGTCGGGGATCGAACCCGAGATATTATAATACCGGGGCAACCAACAACCACTGCACCTGAGCTACTGACATCACTTTCCTGTCAAAAGGTCATCACATTACCATATTGTATTAAAATGTGGATCATAAAGAATTCAAGGCTAAAAATTAAGACAACACGAATTTCATAACAATATCGATTTTATTTTAAGCAGCTTATTCTCACTTCCAATAATATCTACCCTTCCTACCAATAATCCCAAACCATTGTAACGAAATCCCTAATACTTTCCGAGAAAGTCCTTCAGGAACCCTTCAAAAAAATCATCCCCTCATTTAAAACCTCCACAGAACAAAGAGAGGCCAGCAAAGAAAATTAACAAAGTTTAATGAAAACATTCGAGGAGATTCTCCCTCCCAATAAAGGTGCAAACAGGTGTAAAAGTAAATAAATAGATGAATATAATGCCTAATATTCTTAGCAAGGGGAGGGTTATAGGGATGGGCATTACTTGTATCGAGTGAGAGAGCAAGTTACTTAAATTTTGTCGAAATTTCTTGATTTTTTCGGAGACAATACATTAAATTTATTATTTTAAGTATACTTTTTGATTTTGCTGAAACTCATTAATGGCATTATTTTCACGTTTGTAGTTTATGTAGGTATTTATGAGTAGGTATCATCGACCAAATATTACATAAGTAATATTTGATCGATGGTAGGTATGTATTTGTGTAAATCTTAATATATACATACATGTACTTATAAAAAGTATTATACTCGTATATTGGGTATGAATACGTGTATGACTTTAAGCGTGGGTTATTTTTGTAGCGCATATCGCATTTTTTTCTGTTTTTCCTAAAGTTAGAAAATGCTAAGCGTTAAATTCAACTTTTGTACCATTGTGTTTAAAAAGGAGTAAATATAAATAATAAAATAAATTAAAGCTAATCATCATCATTACCATCTTGAGCTTTTATGAACCCATTGTTGAGCATAAGCCTAATAAAGCTAAATCACTACTAAATTATGCAGAAACTTTAGTTTGATCTCGTAAAAAATCATAGATGTGAGCTTCCTCCTGCAATTAAGTTAGCACCAATACTTCACGATCATGATTCATGTACGAGTAAGCATTTAATATAATATATATTATGTACTTAAATAAAAAAAAATAAGAAATGCGCACATAACATTTATAAACATTATAAATATATCTACAGAACAGAGAAAATGTTTTAAGACACTAGCTTAAATATCACTCATTGATGTCTCAAGTAGCTAGCTGTGGGCAAAAAAAAACACGTCCCATTTTGCTAAATAGGTCTTTAGCAAAATGGGATGCAAAAGACATGTCCATGCAAAAAGACATGGCTATTTCTGTCTCTATCTGTCCCTATTTGAGAATGCAATCCTGCAAGATATTTACAATCCCGGTATTTTCGAGACTAATTATATGTATCCCACGGGATTCCAATATTGCATTCTCTAGTCTGTATAAAAGAAACGTTTTGTTAAGCTTAAGATTATCGTCAAAATTATCATCTATAACTCTCAAATCAATTTTCCTTATTGCTCCCCATCACTACGCTCATAATAAAATATAATAAGGACGAGCAACCCAAGCTTACAAAAGAAACTCATGAAAAAAAAACAAATTTTTACGAACCTCATTGTAGCTTATGTTTACCGGAAAAGTTACATTTTCAATAAAATGTCGGTTTGTTCAAGCAATTGCTTTGGTATCGATAATTTTGAGTTTCATTGTGTACGGGAAATGTCGGGACGAAAGGTTAGGTCCTACAATAGAGATTGGAGTATGGAAAGCAATTTTACAATTGCCCTTTTTTGTATGGGAAATTGGTTTTTCGATATTTGTTTTGTTTGGATTTTCTTGAACACAATGAAACAGAAATTGGGAATGTTATGCAATTAAGAGGAGATTTTTTTTCGATGGAACTTGTAATGGGCACGTTTCTTTGTATTTTCTTTTTTTATTTGTCAATTTTTTTTATTAACTTGTTAGTAGGCCCTATAAATCTACTTCCTGGGCAATAGAAGATGTCAAATCACACAGACGATAGTGATCGCAGTTTACATATCTAATTTTAATATCAGCTTAATTGTAAGTTGACGTATTTGGAGAAAATGCTGCAGAGCAGTTTGTTGCAGCTTCTTCTGCACTAGCGCTTAAAAAGCTGCACTAAAGTTAGCCGTAAGTAAATGATCTGACGTCAACAATTATCAAGTGATCCAAACATCTAAAGATAAATAAATGCTTTAAAGAAATACACAGCCTCCGATCCCATATTTAGCAATTTCCTGCCATGTTAGACTTTTTCTTTCACGGTCTCTAGTATATAATCTGATATTATTTTTCAGCAATTTCTTCAATGTATAAAGTATTATCCAGAAAGCTTTAGACTCAGTACAAAAGTATTCCTTCAAAATCGAATGATGTTTTTTTTACCATAGTCCTGACTCAACCACATTCAGTAAAGCATTTATATGTTGATTTTGATAGTCAATAAGACTAGTCAATTCCTGATTTACATTAAGTACATAAAAGACTAGTCGATTCCTTATTTACATCATTTACAAACTATCATAAACATTATCTGCTGCTTAGAATTAATTAGCTGACATTTCAATAATTGGCTATTTCCCAAATCTTTTGTTTCAAAATTGTTCAAATTGGCGACAGGCTCGTGAGTAAACACAAAGCTATGGCGAGTGCTTGTTTAAAACTTAATAAAGCTGTGAGCTTAACGTAGCTATTAAAGTGTAACTGGGAAGGCATCGCACAAAGAGCTTTGGGTAAGATTTAGCTATTGAGAGATAGCGATTTCGTCTTCTTATCAAATGTGTTACTATATTTCAAACTGAATAAAGCTACAAGATTAATGTAGCTATTTAAGTGTAACTGGGGGGCATCGCACAAAGAGCTTTGGGTAACATTTGGCTTTTGAGTGAGAGCGGTACGTATCATGAAAAAAAGGCCATTTTCAACTTGACGTGGCTGGGATTGAACCCTGTAACCTACGGATTAGGGGACTGGCGTGTTGACCATTGCACCACGGAGATCGTCAGTACATCTGATTTGTATGTAATAACTCTAAAAGTGATTTTGCTCTCAAATTTCTGTTTTGTATTTCTTCCATCTTTTTTCTACCAAAATCGTCTTATAAATAGACAATTTCCTGTAAGAATCAAATTCTCCACGCATAAATATGCGAGGTTAAAAAAAGGTCCCTTCTCATTAACTTCGCTACCTTTTCTCCTTTGAAAGTTCGCTACATCTTCCGCCGTTTCTTATCAACGACACACAGCTTTATTGTTCACAACAATTGCATTTAGAATCCCATTTTGTGTAACGCAGGTCTTTATAGTAACTATTTGCATAGAATTTTCATGCACAGCGTGACATCTTGGATATTAGACTATTAGCCTTTTATTGTGCACACGTTTTTAATATCATTTTATCTATGCTTTGGACAAAGAAAAAGTTTTAATGCTGTATAAGAATATGTCGTGTATTTTAGAATAAGGCAGTAAAATATTTTTAAATTCAGAATTCAATAGACATTGTATTTTTGGAAAATCTATATACATACAAAAAAACAATATTACGTCTTTAACCCTAATGGGGCAACTAGAGCATTTTGGGTGTTGCGGATCTAAGCGGACTGCCTCCGTGGTCTAGTGGTCAAGGCGTCTGCCTTGTGATCCGGAGGTCATGGGTTCAAATCCCACTGGGAAGCATACTTTGTGAAAAGTTGTTTCCAGTCTGGTTAAGATATTGCAGGCTTGAATCACCTGATTATACGAAAAGCAAGAGGATACCGTGCTTCGGAAGGCACGTAAAGCTGTTGGTCCCGAACGCCATCTACCGTTTGTACCTATCCCTAGGATTGGTTCTGGTCTACCCTTTGGGTTGCAGAGGTCAGACGGCAGTCGCTCTGTGTAAAACCAGTAACCTCGTCGAATCAACTAGGGTAGGTAGAGGACCCCGGGCTCTGAAGCGTATTAGCTGACGATGCAACCGGGAATAACGCTCGGATGATGATGATGATGAAACAATATTACGTCTTTAACCCTAATGGGGCAGTCAGAGCATTTTGGGTGTTGCGGCTCTAAGCGGGCAGATTTCAGGGCCGCAGACCCAAAGTCAAGTTTTAGCGTGACGGTGGGCGAAAAGATGGAAAATTTAATCAAAATAGCGATGGGTTGTAAGCCGCGTCGCATTTTACCCATTCCCTTGATCGGGTTTCAGGAAAAAAGAAGCAAGCTTGTACATTCTAAGATTTTCTCTCATGGGTTTTTCTTCTTTTTTTTTGGATTAGATTCCCATTTTGATCGCACGGAAGATTTTTGGGAAAAAGAAAACGTATACGTAACTAACATTTTGATATAAAAAAAATTTGCTTTTTCTCCAAAATTGTGGAACGAGCGCTGCTGTGGATTTTCTCAAGCGCTCTCGCTCGTTTATTTACTTCCCAGGTTCTTTTCACTTCCTTATTCAAAGATCCTCATGCTGGTATCTCTACAACAGCATGAGAACAGAAAAAGGGAAGTGAAAAGATGTAACATTCATGTCTTTTCTACCCCTGGTGTTAAGGAAACACTAAAAAAGTAATAAGTTTTTTTTTTATTTCGAACATAATAACATGAAATTGTCTTTTCTTGAAAATTGATTTTAAAAAAATTAGGTAACTATTTAAATTACAAGCTTTTGTTGCTGGAGCCTCCTTTTAAGCAAAAAGTATTAATTTATCTTGTCTATCTCTACCTTAAAATAATCCTCATTATCAGTTTACGTAACATAACTAGTTAATAATTCCGTTAGTACGCCCGCTAAGAGTGTACAAACAATTGTTATTCTGGCGGCTTCCAAGAAATTGTATAGGATATAGCAAATGTCCGAATTCGTAGCCAGTCGCAAGAGTTGTTAGTAGGTTCTGAAGATTTCATAATATTTAGAGGTGGTGGAGTTTGTTTTGTTTTCTTTTTGTGTTATACGTCATTTATAATTAACTAGTCTATACTAATATTATATAAACTTCTATACTAATATTATAAAGAGGAAAGATTTGATTGTTTGTTTGTTTGCTTGTTTGCATTGTATAGGCTCCGAAACTACTGGACTGATTTAAAAAAATATTTCACCATTGGAATGCTACACTATCTCCGAGTGACATAGGCTATGTGTGTACCACGGACGAAGCCGGGGTAGCCTGCTAGTTAGATATAAATGAATATTCAGTATAGACAAAATATAAATACAACATTTTGATCTTTAATTTGGAAACCGTTGTACATATGGTTGAAACTAACGTGAGACACAGACGTTACTTATTAATATTAGCGGGTCACTCACGTCAAAACCAATAGCTGATTTTTGACGTGTGTGACCCGTTTATATTAATTAGTACTTACGTTATACTTATGGTTTGTTGGTTTAATAGAAAAAAAAATTCAAAAAAACAAAGTGTTTCTTCTTAATTACTTTTAATCTATCGCGTTACATTTTACTAGTATTCTTACTGAGTAGTCTTAAAAAACGAAGCCGAGCTGACCAGTCCCTACTGGCGGCACCCGTTCACGAGTTGACGCGTGGCGTGGATTCAATCTTCTTTTACCATGTCGATTATTTACCAAACATCATTGGTCCCGCACTATTAGATGCAGAATATAAGTAATTCACGGTGCAGGTATTTACATTCATCAATGTACATTATTCTAACAGACCGAAATGCAAGGCACATCAAAATACAGTTCAACAAAACACGTCGCGCCCTGTCTGTCCGTTCGCAGCTCAATGGCAATGTAACCAATAAGTTTTCCCATATAAATAATGCAGGGGCTGTCCGAAACGGTTTCGCGAGAATATTGGATTAACTGACTTATAAACACTGCTCGAGTTTAGTACAGCTGTCGACTTTTTTTATACACGTAAAAGAAAAACACTTTAAATTTTATTATTAACTTTTGTTCAGGATAAACCTACCGTCGCTGTATCATATCATTATTTACGAGGTATTGACCTATTTTGGTTTATAATCATTAAGGAATTCAATTGTTATTATTAACTGGGAGAAATAATTTTATTTATATTTTAGGGTTCCGTAGTCCACATGGAACCCTTATAGTTTCGTCATGTCCGTCCGTCTGTCTGTCCCTCCGGGCTTGTACTCCGCCGCTACTGCACCGATTTTCACGAAAATTGGTGGAGAGATAGATATGGAAGTTCCAAAAGTTGGTTTTAAAATTATGAAAAAATGTTCTTTTTTCAGCCCCCCATTCCTTTCATATTCCCATACAACGATAAGTGAATTTAAAAAATTAAATTGGACTAACCCCAACGTGTGGGGTATCGTTAAAAAGTTCTTTTAAAATGCAACTAAAACTGCTTTAAAACTATGTAGATCAAACCCCCCAGTCTTGAGATAATCTAATACAAAGTTAAAATTTGAGGTGTCGCCACCGTAACTTTTGAAATATTACTAAAATAATTCTGAAAAAAATGTGGTATATACCTCAAAGTATGTACTTTCAGTTAAAACTATAGCGGTCTCGGTATCATAGATAGTTATTTTTTAATAGGTCATAAACCGCAATTTACCTTTAGAACTTTTATATTATGTTACTTGCTGCTACGGAACCCTTAATGGGCGAATCCGACTTGCACTTGGCCGTTTTTTTCAAAAATAAAACCAGTCTTCAATACCAGAAAAGCTAAATATTCAAACAATTGTACTTACGTTAAACTTACCTACATAAAGTATTACATATTTTTTCTAGTTATTTTGTTTAAAAATAAACCACACGACTAATAAAATTTTATGGGACCACCTGAAAAGTATGCCCTTTCAAACAAAAATAATTCCAAATTGGTTCAGGCGTCTTCGAGCAATCGGGGAACGTACATTAAAAAAAAAAAAGATTCCGACGAAGATAACCTTCTCTTTTTCTTTAAGTCGGTTAAAGAGACACGTAAAAGCAAAGAAATTCCAAGAAACGTCTACTCAATGTGGCTATCGATATGGTTTAATTTAGCTCACGTCAGAACTCAGCACCTTTTCGTAAAGATACCTAGACATCCATTGCATGCCAATTTCATTCTTATTACTCTGGACAAACGATTCGTATAACTGAATTTACCACCCAGAGAGGCCTCCTGCGCGCATATTAATAATATAGGTACATTTTCGATACCTAAACGGGGAGTGACACATGCCTGATAAAATGTACCTACTAGCTGTTTCTCTTTCCGCGCAGATTGCAAAATCTGATCGACCAGACTTCTATCTTTCAAAACTAAAATGACTAAACTAAATATAGCTAGTAGGAAAAAAACTAGGTAAATTACATTAAATAAAAATGGACCCCAAATAGCTGCGCAGCATTGTTGAATGGCCAGGCTCAACCCAGCCTTTCATAACCTGAACTTTAACTGTGTCCGTATTTTACTGTTTAATATCACTAAATGATTGTGTCACTTGACTCTCTTCATCGCAACACCTTTTATTTTCAGCACAATTCCTGCCACCCAAAGCACAGAAGACAGTAAGAGTATACAGAACGGAATCTCCTAGAGTACGCGCAATATGCATTCCCGTTCCCTGTCCCCGCACCTCTCCCCCGTTCTTGTACGGCCGCGTGCGCCTTGCAGTGTGTGTTAACCGAGTTAGGTGGCGGCACGCTGATAACGACCTTTGCGACTGCGGTGCCATTCAGTCGATGGACCACCTTCTGTCATGTCCGAGCTGCCCTACGTCATGAACCATGGAGGACCTTAATAAAGCTAACGACAAAGGGATCGCCGTGGCCACATACTCGTCACAGGTGATTTGAAATTGAAGCTACAGTGTAACCATTTCGACTCGATAAGAAGAAGTGTGTGTTCGCCCGCTCTCGCCCTTCGACGAGGCGAGAACGGGGGAGAGGTGCGGGGACGGGGAACGGGGACGCATATTGCGGAGATTCTGTTCTGTATACTCTTACTGTCTTCTGTGCCAAAAGGTAGCAAAGGTAGTATTGCATATGTCGTGGGCCAAACGTTTAATGGGGCCGATCATGATCTGCCTGGGCAGACCAAGATAATTATTCCTGTATTATATACTGTACATATTTTTAAATATAATATAAATGTGTTTTTGGTGCAAAAGTGTTACTTACTTATACTTTAATTAAAAATATCTTATTATTGGACTAAATATTTTTTAATAAAGATTATCCTAGATCATTTTCTTTTTTCAAGTTGTCCTTTTGCGGCCCATCCTAATCATCAAAGGTTGAAAAGCCCTTACCCGCTATCGGCTAAACTCTACCCCAATTACCATCTTTTTGATGTAAAGAGATGTTAAAGTGACCGCAAAAATTCGTACGATGTAAGTACAAGTGCTAAGGATGGTATACTTAGGCAGTAGATAATTGGATTAGATAGAGTTCTGAAGAGCACTTATCATCATCATCATAATCCGAGCGTATTCCCAGTTGCATCGTCAGTGGTTACGCTTCAGAGCCCGGGGTCCGCTACCTAACCTAGGTGATTCGACGAGGTTACTGTTTTTTACCCAGAGCGACTGCCGTCTGACCTCCGCAACGCAAAGGGTAGACCAGAACCAATCCTAGGATAGGTACAAACGCTAGATGGTGTTTGGGACCAACAGCTTTACGTGCCTTCCGAAGCACAGAATCATCTTTTTTTTCGGATAATCAGGTGATTAAACCTGCAATATCTTAACCAGACTAGAAACAACTTTTCACAAAGTATGCTTCCCAGTAGGATTTGAACCAACGAGCTCCAGATCACAGGAAAAACGCCTTGACCACTGGACCAACGGAGGCAGTCCAGAGTACCTACTAAAAAGGACTGTTCTATCTAATTACAAAACTATCTTTACTACTTGTAACAGTATCCGTCCAAAACAAGAAAAAGCTTCCGTAATATCACACTTTTTTCTTACAAGCTTTTATTTAGCTTGCTCTGTATGTTTATTTTGAGCCGTTTTCCGGTTTCCGGATAAAATTTTGTATGCTAACGTGAATCAGATGACAATGCAATATTATTACGACAAGAAGCTGATCTGATGAAGGAGCCGGAAGGTAGCTTTAGGAACCTTGTAACTTGTAATAAAACGACGCAAACGACATATTACATTTATCTTGATAAGTAGGCCTTACCATAAAAGTTTGTACGATACAAAAAAAAATATCTTATTATGTCACTGTCATTTTCATTTGGGCGAATAATAGTTTAAAACATGTCCTAAATTTAGTCTGCGTTTATAATAAAACTGGTAAGTAGTGTTTGTTTTTCGTGTGTGTCCGATACAAGAGTCCGATTAACTAAATTGAAAATTTTTAATCAATAACATTCTTGTGAGGCTAATATCCACTAAACTGTACTTATTTAAATTGTGTTTCATACTTAAAAACCATAATAACTGTATGTTTTTAGACCAGCCTATATTAGTCTACTACTGGACCAAAGACCTCTCCCAATAAACGGATAAAAATATACGGAAAATTTTCCATCACATATTTTCAACTTAGATGTTAGTTTCAGATATAGGCACGTCCTTTGGGTCTTGTATTTCGAGAAAGGGCAAAGAAAAACCTTATAATTTTACCATCGCACGTTGATTGCACGTTTTGACATATGGCGGGTGTGACACAACTGTAACATTGCGCAATACGCGCGTTCCCACGCAATGCAATGTAACGCATCGCTGCCTGTGTGATGCATTCGGCGCATTCAAGCTAGCTACTCGTAGCACCGTTTACAGATTATTGATACTTGAGCTACATCTATGTAGCTCAAGTATCAATAATCTGAAAATATAGCGTCTAACAAAATATTATGGGTGAGTTCAGTCTATGATACTGAACATATTTCCCAAAGTAACATAATCCATATATGAAAAATAATTTTTTGGCTTTTCATACAAACTCGGATCAGCTCATTGGTCAACTTGTACGGGAGGGCATTTTTTTTATATTTCGATATAATATGTTCCTTGGGGAAAGTTGTTTAGTATCGTGGACTAGCTGTTGCCTGAGCGTTGCCTGACAATCCTTCGGGATATGTGTTATTTCAGGTAATAAGGTATCTAAATGCCTTCAATATTATTTTGTATCTACTAGCTGATGCAACCTTGACCGCGTGGTCTAAATTTTTACAACCTCTCATTTTCCCAGGATAAAAAGTATCCTATATGTTAATCCAGGTTATAAGCTATCTACAGGCCAAATTTTATTCCAATCTGTTCAGCCCTTTTAGCGTGAAATCGGAACATACATCTATAAATTCACACATCCACACGTCCACACATCCACACATACATCCATACAAACTTTCGCAGTTATAATTAATAGTATAATAGGATTTCGGAACAACCACATTCAGCCGGTTAATAAGCAAGCAACGTTTACAACTCAACGTGATGATTGATATATAATTATTACAACCATAACGTAATATTCAGCTGTAAGTACTTGTAATGAAATCAACATTTCAGCCTCAAACTAATGACTTGAAAATTGATTAAACAGATGTCGTCATTACTGCCGATCTGAGCTGAATACCAAGCGCAAGTCCTTGAAAATTAAATTACATATTCCTTGTGGAATTCCTTGTTCGTTCAAGTATTACGTAAGCACCAAAGGGGGGTGGGGGGCATTGATTTGTTTATTTTTGGTGACATAGGGGTCGGGAGGATTTTGACTTCTATTACGTAAGCAATATTTTTAGTTACATAGAACAATATAATAGCCACGAACAATACATACACTTGTTCATGAAAATAAATGTTAAACTTAAGTAGATTTAAAATATATATATATCAATGCTCATCCCGCCAAATAAAAAATTGGTCAATACTGACATTTTGGAATCTGTATATTTACATTATGTGTAAAATACCACATTGGTAGGCCAAGTGAGAACGTAAAGTTTTTCTTAAAACGGCCACTTTTGTTAAATGTGCGAAGAAAAACTTCACGTTCTGACTTTAAACTGTAAACAGTAGTTAATTAAATAGTTTGAATGGTTATCTAGGGCTTGGTAGAGACAAAATTTTAAGTGATGTCTCCGTTTCCTTTGAAATTATTTATTTTAAATGGAGGCAGCACTGGACCCCGGAAAATTCAGGTACGGCCTTAAGAGATTCCATTCTGTATACTCTTATTGTATTCTGTGGCTTCGATCTTACACTAGCCTATCGTGTCGTGGATATCAAAACCAAAAAATTTATTCGTATGAAATTACACTTTTATTACTAAAGTTTATTTTTTATTAAAGTTTCAAATATAATCAGTATTTACACACCACAGGTAGATTCTGACGATGGAATAAAGGAAAAGTTTTCGGAGGACTTTGATGCCATATGCTGAATTTGAAGGTTAAAGGGAATAGGAACAGAGGAAGGCCTAAGAAAAGGTGGATGGAGTGCGTTAAGGACGATATGGATAAAAATAATGTAACAAGTGCCTTGACAAAAGATAGAGGAAAATATATAAGACTCACATGCTGTCCCGACCCCACGTAAAGTGGGATAAGGTGAGGAAGAAGAAGAAAAAGATAAACTTTTATTACTTAGATGTCATTTTAAAGTCTGTATTTTATAGATTTTGACGACCCCTGTAGCCTAGTGGTCATCATCATCATGCCAAGCTGTCACACCGGAGGTCCCGGGTTCGATCCCCGATCAGGTCAATATGTAAAATGATCTTTTTCAGTTTGACCGCTGGGTCTTGGATTTATCTAAACATGTGTTTGTTATAAAATATAGTATCGTTGAGAGTTGGTATCCATGTCTTGACTTGTGAAAAAAAAAACGCACCGCTTATTCTCATATTTACAAAAAAATCTACCCTTGTGTGTGTGAATATGGGCTAAAACATAACACAACACATCCACACACTACAATCTGCAGTACAGCACGAGATTGTATGCCGAATTGTGTCGTATCACATGTGTAGCCAGCTTCAGCCATATAGTGATTAAGCAGCCAATGACTGTATACTTTTTTATGTAAGAACAACTGTAAGATCAGTGCTTCTTAAATCGGTCAAACCAATTAGCGTTATATTTAGTAGTTATAGTAGTATTAGATATAAATATTACTCCGCTTGTATAAAGCGCCATACCCGTGCTAAGGCGCTTTACATCCGTGCATACTTACTGCACACGTCAATGTGTGAGTTTCAGTACTTTCAGTGTTTAAAGCCATCACACGCACCCGAAATTAAAAACGAGGTGCGGGGACGCCATGTTGCGGGGAACGATGCGAGTTTCCGTTCTGTACGTTAGTACTTATATTAATGCTCTGATTATAGTAGAAAACTGATCCAGGAAGTGCTGATATTTTTATGAATATGAGGGTTACACGTTAATTTAACGGTCATACGTAACTTATTTAACAATTTTTTTTATACATCCCAAACAAAAATCTACACTTTTAGGCCGGGAGACCCTACTTATTTTATCATTAATCATTTGTTTGCCAGTTTGAAAACAGGGCTGATTTACCTAGTTTAAGTACAAGGGGCCAAAGGCAGATTCAAACAGTACCAACTATACTTATATTATCGGTCCTGAGTTTATATATTTCTCAGGTATTTTAATACTACCTTTTACAAGCAGCCAGACCAATCGGACGGCCAAAAATTCTGCCAGACACGTATTAAGTATCACTATGAGGGTAAAGGTAGGCTTACTTTTCAGGACTGTATACAATCTTATTTTTAATTAAGTACAAATATTTCAAGTAGTGATTCAGTCCAAAATTTTGAATAACTTTTACCAAAAATAGAATAGATATCTAAATACGGAAAAAAATTCACTTCCCATACAAATCGAATTAGTCACGTGATCTAGTTACTTCGGGAAGTGATTTTTTTTTTATCAATATAAGTTTGTTGAGTAAAGTTTTTCAAAATGATGGACTAAATCAACCCTTAAAGCATGTGTAAAAACTCAGTATGCCATACTCTTACTATCTTCTGTGCCTCAGGGCTCTTGGAGCAGGGCTTGGAATATCTACCGTTAAAAATCTGGTAACGTTAATTCTGTCAAACGTTATCGGCAAGTAACGTTAGGCTGGGTAACGTTTTTTTCCAACCATTTACCGATAAACTCAGATAACGTTACCAATGATATTAACGGTAAAAGGTATTGTTAGTATTTTTTTTTATATTTGGCAGAATAAATTGATGAGAGTTTGTCTAGTAGGCTACTAGAGCTACACGGATGTCGTGATAGTCAGTGCTACCTCGGGTTCGATTCCCAGCGCGCTGTAATACACTTTTATAATATTTATATAATATTTTCAGTAAGTATTGAAAAAAGTATCGTTACTTACATCGTTAATTGATAACGTTTTATAACTGTATTATCGATACCCATTATAACGTTACCAGTAATACCTGTATGAAAATAACGTTATTTAACGTTACTTTTAGCCTGATATTGGTATCGTTAACAAGCCCTGTCTCGGAGTGTAAATACAGCCACGAATTTTTATTTCGGGACAAACTACTGCTAGTTGTTATTACTCTAGTAACTTCTGTACATTTCTTTATACTTCCCCAGTGTACTTGCGGTCTTATCTCAAACACGAATATTTAGATGTCACGCAATCAGATTCATTAATCACGTGACTAGAATCTTTGATTTCTAAACGTGTTACGCGGTCTTTGCAACAATTAGTATGCTGATAATGTGAATATGTTTGATTAGGTATCATGTTCGATTTGGTAATCTGTGTTTCAGATATAAACGTCAAAATCATTTATAAAATCAAATAATAGTAATAATCAAATTGCAAAGAATGGTATCTTTAAGAATACTAATTATAAGGGATAAAGAATTGAAAACTGTGTCAAGATAAGGCTTTCTCAGTGGCCCTCAGTCCAATTCAAGGCGACTGAAGGAATGCAAACATATTTGAATTGCATTTCCAAGGCTAAATGCAGGCGACGGCTGGTTATCAAACTTTTCGCACAAATGCATTCCTCATCTTTCATCCTTGGCATCCTAGACTGAGATGCGAATCTTTATAGAAGAAAATAAATAAACGGGCAAGTGTAAGTCTAACTCGTACATGAAGGATTCCGTACCACCGTACAATGTTTTAAAACGCTGAAGAAACACATTTCTTGTATGACGACCTCCTTTAATTTTTATCTATAAGGTAAATTGCGGTTTACGATTTAGGACGTATTAAAAAAAACTACTTATTAGATCTCGTTCAAACCAATTTTCGGTGGAATTTTGCATGGTAATGTACATCATATATATTTTTTTTAGTTTTATCGTTCTCTTATTTTAAAAGTTCCAGTTCCATTTTACAACACTGGAAGGAAGTTTCTCTCGCGCAAACTATTCAGTTTAGAAAAAAATTATATAAGAAACCTCAATATCATTTTTGAAGACCTATCCATAGAAAACCCACACGTATGGGCTTGATGAAAAAAAATTTTTGAGTTTAATTTCTAAGTATGAGGAACCCGAAAATTTATTGTTTTTTTTTTCTATTTTTGTGTGAAAATCTTAATGCGGTTCATAGAATAAATCTACTTATCAAGTTTCAACAGTATAGTTTTTATAGTTTTGGAATAAAGTGGCTGTGACATACGGACGGACAGACAGACAGACATGATGAATCCATAAGAGTTACGTTTTTTGCCATTTGGCTACGGAATCCTAAAAACCTATCGGACGCGAGTTCTGAAGCACCACAAGCAAGAATGCAACTGGGCATGCGCTATAAAAGGAGGAAACTGATAGACGAATAAATATTTATTCGTCTATCAGTTTTAAAATATTTATTCGTCTATCAGTATTAAAAATGTACTTAAAACGATAAAAAAAAGAAAACTTATTTGAACGTTTCGAACACATTGCACGAACCGGATTAAAAATTCTAGAAGAGCATCGAAAGTCGTTGAGAATCCATTTACTCCACCGCGCGGGGTTACAAAATAACACGATATGTGGAATACAAACTGAGAGAACAGATAGCTCCTCTACACGCTGGGCCATCATTGCGCCATTTCACTGTACATTTCTGTTTAACTCACTAAAGATTTTGAGAGTTTACCATCCCACACAGCAATGGACAAAAAATCTGTGCAATAAAGGCCCATCGTGTAGAGGAGCGATAAGAGTATCACAGTTGAATGTACGTGGAGCTGAATTCCCCGCTAGGCGTACACATTAATCGCTTACGCATGTTAAGCAATCCTGTGCGTGGTTTACACTTTGATTGGTTACCACAAGTGGCATAAATTTTAATCTAATCCCGAGGTCATCTGTACTTTGAAAGGTACGTTAAGCCGTCCCGAATGTCATTGTCGCAGTAAGATTGTATAATCCGGTAATTGACTAAACCTATAGCTGTTTGGCATTACAGCTCGGTTTCGTAAAACAGCGAATGACGTTTAAGGTTTTAGTTAAATAACTGAACACTTTACGCAGAATGGCATGAACGATTTGTATTCATCAATGCCGCGGCGCAAGACGTAAGATTGTAGATTTTAGTTCGGTCATCATAAAATAAAATGGTAGTCGGATGGTTTTAGACAGAATACAAAATCTGACATCACTGTTGGCCACTTGCAACAAAAACAATTAGGACGTAAGTGCTTATACTGTACTTTATTTTTTATAATACATACTATCAGTTTTTCATGAGACAACTGCTTAATAGGGTTTTACACCAATTTTTGAAAAATGTCTTAATTAGATTCCATGGTGCTATTTAACCACTTTATAACCACACAAGTTTTTTATTCAATCGATAAGTGCCATAAAAATACAGTTTAAATTTCGCGCGTAATTTGCCGAAAACGTTGGATCAATGGACGCCGTATTGCTCGGTGGTTATGACGTCAGATGAATGTA
The DNA here is from genome assembly GCA_963576875.1 of Acrobasis repandana. NCBI lineage: Eukaryota > Metazoa > Arthropoda > Insecta > Lepidoptera > Pyralidae > Acrobasis > Acrobasis repandana. Next base: position 10,374,839 of record OY756233.1, on the reverse strand, counting down.
AACAAATACGCTGATGTATGTATTTTGACAGTTGACACGTTTGACGTAATTAGCATGACGGCTACTTTTTTGTGTTAACAGATTTTAAAATTGAAATTTTTGAGTTGAATTTAAAAAATATTTTGGTAATACATAAGTCAATGATTCTGTTATTTTAAAACCTAAAACTAAAATTTTCCAGCTGTTTTTAACCTAAGATATCTCAAGAATATATCTTTTTAATTTTTTTCTTATATGGACTAAAACACCACAATGACATTTTAAACATTTTGAACACTTTTATACTTAAATAATACGACGCATAAATATTTTTTTTGAATATTCTGATTTAAACATGTAGATTTCTAGAAATACTGCAGAGCAACCAGACTTTATATAAATCAATCAACAGTAAACAAAATATGGTTTGTCTGCATTTACGTCATCGCAAATTACCGAGTAATCTATATAAAATGCAATATGAATATTAAAAACGTTACCATGCGACAAGTGCAATAGGGATGGGAAAATATTCTCAACTAATGCTAAAAATAAGTAAAAACATACTTTATGAAAAAAAGGTTCCAAAATGTTCTATAACTTTTTTGTTTCAATTCTAATTTATTTATCTTTATTAATGTAGGATATTTAAATAAACGGGCAAGTGCGAGTCGGACTCGCACATGAAGGGTTCCGTACCACCGTACAATGTTTTAAAACGCTGAAGAAACACGTTTGTCGTATGAGGACCCCCTTTAATTATAAACTTTATCTTATTTTTTGTATTTTTTGTTATAGTGGTCATAGTAATACATAATCGGTGAAAATTTCAGGTGTCTAGCTATTACGGTTCAAGAGATAGAGCCCTGTGACAGACGGACAGACAGCGGAGTCTCAGTAATAGGGTCCCGTTTGCACCCTTCGGGTACGGAACCCTAAAAACTGACAAGCAGTTCCGACCTCACATAAAGAGTGGGATAAGGCAGAAGATTGTAGGATATTTTATAATTAACTCTTAATATTCACTTTGTTATTGAATTTACTACAACTGTTGACGTCAAATCATTACTTATTATAGCTAAGTTTAGTCTAGTGTAGAAGAAGCGGCAACAAACTGCTATAGTTACATATATTTGAATTTTGCTTATAATTATATAAAATTACAAAATTAATTGAAATAAATATATGTAGGGTGAAAGAGTTATAAATGGAAAGGAACGTTTTATGTGAAAGACAAGGATAGATGATGTAAGTTAAGAAAGATGTGAAAGAGAACGGTATAGACGCGCGGAAAGTTTTCGGAAGGAAGGAAGTGAGAGTGGGGGATCATAAAAAGATTATGGTGTTAAGACTAAGTAGAAAGACGTGTAAAGATATTATAGAGATTTTTGAAAAACTACGAATACAATCGTTTTCAAGAAACTTCCTGGGATTTCTTCGGCCCCGATCCCACATATATATAATTAAATTTATATATATATATACCCTTTAATTTAATTTTGTTAAACGTGATATAATTACAAATAAGTAAGAGTAAAGCATTTTCAATGGTTTCGGCCTTTTATTTCTCCACTTCGCAAGGTGTGCAGCTTTATTAGATCATTTATTCATAATAATAATATTTTTTTCATTAATATATTTTATTACATTATAGCTTTAGATTAAATGATAACATACCTCTTAAGATTAAACACGTGCCAGGTCGACGACTTCTGATTCATAACATATCAAAGACATTAATATTAATTGCCTACATGATAAGATTGCAGAAGATTGAATTAATTCGATGTCATTGACTTCCATTTTATCTCATTATGATACGTAATAAGTTATCAGAAAGTGTATTGAACTGAGAATGTAAACATTTGTCTTTGCCAAATAATTATAATATTACAATATATTTTAACAAATGAATGAATAAATGTTGAAGGTAATTGGACAGTTACGAAATCAACTCATAACATAATTATTATAAAGTAACTTTCAATTAACTGGTAACATTTTTGGAGCAAGTTCAGTCCATGATACTGAACTACTTGCTATAAAAAAATATATTTAAAATCGATAAAAATTTTTCGTCCTCCCATACAAACCAGTGCTCAGCCAAACGGATTTTGTATGGAAGGAGGAATTTTTTTTATCGATTTTTAATAACTTTTTCATAGAAAGTAGTTCAGTTTCATGGACAGAACTTGCTCCAAAAATGATGCCAGTTAATTAAAAGTTACCCTGTATATTTCTGGAACACGTCTCTAAGTTCACTTCTTAAAAGATTAGAATTTTAGATAACTTGTATTGATAGATTATATTAAAGCTTAGGTCGTATTTGTACAGCTTTATATATCCACCAATCTTGAATTTCAAAACATTACGAATATCACCAGTGACAAAATATCCAGTTCGTGATTTGCATCTTTTAACGGGTTTCAACTGCGACACGATGCGTTCTTTAAAACAATAATGGAAGAAAAAAGATCATTCTCAGAAGATCCATTGCCCAGATCCAATAAGGATCTAGTGAGATTGTTTTTGATAGAAGGAAAAAGAGGAGTAGGAAAGCCAAGAAGATTTTTTGAACAAATAAATAAAAAATAAATGTGATGTTTTCACACTATTGCCTATGTAATAATAATATTCATTTAATCAGACAACTGCAATCCATTAGGTCGTACAAACTTACAACGAATGTTAGTAATTACATTTATTTTAATAGCAATAATTCGAATTAGGTATATGGAATAGATAAGTATAATTAAAAAAGAAAGATAAAATAATTTACATATTTACAGATATAGAAAAGTTAAATACCTACCTACTACAAATTTAATATGAAAAAACATGTCCATGTGGAATAGTGTCAAGAACGCTGGCCGCATTTCCGCGTTGAATCGCAATACTAATACGATGTGCGAAAAAAAAGCCAGGCCTCTTGTCACCGGTGGCGGGGATCAGTCTTGGAGAGATCTCTTTATATTAAATTAAATTCAAATAAAAAAATTAAAATTATTTATTTTAATTTTTATGAGCGGAGGAAAGAGAGACATAGACAACACTCCACCGAAAAGATCGCTGCTCTTAGAAAAGAAGAGGAATTGCGTTAATTTTTTTTTATTAAAAATATTTTTTATATTTTAAATTAAAAAAGTACTGGCGTACATAATATATCTAAACGCATTTCTCTGATACAATAAGACCAATAAGAGCATTTGACCCCTTAACCAAAGACAACCAGTAAATTCAGTAAGTAAATTGCACTCAATAAATAAAATTGCGCGCACGTCCCCATAAATAATCGTTTTCGATAAAATCTTACGCACTAGCGCGTCACTAGTGTTGTATCGGTTATCGTTCGATCCAGTCTCAATGTGCGTTTGGACGCTTGCCCGCGCGTCCACGTTTGTTACTCTATCGGCGATATTCGATATTTGAAAAGTTTGTTTCTTTTTTTATTAAAAATACGTTTAAACTTTTATTAGTGGCCAAGGATGATGCAGTGGTAAGGATAGTGACAAAGGTTTAGTGAAGTGATACCGAGTCGAAATTGTAATCGAATTTCGTGTTTCGAAAGTGCATTTGCGAATCGATTTATCGTATTCAAGGTGTACGAAATAATCAACTTTCATTACATGTAAGTGAACATAAGTTATTCGGCTACGTAATGTATGACTTGTAATTATTTTTTCAATAGCTATTTAGGTGAAGGTTAATTGGGAACGGGTTTCTCAATAGTTGGATAAACTGCAACTTTTTTAAAATGTTTTCTATTTACCTAATAAAACCTGGATTTGTTAGTAAGATATACAGATCTAATCAGAAATCCTTACATGCTAGTCAATTCAGCTTTAAAGTTAGTTTTAGTATATTTTGTTAGACGTTGCACTTTCGCAAGTTAAGCAACACCAGACGTGGTCCGCACTTGGATGGGAGACCACAACTGGGATAAAAATTTATCGACCTCCTCCGTGCTTTAAAAGACACGACTGGCACGTTTCATTGCAGTCGTCAAGCTATGTAAGATGCCTTTAGGCAGCTTGAAAATCTGATATCAGGTTGGCCACTTACACACATGAAAAAAGAACAACAAACATTTAATAAACTTTAGCTCTGTCTAATCTATAAGCAATAAAGACGTGATATTGTAAGTATTTATACCAACTATATAACAACACATGTACATATATAATGTAGGTAGGTATTTAATGAATGACGTGTACATAAACATGTGATTATAACTATATTCTCGAAACAAAGTGTTTTGAGGAAAATGTTTGTCTGAACAGTTCAGACATGTTCTGAAAACTACGAGAAAATTATTTCTAAAAAAATATTTTTAATTGTTGTTTTTTGTAACTTTATTTATATTTTTCATGTATAAAAAATAGAAGATATTTCAATCGATTCGTCACTATAGCTCGGGTGACATAAGCGGAGAAATGACAAGTTTAAATATATGTGTATTTAAACTTTTCGTTTTGTCATTTTCTCCTTTTTATATGATTTCATATTTAGGTCTTTTGTCAACCCCGTTAAAAATAAAGACGTGATAGTATTAGTGCCAGATCCAATTTAAATATCAATATAATAATATATGTATATGTCGCGGTTCAATTGTATAATCCTGTAATTGACAAAATCTTGCATTACAGCTCGGTTTCGTGAAACAGTAAATAACGTTTAGCGATTTGATTAAATATCTGAACCCTTTTTTATGGAACTGCTAAATTTTTGCTTTTGACTGTTATTATAATTTCTTTATACTATGTAGAATGATCTAGTGTCTATAGCCCGTGGTTCGATTTATTACGCATTAAGGGAGCGCCTGATGTGGATAATCTAAGTTTTGCTCCCGCTTCCACGCATAGAAATTTACTCTAGCCGAAGCAAGACAGCGAGCCATGCGGGGTAGGAAGATCGTGGAAGGTCAATGAGGCTGGTTTTAGTTTTGAGATTTTTTTCGTTTTACAAAGAATATTTAAGAGTTATTTAAAAAGTAAGACATATGATGACTGCCTTATGTTTAAAACAAATATAATCCAAAGTTACAAGTGCAAATTTATTATATTTCTTGAATACTTTCCGATTTAGTATAATTCTGAGGTGATTTGGAGGCAACTTCGCAACGTATTTCTATCGAGAAAATTTTAAGCAATCGTGTTTTCAAAACAAATAATTTATACCTATATAGTTAGTCCTTAACTTTGCTGTGTTTTTATTTCAAAGTGAGTATTTCGTTACTATTGATAATATTTAAGATCGCTCAAAGTACTATTAGGGTCATACGGGCCCTTAATATGACCGAACTAATAAAGTTTTCATAAGTGCGGCGTGCTGAATTAAAAACAAAGATGACTAATTGTTTTCAACACCGTGACATGTGCAAAGAATTGTAATTTAATACCTAGTGATATCACATGTAGATTTTAGACATGTCTAGGTTCATAATATATGCAACTGTTACTTGTCCAAGATCATCATCTCATGCAGTTTATCCAGTTAATGCAGGCTCAGCAGGGTGTAGCAGATAATAATTAAGATATTTTTAAGAATCTCCTAATTAAGCACTTTTATTTGATACCTAATACGGTAAGATTTTATTTATTTTTATTTTTGTCTTCATTACTTTATGGGCTATAGAGGGCGCCGTATTGAATTAAGTGTGACGTCATGTAGCCAATAACCAGTTTACAGTCAAGACGCTTACAACGATATTTCATTTCTTAATTTACCAAGGATATCAAGGAAAATACCAGGGGACAATGGACATACAGAAAAGAAGAAATAAATACAATTTAAATTAAACTTACTTAACTACAAACTAAACCTAAAAATAAAACCTTATCTAAATTGTTGATTTAGAAACCAAAAAGATTATGACAGTGCATATAAATATATTTTATTTTCGTCCGAGCGCTTTCCAGAATCACACCGAGGCGACAGCGTTTATCGATCGCTATCATCTATCACTATCTCGCTCAACGCAATAATATCGAGAGGGATGGCATTAGTCAGTCGCGCGATATAAACTTTGGGTTTATCAACGGTGCCATGCTAAGAGGGCAGGTTGCAACCTGCCCCCATACTGTCTGCCTGTCTGCCTGCCAGTGCTGTTTCGGATTCCGGGGGTATGTTTCGCCTTTTTTTCTCTTAAGCTAATATCCACGTCAATGGTCACCTATAGCCTATAGATGCCAAAGACTGATGTGAAATGGAAGAAACAATTTGAACAATTAAAACGAGGCGGCCGGTTATAAGAAAAATACATACGTATGCATACACTATCCACATACATAGGCCACTTTTAGCGTGATGGTGAAGAGGAAAAACTGGTTCTCAAAACCCATCCAAATCGTTTCTTGGTCTGCCTGACATCAGTCCTCCTTGGAAACGCATTTGCGCAATAAAAAAAAAACCGGCCAAGTGCGAGTCGGACTCGCGCACCGAGGGTTCCGTAAAATATATTATGTGATGTAACTAAAAATTTATGGTTTTCGTAATTTTTCCTTTATCTATGCTATAAGACGTTGCTTCGTACCAAATTTCAAGATTCTGAGTTCACGGGAAGCACCCTGTAGGTTTTGATTCCCTTGCAAGTGTCGAAAATTTGCGGCATAAACGGCTGTATCTTTTGATTGCGTTGGCTTAGAAGTTTGATTTTTTCACAGCTTTAAGGGACAGTAGACCTGAGTAATTGATATAAATTTCAGCTTCATACCTCCACGCGTTCCTGAGAAAAAGGGTCTTGACAGACGGACGGACGGACGGACAGACGGACAACAAAGTGATCCTATAAGGGTTCCGTTTTTTCCTTTTGAGGTACGGAACCCTAAAAACAGTAAAACCAATTCCTGGCGCTCTTTAATTTGTAAATTACCGTAAAATACATTGAGGTTTCCGCAAATGAGGAAATATAAACAATTTGAGCGATTTACATACAAAATTATAGCATTTTGAAGTATTCACGTGCATAATATTTTTAAATTAGTCGTGAAGTAAAATTCTTACAGAAGTTTGCTTTTTGGCTTTTAAAAAAGACTGGTATAGTTACATTTTTCACGATATTTTTATAAACTTTGCCCACTGTTGGAGTGGGACGATACATAATTAACAAACAGATTATATTTTTGTCACCAAAGAGGACCAATGTTATCACAATTTTGTTTACAATACAATACACTTTATTGCACAAAAAAAATACAGGACATACAACCTTTAAAACTTGGAAATATGCAAAAGGCGGCCTTATCGCAAGAAATTTCTCCCAGGCAACCTCGCTCAAATAGAAAAAAGTAATGGGAAATTAGGTAGTGCGGGTTGGTCAATATAATAAACATATATAACAACTGATATACAATAATTACAATAAATATACATACATCATACTTCAATACATACAACTTCTTCTTTAACTTAAGAGCTTGCTCTTGTCGGCGGAGTTAAGTAGAGATGCCGCCATTCCTCTCTTCTCTCTGCCATCTTTTTAATGTCTTGGTAGGACCTTACTTCTAACCCTTCCTTAATATGTTGGAAAAACTTCATCCTTGGTCTTCCCCTTTCCACGTCTCCCTTCTTACACAAAGAAAAAAAATAAAACAGGAGAAAATGAAGAAACTAAGTGGAAACAAGGGAAGGAGATTTACCTTTCATAATTTGAAGGATTTGCAGCTGGCTAGCGTTTGGGCGCGTCGGATAGTAAGTAGTATAAGGCGAAATAAAAACATAATGTTGACAAACATAACAACAAGTTATAAAAGTTGATTTGAGAATTGCTGCATTTATCTATTCATTTATATGTATGGTATTTGTAGTTTATATATATGTATATATGTATGTAGGTATATGTAGAGGAAGGATATATATGAAACAATGTACATTGTGTAATTTATGTATACTACACTTTATCTTGCAACCCACATTTAGACTTTCTGTATAACCCAAAGGTTGACTCGTAAACAACGCTTTTAGCGTTAAGTTCGCCTATTGTTCTGTAAAATTTGTATTTGATGGAAAATAAAGATTGAAATAAATAAATAATAATGTTGACCTCAAAAGGAAAATGGGTGACAATGGGCGTAATGGTTTTATTATATTTTCGCCAACCATCATGCTAAAAGTCGCCGTTGGGTCCTGCGGCCCTCAGCTCGATGCTTAGTGCCAATTGCCAAAACACTCTGTCTGCCCTATGAAGGATAAACATGTGTAGACTCTACACTGAAAAGTATTTTATTACGCCTTCTGTGATACATATTTTTTTAATTTATTATAACGACATGCCTTAATGTATTCTCATAAATACATAATAGTGGCGATCACGGAATTGTGAAATTTTCCATAGTGGTGCAGTGCAGTGCAGTGCCTAGTCTGCAATTTCGGCTGCATTTTATGCAAATCTACTGAATGATGACTCTTGAACTCGTTTCCTCGTATACCTACATGCAAATTTTGCTTTAGTGTTCATCACATGCATATCGAATATTGTCGAAAGCATATTTTTACAATTTTTTTACAATTTTGGAGAGAAAGCGAAACAATACTCTATATATCAATTTATTCATATAATAAGGTGTATACTGAAACTATGTTTACTATTTCATATTCATATCATGCTAAAGCTTTATATTTTCATTGGCTAAAGCTGATACACCCTCCATATCCCACCGTTATGCATAAATTTAGATTTATATAAGTACTATTTCATATTATTTTACAATACATTACAATATACCTTATTACACAAAAGAAAAATACAGGACATAATTATCTTAATAACTAGGAAATGCGCAAAAGGTGGCCTTATCGCTAAGCAATTTCTTCCAGGCAACCTCGCTCAAATAGAAAAAATGATGGGAAATTTGGTAGTGCGGGGTGGTCATATAACAAACATACTGATATATAATAATTACAAGAAACGTTTGAAAATGGAGAGTAAATAATGGAAGTTTTAATGTTAAACCTTATCCTGAGTGCTGACACTGCTGACTAATTTTATCCGAGATTCGCTTCCCAAGGGATGCAATGGAATCAGGGGCAAAAGCTAGAATAATATAATTTCATGTATAAATTACGTTTCGGGATGTACACCAACCTGTAGGGTGATTTAAATGATTTAATAGATAATTTCAGTACGACGTAGGCCGAAATTATAGGGAGCGAGAATTAATTATAATTGCGTTTTGCTGACCCAACTGTATGATAAGGTTGCATCCCTGAGAGGATACCTGGGCACATCAATTAGTATTGAGTTCAGCAGGGTCTAACAAAATAACTACAAAAGGGGCATTTTTTAGGTCACAGAAAATGATATATTTCACTAGAAATAGGTTATCTGTATTTAGTTTTTTCTATAACGACATACATTTTGACAGGCAAAGAACACTGACATGTGGACTTAAGGAACATTGGCCAAGCATTGTTCAAAGTTTATATCATCATCATATCTACCGCAGGAAGTACCGCAGTCACAAGGTTTTCCACCACGACCGATTGGAAGCGGCCTGCTAGCATTTTCCTGTAACCTTATTAAGTCGTCCGGCCATCTAGTAGTGGCACAGGTAGTGGGTCCAAGTCCCACATAACTGCTCCACTGTCCCCGCAGCGGAACGGTACGCGATGGCATTTTCACCTCATTAAAAAAAATCTGGGTGTAGGTCACCCAGATTTTTTTTGGGGTTCACTGGGGTTTTAGATAATTTATACAGGCATCTTAATGTAAATCTAGAGTTAAAACTAAATGACTTCAAAGACTACACCTAAAGCCCTGAAATAAACATACTACACAATAAACTATTAAGTTAAGATAAGATCAGTCCAATGTTGATTGAAACATATAAGTATATTTTATTAAAAGCATATTTAAATACAACCGATCAAGTGCGAGTTAAACTCGCTTAAAGAGGGTTCCGTTCTTCTCAGAGGCTTTTCTAAAATCTATAGGTAATGAAATAATGATCTGCATTTTTATTTTATTTTAGGCCCCGTAGTTTCGGAGATAAGGTCAATGGTCAATTTTGCTAATTTACTTAAATAACTTCAAAAATATCAACCTAAAAAATATATATTTAAAATTCTTGCTCTTTATTTCATACTAGCAGTCCACCCCGGCTTAGCCCGTGGTACACACATAGCTTGTCCCTCGGGGATAGTGTAGCTTTCCATCAGTGAAAGAATTTTTTAAATCGGCCCAGTACTTTTTCAGCCTATTCATTACAAACATACAAACATACAAAAATAGGTACAAATCTTTCCTCTTTATAATATTAGTATAGATATAGATGTCACGCGATTTAGTACACAAAACATTGTTTTTTAATGTTTACTAGGGTGGGGTGTAGGCCCCCGTATATTTGAAATTAATTTATTTACGTAATATGTCTGTCTTTGGGTCACTGTCTTACATGAGTGTACCAAATTTCAACTCAAACAGTGCAGTAGTTTCGTAGCAAATTGGCTGTGTTAGACGGACATATAGACAAGTGAGTGATCCTATGAGTTCCGTTTTCACTTTTTAAAGTACAGAACCCTAAAATAATAAAAACATCAAAAGAAACAAAAAAGAATGGGTACTATCTTTGTAACTCGTCTTACAATAATGAAATAGTTATAAATGCCTAGCTGCTAATTACTTATCGAGTATAACATTTTTTTCGCACAACAATAGTCCTTGAAAACACTCTTTTAGCATTTATTTGAATCCGACCCTTTTACAGACAAATTAAATCCTTTCAAAAACAACCCTATAAACTGGCGACAATTCTTTTGAGTAATTAAGATATTAATCAGAAGTTTACGAGAAAAAGGCGAAAAGTATTCCATGGAATATAGTCCAGGACACTCAGGCAATTTTTGGAAACATTTGGTGTAGGCCAAATGTTTAGTTAAGTTTTTGTGAATCATTTCAAGAATCAGTAAAAATAACTACAATTTTTGCAAAGATACTATCACGTCTTTATCCCTAATGAGGCAGACAGAACATTTTGGGTCTTGCGGCTCTAAGCAGACAGAGCCCAGAGCCGCAAGACCCAAAGGCCACTTTTAGCGTGATAGTGGGCGAGATGATGGAAAAAGGAATCAAAATTTTACAATAAATAATTTATTATTTTTCTGTAAATACGGTTTACGCTTAACTTACTACACAAGTCTTTTTTTTTCGCAGGAAAATGTCACTTTCCTAGACTAATATAGAAATTAATGAAACGGAGTGGCACCCTTGAACTGAAAGCGTTTGAATGTATTTTTTATGAATTTTAATTGCCTGATAAAATTCAATTCCTTTCATTTAATTAATGTTTGCCCCCAATCTTAAATTTTAGAGTACAGTTTGAAATTGATTCTTTGGAATTTGTAATTGAATTCCCTCGTGATGTCATCAAAATGTGCAAAAATCTTTTTCTTTGTCTTGTGTTCATTATAATTTTTTTAATCAAAGAAACAATAATATTTATTCAAATTATTAAATTCAAACCTTCTATCGTGTTACATTAGATATTATAATATGATATCGAGCGAGTGAAGCGTCTCAGTTTCAAGGTTGATCAAATATGCTTATGACCGTCTGTCTGTTCTCGCCAACAGCAGGCCAGCGTCACTCCCCGTTTAGGTATCGAAAATGTACCTACATTATTACTACGCGCGCAGGCGGCCTTACCGGGTGGTAAATTCAGTTATACGAATCGTTTGTCCAGAGTAATAAGAATGAAATTGGCTTGCAATAGATGTCTAGGTATCTATACAAAAAAGTGCTGAGTTCTGACGTGAGCTTAATTAAACCATATCGCTAGCCACATTGAGTAGATATTTCTTTGAATTTCTTTGCTGAGTGAGACTTCTGTACGTTTGTATTATTTATTCTGTGCCTACAGGTCGCATTTATCAATCGATTTTGACAAAAAATGGCATACATGTTCTTTGATTATTTAATTTTTAATTTCGATCGCGATTTTTTATTGGAGGAGAAATGTAAAAAGGGGAATTTTTTCTGTACCGTTATTTAATAATAGATTTCAATCAAATTTGAGAAGCGCACTAATAAGGACTTTATTTTACACAAGTTGTTTCAACATATTTTTAAAAGGGGGAGTGGAGGATGGTAAGTGGGGAGGGAAGTGCTGTAACTAGTGTTATATATGGACGGATTACACTGAAATGGCTTTGCTAAGGCAGAGGAAAGAGGAAAGTGTCAGTTATCGCATGGCTATAAGAGCTTGCGAAGTCTACTGTTCTCACACCACCACTAGTTTACTAGTTCAGAAAAACAAAATATAAGAAATATCAGTGCCTCCAATAGATTATTGAATAGGTAATTTTATTATTACATTCAAACAATTTTTTTTTCAAGCTTTAAGAGATGCATAGAGACATAATATATGCATGCATACACACGAAAAACTAAGTATTAATGCCAAAAAAATTAAAAAAAATTGATAATCTTTTTGAAAATGCCGTCAAAAAATTACCGTCCAAACAAACATGGTTTTGTAGGGTTCACTATAAAATAAACGGGCAAGTGCGAGTCGGACTCGTACATGAAGGGGTTCGTACCACCGTACAATGTTTTAAAACGCTAAAAAAACACGTTTTTTGTATGACGACCCCCTTTAATTTTTATTTTTAGTATAATTATTGTTATAGCGGCCATAGTAATACATAATCTGTGAAAATTTCAAGTATCTAGTTATTGCCTAGTTCTAGCCATAAAGATCTAGTTAAAAACGCTGAAAAAAACACGTTTCTTGTATGACGACCCCCTTTAATTTTTAGTATTTGTTGTTATAGCGGCCACAGTAATACATAATCGGTGAAAATTTCAAGTGTCTAGCTATTACGGTTCAAGTGATAGAGCCCTGTGACAGACGGACAGACGGACAGACAGCGGAGTCTCAGTAATAGGGTCCCGTTTGCACCCTTTGGGTACGGAACCCTAAAAAGGTTCAAGAAAATCTTTCACGACTACTTTTAGTTTACGTCTTTACGATAAGATGCTGATTAGGGTAGAATTTAGCTAAAGGCAGTTTGAGGGTGCTTAGACGTTTGATAATGCGTTATGGATGAGCTAGAAAAGGGGCTTTGAAGCTTTGAGTGGTTAGCGGCTGAAAATACCACACTTTTAAGTAAGTACTTCACCTTGAAAAATGTTGAGGCTTTAAGTTCGACCTGTAGTGAGATGTCTTTTAATTTAATCGTAAAATGTTTATGTTTAAAAGTAGTAAACATTTATGTTTTTGTAAAAGTCACAAAAACCTACTTGGTTGGACGGTTGTACCTATAAGAAAGGAAATTTCGTACGAAACGTTGTAAGAAACGGTTGTACGAGTATTTATGAGAAAGAAAAGAAAATGTCTACTTTGACTTTAACCACAATTGATGAAGCCTGTACTCAGATTGTACAAATATCTTTTTACCAATATTTACTAATGTAAATGAATTACTTACATGAAGTCCTAAGGCCCTCAAGTGGGGTAGAGGGCTTCTATAGTAAGTCACTATCATCATCCAGGTCTAAACTGAAAATTGAAAATATCATCATCCATCATCTAGGTATTTTTAGTTTCCACTGCATCAAAATGGCGCTCTTTATTCATAAATGTTGAAAATTTTTGCTAAACAGACCATGATTTTGAAGTTAATTAAATATTGTTTATGTGTTGTCTTATAATTAATATAATAAGTATGAATACTTCTACCCAGCAGTGGGACATGAATGGCTTACAAAAAAAAAGTATGCATGTTTAGCCAACAAAACATACCTATTTATTCAATGCTTTACCCAGTATTGTGACGTGAATCAACACAATTTAAATTTATTTTCCTCATAATTAACTTGTTAATCGTTCAGCTATTTTTGTATCATTAATCATTACTGATATTTCAATGTACAGTTTCCAGTACATATGAATTCCTATTAATTTAGTTTTTTTTAACAGACTACCAAGGTAGGGTTATGTTTTTCGTGCGTATCTTGTGTGTTTGTTTGTAATTTTCTTTATTACCTCGTATCTTTCAAACGGCTGGATGGATTACGACTCTAAGGGTATAGTGTTATTTTTTCAAAATGGCGGATTTTTGGCGTTGAATTGTAAGTCGTTAAAATTTTATTTTTAACCAAACCAATCGCGTAGGGTATCAAAATAAAGAAAATTCAAATGAAATAACAAAGATATAGTTATATAAGACAAAATTATGTTTAAATTTGATTAGGAATAATTAATCAATTCATATACTTAAGTGTAGTATATATGAACCGGGAATCGCTGTGGCCAAATACTGGTCAAGTTTAAATCAATTAATAAATAGCTGTTCGACTCGAGAAGAAGCAGAAGTATAGTTACAAAATTTTGCATACAGTCGAGTTTTTTTTAATAATTACTTCTTATAAGTATACCACTTAGTACTTAGTCTTATAAGTATTAATTTAAAAAAAAACTCGACTGTATGCGAAATTTTCATGGATGCTGTTATTTCTAAAAGGCTGACCATATTCATTTATCAACTATCCTAAAACTATACTTAATATTAAAATACTTAACTAACGTTAAATGATACATAAAATGGGGGCCTAAATACCAAACGAAACAAATTCCCTTATATATTTGCTATAAGTTTAACTATGCTAGAAATAATAAAATTATTCTTCTTTATAACAAACAAACGAATTCAAGGCCAAAATAATAAGTAAGTACCTAATAAAACTGGCTCTTACTTCGATATACTCTGTTGCAATACTTGTAACATCGCCTAAGTTACAACATTCCTACTAGATTCCTACTACTATTAGAGATTGCTACCTATGCGATAAGTCCGCCTTTGTGTCATTTTAGTTTTTTTTCTCTGTAAGTATTGTTGTATTTCCTTTCTTTATGGTGCAATAAAGAGTAATTGTATTGTATTGTATTCCTATAGAAACTTCCATACCCTCAAAGCGATCCGTCAAAGCAACATGACTGTAAACATAAAATAAAGCGAAGGTTAATAAAAGTCCCACATTTGGAGAACACGAGGCAATACGAGCACTCCAAAGGCAATCTTGCAGTTCCAAGTGTGCCTCTTATGGCGGGCCTGGATGGTCCAAGAGAAGAGCGAGAGCGTTAAGGCGATTAGATCCCTCAATTCTCGTTAATTAGTCATTTTGTCAAGCCTACTCCTCATTTACTGCCCACCAGAAAATTTTGAAAAAAATATATATGAAACATTAGTTCCAGGACTACATTTGGAACATTTGTTTTTTCTTTATGACTTTGTATGGTAAAGTAAAAAAAAAACTACGGGGCATCGAATTATTATTTGAATTCCCTACTGCTCCTAAACCGCTATGATATATGAGAATATTTTTACATTAAAAAATAAAAAATCCCCTATTCTTTAAATGCAACATTGCTTTTGTCAAAAAATCAAACAATGTTTTCTTGTAAAATATATTGAAACATTGAAATTCCAAATGTGTAGTTGCAGAGGTGCCCTGCGCGGGCGCGGGCGGCAGTCTTTCGCTGGCATTCGTACGGGAAGGATGTGTCACTCGCTACCAAATTTTTATCACGCGTGTTTTCTCTTTGTATGTGTGTTTAGACTAGGTCAGAGAGTAGTCAGACGATACGATACGATTGTGTTGTAGTTTGGTTTGCGCATGGACGCCATGTCCTATGTACCTATGTACTCAGTACTGTATAATCTACTAGTATACGATTTACTTTGTTTGTATATTATATACTAGCTGTGCCTGCGACTTCATCCGCGTGGTTTTTCGGAACGTAATGTTATATAGCCTAAAGCCTTCCTCTATAAATGGGCTACCCAACAAAAAAACAATTTTTCAAATCGGACCATTAGTTCCTGAGATTAGCGCGTTTAAACAAACAAACTCTTCCGCTTTATAATATTAGTATAGATTAAGTAATATTTTATTATTTCGCGTATTTGGACGTTTGATGACATTTAATTACTTTAATGTACTTAATTTGAGATCAAAATGCCTCGAAAGTCTTAGCAGATAGAAGCGGCTAAGAAAACATTGAAAATGCATGCAGAAACGTCAGGCAGCGGCCGGTTGTAAACTTTTCGCACAAATACATTCCCAAAGAGGGTTGACGTCAGGCAGGCGGCCAGTCGTTAAACTATAGCCAAATCATTTAAACTGTTCCGGCTATTTCTTCTCCATTTTGCAAGGTCTTTGGCATCCTTGGGTGACCATTGACATGCATGTTATATTTGGGGTAGAAAAAGCGGGAAAGCGCACCCCGGGTTCCTAAGCAGCACAGCTGAGGATGCAAATGGGAACGCGCTTAGACGAAGAAGAAGATGTTATTTATCAATTCAAGCTCAAGTTATAGGCAGTAATGTATGGAGTGCGCTTCTGTACCGACCTACGCCCGTGTATTCTTTGATTGGTGTTTCCGTGCAGGGTGTGAGGTAATGGCGCGGGGTGGGGAGCCCAAACGTCGAAGGCCATTGAGGACTCTAATCGCCTTAAGAGGGCGCCTGATGCTGATAATCTAAATTATGCTACCGCTTCCACGCCCACAAATTTACTCTAGCCGAAGCAAGACAGCGAGTCATGCAGGGAGGGAAGAATCGTGGCGGTATTTTCGTTTTACAAAGGATATTAAGGAGTTATTGAAATAATAAGACATAACTATTATGACTGCCTTATGTTTAATACAATTATAATCCAAAGTTACAAGGGATAACTTATTATATTTCTTGAATACTTTTCGTTTTAGTATAACATTCTGAGGTGATTTGTAGGCAACTTTCCAATTTTTTTCTATCGAGTGTAGTGTTTTTAGAAACATGTAATCTATAGAGTTAGTCCTAAAGTTTGCTATGTTTTTATTTCAAAATGAGTATTTCGTTAATATTGATAATATTTAAGATCGCTGTAAGTACGAGCTATCAGGGTCATACGGGCTCTTAATTGACGAAAAATACAAGAGAACTGACAACCCCATAGAAAAAACGTACTCTGCTAGAAAGGCACTCACTCACTTGTCTCTGCACCACCTGTCGGTTGACTGGTAGAGAAAGCCTAAGGCTTTAAGTCTGCCGTTTAGAATTTTTGTATTAAAGTTGAATAAATAAATAAAGGCAAAATCCTGAATAATTGACCGAGACTGAAGCGAAGCGTGTCAGTTTCCTGTTTCCAAAGGTAGCCAGTAAGAGATTGCCTTGGCGATAAGGCCGCCTATTGTACACCTTTGATTTCTTTTTTGTATAGAATTTTTCAAGTGTTTTGGTGCAATAAAGTGTATTATTTTTATTATTATTATTTCGAGATTGGCCAAAAATGCTTGTCTTGTCTGTCAGTTTGCCAGTTTGTCCGTTTATTCTCGCCTACAGGTCGCATTTCTCAACCGATTTTCGTGAAATTTTATTCCATTTCTACAGGTTTCGACAGGTTCGATAATTATAGGAAATTTTTTTGTAGATTCAGTTTTTGGAAATTTTTCAAACTGGCTGAAATATGGGGATTGAAAAATTAAAAACATCATATTTCGGCACACGGCAGCAAAAGAACGGGGAAGAGGTGCGGGGACGAGGAACGCATATTGCGCGTAGCTCCCTTAGGAGATTCCGTTCTGTATGTAATCCTCTGGCTGCTGTGGCATATATGTGGCTCTGGTAGTACAGAGAGGGTCGTGCCCCTGCAGTGGAGACTTAAAAAGACCTGATGATGATGATGTTATACTCGTACTGTCTTCAGAACAGTTGCATACCAAAAACATACGCGCGGCGTCGCAGCGGGGAAAAACCGCTGCCGCGGCGGCGTAATCTGTAAACGCTTATAGTTAGATACTTGCACTAAACATAGGATGCTAAGATCGGGTGCCTCACGGCACGGATCGCTTAGGTTTTGAGTGCGGATTTGGTGTGTTGGGGTTTTTCCCCCTAATTGATTAAAATCCTTTCATCTTCCAAGACGAACGCCTACCTGATAATCGGTATTTGTTGACCTGAGTTCATGTAGGATTTTGAGAAGAGTTCAAAATAAACTTGTAAAAATTGTAATTTTACATCTGCACAAAAACAAACCACTGGCAGTAACTCCAAACTTATATACGGATATATAGATATACTATCACATCTTTATCTCTAACAGGGTAGACAGAGTCTTAAGGTTACCTGAAGATCACGCTTATTATAGAGAGTGTGAAAATGGAAAAAGGGAATCATAATAGCGGAAAGTAGCTCACCGTTTTTCCAAATAAAATAATTTCTCTCACTCACAGACTTTCTCCACCTTGTCGCCCACCATTGAAAAGTGCCTTTGGTTCTTGCAGCCCTGGCCTCTATCTGTTTAGAGCCGCAAGACTTGAAAAGCTCTGTCTGCCCCATTAGGGATAAAGACGTGATAGTGCAGGTATGTATGCATAAATAAACAAGATCATTTGCTAGGCAAATAGAAAGAGAACCCCGACTGTCAAGAACGCCATCTAGTGACGAGTAGCGGAACTACCGATACGACTTGATATCCGTAGTGCTATCTATTATTTGCTAGAGAAAGCCCTGACTTTCAAGCGTTAACCTCCAATAACTTTTAAGGCCGTACCTGAATTTTCCGAGGTCCAGTGCTGCCCCCAATTAATATAAATCATTTCAAAGAAAACGGAGACATCATTTAAAATTTTGCAACTATCAAGTCCTAGATAACCCTTCAAAGTATTTTATGAACTACTGTTTACAGTTTATAATGAAAACGTTAAGCTTTACTACGCACATTAGCCAAAAGTGGCCGTTTTTCGCAAATGTGCGTAGTAAAGCTTAACGTTCTCACTATAAACTGTAAACAGTAGTTCATAAAATACTTTGAAGGGTTATCTAGGACTTGATAGTTGCAAAATTTTAAATGATGTCTCCGTTTTCTTTGAAATGATTTATTTTAAATGGGGGCAGCACTGGACCCCGGAAAATTCAGGTACGGCCTTAAACGGCTTAACCGATTTTCATCAAACATAGCTAAGAGCTACCGCAAGGGAACTTGTTTTCACTTAAAAAAACCTAATCGAAATCGGTCTATCCGTTCGAGCGCTACGATGCCATAGACAGACAGACCGACACACATTAGCGTAAAACTTATAACACCCCTCTTTTTTGATGGGGGTTAAAAAATACTTACATGAAAACATATTAGCCACTAAAGCATAGTAAACAAGCGAGCGCGGGCTCAAATAGTAACAGCATATATTATCTGCGCCTATTAGCGATCCACTAATAGATAGTACACAGCGTTCATTCACTTAGTTGCACAATTGGTGACTCACATTGCAGTGTATTGACCCGCAATGTTTCAGTTTGCTTCTGATTTTACATTTTTTATGGAAGAAACATTAATTACGAAACATTAAGTACATCGAAATATGAATTTTTTTTCACTGTCTAGTTAAGGCCGTACCTGAATTTTCCGGGGTCCAGTGCTGCCTCCATTTAAAATAAATCATTTCAAAGAAAACGGAGACATCATTTAAAATTTTGCAACTACCAAGTCCTAGATAACCCTTCAAACTATTTTATGAACTACTGTTTACAGTTTATAATGAGAACGTTAAGTTTTACTACGCACATTTGCCAAAAGTGGCCGTTTTTCGCAAATGTGCGTAGTAAAGCTTAACGTTCTTACTTACGTATATAATCACCACGGTGAGCTGGCGAGTTGGTAATTGCAGTCAACGGTATAAAGTTGTTGCATGGAATGAGCAGCAGCGTACCTTTAGTCGCCTCTTGCAAACAAACAACGTGGTGACAAATAGTATTGTACTCTGCCATCACCACTCAAATAAAAAATAAAATAAAAACAAACCTATTGGATACTTTTTAAATAGGTGATTGAACAAACAAATACTTTTGTTCGAAAAATATTTCTTTGAGATCGGCATTAGTACCTACCGAATGAAAAGTTGATTATACATTATATAGTCGCTGTTTCATGAATATGTATACGTCGACTATACATTTCCATTTTTAGGGTTCCGTAGTCCACTAGGAATATAGTTTCGTCATGTCCGTCCGTCCGTCCGTCCGTCTGTATGTCTGTATGTAGGGCTCGTACTCCGCCGCTACTCCACCGATTGTCACAAAAATTGGTGGAGAGATAGATATTGAAGTTCCAAAAGATGGTTTTAAAAATTATGAAAAAATGTTTTTTTTTTCAGCCCCCTTCCATACAATGAAAAGTGAATTTAAAAAATTAAATTGGACTAACCCCAACGTGTGGGGTATCGTTGAAAGGGGTCTTTTAAAATGAAACAAAAACTGCTATGAAACTATGTAGATCAAACCCCCCAGTCTTGAGATAATCTAATACAAAGTAAAAATTTGAGGTGTCCCCCCACCGTAACTTTTGAAATATTACTAAAATAATTCTGAAAAAAATGTGGTATATACCTCAAAGTATGTATTTTCAATTAAAACTATAGCGGTCTCGGTATCATAGAAAGTTATTTTTTAATACGTCATAAATCGTAAACCGCAATTTACCTTTAGAACTTTTATATCATGTAACTTGCTGCTACGGATCCCTTCATGGGCGAGTCCCACTCGCACTTGGCCACTTTTTTTTAATGTGACGTAAGTACCTCATCCTCAAAAAATGAAAATTTTTGTCTATCCAGTGATGTTAAAACTTATCTTTTGATCAGAACTATGTGAACTTACTAAGCCATTTTGTCGACCCCGCCATCTTGTTTGCCATAATGTCGGCTGAGCGCCACCATCCGTTGCGGAAGGAAACGGCCAGCACTTGCATGAGTTCACGATCGCTTTGGGGAGGTTATTATATCTGTTGGTAGGCTCTATGCAAATATAAACTATGAGTATAGTAGACTATGACACTTTAAACAAAAACTATAGAGGTAATCATGATGAGATTAAAATTGTTTAACTTTGAAGATGCATCTTAATTCTTATTGGATTTACGGGTAAGTAAAATAATAAAATATCGTTAGATTTTTCTGTTCTGTTCTGAGTCCGCCAGCTAGCAGTTAGGTACGCTGCGAGAGCGTATGAATGAGGTCTACCTTGGAAAGTGCATCATCACGCTTACGGACCAAAGCCGATACGTGTACTGACTCCAGTTCATTGAGTGTGGCGATGCCAAACCTTGTTATACCACTTACATAGCTCGAGAAACAAGTTGGATTCGTAGATAGGGGTAGAGGTGTGTAAGAAATATTCGCAGTCAGGAGGTAGGAGAGAAAGGGAATTGTAAGAACCGCCCGAATCCTGACATAAAATCAGAATAATAAAATTAGTTAGTTAGTTTTTTTAAGTTTTATTTTATATGTATACTGGTTTTTCAACATAAAATTTTACAATTCATCAAATAATAAATGATAACTAAACTAAGTTACTAAAATAAAACTTAATACATTTTAAATAATAAATAACAGATCTTATTGCAACTGTCATAATGTGTTATATTATTGAAAGGCAAAGCATAATTTAAAGCTATTCGTCAATAACAAATGTCTGTCAATGGCAAAGTCTTAAATCAAGATCAACAATTCGTACTAAAATTAATTAATTGTTAAAATATATTTTGTATTGTTTATACCAATAACAAACAAAACAAAGGTAACAAAATAATAATAAGTCAGATGCTTTGAGAATTAAAGCATGCGGTAAATAATTCTAACGTAAGTTCTTACAACTATTTAATTCTCTTCATTTCACTAATTTAATTTAGGAAACAATAAGTAATTCTAAATTCTTCACACTTAGAAGTGACCTTGAATTAGTTTCGGTCTGATAAGCTCAAAGTAGCAATTAAAACTTGTACAGAATAAAAGGAAGCGTGCTAAGCCTTTCAAAACAACGGTTTCCTTGAAACTTGGCGGTTGGGGTAAATTATCCCCTTGTGGGGAAATGGGCGAGATTAGAGGCACGGCCAGATTGTGAGAAAAAAATTGTAAAATAAAAGAAAATTGAAAAAAACCGGGCAAGTGTGAGTCGGACTCGTTCATAAGGGGTTCCGTAACTCCGTACAATGTTTTGAAACGCTGAAAAAACACGTTTCTTGTATGACGGATGACCCCCTTTAATTTCAACTTTATCTTATTTTTAGTATTTGTTGTTATAGTGGCCACAATAATACATAAATGTTGAAACTTTCAAGTGTCTCGCTATTATGGTTCGAGAGAGCCTTAGGACAGACTGACGGACAGACGGATAGACAGCGGAGTACAGACCGAGTCAGTAATCGAGTCCCGTTGACACCCT
The DNA here is from genome assembly GCA_963576875.1 of Acrobasis repandana. NCBI lineage: Eukaryota > Metazoa > Arthropoda > Insecta > Lepidoptera > Pyralidae > Acrobasis > Acrobasis repandana. Next base: position 10,352,663 of record OY756233.1, on the reverse strand, counting down.
TAGGTTAAGAAAACCTTTTTCTTTTTGGTCATCATAATGAAGCTCATAAGGGAAGAAATGCACAACCAACCTCCGTGGCTGCTCATGTATGCTGACGATATCAGACTGGTGGATGTAAGCAGGACGTTGTACACAGAGTGTACCTATGTATTGTATAGCTATGAGACTCTGTGGCGATGGCGACCTCTACGCCTGTTCCAGTGGCGGATTTGCAGTCCTAGCCGCTCTACGGCGGCACATGGCCCCAGGCCATGTGCCGCCCCTTTCTCAGCACCCATCATATAGACTAGATACATAGTTAATGAATTTACTTTATGGCCCGTTTAAAGTGGCCACAAAAGTAGACCACTTTTAATTGATTCATAAATTGGTAAACGTTTACTAAAAGCTGCTAGTTTATAATATTTTCTGAGGCCTGATTGACTGAGGGATGATTGGACATTTAAGGTGAATATAGAAGCAAATGACCTTGAAGTGTGAAATAAATTGTTAACTCGTAAATATGATGATAATTTCCATATTGCTAATCGTCAGACACTAGATAGCCCTTTAAATTATTTTATGAACTGATATGGAAATTTTCTCCATATTTACGTGTTTACAATTTATTTCCCACTTCAAGGCCATTTGCCTCTATATTCACCTTTAAATAAAACATTTAGAACGGGTTTTGTTACAATGTGTTACAAAATTCGTCTGCACAAATCATTTATTAAATCTTCGTGCCAATGCAAATCGTGCCGATTTGCCGCCCTTCACATCTGGCCGCCCTAGGCCCGGGGCTACTAGGCCTTACCTTACCTTACAAACAACTACAACCACAACAGCGAAGCTACAACATATTTCACAAAAAGCAAACAAGATGGCGCTAACAGTATCTTACATCTCGATAACAGAGTTCTAGTTAAACTAGGTATACTTATATACAGTGTATGTAGTCGTTAGTAAGTCTAAACGCGTTCCCGGTTGTATCCTCAGCTGTGCTGCTTCGGAGCCCGGGGTGCACTTTCCCGCTTTTTCTTCTCCAAATATAACATGTATATCAATGGTCACCCAAGCATGCCAAAGACCTTGCAAAATGGAGAAGAAATAGTCGGAAGTTTAAACGATTTGGCTATAGTTTAGCGACCGGCCGCCTGCCTGACGTCAACCCTCTTTGGGAATGTATTTGTGCGTGAAGTTTTACAACCTGACGCCGCCCGACGTTAACCCTCCTTGGGAATGCAATTGTAGCATAAGATGTTTGTGCTTAGTTCTTTAGACTCAGATTTCTAGTTAAAATTTACATATATACAGTGTATGTAGTCGTTCGTAAGTATGTAACCACCACTACATACAATGTTGGTTTTTAAACTTTCGCGCTTTAAACACATGATTTATATATATATATATATATATATATATATATATATATATATATATATATATATAACGGGACTTAGCATGAAACTTTTTTAATGTTTTGTCTAACGTTTCGAAAAAGAGTTACATCTTTCATATAATGTTTACTCGAAAAGATTCCACTATGTGATAAGTCTGCCGTTTTAGTTCAATTTACTCTATAATGTTGTTTTTATTTTTAATTATGTGTTTTTTTAAGTACAATAAAGTTATTACAAACAAACAAACATGTTTAAAAAGGTTGACTAGACTACACACTACATCATTCCTACTACACTACAAGGGGGACACTAGTGCGACCCCAGGCTTCACAACAATAAAACTGACGATGCAACTGAGAATACACTGAGATGAGACATATTGTCACTAACAACTTAAAATTACAACTCCAACTGCCTAGTTATACATACAAATGACGCTTCCTTTCTGTGGGCTAATGAGTCAGTTTTGACAAACTTGTTAAAGTTTCACGGCCTGTGTGCCGCCTTTGTGGGTCAACTTAAAGTTCCAGAAGTTATGGCATGTGAGCTTTGACGAGATGATTAAAGTTCATCCTTGACTGAAAGATAATGCAGACTCGTTCCTGAGAACTTTTAAACGTACGCCTTCTTATTATATCACTCTGAATCATGGCACATATAATATAGGGTATTCTCTTCCCGTGATGGCCCCAAAACTACGTCACGAATGGCCCGATTAGTGTTACCACTGATTACATACTATTGATAGTGATCTATCTACACGTGCTAAACAAATACATACATACATACATACTATCACGCCTGTTTCCCACAAGGGTAGACAGAGACTATGGACCTCCACTTGCTACGATCCACTTCCAACGAACACAATAAGCAATGACACTAAGGTGGAACTATACCTACCAGTACGTCTATCATTCTACATACAGCTTTGATGTCGGCTTGCATCATCCAATTAATATTGAACTTTATCTACACATCCATCATAGTGATGTTTGTTAAGTTCTACTAGATATTCTCAAAATTCAAAAATTGTCATATACTGCCTTATCTTTTCTTCTCCATATCGCACGGCCCTCGGAATTCTTAGGAAACTTATAATGATTGATACATGCATATCATGTGTAAATAAAAAGTCGGAAAGCACACCCGGGATCTGAAGCAGTGCGGCTGTGAATACAACCAGGAACACGATGAAAAGGAGAATACTCTTATCGTAATATAATAAAATATATATACATATTTTATATATTATATTACGATATATAATAAAACAAGGTATTCTCTTCCCGCCATGGCCCAAGACTATGTCACGAATGTCAGGATAAGTGTTACCACTGATTGTTCTTTTCAGTAAATTTAAGGACTTTCTCAATTGGTTATTATAAAATAAAATGCTAACTAACTTAACTATTTCGTATATTGTGTAATTTTACAGTTTAATTTTAAAAAATTTGTATATTGAATTTCTACTTCATGATTGGTTTGTTTGAGCTGTAGGCTACCCTCGGGGTCACAGGTGGCGGATAGTGAACGGCCACCAGATATAGTGGTTAGCTGCGAATATACTGAATAAGCAGTCCCCGACCAAACAGCGGCAGCGTTACGAGGACATGGTGGGAAGCGCGGCGGGTCGGGCTTACCTACAAAATTCCACAGGAGTGACAGCGTTATGACATGGCGAACAAAGAACGCCTTCAAATAGGTCTTCCCCTAGTGCTGGGCAGTGGCGACACTTGTACCGGCACATCGCCTTCAGCTGTATAAGGCACAAGTTAGGCCGCATATGGAATATTGTTCCCATCTCTGGGCCGGGGCACCTAAATACCAACTTCTTCCTTTTGACCGAATTCAAAATCGCGCAACTCGTATAATCGATGATGAGACTCTCGTCAGCCGTCTCGATCCTCTGGCTCTACGTAGGGATGTTGCATCCTTGTGCATTTTTTATCGCATTTATCATGGGGAATGTTCTGAAGAATTGTTCGACCTAATACCTGCTGCAAAATTTCACCACTACACCACCCGCCTGAAATTAAAATACCATCCACACCACCTGGATAGTTGTCAATCAACCACCGTACGTTTTAAAAGGAACTTCCTGCCACGAACGACCGAACTGTGGAATCAACTTCCTGCAGCGGTGTTCCCGAACCGATACGACATTGAAACCTTCAAAAAACGAGTCTATATCTTCCTGAAAGGCCGGTAACGCTCTTGTTACACCCCTGGTGTTGCAGTTGTCCATGGACAGTGGTGATCACTTACCATCAGGTGACCCGCTTGTTCGTTTGCCGCCCTATAACATAAAAAAAATAAAAAAATAAAATAAAAAAGTGCCCATGGTAAATTATTCCGGAAGGGTCTTCGCTGGAGTTTCACCACGGTGTGGAGGGCAAGTGGAGAAACCACCACACTAAACTATCCAAAAAAGGAGTGGAAACTACTCCACCAACAAGAACGTAGTTCTTAAATTATATATAGAAGTTTAAAAATGCAATACGCATGATGACTGAAAAAATATTTTTGGCTCATCGGTTAGATTATTAAAAAATATTTTACACTTGTTTTTCCTTTTCTCTGAGAAACAATAAATAAGGAAAATACAGTCACGCTTTCGTACGATTTTTACACATCGGTGACGTCACAAGCCCCCACTCTGGAACTTTGATACTCTGTATCTTTGTGAATTTTTACTTTTTTGATAAACTAAAAAATATGGTTACATTAGTTTTGGATAATCTAACTAACGGACTAATTAGAATAATACTATTCTGACTCAGTCATCATCCCTATTTCCCCAGATAATTCAATCACACACAGTGGCAACACTCCCAACTGATGACGTATTCTTGGGCTAATCACGTGACCAGCTGTCATGGGAAGAGAATACCTTGTTTTATTACACCACGACTCGTATCATGTTAAAAGTAGCTTGTTAAATCCACATAATTTCGCAAACTCATGTCATTAATTTCACATCAGTGCATCATATCAGGATGCTTACATGCAATATTCAAATAGTTTGTGAAATCCGCATTCAAGTGAATTCAAATTAGCCATCTTTAGAGAACTTAGGGTATAATTTGATACTGAGCAAGTTCTGAACTTTGTTGGGAATTATTATAAGAATATGGAATCTCCATATGAGATGAGATGAGCCCCGCAGCAGTGCACCGGCAACAGCGTTTATCAAGCACTATCAACTATTACTATCTCGCTCTACGTAATAATAACGAGCGGGATGGCACTAGTCCGTCGCGCGATATAAACTGTCATTATCATCCGAGCGTATTCCCAGTTGCATCCCCAGCGGTAACGCTTCAGAGCCCGGGGTCCGCTACCTAACCCTAGGTGATTTGACGAGGTATGGTTTTTATACAGAGCGACTGCCGTCTGACCTCCGCAACCGAAAGGGTAGATCAGAACCAATCAGGGTCGGTTTAAAAAATGGTAGATGGCGTTCGGGACCCAGAGCTTTCCGCAGTACGGAATCATCTTTCTTTTTAGATAAGCAAGCAGATTCAAGCCTGCAATGTCCTAACCAGACTGAAAAAAAAAATCACTAACTATGCTTCCCAGTGGGATTTGAACCCATGACTTCCGAAACACAAGGCATTTCAAATAAATTATTTGAAAGGAAACGGAGATATAATTTAAAATTTTGTTTAAGCTATTTTATTAACTAAGTTCTGTTTACAGTTTAAAGTGAGAACGTGAAGCTTTTCTGCGCACATTTCCCAAAAGTGGCCGTTTACGCAAATGTGCTAAGAAAAGCTTTATGTTCTAAGTTATGTTTACAGTGAGAACATGAAGCCTTTCTTTGCACATGACTGTTTACAGTAGTTTATAAAATAGTTTGAAGGGTTACTAGAACAAAATTTTTAAATGATATCTCCGTTTCCTTTTAAATAATTAATTTAAAATGGGGGCAGCACTGGACCCTGAAAAATTCATTATCCCCTTAATCTTCAACTCATGTAATAAATGGAATATCTACAAATGCTAATTATGCTTAAGTTAAAATTACGACTGTTCCTAAAATAACTACGTATCGAGAACAAAACATGTTCGCGGCTGAGTTCCGAATAAGGTAGACGTATCAGTTCATACATATACAATTACATACAGAATCAATAAGCTACGTGTAGGCGATGCCCTCCGCGGCAGCCAGTGATGCCCTTGTCTGGACGTTGTCATCGCGGAGTCATTCGCATCGCCTGGAATGCAATGTCATGACACTTCCATGAACCCGCACAAACAACAAACAAACTAAAACTAAACCAACAAGTCACAATTCTATTCAATATTGAAATAAGAACTTATGTTCTTTTGACTTCAGACAGAGTAATGATTACAAACGAATGACAGTTCTGTAGCAAACGTGATTAAGTCTAAATTCGAAAAATTGGATTAAACCTCGCGGGGCATTATCCAGGCTCCAGTGACTTCTGACTTGCATTTGAAATGAGTTATTCTAAATCGGATTTTTCGGCTTGAGATTTAAGGTCTATGTTGCGTCGTGAAAAATATTGGAGTTGCGCCTTATTTCGAGTCGGGTGGTCTTGAATGGCGATAGTCGTTTATTTCTAAAAGGACCGCTGATTTGTCGCAAGTATTCGAAGTTGAATGTTATGTGCAAGGAATAAGTTTGTTTTTTGTGTGTGGTTTTTTTAAGGTCACGCGTCCGCGGAGTGCGTCGACTTTACAATTTTAGCCCGGATGGCTTCATGCAGTTTTTATTGTGGTAGGGTCATGCCTTCACTTTCTTTTTATTGGGTTCTGTTGATTAATGGGCTTAAATTAGGTAAATTGGCAATTTGTGTCGTGTCCCCGATCTTGATAACGTATTTGGAGCATTGCTAATTGAGTCATGTATTCAAATTAGGTTTTACCTTTGAGTTAATGAATTAATAATATAACTGAAAAAAAATATGCGTTTTGTTTACATACTAGCAATATTTACAGAAAGACATGATAAATTAATGGAAAATTAATATTTCATGCATTAAAAAATGGAAAAAAAGCAACCTAACAGTCAATATTGTCCTTTTAAAGTAAATGTCACATTACCTAAATAATTAACACCTCCTTCTAAATTTTCTATTTCCCGGAATCACCAGTGGGTTGACTGGTAGATAAAGCATATAGCTTTTAACACTTCGCCTGCTGAAAAATGCACCGTGTGTGTTTTGCCAAAAACAAAACACATACGGTGCGTCCGAAGTGTGTCCGCTTATTAGATTTGTGATAAAATTAAATATAAATAAAATTAATATAGGACAGATCTACGATATTTGTCATTTTATTCAAATACTATTATTATTCTAGGTAGGTCGATAATATGATTTAACATGTAGGTACTTTTTGTATTTTTGACGAAAAATTGCGTTTTTAGGGTTTCATAGCCAAATGGCAAAAACGGAACCCTTATGAATTCGTTATGTCTGTCTGTCCGTCCGTATGTCACAGCCACTTTTTTCCGAAACTATAAGAGCTATACTATTGAAACTTGGTAAGTAGATGTATTTTGTGAACCGCATTAAGATTTTTACACAATAATAGAAAAAAAAATTTGGGGGTTCCCCATACTTAGAACTAAAACTCAATTTTTTTTTTTCATCAAGCCCATACGTGTATGGTATATATTGATAGGTCTTCAAAAATGATATTGAGGTTACTAATATATTTTTTTCTAAACTGAATGGTTTGCACGAGAGACACTTCCAATGTGATAAAAAGTTGTGTGTGTGTGTGTGTCCCGTAACTTCTAAAATAAGAGAATGAACTAATAAAAATTGAATTGAATAGAATGAAAACTAATAAAAATATATGATGTACATGACCATGCAAACTTCCACCGAAAATTAGTTTGAACGAGATCTAGTAAGTAGTATTTTTTTTAATACCTCATAAATCATAAACCGCAATTTACCTTTAGAACTTTTATATTGTGTTACTTGCTGCTACGGAACCCTTCATGGGCGAGTCGGACTTGCACTTGGCCACTTTTTTTTATTTCGTGGGCGATCAGATGAGATCCCACCTATATTTATCACGAACGTGTTAGTACTACTTGTAAAACATAAACAAAATTAAAAATACATATATATATGTGCATACCACGTGGATACATAATAGGTACCTACGTTTTATTCCTTTTATATTAGTGTTTTCAAACCTTTGTAAAGAAGTTCAACGTCTCCATTACCGAGTCAATGCCTCTTGCATCGAAACAACTGAACAAATATTTGAGTTTTTATTAATTGGCTTAGGTCGCAGTTGGTATGAGTGATTTTCTTTTTTAAAACAACTAAAGTTAAAAAAAACCGGGCAACCGCGAGTCGGACTCGCGTACAAAGGGTTGCGTACCAATTACCATTATCTTTACAACATTAGGTACTTGGCAAAAAAAAACACATTTGTTGTATGGAAGCCCCGCTTAAATATGTATTTTATTCTATTTTTGTATTTGTTATTACGATTTTTATACAACATTCCAAGATTTCAATCTAGCATAATTAATCTGTAGGTATATTGTTGCTATTAGCAGGAGGGCACGTGAATAGCAGAAACTTGGTAAAAAATTATTAGTACCAGCTGCTCACAGAGATGGCAGCACTCAAATTATAAGCAAACCAAAGTTGAGGGGTCCGCTTTCCGGCTTTTTCTTCTTCACTTCGCTCAGTCTTGAGAGCATCCTTGATTGTAAGACTAGTAACAGAAATGGATGTCTATTGTCATCAGCGTTTCTTTTATTAAAGCGATACGATGCCACGCGTGCGTCCTTCCTTTAAAAATAGATTTATTTTAATGTCTGTCGGTCGTGAACTTGCACTTTGTGGACTTGTTATTTTTATTTTGAGGACTTTTATATGTATATTTGTGGTTCCCACCAGTGTAGAATAGAACCACTCCAAGTTTTCCCGTGGATGTCGTTGAAGGCGACTTAGGAAACACAAGGTAAACAAAGCATTTAAACATCAATGAGACCTCTCCAACCCGTCTGGCCATCGTGGAGAGGGTAGGCCAAATTCTCTGACTGCTATGGCTAATATATGGCTCTGGTAGTACAGAGAGGGTAGTGCTCCTGCAGTGGAGACTAAAAAAAGACCTGATGATAATCATTTGTCTGTACGATTGCTTTAGAGATTTCTTCCCTAAGCGGGTAGGAAACAAATTTATTGCCGGGCTCGGCCCAAGAACCCACAACAGAGTTAACCCTAAAAACTATCTAGATGCCATTTTAATAAAAGCTTTTCATTTTTGATGAAAAAATCATAATGGTTACTAAGCTTCCAAGTTCCGAGTATAACCATCGAATCCGAATAACAATCGTACTTTAACGGAAACCTCTGAAAATCAATTCGCCTAACGAACGTTAAAAAGTTTTCGAATAATGGAGAAAAATAGAACGTACTGATTGCAATAGTGCAACGCCCACGTCCATACAAGAAGTAAGTCAAAAATTCCTACAAAAATATCTACCCAACTATCGGTCCTACAAAAAGTCTGACATGGGCGGGCACCCTAAAGTGGGGTAGGGAGTAGGGGTCTGACTGGGTCAGAAAAGTATTATTCTTATTAGTCCGTTAGTAAGACAATCTAAAAATAATGTGCCCATATTTTTCAGTTTATCTAAAAAGTAAAAAATTCACAACGATACATAGTATCTGTTTCAAAGTAGGGGCTTGTGACGTCACCGATGTGTAAAAATCGTACGAAAGCGTGACGACATGCGAAATTTAAATGCGCTGTATCTTATATAGTCATTTATTGTTTCTCAGAGAAAATAAAAAATATATGTACAATATTTTTTTTATAATCCAATCCGATGGGCCAAACATATTTTTCAGTCATCATGCCAATTTTATATTTTTTTGATTTCTTGTGATGTTGTTAACTGTTAACAACCGAATTAAAGAAGTTGTTTGAAAAAAAAATACATATTTATGTACTAGCTTTTATTGTAAGGCCTAGGAACTTATTAAGACATACGTAATACGCCCAAACGCGATTGGGTTGCGTGGTTTTATTCCAGAGTTCCTATAGACACCATCCGGTCATCGTCAGATCAGCTTCTTGTCATAATAATACTGCATTGTCATCTGATTTACATTAGCATGTAAAATTTCATCTCAAACAGAGACCGGGAAGTGGCTCAAATTTAACTTGCAGGATTTGACCCACACGCCTACAATAAAAGCTTGTAAAAAGGAAATCAAAATAGTGTAATATACGTGTTTTGATTTTAGAATATATATATACATTAGATATTTTATTTAAATAGAAATAGGAATCTATAAATATGTTACTAAGGTACAATCTAAGTCATTTACTTATTTACGAGTAGCAATGACGAGACAATGTCGTATTATAAACCGGCAACCCGCATATGGATATCAAGTGGAGTGACAAGGGCAAGGTTATATATACTTATCTTATTAATGGACGCCATTAAGTAACACTTATTTACCCAATTAGTATGTTTATTGTACCACAAAAAGTCCATATGCGTACTAAACTATAGACAAATAAATCCCACTTTTGATTTCGTATTGATCCCTAATTAGCTTGTTTATTGTACCGCAAAAAAAATATTTATTTATTTTATTTTACTCTTTATTGCACATAATTAATCAAATGAGACACAAATGAAATAGTATTTAAGTATAAGTTTTTACTAAAATGAAAATAAAAATTCCTACTTCTGACTTCAAATTTAATAAAAAAAATGACACTAAAAACAAACCAGGAGTGCAATTTTTAATTTAGGGACTCAGCGAAACACAAAATGTGTAGTTTTCCAAGTCACCATTCGCGTTCGGACGCGTTGCATCGTATTTTTTAAACCGTCATGTCAGCGATAATTTATATTGTGTTACGCAGAAAATATCATAAATTTGTCAATGGTTTTCTAAACATTTCAACAAAAATACTGAACTGATTCTCCATGGAACGTTTCTTTCACATTTATTCGCTGCAAATGTCAAAATTACGAGTGGTCCAGACCACTCGTTGCAAATCCTTCGCATACGATCAATTCAAAAATACGCCCGTTTGGAAACACTCGCGCAAACCATTCGTAATGTGAGTCCCTAAATGAAAAATAGCACTCTAGGTATTTTTTAACGAAGGAGTTTTTATTTCGTTATTTTTTAATGGTTGTATTTAATGCTGGCTACTTAGAATTTTAGTTTTTACTATTTTCCTGTTATCTTTTTTTTTTATCGCTTTATTGTACATACTTATCCAAACTTCTTTTATTTTAACCACATATGAAAAAAGAGGAGTGTTATAAGTCTAAAGTGTCTGTGTATTTTTGTAACTTTCTGTGTGTCTGTTTGTCACATCTCTAAGGTCACATCTTAACATTCGAGCAGATAAAACGATTTTGACTTACGTAGTTTTTTTGCATCGCTTACATTGTATCGAGGTCCACCCTGTAAAGTAATAAATAAATAAAAACCTTGTTCTAAATAGCTGGCATGTGTCACTGCGGTAATCGTCAAGTAATTAGTAATGTTTAGTATGACGTTATGTGTCGCCTTGGACGGAATAGGAAATGTTACTGGAAAGAGCTCGGAATGGTATGAATTTGATATCATGTTCTTAAGCTAGCTTTCGTGGCACATATTCAATGAAGAACTAGATTATAGATGAAGATGAAGAAATCCTACTGTTTGACCGATGAACAATATTATATACAAGAACATAAAAATAAACTAACATTCCTTTACAACAAACTACACGGTAAACTCAACATCGTTTCTCCTCTCAAATATTCCTGCAAATTAACTGTCTTGAAATACCTGCAAACCATTGAAATATAATTCTTTATAATCGTAAATAATCCCGAAAATCATTCCACGCGATACAGACACATAAAAATTAGTTATTTAAAAAAAAAAGTAACACGTAAACAAGGTTATTTATTTTAGGTACCATCTGCGCATTGTACCTCACCGCTCGTTGCGTTGACTGCCCCACCCGACCGACGAGGACGCGTGTCCTTGTCGCGACCTTAGCATGCATCTTTGTCTATGTGTGCGTTCGAGTGTTTCGTTGTAATTACTGTTCGTTTGTTTGCGTAAATGGAATCAGAATCGAAGCGGTGAATGTAGGAGCGTTAGAATTCTAGAGAATTATTGTTCGTAGCTGCAAACTCTAAACTACGATGATACGGAATGCCTAATCCTTCCACTTAAATAGGGATTTACTTTTGCTTTGCCTTTGCTTTTGACCTAACTCCATCCTCACATCCATACTTTAGATACTTGTAAATAAATAATACTTAGATATTGTTTTATAATTAAAATAGACACCGATAATAATACTTAAAAATATATGTGTATATATAATATATCTTCTCATCCCCTTTTAAGTTATATAATTAATACATTAAGTAAGCATCTTCATCTATTTGTAATCTCACTTGTATTGTAGCTCTGGAGATCTGTGCCACAGGCCCAGCCTCCTGCAGACACCAGTCTTCACCAAACGGTGATATGATAACACCACAACCTGTATTGTAACCTACCTTGTAATTAAGATTTTTGAAGAAAAAAAATTTAAAATAAAATATAATATATCTATCTAAATATATATAACTCAAAGGTGACTGACTGACTGACTGACATAGTGATCTATTAACGCACAGCCCAAACCACTGAACGGATCGGGCTAAAATTTGGCATGCAGGTAGATGTTATGACGTAGGCATCCGCTAAAAAAGGATTTTGATCAATTCTACCTTCAAGGGGAAAAAATAGGGGATGAAACTTTGTATGAAACTTTGTCAATTTAAAACCGATCGGGCTGAGACTTTGCATGCATGAAGCTACTATGACGTAGGCATCCCCTAAGAAAGGATTTTGATAAATTCCACCCCTAAGGGAATAAAATAGGTGATGAAAGTTTGTATTGTAGATTTACGACTGATTGAACTGAAATTAAAGATTGGAGCTACTATGATGAAGACGTTCGCAAAAACTATACTTCTTAACGCGAGCGAAGCCGCGGGCAAAAGCTAGTTTTCTATAAAAAGTAGTGTTACTTCACCAATACAACTTAACAAATAAATCTATAGATTTCTATAGTAATAACATTTAATAATAATGTGTAAACTAATAAGGAAATTTTCTTCTTTCAGGTAATAAAAGACTGAACTTTCTTTCTATTCCGGTGAGTAAAAAATAAATAATTATTTGTGACATAGCATCCTTTCTGCAAAAAATTCTACTAAATTGGCATGGTCACTTCTTGCAGTCATTTGCAAATTAAAAATGATAAACTAGTACTTCTGTGAGCTGTAGACCTCGTGAGTCTGACTTACGTTAGTAATTATATTATCTTTGGTCTGACTTTGCATAGTTCTTCCAACCCCCGACCCCTTGAAGTTTAACGGATAAAAAAGTTGTTTAGACAAAAATGTTGCGTTAATAAAAAGTTTTATGGCATTTTTTGGAATGGCTGAAGTATGATTTTTTAAAGTTACGGCATTTATATTTACGGCATTTCAAAAAATCGACAAAAATATTCTATACAACGTGTTAATGAACTAACGCAAAACCTCTCAGATGGTACCTCAGCCCATGCAACTGAACAACTTTTGTTCTACATTGTATAATTATCGAACCTGCTCACAAAATTTCACGAGAATCGGTTAAGAAAAGCGACCTGTAGGCAAAAACAGACATATGGACAAAAGTATTTTTCGGCCAATCTAGATTAAGTATGATTCAATTTATTTTATTTTTTAGTTCATTACTTTATGACCCGTAGAGGGCACCACGGTGGATTTACTGTGACGCCTATATAACCAGAGGACAGCCAAGACGATGCCGAAGACTCATTTGACAAGATATCATGGATATCTTTGAAGATACGAGGGGACAGATGAACATACATACATTCATAGCAGCGAAACACATAACCCTCCTTTTGGCTTTACCAAAAGTCGGGTAAAAAGAGAGAATTAAACAAAAACAAATTCAAATAGTTTGGAAAATCCAAAAGTGCACGCCTCATAATCTCATTTTTCACAATTAAATTGATTTTGATTGTTTTATTGCTAACTTAAAACGAATAAAAGTATGTGTCGGCTTTAACGCACGACTGGAGATTATTTTTAACTTTTATTTTTAACTTCCCGCTGAGAAAATTGAAAATTTTCAAAATTCGGGACGTTATTAGTTTTACCCCGTTTTTGAAGTCGAGTTTTCATTAGATCTCGACGTTTAAAGGTCTCAGGAATCTTCCCTGACCACTCACGAGCAAGTGTCATGCACCCTATCCGTATGTGTGTGTGGGTGTGTATGTGACCCTTGTATAACTCTTGAACAACTAAACCGATCGGAACCAAACAAGTAGCTTTCCAAAGAGTTCTCTACAACTCAGATTTCCTGTGAATTTAAACCGATTCAGACCGGTAGATTTTGAGAAATCTCAAAAAAACTAAGCAAAAACAAGAAAAAGACACAAGACTACGTCACGAATGTCAAGAAAAGTGTAACCATTGATTGTTCTTTTCATTCTCAATTAGTTAATGCAAATTAAATAAAATATTAACTAACTTATCGCTTCTTTTACATTTATTCGTCTTTCATATTTAATAAAACAAACAAAATCACAACATTCTTTATTCAAATTTCTTTTTACTTCTTTTCTTACTTGCCAGCTACACATTCGTACTCATCATACATAGGTATTAACTCTTTCAACAAACCTCACATCCAAAATTATTTTTAATATGTCACCTATATTTTTATAATAATAATTACGATTAAACTACATTGAATTAGACCGTGATCTTCGAAAGGACTTAGTTTTGGATAATACTGAAGCGTATAAAAAAAATGGGCAGATTTGATCAGATAAGTTTTTCGGGAGTTATCGTGATCACGCCAGTTTCCATACATACCGACACACGGACGACGTCCACAAAATGATTTTATTAAACATTGTTTTTATTTATTTAAAAGGCAAAATGTCTTTTAAAAATGTCATAAGTGTTGAAACTAGTGTTTTTCCTTGACATTTATGTGTAAATATTATTGTACAAGTGCGATAGAAAATAAATAGACACATTTAGTTAAAAAAATCACTTGATTTTTGTAAGGCGAGAGTAGAGCACTACCTCATGCGCTTCGCTTATGAGGCGTGCAATAGCGAAATCCTTATTTAAGAATCGGTTTTACATATTGAAACCATCGACATGCAAAGAAGAATCGGTTAAGTGGGAAATAAAAAGCTCCTCACAAAAACAAAATCCCAAAGTACGCCACAAAAGAGAAAATTAGCAAGTCGCAAGATGAGGCTTAAGGGTCGCTTCACATTATACACCTAATAACGCGTTTCCATCGTCATCCGTCAAAGAGCAGCCTAATAAACGGTATCGTGCGCCGCACGCGCCCTCTATCTCCAAATTACAAAAGATACATTTACGTTCGCCGCATAAAGAAATAATTTACGCCACAAATCCTGCGTGTGTGGTCTAAGTTACGAGCTCTAGCTATATACATTTTGTTGGAGTACGTTTGTACTATATTAACTCTGTAGTACCTGCAGATATTCTTGATTTATGTAGCTACTTTAATATTTTTTTAAGGTTCCGTACCTCAAAAGGAAAAAAACGAAACTCACTTTGTTGTTCGTCTGTCTGTCAAGACCCGTTTTCTCAGAAACGCGTGAAGGTATCATGCTAATATTAATATCAAATACTCAAGTCTACTGTCTCTTAGAGTTTTGAAAAAATCAAACTTTTAAACCAACGCAATCAAAAGATACAGCCTTTTATGCCGCAAATTTTCGACACTCGCAAGGAAATCAAAACCTACAGGGTAAACTCAGATTTTTGAAATTTGGTACGAAGCAACGGCTCAGATAAAAGAAAAATTGCGAAAAGCATAAATTTTTAGTTATATCATATAATAAAAATATTTTTAATAATTTTAAACTGACTTATATACTACAGGTTTGTGTGGTGGAACCCTCGGTGCGTGATTCCGGCTCGCACTTGGCCGCTTTTTAAATTCTGTGCTACTAAAAAAATCTCCGCTTTTTACTTTTTAAAGCTTGTATGACGTCATGATGTGGATTGTTTATCTACAAAATTAAACGATGAACCGGCAAGTGAAGAATAAACAAAGTAAAGATTAATGAAATGGATCTAATGTGTAGTCACGAAATGTTAATAATACTTTTAGAAAAAGTCCATGCATTTTGTGAAACCATTTACATATAAATGCCTGTACTATTGTGTACAGTGATTGAAAATTTTACATTAGTTTCAGATACCAAACGCCGCCGTAGGTGAAGAAAATGGGAAATGTAATATTTTAATTATTATTGCTCTTGTTTGCTTTTTCATTCAAATCTTAAATGGGCATCGTAGCTATAATTTTTTCATTAGTTATTTAACTTTATGTCAAAAGCATAAGGTTTTTAATGTAGCACTATTCTACCACTGTGCCCATTATGATTTAAAATAGAGAGAAGGAAAACGCCACCCATTGGCATCAAATAACTTTATTGATGAGCTTGAAAATCAATCAAAACAAAACCACTAATCGTTGCCTTTTATAACTTAGACCAATAGAATAATCTATAACACTTATCTCTTATGTCTACGCAGTGATTTATCGCTAGTAAAAAGCCTATAGATTCGTCAACTGTCACATTAGAATCATCCGACTGTCTGGTTATAAGATAAGTTCATATTTTTAAGTTCTACTGATTCTAAAAAAATTAAAAATATAATATACAGTTAAAAAAAGCGGCCAAGTGCGAGTCGGACTCGCCCATGAAGGGTTCCGTAGCAGCAAGTAACATAATATAAAAGTTCAAGTATCAAAAAATAACTATCTATGTTACCGAGGCCGCTATAGTTTTAATTGAAAGTACATATTTTGAGGTATTTACCACATTTTTTTCAGAATTGTTTTATTAATATTTCAAAAGTTACGGTGGGGGGACACCTCAAATTTTAACTTTGTATTACGAGCAGATTATCTCAAGACTGGGGGATTTGATCTACATAGTTTCAAAGCAGTTTTTGTTGCATTTGAAAGTAAATTTAAAATTATAAAGTAAATTTTTAAATTCACTTTTCGTTGTATGGCTGAAAAAAACATCATTTTTTTATAATTTTAAAAAGCAACTTTTGGAACTTCAATATCTATCTCTCCATCAATTTTCGTGACAATCGGTGCAGAAGCGGCGGAGTACGAGCCCGGACGGACTGACAGACGGCGGTGGGACGGACGGACGGACGGACATGACGAAACTATAAGGGTTCCTTGTGGACTACGGAACCCTTAAAATTTGGGTGATTTTTAAAAATGTTTCATCATGTCTATATTTAAGAACTATGTTCTTGTCGGTGGACTATTTTCCATGACTCCCGATCCTCAGCCAAATGCTTGACTTCCCTATACGTTTCCCTAAACATTTAGTTTATTCTTCTAATATTCATGAATTCTTTTCTCTTGCTTTTTCAACGACTCTTAGGGTAGGGTCAATTCACATCAGGCGAAAACATGCTCGAGCACTTTTTAAATGGTAATTAAATATTAACCTTATTCCATTCAGACAAAGCTTTATACTACTACTATATATTATTTTCAGCCTTGTCTTTTCAGTTGTCAATACAGCAATAAGGTTGATATTTAACACCTAAAAAGTGGTCGAGCATTTTTCTGCCTGATGTGAATTGACCCTTACCCTGAGTTTGGATTTTTTTACAAATCAAAAGCTTATACTTCAAGTAACACAGTGATTAAAGATTATGGGGGAAAACTTATTTGCTAAAGATATTAGAAAGTTTTCTTCAAAGATTTGTTTGTATCCAACATTCCTTTACGAAATTCAAGATACAGGCGCGTATATTAATCCGAAAACCAACGTAAATTCAATCTTATATATAAAATTCTCGTGTCACAATGTTCGTTCCCGTACTCCTCCGAAACGGCTTGACCGATTCTCATGAAATTTTTTGAGCATATTGAGTAGGTCTGAGAATCGGCCAACATCTATTTTTCATACCCCGAATCTACGCGGGCGAAGCCGCGGGCAAAAGCTAGTTACATTATAAAATTGACCAACGGAAATGTGAAATGTATTCGTTTTCGTATAATTTAATTTGTCTCGTAGTACGAAACTCAAAGGAATTGGGACTTCCGATGAATAAACTTATCAAGTGGGATACCAATTGAATGCAAATTGAGTATTAGGTAACGCAATCCGTTGTGGAGTTGCGCAGTTCTCCTTTCGGCTTGTAATGTTGCATTACAAGTATGTACTTGTACATACATACATATGTAATAGGGGCCTTGTCACCTACGTTAAGACTTAACCTTCATTTTTTTTCATCTATCTTTTTTTTATTCTTAAATGTATTGTAACACACAACAAGGCATTTTAATTATGTTCACCATGTTTCGTTCATATACTCGTACAGCTACAATCCACTAGTTGCCAACAAGTCAAAACAAATATTTTCTATGGGTTTCTATGAAAAACGCACGGCGTGACGTTATAGTTTCTTGGAGTCAAAAAGCGCTCTTAATATCAGTTTTTCGGCATTACTAAATATATAAGGACAAATCACATAGATCAAGCTAGCCCCAAAGTAGGTTTTAAACTTGTGATACTAACTCAACGATACTATATTTTATGGTAAATACATATAGATAAACACCCAAGACAATTTGAAAAAGGCCATTTTCCAACTTGCCCTGGCTGGGGATCGAATCCAGAACCTCCGGATTAGCGGTCTAGCGTGTTAACCATTACGCCACGGAGGTCGTCAGATAAATCTAAAATCACGTTCAAAATGGATATGATGAATAACAAGTGTCATTATTTTGTGGCGTTTTATTCTCGTATCATTCCAAAAAATATTTTTTTGTCCCCGGGTACTACCCTATTGAACGGGACAAACAGTGATATGCTGTGACTTCTCTAGTTTTACAAAACTCTTTGTTCGAGACAAACCGCTCTGCTTATAAAAACGCTCTCACCGAGCCACACCCGAAGGCACACGATGTTAGCCAAAGCATTACAGCAACCAGGCAGGATATTATACGCATTTGTTTGTTGACATCGGTTGAGTGATTTTTTGTGTGCTCCCAGGAAAAGTGTTAGTTATTTACTCTTTACAGATTGCTACGAATATGTTTGACGGAATATATGAGGCTATATGTTACAGAAATGTTTGCTCTATATTTTCTAGTTCCTGCAAATGTATTTTCCTTTTGAGATACTGCTTTTAAACTATAAGCCGACGGGGAAGCAGATTTAGAATTTTAAATTTAAATTTTATTAAAATTTTTGCTTCTGTGACTGTTTAATCTTTGACAAATAATAAACATTAATACTACATTTGACAACCTCCGTGGCGTAATGGTTAACACGCTAGACCGCTGATCCGGAGGTTCTGGGTTCGATTCCCAGCCAGGGCAAGTTGGAAAATGGCCTTTTTCAAATTTTCCTGGGTCTTGGGTGTTTATCTATATATGTATTTATCATAAAATATAGTGTCGTTGAGTTAGTATCCCATAACACAAGTTTAAAAAACTTACTTTGGGTCTAGCTCAATCAGTGTGATTTGTCCTTATATATTTTATATTTATTTTATTCATCAAAACGTCTCCAGCAATGAGGATGACAAGTCAATCAAGAAGGGGAAAACGTCTAACAAAATATACTAAAACTATTTTGAGGGCTGATTCTGTCCATGATACTGAACAACTTTCCCCAAGGAACATAAAAAAAAAAAATTGTTTTATTTCAAACTCAGATCAGCTGATCGGTCGATTATATAGGAGGTCAAAAATTATTTTTCATATACGTTCCTTGTGAAAATTTGTTCAGTATCATAGACTGAATCCACCCTTAAATACTTCCAGTATATTTTGTTAGACCCTATATTTGTAGAACAACAATAGCAAGATCCATACAACGGCATTCTGTCCACATATTAACATTATATCAGGTGCATGAACTATCGTGTCACCTAATGTTTGCCCTGGGCAGGTGAGTCACTGTGGCCTCTCTTCACGTGTGTGATGACATTCGATGTTCATTATCAATACAAGCGGGGCAGCATATAGTGCGCCCACATGTATTGTTCTTGGCGATTGTTCTCCTGCAGCAGATTATACATATACAATTAAGTATATGTTGTATCATAATCTTTGTTCAAAATAACGGAGAAGGTGCGCAAGTATCGCTGGATACAGGCAAAAAGCGAAAGCGCTTGCCATGCGTACGCCACCGGGCCACCGAACTCCTCATTAGTACTATTTGAATTTTCACAACTTAGTAATTAGAACACTTCAAATTACGCACAAATTGTGATATAATGTACTATATAATTAAATGTTTAACAGAAAAAAACAACCGACTTTAATTTTTTTAAGAGTTTCCTCCATATCTCTAAAGTTATTCATCATATCTTCGGGACCAATGGGACCAACTTGGAAGTAAAGGCTTTCAAATAAAAAAAGAATCATCAAAATCGGTTCACTATTGGCGAAGATATCGCGTAACAAACATACATAAAAAAGAAAAAAAAAACACAGTCGAATTGATAACCTCCTCCTTTTTTGAAAACGGTTAAAAAGCACCGTCCAACACACAAATAGATAAAAATTGGTGCCAACATTTTTTCAGGTCTACTAACCAATTTGTCAACATTTATCTACTACATATAGTACAAAAACAACACGAAGTGAACTATTCAAATTACTAGTACCATCGAAAAAAGTTTTGGCATCTCTGCAAACTTTTTATTCGCTTGCCATTGGCCTGAGCAGACGGTATGTCAAAAAAACTCATTGACATTTCGTAGTAGCGTACTTGCGTACTTGGCAAGGATTCAAACCCGCATCCATTGAGTGTAGTAAAGAAACTCTTGAATGGAGTAGGATAGTCTTGACGGTAAATAAATATGTTTACTTCTTTGTTATTTGGCATTGAATGACGATTCATTTTTGTAGAAAATAACGCCTCTGAAGGTACAATAAACTGGACTCAGTCAATCTAGGTAGCAGGCGTAGGAGTATTTGTTTTTGTTTTTTAGGCGACAAAGAAAAGAGTAGCTTCTCAATTCGAATGTTTAATGTTTACATTTTTGAAGTGAAAACTTCTTTGGGCGCGTTGGGCACTTTTTGAGATGGGAAGTTTTTTATGTATGGTCCCAAATAACTTCTCCGTTTATACCGATTTAGAAAATGCTGTTTTTTGTTTTTTAAGCGAGTTTTTAAAAGGACAAGCTTCTCAATTTTAACGTATATAAGGTTTTTTTTACAAGCTTATATTTAACTTGCAATGTATGTATGTAACTATGTTTGTTCGGATGGAATCTTGCAACTCAATTTTGAAGCAGATATCTTCAACTGATTGAGCTGAAATTTTGCGCGCATATTTATATCGTGTGACAATGCAATATTATAATGATTTGAAGCTGATCTGATGATGGAGCTGGAAGGTGGCCATAAGAACTCCGTAATAAAACGACGCAACCCCATTGAGTTTAAGCTTATTTGTTTTGTGTTGACAAGACCTTTGGTCTCACAATAAAAGCTTGTACAAATATTTTTTTTTTTTTTTTAAACTTATTTATATAAGTATTTTTCTCAATAACTTCTCCGTTTCTTAACCGATTCAGAAAATTCTTGAAACACATATGCAAGTTGGTTCCATTGTCACCAGGTTAAGATGTGATGAAGGAGCACGACCCTATCTGTACTACCAGAGCCATACTTGGCCAGAGCAGCCAGATGATTTGGCCTACACTATCCACGGTGACCAGACGGGTTGGAGAGGTCTCATTGATGTTTATAAGCTTTGTTTAGCTTGGGTTTCCTAAATCGCCTTCTACTACATCCACGGGAAGACTTGGTCCTATTTTACTCTGCCGCGGGGACCACATGACTTTAGTATTTATATAATTGTTACATTATAGTTTGCCCTACATTACATGAAGTATGTTGATTACTATACTTATCTGCATTCAAGTACTCATACATCGCATGTCGATGTGGATGGCCCTGCGACAATACACAATGGCGGCACAATCAATTCGAATTAATCAAAATTTACATAATATTGTAAATATTCATGAGGTAACTAATGAAAATCATACCGAGGACGGTCAGACGACATTCAATGTTACAAATTAGTTTGCGTTTTATTCAAGCCATTTAATTATTTGTTTATAGGTTAATAAAATTCAATAATTGCTTCCATTTTAACGCGAAAAGGCAAGATGAGGAATGAGTATATAAGAGGAAGGGTGAAAGTGGTGCCAAAACCAGGAACATTAAGTAAGTTAGGCTCCCAAATCGTTTTGATTATATTTTCTTTTCAACTTTGCATAATCTGTATCTGCTATCTTAAAAAAATAAGTTTTTTTTTCCAATTTTTTGTATTATTACATAGGTACTTACATACGATGCAAGTTGAATAAAGATTGTAAAAAAGCTGGATTGCACACCCTGGGTTCCGCGCTCCGTAGAACCATAGCTAAAAGCTCATACAGACAAACGCCACGTTGTCAACGGCAGGTCGACGACGGCAGCTCGACTGCAGACTAGCAGTTCGGCGGCAGCCGTCGACACCACACGACTGCAGGTCGACTTGCCATCGACTTGCCGTCGACTGCTGTCGTCGACCTGCCGTCAGCTGCAGCCGGGTGCCGATAAAAAAGATGGCGTTCGGGACCCACCCTCAGCTTTACGTGCTTTCCGAAGCTAGAATCATCTTTCTTTTCGGAAAATCAGGTGATTCAAGCCTGCAATATCCTTTTTTTTTTTGACGCCTAGAAAATCCCTTCGGATACCTTACCGGTTACGGGACACCGGTAAGGTTATGAGGTGTTACCACTAAAAACTCCGCGGTGTCACCTCTCAGCCGCTATCGGCCAGGGCCGTGTGCCTCTGCTGAATCAGAGGGGCCGAAGAAACCGTCGCGTTGGCCTCTCGGCCCGACAAAAACAGGCGCGCTGACACGCACACGAGCCTGCCTTCCACTCCGGAGGGCTGTCCGTTGGACGATGGAATCCCGTTTCCACCGTCCAACCAGCCCTCATAATTTGGGGCCTGCAGAAGCAGGCCCTGCCCACTGGGGCAGGCTTGGTGGGTCCCGGTCACCGTCAGGTGGCAGTCCACCTGACGGTGACCGGGACCCACCAAGCCGGCCGCAGGGGATAGGGAGAGCGGCAACGTAACACCGAGACTCCTCCCCTGCGGCCCCACCGTTGCCGTGCCAAGCGCCACGGCCGCGCTTGGTCGCGGAGGATAGGGCGAGCGGCACGACACACCGACACTCCTCTTCCCCCGCGACCCCTACCACGGCATGGAGAGGCCAGAGGGAGTTAGCCCCCTTCTCTTCTCTTCTCCACCGGGCCCGGGGAGGCCTCAGCATCAACCCGGGCAATGCGTTCCTCTTAGCTTCCCTGCGGATGAGGCAGTCCGCAGGTACTGAGCCCCCCCATCGCGACAAGATGAGAACCCGGGCGGGAGGGAAGCCTGTAATATCCTAACCAGACTGAAAACAACTTTTCACAAAGTATGCCTCCCAGTGGGATTTGAACCCACGTCCTCTGGATCACAAGGCGTTCGCCTTGTCCATTGGACCGCGGAGGCAGTCTATGATACAACAAATAGAGTTTATAAACATACTTATTATAATATAAACCAACTTGTGTATTTACCACACACGATAAAGTTTTCTATAGACTATGTGCGTGGGCGCAGGTAATTTCCTAATTACATTGTTACCCGAAATAATAACCGAGAGAACAACCTTGTTCAGTACATTCAACTAACAAAAAAAGATTGTGTAATAAAATAAGAAATGTGCTTTACTCAAGAAAATAGTAGTAACAATCATACGTGTAAATGAACTAATTTGACTGACAGTTACACCATTGAGATGCCTTTTGATTCTGGTTTATACCTTATAATATGTAGAAAAGGAAATACATACAAATAAGTTTGGAAAATCCAAAAGTGCACGCCTCATAATCTCATTTTTCACAATTAAATTGATTTTTATTGTTTTATTGTTAACTTAAAACGAAGAAAAGTATGTGTCGGCTTTAACGCACGACTGGAGATTATTTTTAACTTTTATTTTTAACTTCCCGCTGAGAAAGATATAGCGGGCACTGTGAAGGAGGACCCATTGCAAACATCTTTGCCTACACCCCGACGATCTACGCGTGCGCGAAGAGCAGCTCAAGTTCTGTCACCCTGATTAGTTTTTGACAGTAAGATTATGGTTTGTAATAAAATGGCGAGCTCACGCGCGACGATTTGAATTTTTTTGCTGCTCGCTATAACTAAACTACATTGAATTAGACCGTGATCTTCGAAAGGACTTAGTTTTGGATAATACTGAAGCGTATAAAAAAAAATGGACTTGATCAGATAAGTTTTTCGGGTGTTATCGTGACCACGCCAGTTTCCATACATACAGACACACGGACGTCCACAAAATTTTAATTGTTTTTATTTAAATAAAAGGCAAAATGTCTTTTAAAAATGTCATAAGTGTTGAAAATAGTGTTTTTCCTTGACATTTATGTGTAAATATTATTGTACAAGTGCGATAGAAAATAAATAGAGACACATTTAGTTAAAAAAATCACTTGATTTTTGTAAGGCGAGAGTAGAGCACTACCTCATGCGCTTCGCTTATAAGGCGTGCAATATGTATACACTGAAATGTAAATTATTTCTTCAAGTTTAATTTCTTGCCAATGCTAAAAATCCAATTTTACATTTTTATATTGAAGTAATGTTTAAATACTTAAATACTTCTTAATATAATCTGGTCACTAAATTTAACTTTAGTCTCGACAAACAAACTGAGGTTTTAAAAATAATAGTTGAATTTATTTAGGCGTAAATAGTAAATATTTGATCAAACAATTCAAATCTAATTTTAATTGCGAGTATTCAAAAGATTTATTCAGGCGTATCTATAAATTTTATCTAATTATTCGCTAATTGGTATACAATTTAATACATTTGGCATGAAAAGTACGAAACGTTTCATGCTAAATATATATGTTTACTTAATTTAATTTATCAAATGAACTAGCGACGTTCTCCAAGTCCAACAGGATAGTCCGCGGTGTTACTAGTATATTAAGTGGTGACTTTACCACAGTGGCTGAGGCGTGATGGTGGGCATGAAGGTGGAAAAGGGAAATCATATAATAGTGATGGGGTGCTAATCGCGTCGCCTATTCATATTATTATGATTTATTTAGTTCCATTACGCTGTTGAGAATTGTTTATTTAATTTAATTATATCTTTATTAGTGCAAGAAGAGGAAAGAGTCTCATGCTAAGATGTTGCTTTGCAAATTGATGGCTCTATTAATGGAAAATGGGTAATTAATTGATAATAATTTGTCTATTCAGAAATTGTAATCCAGGAGGCATCTCAGGTTTTATGCCTACCTTTTACCTTCCTTAACTACAATAGTGGTATATATGTATGTTCTTTAAACCTAATGTAATCTTGTTACAAGACGGTGTGACAGGCATCCAAAGTAACCTTGAGACGGTCGGACCAACGAACTGTCTTGCGATTCTTTCTTTAAAATATATACGCGTAACCAATAAAAGTAAAGTATTATTATTAAGTTAGTATCCCATAACACAAGTTTTAAACTTACTTTGGGGCTAGCTTAATCAGTGTGTTTTGTCCCTATATATTTATTTATTTATCTATGTGATAGACGGTCACAGGTCAGAATTTAGAAAGATTTACCCACTCATCCGATAAAAATGAAGATAATTTATTTTCGAATACAAGAATTGACTTTAAAGTGTCAGTTCAAGGATGAGCGCCAATTTGAGAATCCTTCTTATAATCATTGATTTAGTTATTAATATTATTTGCGTTTCATTTATAACATATCACAAAAGGAAAGAGGTTTACCGGAATCTTAGCAGCGGAGAGGGCAAAGGCCGCGCGTTTAGTAAAACCAGTAGGTTAGCCATTTATTAGAAACTAGTTTTTGTCCGCGTATCCTAAATCCCACGGGAACATTATTTTTTCCGAGATGAAAGTTACCCAATGTCCTTCTCAGTACTTCTATGTGTATGCGAATTTTCAAGAAGATTGATTCACTAGATAAAGCGTGAAGAGGTAACAAACAAACAAACCAACAAACAAATATACAAACTCACTTTCGCATTTATAATATTAGTTGGGATTGGGATGGGATTGGGATGGAATGGAATGGGGTTAGGATATATGGGAGAAAAAAAATTACAAAAACAAGTCTTTTTTACGGTTTGTGTTCTATTCATGATTCTAATACCTATAGATTTCAATATAGCTAAATTTCAAAATCAACTTGCATAAGTAATTATAATCTATAAATTTTATTATACTACCTAATCAATTACAAAAATAAAAATAAAAAATCAGTCAAAAAAAAATTACTAGCTGCCTACCCAGTTTTCGTGGCATGTATTAACACATGTAAACCTTTCAGGAGAAATGTTATATAGCATATAAAAAACCCCAACCAAATATGCCTCCTACTTTTAGAGTTTATCAAGTACAGAAAGACGGATATAGCATAGTTTATAATAAGTATGGATCCATTAAACGAGTTGTAAATATACCTAGGTATAATATAACTGGGTGCATCGGATAGTTCGTTATACTCGTACTAGCCACTTGGGTTGTGTTGTTGTGGAAATTGTTTTGCAATAAAAATGGATCTTTTAAAAATTGTGGGTCGAGTTAGCCCCGCTTCTTTTAAGTTAGTGTATTTACGAGAAGTATGGTTTTAAGTCCGCCATTACGTTTGTAATAAAGTTAAATAAATAAGTATGAGACAATTTTTATGCTTACCTCCAATACCTACTTGAAAATGTCTACAAGCTCTCGGACCAAAAATTTACCAACCATTTCGTTTCTATGTGAACTATATTTATGATCTTCGGTACCTACCAATACCGAGAATTAAACTAAAAGAGGAGATTACTGATTAAATATCATACCTAAAGGAAGATATTTCGCGGAAACATTTTCACATTAAATCTGGTCCATGAATCATATTTATTGTAAAATAATTGCCTATTTATTAAATTTCCTAAACATATAACAGAAGTTTGCACACAAATGCTGATCCTTACAATGAGATGTTCAGAATTCATTTTCGTATTTTACCATTTCATTGTAACAATAGAAAACATACTAGACAACACTAGATGAAAAGTAACATAATTACAAGTACTCGTATATTGTGTGAAAATAAAGAGTTTTAACAAGTGTAAACGCAAAAGATACAAATGGAGTAAGTAAATATGTTTTTCCGTAAATCAATATCCGCCAGCTAATAATAACGTTTGCGAAAAAGATACAGCGTATTGCTTCAAATATTTAATTGAACAAATATACGCAAAGAGTTCAAAACTAGCGAACGAGCGAGCGAACCGAGCGAATTTTTTTAATGTTCTTGTACAATCCATCTTATAAATGTGCCTTCTTCTTCATTTCTTTTTATATATCATTTTGTAGATGAGAAAAGAAGATATAAGTCTGAACAGGAACCAAATCTGTTAAGAGATTGCCGAGATACGGGTTTATTCTTAAACTATTGTACATTGAATTGTTG
Source organism: Acrobasis repandana (assembly GCA_963576875.1). Lineage (NCBI taxonomy): Eukaryota > Metazoa > Arthropoda > Insecta > Lepidoptera > Pyralidae > Acrobasis > Acrobasis repandana. Next base: position 10,325,627 of record OY756233.1, on the reverse strand, counting down.
AATTACAATAGCATATTATCCTTGGCGATTTTTGCGGACAAATATGTAGACTCAATCATTTTTCATTTGTCTTTGCTTAGACCCGCAAGACCCAACATGCTCTGTCTGATAAAGACGTGATAGTATGTATGTATGTATCATTACAATGTTGAACTAAAGGCCAATTAAAGGGTGGATTTGGTTATAATCACCTCGCTGAGCAGGCTCGGTTGTGATCGCATAAGATGTTACAAAGTATTTGCACAGAGCGGACGCTTCTGCCTGTTAGCGACTAATTGAGATCCTCTAGTCGCTTGTTACGTCACCTGTGGGAGATGAAAAGAATGTTGACAAATTGTTTTCTACTCTGCCGTTACTACACGGCCATGTATGGGTTTCTCTTGCTCTATGAGTTATATTTACTCAGTGGTAGTTTGTACTATAAAAACGTGGGAAGTGGCCAAGGTCTATATTGACGTTGATCGAGTTCACCGCGCCTTGGGTGGTAAGTCGATTATGTTTGACAGCCACATGTAATGTGATTATTTTCTATGTCCGAGTTAGGTAAACAGTAGCTGAGGGTTTCATTTAACTTATATAAGATTCGTACGATCGAAGTAAACTAAATTAAATATTTCCTTAAATTTAAACTAAACTAAAAATATTTATGAATATTTTTTTATTAAATTATATAAAACAGGGAGGAGCACAAATGGCTGTTGCCACAGGGCAAAGTACCCAAGAGGCTAGCGGCATTTCCGCGTTCGATAGCAATACTTACGCTGTCCAAAATGCGCACCAGCCCTTGGGTACCCCGAGACGTCAATCAAGTGTGCGGAAATTTCTTTAATAAATGGGCAAGTGCGAGTCGGACTCGTACATGAAGGGTTCCGTACCACGACGACCCCCTTTAATTTTTAACTTTATTTTATTTTTAGTATTTGTTGTAGTTGTGGTCATAGTAATACATAATAGGTAAAAATTTCAAGTATCTAGTTAATGCCATTATGAAGATCAAGTTTAAAAATCTGAAAACAACACGTTTCTTGTATGACGACCCCCTTTAATTTTTAACTATATTTTATTTTTAGTATTTGTTGTTATATCCGCCACAGTAATACATAATTGGTGAAAATTTCAAGTATCTAGCTATTACGGTTCAAGAGATAGAGCCCTGTGACTGACGGACAGACAGACATACGGACAGACAGACGGACAGACAGCGGAGTCACAGTAATAGGGTTCCGTTTGCACCTTTTGGGTACGGAACCCTAAAAATTAAGGGTTTTCGCACCCCCAAGGTCCTAGCTAGAGTGTCCATACCCACAGTATACGGCTCTCCCACCAGGGCTGCATACTTGAGCTTCTTGCTTGATATCTTCTGCGGTCGTCGCTGCTGCACCAGCCTTTTGCACCCCAAGGTCCTAGCTAGAGTGTCCACACCCACAGTATAAGGCTCTCCCACAAGAGCCGCATACTTGCGCTGCTTGCTTGATATCTTCTGCGGTCGTCGCTGCTGCACCAGCCTTTCGCACCCCAAAGTCCTAGATAGAGTGTCCACACCCACAGTATACGGCTCTCTCACTAGAGCCGCATACTTACGCCTCTTGCTTGATATCTTCTGCGGTCGTCGCTGCTGCACCAGCCTTTCGCACCCCAAGGTCCTAGCTAGAGTGTCCACACCCACAGTATACGGCTCTCCCACAAGAGCCGCATACTTGCGCTTCTTGCTTGATATCTTCTGCGGTCGTCGCTGCTGCACCAGCCTTTCGCACCCCAAAGTCCTAGCTAGAGTGTCCACACCCACCGTATACGGCTCTCCCACCAGAGCTGCAAACTTGATATCTTCTGCAATCGTCGCTGCTGCACCAGCCTTTCGGGCAGTCGGCCGTACGTGGGATGGAGCTACGGTATCTACGCATTTAGCATCTCACACAAGCGACCGTCTGTCTTTTCAAGGGATGGGCATCATGCCATCGGGCCTCTTGCCATCGTACCGCGTACCATTGGGTTCAAGAATACGCTATTTTGCAACAAGTCAAATCAGATACTTTTTTCTAAATGTCAAAAACAAACATTTTCTATAGGATTTGTATGAAATATTGATTTATGACGTCATAGTTCCTTGGAGTCAAATATTTTTATTTATTCAACTTTATTACAAAAAATTGTAAACGGCAGACTTAAAGCCTTAGGCTTTATCTACCAGTCAACCGACAGGTGGTGCAGAGACAAGTGAGGCTAAAGTATCAATAGCCTCCAAGTCAGCATTAACTTTATCTACAGCTGAATCCAAATCACTCACTTCTGTCTGTGCATAAAGCTGCAAGTCATCGGCGTACAGGTGATACGAGCACTGAAGTTCTTTTGTGATGAAGTCGATGAAAATCGAGAAAAGTAAAGGTGATAGAATTCCGCCTTGAGGAACCCCAGTATCCAGATCACACCAGTTCGATGCAATGTCACCGAGGCGGACTGATTGCTGGCATCCACGGAGATAGTAAGAAAACCAATTAACTGCCGAGGAAGAAACTGAATGGTGGGAGAGGATGGCAAGAAGAATATCATGGTCGACGGTATTAAAGGCATTTGAAAAGTCCACCAAAGCCAGAACTGTGACTTTGGTGTTGGAGAACACCGCCACCCGCCTTAATATCGTCGGTCACTTTTAGGAGTGCAGAAACTGTGCTGTGACCAGGTCGGAAACCCGATTGCAATGGATTTAACAAACCGTTTGAAAGGAAGTGATTGGTGAGTTGTTTGTGCCTCCAGTATCTTGGACAAAAGTGGGAGAATGGAGAAAGGACGGAACTGGTTGGGACTGGAAGGATTTGGAACTTTAGGTAGAGGGCATATATAGGCTTTCCGCCAAAGCGATGTAAATTGTGATGACGTAAGGGAGAAATTGACGATGTGAGTAATGACAGGAAGAATGATGTCGAGAATACTCTCTAACATGCGGCGATTAATCTGGTCAATACCCAGTACCCTTGTTTTAATGGCTAGAAATACCTTTTTAACTTCTTCCTGGCTTATAGTTGAAAAACTGAATTGAGAGTCGGTGGAGACTGGGATAGAATTAATGTATGAAATAGTATTCAATTTAGTTAGACGATCTAATGTAGGCGTAGTGGAGAAATGTTTGTTTATATCGTCTAACGATACTGAAGGAGGAATATCAGTACTCATCGACTTACCTACCCCTAGCGATTTAAGAAATTTCCAAACATCGGCCGATGATGAAGAAGAAACAATGTTGTGAATTAAGCGGCGTTTAGCATCACGCATCATCCTATTACACCGATTCCTTGCAACCTTAAACAGAGACCAGTTTTCGTCTGACCTATCTTTCCTAAACTTCCGGAAAGCGCGGTCTCTCCGACGCATGGCCATGCGAACCCCTTGTGTTATCCACGGTGCGGGTGGTTTCTTAATCCTAATCTTCCGAACTGGAGCATGCCTGTCATAAAGCTCAGTGAGCATCCTATTAAAAATGGATAATTTGACGTCCACGCTGCTGGCCGACCACACTTGCCCCCAATCCATGCCTGCAGCATCTGAGACTAACTTATTGGGCTCTTAATATCCTTATCTTAATATCCTCAAATAGCGCTCTTAATATCCTTTTCTCTGCATTAACAAATCTAAAATATAACGTTCAAAGTGGATGTGATCAATGACAAGTGGCATTATTTTGTCCAGCTTGAACTATCAAATCGCTTCGAAGGCCTTCAGGATTGCGCTACAGTGGACGAGTTAAACCAAGGGTTGGTAGAAGCTGTCCAAGCGGTGGGATCAAAGGTGTTCAGGTCCCGCCCCAAACGAAAACCTCAAAAAATCTCTGCTCAGACTCTAGACTTGATGGCAGAGCGACGATCCAGGCCGCTGCAGACCTCCGAAGATGCTGAATCATATCGGCAGCTCAACAGACGTATACAAAAGTCCTTGCGACACGATATCCGCTCCTTTAATACTGAATGTATTAAGGAGACGATCGAGCAGAACAAAGGCTCCAAAGTGTTCGCAAGAGCTATGTCAGTTGGGCAAAGTCGATTGATGAAGCTGAAGACGGAGGACGGTGGCGTGGTGTCGACAAAGGAAGGGGTTCTGGCAGAGATCGAGAGGTTTTATGGACAGCTGTATACCTCAGTCGCACAACCCAGTGGACAAATGGCTAAAGACCCAAGAGCCAAGCTGACCCGACACTATACGGAAGATATCCCGGACATCAGCCTATACGAGATTAGGATGGCCCTCAAACAGCTTAAGAACAACAAGGCGCCGGGTGAGGACGGAATCACAGCAGAGCTTCTGAAAGCGGGCGGAACGCCGGTACTGAAAGTCCTTCAGAGGCTCTTTAATTCCGTTCTGCTCGAGGGCGTAACGCCAGAAGCGTGGAACAGGGGCGTGGTAGTCTTGTTCTTCAAAAAGGGAGATAACACTCTACTGAAGAACTATAGGCCTATCACGCTTCTGAGTCATGTATATAAGTTGTTTTCGAGGGTCATCACGAATCGTCTCGCGAACAGGTTTGATGCCTTCCAGCCTCCCGAACAAGCCGGTTTCCGTAAAGGCTTTAGCACCATGGACCACATTCACACGCTGCGGCAGGTTATAGAGAAGACGAGGGAATATAACCGGCCGCTATGCTTGGGTTTTGTGGACTATGAAAAAGCCTTCGATTCGATCGAAACATGGGCCGTGCTTCAGTCTCTCCAGCGATGCCGTATTGACTATCGGTATATCGAAGTGTTGAAGTGTTTATACAGTAACGCCACTATGTCAGTCCGAGTACAGGAGCAGTGCACGAGGGCTATTCCACTGCAAAGAGGTGTGAGACAGGGAGACGTTATATCTCCGAAACTGTTCACCGCTGCACTGGAAGATGCCTTCAAGCTCCTGGAATGGAAAGGACTTGGCATCAACATCAATGGCGAGTATATCACTCACCTTCGATTCGCCGACGATATAGTTGTCATGGCAGAATCCATGGAGGACTTAAGTACTATGCTCGGAGACCTTAATATAGTTTCCCAACAGGTGGGCCTTAAAATGAACATGGACAAAACGAAAGTAATGTCGAATGTCAATGTTGTGCCCATACCTGTTTCTGTTGGGAGCTCCACCCTCGAAGTTGTAGACCAGTATACCTACCTGGGTCAATCGATCCAGGCTGGAAGTTCCAGCTTCGAGGAAGAGGTCTTTCGACGAATCCGACTCGGCTGGGCAGCGTTCGGGAAGTTACGCAGTGTCTTCTCGTCCAAAATACCTCAGTGCCTTAAGACGAAAGTTTATAATCAATGTGTGTTACCAGTGATGACTTATGGCTCCGAAACGTGGTCCCTTACTATGGGTCTCATAAGAAGGCTCAAGGTAGCTCAACGCGCTATGGAGAGGGCTATGCTTGGTGTTTCTCTACGTGATCGAATCAGAAATGAGGAAATTCGTAGGAGAACAAAAGTCACGGACATAGCCCAGCGGATTAGCTCGTTGAAGTGGCAGTGGGCGGGACACATAGCGCGACGAACCGATGGCCGATGGGGCAAAAAGGTTCTCGAATGGCGACCACGTACTGGCAAGCGAAGCGTAGGACACCCACCCACAAGGTGGTCAGACGACCTGACCAAGGTCGCTGGAAAGCGCTGGATGCAGGCCGCTCTAGATCGGTCATTTTGGAAAACCTTGGGAGAGGCCTATGTCCAGCAGTGGACGTTATGCGGCTGAAATGATGATGATGATGATGATTATTTTGTGACGTTTTATTCTATTAACAGTACCAAATTAATTATTTTTGACCCACCGTAATACCTAATTTCGGGAAGCCATTACTGGCAAGGGTATGACAGAATTTATACCTATTAAAAAATATTACCAGTATTTTTTTTCTTCTTTACCTCATCCTACACCTACAACACTAATGTAGGGTCGGAACAGTTATTTGTCACTTTCTTCTATTACATCTCTATATTTTACACAATACTATCCTATAAAAGTAAAATAAAAGCTGCAGTTTTATCTCAGCAAATATGCAACCGGGCGGAACTAAAATACGTTCCATTTTTCATCACTTCCAGATTAGCCAGGCGATTCGGAATCAGCGTTTCGTTTTGCAGCATAAATATTCACTATTCAAACTAGACATGCCGCGTATGTTTGAAGCATTCAAAGGTAAATTGACAAGACAGGAAAATAAATAAAACAAATGGAGGCAGGCGAAAAAGGGTCAAAGGCTCCCATTTTTATGTAAATGTTCTATTCAGGCGCTATGATGTAAATCAAGATGAAGATATGTCGATTGGTCGCGTTTAGTAAAAAAATATTAATCAAAGTGATCTAAAATTCAGAATCACGTTTTTATCGCCAATGGTACTGAGTAAAAAATTGGTAGAACATATCGTTTATGAAATCCTGAGCTGAAATAACCTTAACGTTTTTTAGTAAGTACATGTAACTATAAAAGAAACACTATTACTGCCATAAATACTGCAAAGCCATAATTAAAATCGTTTTAATTACCGTTGCTAATTGTAATTACTTTACTTTTGAGGTATGTTTGTTATTCATGAGCACAAGACTACGATAATAAAGTAATTATTAGCAAATTACACTATTATCTTTGTCAAAAAGAGTATTTATGTGCTTTACTTTCCAGTCATGAACCGACAAGAGCTTGGCTCTTACGCCGACACACCCAGTGACTCGAGCTGGATGGCCTCAGAGACCAGACTCTAGAGCCTCCAGAGCCCAGAGACTAGTTGTCAGGTTCTATCTCACGCAGATCTCCTGGCACCGTATTACCTGTGGTATTGCTACAACAATACTCTGGTCTATGGCCATGACTCTTCCAGTTGTCTCCTTTTATAGAGGTTTAAATATGAAAGAGCCATCAATCAATAAACTTAAGAGCTTGGTTTTGTCGGTTAATTATTTTCCATTTCGCGATATTCCACCAAATGATTGACTTTCCTATACGACACGACTTTTGCCTATTCCGTCATTTCATTCATAAACGCCCTTCATTGCCTTCCTTTCCCTCTTCTAGCCTTGATGTTTGAAAGAGACATAAAATGCTTAAAAAATTCGCCGGAATAATAAAATGTGGTGAAATAAAACGCAGCATCTTTATTATATTTTTCATCTAAGAACTTGGGTGGGTTTTCTTCAATCTTTGATGTGAGGGTGTCGGGTACGGAGGCGGTACAAAGGTGAGATAAAATAAGATGTTTACTGTTCGATAAGACTCCCAGTTTTTGCCGGGTATGCTCGTATAAATGCAAAGTAGCGTACCTAACTCAGGCTTAGATATAATTCTAAGCATAAAAATTGTGACATGATTTTTGGGCCAAGAAAATATGGTTTGTATTGGACTTTTTTGTGAATCCCGGATTTCAGAAGAGTCCTAAGTCCAAAGGAGAAATAATAGATGTTCTAGTAACATGAGCAAGGTTGCAGGAAACGATGGAACGAAGGAGGAAAGACTGCTTCAAATCCCTTGTTTTGCAAGACACTAGGAATTTGTTCACCTGTGCATTTATTGATGATCATCATATTAAATCATGATATCTCCCTTCAATCGTGCATAATTGTACACTTAGCTGTCAAAACAGTAAGTCACATAATTATTATATACATTTTATTATTATATTTATTTATTTATTATGTATCTCCTTTTGGAATCACTGGTCTTTTATATTATTATATCCTGGTTTATTTTTCTCGAATCCTTTAAAAAAAACTTGGTGATTAAGCGTTTGTGGGGCCAGATACAACACAAAGAGGCTTTTCTTTTCACCTTTTCACGAGCATTGCTTTAAATTTAACTTAATTTAACTTGTTTCTAAGCAAGTTTTTTTCCTCTCAAACAACCAATACAAAGGTATCGATTTCCAAAATGCTTTTGAAATGAATAATAGCTTTTTATTTACGAATTCAGAGGGTATCCTGTTGGTTCATTATCAACTGTATTTCGATCTACAAAGGATTTTGATTTCTTCCAATTTAATCTACAAAAGGCTTCTCTTTTTCTTTTTTCGGACCATTTAGGAACAAATTTTATTTTTGGCTTTGTTATTGTGGTTTAGTGCTACAAATTAGCAATCTACTCGTACTGATTTATATAACTGTCGTTTGTCATTCGAAATTGTGTTTTAAATGGAGAACGACCGAATATTCGTTTCCGACCTCTTCCGGCCAATGAATCACGATTTGGCCATATTTTCGTTTTGGGCGTTTTGTTTTCGGTACATTCAAAAAGTTTTAGCACCATTTTTAGGGTTCCGTACAAAAATGAAAAAACGGAACCCTTATAGGATCACTCGTGGGTCTGTCTGTCCGTCCGTCTGTCACAGCCAATTTGCTCCGAATCTACTGGACCGAATCAGGTGAAATTTGGTAGAATGTTGTAATCCTATGACCCAAACACAGTAAATAAATATTTTTTTAAAATAAGGGTCATTTTCGGGGGACAAATTAGGAAATTAAAAATTATTTTTTTTGCAAACCTTACTGTGTCATGTATCAAATGAAAGGGCCCGTTATGAGGATCTCAAATATATTTTTGTTATTATTGTTAATCAATAGTTTTGATTTTATTCATGAAAGAAGGCGAAAATTGACCATTCCCCTGATTCCCGAAACTACCGAGCCTAAAATTTGAAAAAATACAAAATATATTTCATTGCTTGTACGAGTAGATTACAGAAAAACCTATAAGAATTCAATCAATTGTACGGAACCCTCTCCACGCGAGTTTAACTCGCACTTGGCCGGTTTATTAAGTTTTAATATAAGACAAATAGGTAAAAAGGTTACTGAGATATCATTATCATCATTTCAGCTGCATAACATCAGACATAGGACATAGGCCTCTCCCAAGGATTACTGAAATATAGGATTGTATATTAATCATTTAAAGTGTTCCAGCTATTTCTTTTCCATTTTGCAAGGTCTTTGGCATCCTTGGGTGACCATTGACATGCATATTATATTTGGAGAAGAAAAAGCGGGAAAATGCACCCCGGGCTCCGAAGCAACACAGCTGAGGATGCAACCCGGAATGCGCTAAGACGAAGAAGGGTTGTATATTAATACGGTTCTCATTTTTTGCCTTACATCTCTATGATTCAAGTTCTAACTGCTAAATTACCCACTTTTCAGATTAACTGTTGAAGTTGTGATTAACGAGTGTGCAGATATGAACTCGGCACGTGTGCTACAATACGCTTTGTAAAATATGTTGCCCTAAAGACTGTAATGAGAGTACAGAAACAAACCCTAAAAGTACAGGAACAATAAACGCACAAGTGCGCTTTTAGAGTTCCGTACCCAAAGGGTGCAAACGGGACCCTATTACTGAGACTCCGCTGTCTGTCAGTCTGTCCATCTGTCTGTCCGTCTGTCACAGGGCTCTATCTCTTGAACCGTAATAGCTAGACACTTGAAATTTTCACCGATTATGTATTACTATGCCCGCTATAACAACAAATACTAAAAATAAGATAAAATTAAAAATTAAAGGTGGTCTTGATACAAGAAACGTGTTTTTTTTTCAGCGTTTTTAACTCGATCTTTATAATGGCATTAACTAGATACTTGAAATTTTCACTAATTATGTATTACTATTACCACTATAACAAAAAATACTAAAAATAAGATAAAGTTAAAAATTATACAAGAAACTTGTTTCTTCAGCGTTTTAAAACATTGTACGGTGGTACGGAACCATTCATGTACGAGTCTGACTCGCACTTGCCCGTTTATTTCTTTTTACAAGCTTTTGTTTAGTTTCACCTGTCCCGTTGTCTGTGTGTCTGTAATCAAATCTTGCAAGCTTAATAGACTCACTTCCCATTGTTAGATCGAGCTGAAACTTCACATACTTATGTTAGTTGGGTGACAATGCAATATGGTACCAATGACCTGATCTCATGATGAAGCCGGAAAGAGAAGACTTGAAAGAAAATATAAGAGTGTAGAAGTTTACCATACTGATGGTCAATTATGATACACACTATATTCTCTTTCAAGTCATATTTTGACTATGAAAACAAGTTATATGCCTAGACATATACAATTTCTTCAAAAATACAAAATATAGCCGAAATTTTTCGTGTCGTTACAAAATAAAAGATAGGCTACGCTTACGTTTGTATAGGAAAGTCTGATTCCGACTAGGTTCAGGGAACTCTTAAGAACCCTGCTGGGCTACCAAGCTCCTATTAAAAATAATTTAATATTATATTTTTGTAGAAGAAGAATTTACATTTACTATAATGATCAAGAACTTATAATGTACCAACTGCTTCTCTTTACACGCAGATCGTTAGAGCCGATCTAGGGAATGGGCGAAAATGTGAATCATGTTTATAGGCGATGCGGCTAGCAACCCATCACTATTTGAGTTCTTTTTTCAACTTCTAGCCTAACATCGTGCCTTTGAGTCTTGCGGCCCTGACAGCCGCAAGACCCATAATGCTCAGTCTGCCCCATAAAAGGTAAAGAAGTGATAGTCCATATCAAGAACTCGAGCAATGAGGAAAAGCCAAGCAACAATTTCTATTAAAACCTGACCTGCAAGTCTCCTTCGTCAGTTTACAAATGACCTGTAAGCCGATTGGTATTTGTTGATCGTTATTTAAGACGTAAGCAGTTATTTTCGACGTTCTATTTTTGTGGCGTGTACCAACACTAGCAATAAGTCGTTCGATTCGATATTTCGCTGTTGATGTTCTGTATACATCTATTGATAGTCTAGATATCGTCGACCCTCATTTGCGTATTGGTTACCACGCTGGACTGTCACTCAGAGGTCCTGCGTTCGATTCGCATCCAGGCCAAGTAGTAAAATGGCCTTTTTTTAATTTATCCTGAGTCTTGGGTTTTTATCTAGGTATATATGTAGATTTTTATCATAAATAAAGTATCGTTGAGTTAGTATCAAATAACACAAGTTTAAAACTTACTTTGGGGCTAGCTCAATCTGTTTAATTTGTATATATATATATATAAGGAATATATATAGGAATGTCGGTTTTTTCTTTGTTTTTTGACTGTTATTTTAATTTCATTCTACTTTAATGATGTAGTATAGCCCGTAGTTCAATATATTACAGGTATGTATGTCCCTTTCATGTTGTATAATACAAATTTACCATGGACTTACCATGTGTCAGAACTTTTAAATTTTATGCCTCAATATAATAAGTGTGTAAGTTATTACTTTTACACTAACATTTTATATAATTTCTAACAATTACAAATTTTTACATACATATTGTCATAGAAATCGACAGGCGTTTTCTGCACATGTAAATGTTTATTTATAATGGAAATATTTGTAATGTTTTACTTGTAAAATTCTTACGTTATTCATAATAGTAGGTTTATTAAATAGCACTAGTCATACCAGTTTACAAATATGTAACTTATTGACAAATTGGCAGATTTCAGTCGAGTTTCAGATAGACAGAAACAAAGCTATATACTCGTATATGAAAAAGATAAAATAAAAATATGATTTTAAATATTTCTCATTTCAAAACTTGCTCAGTAAATTTTTAATAAAACACTCGAATATAAAAATAAACATAATGTAAGGAACGACGATCTCTGTAGCCTAGTAGTCAACATGCCAGGCTGTCACACCGGAGGTCCCGGGTTCGATCCCCGGTCAGGTCAAGATGGAAAATGATCTTTTGCAGATTGACCTGGGTCTTGGATCATCTATATAAGTATTTGTTACAAAATATAGTTTCTTTGAGTTAGTATCCCATAACACAAGTCTTGAACTTTCTTTGGGGCTCAATCTGTGTGATTTGTCCGTATATATTTGTTATTGTTATTATCATACTTGTGAACGTAAGTATATTATCAGAACACTATGGGTTATAAGGGTATAACATTATTTACCAGTCGGTAAATAATGTTATACCCTTATAACTCCTTCAGGTTACACATAAACATGTCAGGGCTGCTTCGCCATATATAAAATTCCTTTGCCTCTCAAATGAAGCTATAAATTCTCTTTGACATTATGCCTAAGCTCCGATTCACACTGGAACGGCAATAGTATCACGCGAAAGATTAACTTATATCGCGCGTATCGTGTTCATATCGTGGTATAGGGTAGTAGTATCCAGGGTCAAATATAAATTATTTTGTAATGATTACAGTATAAAACGTTAAAAAATAAGTCACTTGTCATTCATCGTATCCATATTGAAATTTATTTTAGATTTTTCAATGCCGAAAAACTGATATTAAGGGCGCTAATAGAAAGAAATAAAAGCGAGACTCCAAGAAATTTTGACGTTACGCCATGCGTTTTTCATAGCAATTCCTTTTCAGACGTTTAGAAAATAAACGGGCAAGTGCGAGCGGACTCGTACATGAAGGGTTCCGTACCTCGATACAATGTTTTAAAGCGCTGAAGAAACACGTTTCTTGTATGACGACCCCCTTAATGTTTAATTTTTTTATTTTTAGATTTGTTGTTACAGATGTCACAGTAATACATAATCGTTGAAAATTTCAAGCAATTACGGTTCAAGAGATAGAGCCCTGTGACAGACGGACAGACAGCGGAGTCTCAGTAATAGGGTCCCGTTTGCACCCTTTGGGTACGGAACCCTAAAAAAGTATCTAGCGGCAACTAGCGGATTCTAACAATATGATAATTGACATAGGTTTTTATTGGGGTAGACAAACAAGTAAAGTGGTGGTAGCCAAGTGGTTTAGACACTGGCTTTGCCTCTGTGAGGCACATGTTCGATCCTCACTAGGCGCGACTTGTACCTCTGAGCTTGGATTCGAACTACGGTCAGACCATTATAGTCAAACCCAGAACTTCCGGCGTGGCGGACTAGCGTCCTCACCATTACGCCACGGAGGTACAAATACAAGTAGATACCTATTTTCTAGCGCAGCAAGAGCAAGAGTTCCATTTAAATCACATTACGAACGCTTGCATAAACTTTTATGTGGCATTACATGCGCCGAATAGCAACTTCAGACGTACCATACAAAGTTACGCGGCGGATTGTACGACTCTAGAATATTAGGTATTCTAAAAAGTAGTCTTCTCTTCTAGAAAGTTACACAATGCTACTAGTGTGTAAAAGTGGCTGTAGTCGTCAATCTATTTAGTGTAGACGCTTTTTTTTTGCTTTTTCTTTTTTGCAACTTGAAAAATCTGACACGAGAACTGGCCACTTACACACATGAAAAAAATTTGTTGTGATTGTGAGGGTACTTGATATACTACTAACGTGACCGACAAAAATCTGCTGATAATCTAAATTTTGCTCCCGCTTCCACGCACACAAATTTACTCTAGCCGAAGCGAGACAGCGAGCCATGCAGGGTGGTAAGATCGCGGCGAATCAATGAGTTTACGCGTTTCTGGTTCTTGTGTTTTTTTTGTTTTAAAAAGAATATTTAAAAGTTATTTAAAAAATAAAACATGGCTGCCTTATATTTAATACAATATAATCCAAAGTTACAAGGGCTAATTTATTGTATTTCTTGAATACTTTTCGTTTTAGTATAATTCTGAGGTGATATGGAGGCAACTTCGCAATTTTTTTCTATCAAAAAATTTTAAGCAACCGTGTTTTTTAAACATATACCGTCTTTTTATAAAAACAGGACTATCTTTGTTACAAGGTTTAAACCATTATCCGCCCAAATCAAATTGACATTGACAGGTGAGATAGTTTGATATTACTAGATGTCAACTTGATTTGGGCGGGTAATGGTTAAACCTAGTAACAAAGTTAGTCCTGTTTTTATAACAAGACGGCTAATGTATAGAGTTAGTCCTGAACTTTGCTGTGTTTTCATTTCAAAGTAAGTATTTCGTTAATATTGATAATATTGAAGATCGCTCTAAGTACTATCAGGGCCATACGCGTTCTTAACTATGAACATCGTGCTCCACCTTGCTTCAAGGCACGTCAAAATGTCGATCCCGGTTTTCATTATTAGGGTACCTTGGAAAATCTCTCTAGCTGTGTGTGAGCGGAAAAACGAAAACAAATCTCTCTAACAAACATTTGATGTTTTGCCCCAAAGTAAAACGCAATATCAAGACATACATAATTTATTACCCAATGAAAAACACTGACTTACTCATAGTTTATAATAATAAAAACATAAACACAATCCTTTTTAAAACGAAGACGGGTAAAAAATGCCGAGGGCGCTGACTTCATATAATGCGAAATTCTGATTGAAATTCCGAGACGTTTGTAGAGAACATTGAGAGATCACTCTGTTTATGAAAGATGGGATTGGATAAAATTCAATGTACATAGTTTAGTACGAGTATGAGCATAAAACCTCTTTTTAATCGACTTCATAAAGGAAGGAGGTTCTCAATTCGTTGGAATCTTTTATTTTTTTATGTATGATCCCGATTACTCAAAGACGCTTGGACCGATCTGAAAAATTCTTTTTTTGTTCGAAATGGTATACTTGTTTGGTCCTCTAGATATATTTATTCAATTCGGTAAAAAAATTTGTCGTCAAGCTATGTCAGATGCCTTTCAGCAGCTTGAGAAATCTGGCAACAGTGTTGGCCACTTACACAGCCGAAAGATAAACAACAAATAAGAGCGCAGCTGATTTTCAGTAACTTTTAAGTTTGTAAGGTCGATTTATTTTATAAAATATGATCAAAATGTATAATAACTTAAGTACCTACCTACGTATTTTTTATATAATGACGTTATACAGAAGGTTTTAGTGGTTTACATCACTACCAAAATAGAAAAGTCAATGCACACCGGTACGTGCGTGTACCTAACTTATGTGTTCAACAATAATGTACAAGGTGTACCGGAAAATTTTTACCGGATTTTTTAATGAAAAGACACATAATTAAAAAAATAATTAAAATTATATTTATTCAAAGTATTGGCCATTCGATTCTACACACTTTGTCCATCTTTATGGCAAATGATGAATGTCATCCCAAAAGAACTTCTTGGCCTTTGTGCGGAACCATTCAACGACCCATTTTTCGAAAAAAACTTTCCGGTACACCTGATATGTGTTTTGCGTTTTTGGATGTAATGAATATTAAGAGTCATTTCCCTGTTTCAGGTACATACTCGTAATGTCAGCTTTAATTTGACTTTATATGGATAAAGGTAATAAATATAACCCTTTTTAACTCCCGATGAAAAAGAGGGGTGTTATAAGTTTGACGTGTCTGTATGTCTGTATCTGTGTGCTTGTGTGTCTGTCTGTGGCATCGTAGCTCCTAAACGTATAGACCGATTTCGATGCGAATTTTTTATTCGTAAGCCTTACTGTCGAGATGATTCTTAGCTATGTGATCCTCAAAAAACATGTATCGAAACTTGAAAAAATGTTCGGCCTCCCATACAAGTTGACCGATAACATGATCAGAGTTTGTATGGAATGCAAAAATTTTTTTTTCATATTTCGATACACATTCCTTGGGGAAAGTTGTTTAGTATCATGGACAGATTTCACCTTTATACAGGGTCTAACAAAATATCCTGAAACTATTTTAATAGTGAATTCAGTCCATGATACTGAACAACTTTCCCCAAGGAACATATATCGAAATGTGAAAAAAAATTTTTGACCTCCCATAAAAGTTAAGCGATCAGCTGATCCGAGTTTATATGGAAAGCAATAAAGTTTTTTTACATATTTCGATATATGTTCCTTGGGGAAAGTTGTTCAGTATCATGGACTGAATTTACCCATAAATTAGTTTCAGTATATTTTGTTAGACGTTATATATAATACTTTTAGTATATTTTGTTCGACATTATATTAATCCTTTATTTATTTACGTATCTAGAATTTCATCTAATGAAATATTTAAAATTTCATATACTTACAGGCTGACTTTTTATCCACCAGCCAAATTTATGAAGCAAGTACAGCCCATGATACTGAACTACCTTCCATAAAAACAATTAATGAAAAACTAAAATAAAATTCACCTTCCCATACAAATCAGCGCTTACCCAAATGGATTTTGTATGGGAGGACGAAAAATTTTTATCAGTTTTTAATAAATTTTATTATAGATAGTAGTTCAGTATCATGGACTGAACTTGGTCCAAAAATTCGGCTGGTGTATAAAAATTATATAATTAAAATAATTCATGTATATTTTGTTAGACATTATATTAATTAAACTTACCCTCGACCTTCATCCCGTTGATGACATTGACACCACTAACCCTCCCGAGCCTGACGCTACACCACACTACTTTAAATATTAATGGGGGTAGAATGGCTAGCACTATGCGAGTTGCACCCTTGGGAATGGTGTCCTTGAACAGCAACTAACGGTTAAGTACTAACATAGTAATACGTACATGCTTTTGTTTTTAGCTTCGTAACCCAAATAAGGTTGTTATTACTTTGAAGTTTACACGCTATATTAAACATATTGTATGCTATCACGCCTTTATCCCTAATGGGGCCAATGTAGCATTTTGGGTCTTGCGGCGCGACCGCGTGACGTCATCTGTTTGTGAGTAAACATCAAACAATCAAGTGGTGAAAAGGATGGCAGTAGTGGAGGCTATGGCTATGGTTGACATTTTGAGGTTACCCCAGCCGTCAAAAATGACAATTACAAACGAATGACGTAACGCGCTGTGATCGTTGTTTCGTTCAAGGTGGCGAACATATTAAAAATATTGCAATTAAAGCATTTTATTTCTTTATTTAAAACTATAAATCATTATAATTTCACAAAAAGACTCATTGAATGGTCAGTTTATTTAATTAACATTATTTCTAATTAGAATAAAGATTTTTTTGGTGAGACCTGTCCGATCCCCTATTGTAGTCGCTAGCGTTTTCAGGTGCTTTATTGGGGAATAAATGAGGTAGGTTACCTCTACGTTGAGTTGGGAGGTTTTTTATAGACTGTTTTCGACCACTTGCGGTAAAAGAGACTAAGAGATTCATCATCATCATCAGGTCTTTTTTAGTCTCCACTGCAGGAGCACGATCCTCTCTGTACTACCAGAGTCATATATTAGCCAGAGCAGTCAGAGGATTTGGCCTACACTCTCCACGCTGGCCAGACGGTTAGGGAGGTCTCACTGAACTTTATAAGCAGTTCCAATTCCCTCATTTATATGTATATCTGTATATTACACATTATATACATCCAACCCTCTTATTATCCCGCATATCAAAATTCAACTTCAAAGTGAAAATCTCGTATCAGAAACAAAATTTAACAAAGGCCACATGCGCGCCTGTAATTGTATTTAATAATTATGCCAGGGTTCTGACTAACGCTGTTATCGCGTGGGTTGTCACCTTGTCAAAGTAAAAGCCATCCCTCAATTAGAGGGTCCCAATGGAGTGTGCGCGTGTGGCCTTGTATGATATGACTTTTGTATTATTTATTTTTTACTTAATAAATTATAGAGCACGGGTTGGTTTGACCATATTATAAATGCGTAAGTTTGAATGAATATATGAATGGATGTTTGTTTGGCTTTTGACCCCGCTCGCATTTTATTTCGGAAAAAGATGAAAAAAATTATGTATGAATTTTTATTTGTAATAATATATAGGCTCCTAGTAAGTTATTTTTTATTGCAACAAAACATAGTGATATAGATTATTAGATTATAGAAAACAGATGACAAAAGGCGGCCTTATCGCAACTACAATCCTAATTTATTTTTATTTTATAAATAAATAAATAGGGACATATCACACAGATTGACCTAGTCCCAAAGTAAGTTCTTTAAACTTATGTTAGTTTGACGTGATCATATTTGCGTAGCCCAAATATGAACCTGATGCAGAAATTCTGAAGACGCTCAAGCTTATCGAATTGCTCTTCAGTGAGGTCCAGGTAACAGGGGCCAGCATAATCGAAAATGGGTAGGAGTAAGGATTGTGCGAGCGAAATTGTAGTCTCAATGGGTAAAAAGTTCTTTAGCCTTTTAAGAGATCCTGCAGCACCAAATATCTTCTTGCTAACTTCTGTGATTTGAAGCGACCACGACAGTGTTCTATCAAAGTATATACCTAGGTTTTTGACGCTAGGTTAATTAGTTATTTATAAAACTGTATGTGAGTAATGCTTTTTTTATTTTAAAATTAATTGTGTCAACCTTCGTGGCGTATTGGTTGGTAACCAATACGCACTAGTTACCACACTAGTTCACTATTCTGAGGTTCTGGGTTCCCCAGCCAGGGCAAGTTTTTAAATGGACTTTTTCAAATTGTTCTGGGTCTTGGGTCTGTAATTATATCTGTATGTATTTGTTATAAAATACAGGCTGAATTTTTAACCACGTGCCAAATTTTCGGAGCAAGTTCAGTCTATGATACTGAACTACTTTCCAAAAAAACAACTAACGAAACACGAAAATAAAAATTACTCCTTCCCATAGATACAAATCAGCGCTCATGAGGCGAATTTTTTTTAATTGATTTTGAATACAAAAAAATATAGAAAGTAGTTCAATACCGTGGACTAAATTAGCTCAAAAATTTTGGCTGGTGGTTAAAAAGTCACCCTGTATAGTATTGTTAAGTTAGTATCCCATAACATAAGTTTAAAGAACTTACTTTGGGACTAGGTTAATCTGTGTGATATGTCCCTATTTATTAATTTATAGAATAAAAATAAATTAGGAGTTGTAGTTGCGATAAGGCCGCCTTTTGTCATCTGTTTTCTATAATCTAATAATCTATATCACTATGTTTTGTTGCAATAAAAAATAACTTACTAGGAGCCTATATATTATTACAAAAAAAAAATTCATACATAATTTTTTTCATCTTTTTCCGAAATAAAATGCGAGCGGGGTCGAAAGCCAAACAAACATCCATTCATATATTCATTCAAACTTACGCATTTATAATATGGTTAAACCAACCCGTGCTCTATAATTTATTAAGTAAAAAATAAATAATACAAAAGTCATATCATACAAGGCAACACGCGCACACTCCATTGGGACCCTCTAATTGAGGGATGGCTTTTACTTTGACAAGGTGACAACCCACGCAATAACAGCGTTAGTCAGAACCCTGGCATAATTATTAAATACAATTACAGGCGCGCATGTGGCCTTTGTTAAATTTTGTTTCTGATACGAGATTTTCACTTTGAAGTTGAATTTTGATATGCGAGATAATAAGAGGGTTGGATGTATATAATGTGTAATATACAGATATACATATAAATGAGGGAATTGGAACTGCTTATAAAGATCAGTGAGACCTCTCTAACCGTCTGGCCAGCGTGGAGAGTGTAGGCCAAATCCTCTGACTGCTCTGGCTAATATATGACTCTGGTAGTACAGAGAGGATCGTGCTCCTGCAGTGGAGACTAAAAAAGACCTGATGATGATGATGAATCTCTTAGTCTCTTTTACCGCAAGTGGTCGAAAACAGTCTATAAAAAACCTCCCAACTCAACGTAGAGGTAACCTACCTCATTTATTCCCCAATAAAGCACCTGAAAACGCTAGCGACTACAATAGGGGATCGGACATCGAAAAGAACGATTCACGTTTCTAAGTGATGTCTCAAATCGTAACTTACGCAGCTCCTACAATTTCCGTCTTCAAATTCCCCGCCACTCCTCCACATACTACTCAAAGTCCTTTTCCGTTCAAGCTGTTCGACTGTGGAATTCTTTGCCTATTAATATCCGTAAAGCCAAAACTTTGTGCCGTTTTAAAAACCAAGTAAAAGCTCACTATTTGTCCAAGTTATGATTCAGTTTGTACTGGATTCGTTCGCATTACGCTCGTTATTTTATTTTATTTAATTATGTTTTTATTACTTTACATTACGATATATATATATATACATACTACATTTACAAATTTACAATATTTAAAATTTCGTAATTCTTATAATTCAATTTCATTATTTAATTTGAGTACTTTAGTACTGCATGTTGAATGCCTAAAAAACCATATAAAAATAATGTATTGTCAGTTCATCCACATATCTAAATTTAAGTTGTAAGTTTGTTAATTAACGTCTTTGGAGAAAATGCTGCAGTGCAGTTTGTTGCCGCTTCTTCTGCACTAAGCGTCTAGGAAGTGGCACTTAACTTAGCTGTAAGTAACGATTTGACGTCAACATTTGTACAAAACAAAAGAAAGTGACTGTTATTAAGAGAAATCAAAAATATCCTATGATAATAAAGACATTTGAATTATTTTTTTGGTCTAATTTAACTTGCAAGATTTGATTGCGGACACACAGACAACGGGACAGGTGAGACTAAATTAAAGCTTGTAAAAAAGACCTAAAAAAGAACAAATGTTAAAAATATGTAATCTGTGGTACAAAAATCTAAAAATAACACTTATCGTATCTTGGTATCGCACAATTTAATTTGCCAATAACAAGATTACAATCTAAACCAGAACTTACAAAATTAACTACTTACGTTGTTTTTCTTCAACTTGTAACTACGTATTCAACAACTTAGGGGGTCAATGCACTACGCGAAAATCTGCTTAACAATTTCCGCCTAACAACGTAATCAGCTTTCAAAACATTCTAGAACTCTATTAGAAATTGATAAAGTTGAAATTCCTTTGACAGTTAGTTTTGGAAATTCAAATAAATTATGCGTTGATCCTTGAACTCTTATCAAGTCAGGTTTTCTGAAGTCATTGGTCGGAAGACTTTTGGAGGTCAAATTCTGGGCTGCTTTTTGCCATATCAAAGGTCGTTGGATTCTGAATAGTAGAATGATATGGCCTTGGCGCTTCAGTGCTGTCATTTTCGCAGTTTTCCGTGGCTTTTTTTGAGGTTCAATGGCATTTTGACGATCTCTCTGATACTATTGCGTACGTAGATCTAAGAATAGATATTGAATGTTATGAATTTAATTTAGAGATGAAACTTGTTCTTATTATGTAAAGTTTATAAAAGATGCACCATCACGTCTTTATCCTTAATAGGGTAGGCTGAGCCTAAGGCCGAAAAACCTATAAAGGCCACTTTTATCGCATTCTTGGGCGAGAAGATGGAAAAAGAAATCAAAATAGTGATGGAGCTTCGCATATTAACATGATTCACAATTCCGCCTATTCCCTGATCGGCTTATACGATCTGCGAGGGAAGAGAAGCAGCTGGTTTCGCCCAGACCAGCATGGATTAAAAAAAGTTTGTGTAAGCTAGTTATTTTGCCTCTCTACAAGGTAAACTAAATAACTTCCTCGTATTAGGAAGCTATATTGTTATAGCATAGTAACCACGTTTTCACCTAAATCGATAGGCTAATTAAGTTACTGGTTTTTTTCATGATTTAGGACACTAAGCAGGCGTAGGAACAGGCGTAGGAAAATGAAACAGGAATGTGGAAGAAGCTAGGGGAGATCATTGCCCAGCATTGGGATAGATAGAGTATAGGTTAAGAATGAAAAAGTAGTGGGTTAAATATGAACAGCGTCAAAGAAAAATTGCCATCATTATGTGAATTAAAATGCTTTGAAGTTGGGTAACGTAGGAGAGACGAGATAAGGAAATAAACGAGCAAGTGCGAGTCGGACTGAAGAAACACCTTTTTTGTATGACGACCCCCTTTAATATTTAACTTTTTTTATTTTTAGTTTTTGTTGTTATAGCGGCCACAGTAATACATAATCGGTGAAAATTTCAAGTATCTAGTTAATGCCATTATAAAGATCTAGTTAAAAACGCTGAAAAAAACACGTTTTTTTGTATGACGACCCCCTATAATTTTCAACTTTTTTAATTTTTAGTATTTGTTGTTATAGCGGTTACAGTAATACATAATCGTTTCAAGTGTCTAGCTATTACGGTTCAAGAGATAGAGCCCTGTGACAGACGGACAGACGGACGGGGTCTCAATAATAGGGTCCCATTTGCACCCTTCGGGTACGGAACCCTAAAAACGTAAGAACCAGGAAAACCTCATATAAGGACACAATCCATGTCAAATATACTGGAACGATGGTTACAAGTCTATCAAAGGATATGAAATTCCGATGACTTAAAAAAATACAAAACATACGACTGCAAAATATTGTCCATAGACTCAGAAAATTTCCTTTGTATCTCGCTCGTTGAATTATTACATACCGATTCAGAACTCGTGGTAAAAAACATCTTAGAACAAAGAACTCTATTACGGCCATTACGGGACAATACCAGACGGAGGCTCTATAAAAACTCGTGTCGATAACATTTCCACTATTTCTTGTCAAAATTTTTTTGTTAAAGAAATCTTCGAATGACTTAAATTCAAAAAGTGAGTACTAATTTTATTTATAAAAGCCACAGAAATCAACATCTACATGGAACATTGTAATTATATTAGTTTAATTAGCCATTGGTCAAAATTATTGCATGTACGAGTAATATTGCAGTAATCATTACACTTTACATAATAATTAAATTGTTAGTTTATTATCGCGAATGAGCACGTTTTTGGCATTATATTGCTATAAATATTTCAAATGTTAATGTAATACGTGTATTATAGTGTCATTATGTCAAATTATACGATGTAAATGATTAAGAATGTATTTATTGGGATATTGAGAAATTCTATGCAATCGTTTGCAATGCAGATGTGTCAGGTATAGAGTTTGTATATTTTGAAATATACTGATATGAACATATATTGATACTTCTGTGTGACAAAAATGATGTCTTTACATGATACAAATTACGTTATATATATGTCAGTCAGTACTCGTAATTAGAATGATTCATACTAATGTTTAAATGATATATAATAGGTAAAACTTTTGTATAGAGAGCGGGTATCACTAGCACAAGCATATCCATGCTTCAAGAGATTTCCATTGCCACGCAGAATAATGTATACTTAAGCACAAAATAAATTATTTCGAAATTTTTGAATTTTGAATTTAGAAATTTTAAGAAATTTCGATGGAAACTGTAGACTTCTTGAGGATTATGTGAAAGTCCTTTATTTTAGTTTGAGCGACATAAATATGAAATGCGAGAGAGAGAATGAAAGGAAAGCGCACCCTGGGCTCCTTTAGCAGCACAGCTGAGGATGCAACCGGGAACGCGCTAAGATGAAGAAGAAGAATGAAATGCGAGTATCTAACACCAAAGAAATCAAATATTAGGTCATCAAAATTCACAATAAATATGAAAATAACGAATTATACGAGTATGTAACACCAGAGCAATCAAATATTAGGTCATCAAAATTCACAATAAATATTAAAATAATGCATTACGAGTATGTAACACCAAAGCAATCAAAGATTAGGTCATTAAATTTAACAATAATTATGAAAATAATTAAATACGAGTGTGTAACACCAAAGCAATCAAAGATTAGGACATATATTCACAATAAAGTTGAAAATGATGAAATACGACTATGTTACACCAGTTCAATCAAAGATTAGGTCAATCAACTTCACAATAAATTTAAAAATAATGAAATACGAGTACGTGACACCAAAACAATCAAAGATTAGGTCTTAAAAGTTCACAATAAATTTAAAAGTTATAAAATACGAGTATTTTACACCAGTTCAATCAAAGATTAGGTTAGCAAACTTCACATTAAATTTAAAAATAATGAAAGACGAGTATGTTACACCAGAGCAATCAAAGATTAGGTCATCAAAATTCACTTTCGACTGGAACGTTCATTTTAGAGCATGCAAGTTAAATAAAAGCCACTAAAATAGCACCCTTGGTACGTCACCAATTTTTTCAAGTTAAGCACTTAAGTAGTATAACAAATTGACGAATAACTTGATTGATCCGGTCGTTAGGGCGCGATTTACTGCAACTGAAATAGATGTTAAACCCTACTATAAATTGTATTCGCTGGCGTTTTCAGGTGTTTTATTGGGGAATAAATGAGGTAGGTTACCTGTACGTAGAGTTAGGACGTTTGTTATGGACTGTTTTCGACCACTTGCGGTAAAAGATTCCATCATTATCATCATCAGGTCTTTTTTTAGTCTCCACTGCAGGAGCACGACTCTGTGAGTCAGAGTCGTGCAGAGGCCAAATCCTGTGACTACTCTGACTAGTGTATATTAGTCACAGTAGTCACAGGATTTGGCCTACACTCTCCACGCTGGCCAGACGGGTTGGAGAGGTCTCATTAATGTTTATAAGCTTTAAATAGCATGTGTTTCCTAAGTCGCCTTCTACTACATCTACGGGAAAACTTGGAGTGGTCCTATTCTACTCTGCTGGGAACCACACGGCTTTAAACCAAGAGATTAAAAGAGTATATTTTACGCTAACCGCGTACATTTAACTCTAGCAACTCATGGTAGGCTTGCGGTAATGAGATTTCACATAATTGCATCACAATAGCCATGGTGCAACTCTTCTTGGCTCATCGCATTCGTGTCGAAACGTATGCTAAGTGTGGGTGGTTTATCTGGAGCAAGTTATACTGTTACGTCTTTATTTCTTAAGGGGAAAACAGAGCCTAGGGCCACACGGATGGATAATCAAAATAGTGATGGGTTGCTAGACGCATCGCCTATTAATATGATTCTGATTGTCGATCATCTTTTACCAGAAAGTTTTAACAAAATATAGTTTTTTTATCATCCCGTACAATTTGCTTCCCAATTTTTTTTACGTAGAAAGTTTGATACTCTGCTTTGACTAAACATGACCATTGCCCTTCAATTTATTTGCGTGTATTTTAAATATTTTTTTTCAAAAAGATCGACTTTTCCAATCTAGTAGACCAATGACCAAAGGTTTTTAAATTTAAAAAAATATGAAATTTGGTTAATAATTGGCGAAGACATCGCGTAACATACATTTAAAAAAAAATACATTCAAATAGGTACCTCTTCCTTTTTTCGGTCGGATAAAATAGATCTTATATCCAAATATCAATGCTCACAAAATGCACATAATTTCTACTCTATGGCACACGTGACGCAATAGTTAAAGTGCAACAATAGTTGGCACGATAACAGCTGTTGAGAAATAGGATGTTACGTAACAGGATGCTGTTGATAACATTACTGGAATTGCTCGTTTCATTGGAAATTGTTTATAGTTAATATATTTTCCCTTACTATGGGTCCCATAAGGCTCAAGGTAGCTCAACACGCTATGGAGAGGGCTATGCTCGGTGTTTATCAACGTCGAATCACAAATTATAATTAATTAGAATTCGTGGTAGAACAATAAACACTGACATATAACCCAGCGGATAAGCTTGTTAAAATGGCAGTGGGCGGGACACATAGTGCGACGAACCGATGGCTGATAGGGTAAAAAGGTTCTCGAGTACTGGAAAGCGAAGCGTAGGACACCCTCCCACAAGATGGTCAGACGATCTGACCAAGTTTGCTGGAAAGCACTGGATGCAGGCCGCTCTAGATGGAAATCCTGGGGAGAGGCCTATGTCCACCAGTGGACGCAATGCGGCTGAAATTATGAAGAATGTATCATGATGATATACTTTAGGTTTAAGTCTTAAAAACTCTTAATGTACCCTAGCCCATAGACAAGTGGTCTTATATTTTTTCGCATGTACTTTTGGCAATTTCCACTCTATTTTTACCTAACTGATGTAAAGAAGTTGGCTTTGGACAGAGAGAGATGGAAGGGTTTGGTTGCTTCACACAAAGATATATTATGTTAACCTAGACGAGACACCACATATCACTGTTTTGTTTGTACAATTGTAGCTCCATAAACTTCACTTAATCGCTTGCTAGCTCCTATACGCCTAGTATTTTTGACAATATACATATAACTGAAAACCTTACACTTTTTAAAAAACGAAATCGTCGTCATCAAAAATGCCTTGGTGGTGTTACAATACAGTAAGAACAATTTAAGGAACGTGTATGTAAGGCAAAGCGTAAAAAAAAGTCACCAGATTTTATTAATTGAAAATTAAATACGTATGATAAAATTCACGCCGCCATATATTCAAAAATAGAACAAGGGCCAATGTTTGAGATAGCTGGTCTTTATATTCTATGTCAATGGCTCCACATACAAGAGCTTGGCTCTTTAATAAGAAGAAAATGTACGTAACTACACACGATACTATCTCTATGATGAAGACAGTAAACAAGATGTGACCTCTCACTACTCATTTCCATAAAACATCGTTGTAACTCTGACTGTAATGCTATCAACATAGCAACGAACCGGAACGAATGTAAAACATAAATAAAATTTTCAGTAACAATTTCCGACGTTTCATTTTATTTTTGTAAAATATTACAACGCATAGCTCCAGTTCTTTACAGTGCACAGTAATCTATAGCGACACGTTTATCCCCTTTCTGCTCCATAAATTTTCAGAACCATCCATAGTCCTTGGGGAGAAACAAGAAGATAAAATAAAACTGGAATCCAATGTTGCAAATAAAAAAAATAAAAGTCGTTCTAAATTCAATTCGCGAATTATTCCACTTTCTACGGCATCAAATGACATAATTTAATGAAGATGACATCACTGGCCACGAAGACGAATTCGAAAAAAGAACACCAGCTGACTGACCGCGGTGGCCAGTGACGCGTATCATCACAATCGATAATGACACTTATATCCACAACGTTACGGTTCTCGACATCGAATAAGTAGGCTATACTTTCACTAAGTAATGCCAATGTCAGCGTCGCTATTTTCTCCGATATTATACAATCGGTTACGCCTATTACGATGTTACGCAATCGATTGCACGTGGAGCTTGTTCTTAGAATATTTGAATTTTGATTAAAGATTTATTTCTACCGGTTTCCACTTTATTGCCATTTTATATTAGATAAGATGGTTCATGCGTGTACTTTTATTGTTAAGATTAATACTGTTTATCTAACTATAAAGTTTTCATATGTATCTATTTAATCTAAACTCTTTTGGGGAGTCAATACATGGTTGTTGGGCTGCCTCCGTGGTCAAGGCGTTTGCCTTGTGATCCAGAGGTCGTGGGTTCAAATCGCATTGGGAAGCATACTTACTTTGTAAAAAGTTTTTTCCAGTCTGGTTTTAGGATATTGCAGGCTTGAATCACCTGAATTTCCGGAAAAAAAAGATGCCGTGCTTCGGAAGGCACGCAAAGCCCTTCGCTCCCGAACGCCATATAACTTATCCTAGGATTGGTTCTAGTCACCCTTTGGGTTGCGGAGGTCAGACGGCAGTCGCTCTGTGTAAAAACTAGTAACCTCGTCAAATTACCTAGGTTAGGTAGCAAACCCGGGCTCTGAAGTGTTACCACTGATGATGTAACCGGGAATACGCTCGGATGATGGTGATGAATACATGGTTATTGGATTATCTTGGTTGATGTAAGGAGAAGATTTACCCGAATGCTCACTGCTTTATCTGGTGGATGTATGGGATCAGGTTTACCCGTTTTAGCTCGTTTGTGTGTCTTACAGCTGGTCTTTCGAGAATAGTTTCCCGCGCACACAACTATCGATTGGGTGTCGAATCGGAAACGTGTTCACGACTAGGTCGTAAAACACTCGAATGATCTCAGATCTCGATTTCCCACGCTTAATTAAATGCGACCTTGAACGATCGACTAAAGTTACTGCCGAGCTAATATTTACTCGCGAGTATCAGCGACACTCGAGATTCATCTTAAATTGCGATTCGAGCCTATTACGCAAGTAATACCAATTCATAAATTTTAGGCCCATGTGATATTTTCAAGAATATAAATAAAGCTTATATAATATATCTAATTCAATTGATCCAGGCAGGAAGTTTCAGCTTCGAGGAAGAGGTCTTTCAACGAATTCGACTCAGCTGGGCAGCGTTCAGAAAGTTATGCAGTGTCTTCTCGTCCAAAATACCTCAGTGCCTCAAGACGAAATTATATAATCAAGTGTGTTACCAGTGATGACTTATGGCTCTGAAACGTGGTCCCT
The DNA here is from genome assembly GCA_963576875.1 of Acrobasis repandana. Taxonomy (NCBI): domain Eukaryota; kingdom Metazoa; phylum Arthropoda; class Insecta; order Lepidoptera; family Pyralidae; genus Acrobasis; species Acrobasis repandana. Next base: position 10,297,763 of record OY756233.1, on the reverse strand, counting down.
TACTCTGGGTCTCATAAGAAGGCTCAAGGTCGCTCAGCGCGCTATGGAGTTGGCTATATGTTCGGCGTTTCTCTACGTGATCGAATCATAAATGAGGAAACTTGTAGGAGAACAAAAGTCACTGAAATAGCCCTGTGGATTGGTTCGTTAAAGTGGACGAACCGATTGCCGATGGGGAAATAAGGTTCTTGAATGGCGACCACGCACTGACAAGCAAAGCGTAGGACACTCACTCACAAGGTGGTCAGACGACCTGACCAAGGTCCTTGGAAACCGCTGGATGCAGGTCGCTCTAGATTGGTTGTTTTGGAAATCCTTGGGAGATGCCTATGTCCAGCAGTGGACGTTATGTGGCTGAAATGATGATGATGATTTAATAAAAGCTTAAACATTTTGTCCACAGATATAGGTGGTACATCTATATCTGTGATTTTATCTCATAAAGGATTACCCTCATAAATCAGTTTTATAGTAACATTGCGACATTTTTATGAAATTAAAATGTCCTGATTTATACACATTTTCTAGAAAAGTTTGAGTAAACAATTAATTGATACATTGGCTAATATTCAATTTTCATAAGACAACCACAATTATATGCCCTTGGCCCTTTTCAGATTAAAATGTGGACAGAATACAACTATTTCGGGAACTATTACGCATCTACATTTATCAGAATGGGAAGTTTCTTAAGAATCTGTCGGTGACAGGAGGCTAGAAGGATGGAGAATGTTTTTGTGTTAAATTCACTTATACAACAAGTTAATGAATTAACGCAAAACCTCTCAGGTTGTAACTCAGTCCATGAAACTAAAATTTTGTTCTACAACATTTCCAAAATGCCAAAAATAAAATTCGGATTTTCATACAAATTGACTCGATCAGCTGATCAGTTTGTATGAAAATTCAAATATTTTTTTAGGTTTCGTGAAAGTTGTGCAATAAAAGTTGTTCAGTTTCATAGGCTGAGATACCATCTAAGAGGTTTTGCGTTATTTAATTAACACGTTGTGTAAAGATATTATTTACTTTGAGGAGCTCGGTAGCCTGGTGCGTACGCATTACTAGCGCTTTCGCAAGGTAAGCAACCCTGAGCGTGGTCGGCTCTTGAATGAATGACTTTCTTGTTTGATTTTCGTGTGTAAGTGGCCAATACTGGTGTCAGATTTTTTAAGCTACCTGAAGGCATTTGACATAGCTTAACACAGATCTGTGGCTTAATGACAGTCATACAATGATAAATAGCCGGGACCAGCGGCTCTACGTGCTTTCCGAAGTACGGAGGAGCTCAAGAATGTATTGTGACACTTATGGTCTCATCTATCCAAGTGTGGACCTCGCTTGGGGTTGCTTAAATTGCGAAAGTGCTTGTAATGCGAACTCCCACAGGGCCACTGAGCTCCTCAGATAGTCTGGTTCTTTACGTGAAATTATTTTAGACAATGTTATGAAAACTTGTACACAAATGTAATTTTTCAAAAGAAACTTATTGTTTTTTTAAGTAAGGAAAATATATTGTTCCGCCGTAAATTTCCTAAAAGGCGATAAAAGCTCTCTAATAAAGACATTCGCAGGTGAAACAGGGCCACTTTATTGGTACCATAAAAACATTTTTACTCCCCAAGAACACTGGCGGTTTTGCATAATGAAAGCATGAATTCATGACTTTAAAACTAGTTAGATTTTTCACCGAGTTTAAACTATGACTTTGCTCCCTAGACACTTTTTCAATTCCGTAGAAAATTTTATTAGGACGTAAAACTTAACTACTGGGCCCTTCCTCTTGTGCTAGTCGTAATTGTCGATCAACGAAACGGGTGTACAATACATATACTTAATATACTATACAACGTGGAAGGGATATATCCGTAATAAATCAAACCACGGTCTATACTACACCATTATAGTATAATAAAATTAAAATAACAGCAGAAAAACAAAAATAATTTTCGGCATTTCCATACAAAAGTGTGCGGCCGTCCGAGCGATATGTATGAGAAAGTCGATTTTTTTTTTGGTTTTTTGACTGTTATTTTATTTTCATTAGACTTTAGTCATCTAGCATAGCCCGGGGTTCGATTTATTACGGGTATGTCCCTTCCACGTTGTATAGTTTTAAAAACTAAAACCCAACGGGAAAATGAATACTGAAAAGTACATTTATCCAGTTAATGCAAGCACAGCAGGGAGCAACAGCTAATCCTAACTAATATTATAAGTGCGGAAGTGAGTTTGTATATTTGTTTGTTTGTTTGTTACCTCTTCACGCTATATCTACTTAATCAATCTTCTTGAAAATTCGCATACACATAGTTAGGAGTACTGAGAAGGACATAGGGTACCTTTCATCCCGAAAAAAAGTAATGTTCCCGTGGGATACGCGAGCGAAGCCGCGGGCAAAAGCTAGCAATGTATATTTTTGAATTGTGCTTTTTTTAAGCCCTTTCATCTAATACACGGTATGATTAAATCTATTTTACTTTTTAGTCAATAGAGGACGCCACTTTCAATTTACTGTGACGTCACGTAGCCTATAACCAGAGGACAGATAAGACGCTTCCGGCGATACCTCGTTTGTCAAGGTTCATGGATATTAATTAAGGTGGAACCGATGAACATATACAAGCTGAATTTTTAAACACTGTCCAAATTTTTGGAGCAAGTTCTGTCCAAATTCCTGTCCAAAATTTTAATTGATTTTTAATAAAAAAAAATGTAGAAAGTAGTTCAGTATCATGGACTAAACTTGCTCCAAAAATTTGGACAGTGTTTAAAAAGTCACCCTGTATACATAGCAGCCAAATACATAACCCTCCTTTTGGCTTCATCATAGTCGGGTAAAAACTTGTGCTAAAGGTCTTTTAATTCGTTTTTAGTAAATATCAGTAGCTACTATTACCTATATTAAAAGAGCCAAGCTCTTCCTGGTTTCATTATGGAAAGAGACGCACACAATAACATTTTTTTGGCAGAGACAATGGAGTGGTTTGTCATTGCCTTCATCATAAATAAAAATATCAGTAGACGACACTTGTATCCAACCTGCCTTAAGACATCTGACAAAGCGAACTTTGCGAGGCTTACGAAGTAAATAAGAGTTCAAGATGAAGTGCGGTAGCTGAGGCAACCATCCAGCTTCATAAAAAAAAAGCTTCAAAGCACGCGCGCTCGTCGCTGAGCCATCGATTGCCCCTTTATTTATTTATTAAAATCTTTATTGACCACAATGGTACAAAAGGTGAACTTAATGCTAATGCATTCTGTACCAGTCAACCTTTACCGCTTAGTCTTTTATTATATACTGGATCTAACAAAATAAACTGAAACTTTTTTAAGGGTGGATTCAGTCAATCATACTGAACAACTTTTCCCAAGGAACATATCCAAATATAAAAAATATCCTATACAAACTCGGATTCGCTGATCGATAAATTTGTATGAGTCAAAAAATATTTTTCATATTTCGGTATACGTTTCTTGAGGAAAGTTGTTCAGTATCATGGACTGAATCCACCCTTATAACATTTCAGTATACATTGTTAGACCTATATCCCACCAAAAACATTTTCATGTAAAAATGTTGCCAAGACGAGTCTACATAGCTTACCCTGTAAAAAAGTTATCAGATCTCGTATAAAGCCAAGCTCTAAAGACTACACGCTCTAAACCTACAAGCTCTACACTACACCTTAATCAAAATCTATGAAAAAGTGGTCAGATCTCATGTAGAGCCAAGATTCTTGATCTATGCGCCCTTACTTTACCAAGCCTAACTTCACATTCTCTACATTTTATTCAAAACGTGATGCTTGGCCGTTTTATTTCACACACGATGAACGAATGCCTATGAAATCTTCGTAACGGTAGCAAATTTCAGCGTTCTAGGACTTCAGGAAGTACCTTAAGAATTTTGATGATCAGTGAGTGAGTCAGTGAGTGAATCAGTGACGAAATCGGGGGTTTTTAGACATTAATAAAATCTAAAGTATAATAGCTACGACATACAAACTTTGTATATTTAATACAAAAAATACAATCATGTATTGGTGTCATTATATCTTGAAATTTTTAACTATTTAGCATCATCCAAACCAAAGTTATGAGAGGTCAAAAAAACGACGAAACGTTTCGAGAAAAGGTAGGCGGGGGCACTCCCGTGCCCCCAGATTCATACCTACACCGATAATTGGCTTTTACCCTTAAAATTCAATATATTCCCATCCATTATCAGCAATAATTACTTAACAATCCAATTAATTAACTATTACGTCATCGTTAATTCAAACTCACAAGTTCAAGAGTTCCCAATGGAATAGGAGGCTTTAGGGGGAGGGGGGAGGGGGAGCTGTAAAGTCTTATTTACAACGGTAGGTGTAGGCACCGCTGTTCAAAATTTTACGAGCCACCTTGTATTGCTGATAAAGTTCTCCTGGAAACGGTAGGAAAATGAACGTCATAGGTTCATTTTCCTGCCATATCCAGGAAAACTTTAGTTTATCGAAAGAATCTTTATATGGACAAGCTTTACGAGGCGTAAGTGCTAATCAAGACAAATATAATAAGCTCCTACTCGATACGGTTGCGTCGTTTTATTTCAGCGTTCTATAGCCACCTTCCGGCTCTATTATCAGATCAGCTTTTTAGGGTTCCGTACCCAAAGGGTGCAAACGGGACCCTATTACTGAGACTCCGCTGTCTGTCCGTCTGTCCGTATGTCCGTCTGTCTGACCGTCTGTCACAGGGCTCGATTATGTATTACTATAGCCGCTATAACAACATAATCTAAAATTTAAAAAAAGTTAGAAATTAAAGCCTCTCGCACTTGCCCGTTTATTTTTATAATAATATTGCATTGTCATCTGATTTACATAGCATACAAAATATCATCTCAATCGGAAACCGGGAAATAGCTTAAATTTAACTTGCAAGATTTGACCCAAAAAAATAAACAAAAAACAGGGCAAGCAGTAGCAATTTATTTATTTATTTTACAAGCTTTTATATTGTAATATAAAACCTTGTAAAAAGAGTACAACTTCACGCAAGTAAAATGTATCAACACTATCACGTACTCGTATAGCCTCAATGGGACAGTCAGAACATTTTGGGTCTTCCGGCTCTAAGTAGACAGAGCCCAGGGCCGCAAAAACCAACGGCCAATTTTATCGTGATGATGTCTTGGTACAAAAGATATTTGGATCTTACAGCCCTAGACTCTGTCCACCTTATTAGAAATGCAGACGTTATTAATATGTATGTATGTACTCGTCTAAAGGTAGGCTCATGTATAGTATAATAATATACTTCGCCTGATATTCTCTTCCTGTGACAGCTGGGGCTGGGTCACGTTATTGGCCCAAGGATACGACATAATTGAGAAAGTCCTTACAGAAAATAACAATCAGTGGTAAAACTTATCGTGACGTTCGTGTCGTAGTCTTAAGCCATCGCGGAAAGAGGTAAGTTAAGACGACGTGGGTTCACAATTTGCAATACTGTGCGTGTTTTTGAAAAATGACTGTTATTAAACTACTACAGTTTATTCCTCAAAAAAATTACATAACAATTTTAAGGATTTTTTACAGACACTTACAATAGCCAAAACACGATTGAGCAATTTTGGCTCGATAGAAAAAAATCACAAACATACCTCTAAATTTGCCTTTATAATACGTCTTACTATTTTATACAATCACCTTTTATATGAAAATTATACCAAAAAATGTATTATCTAAATATCTATCCGTTTTGGCTGCAAAAAAAAATATTATAAATATAATACACAAAAAAAACACAGTTAAATATTCGTCGAGAGCGAAGGAAGGGCCGGAGCCGTGCTCGACGATATTTTTAATAACAGTGATTTTTCAAAAACACGCACAGTATTGCAAATTGTGAACCCACGTCACCTTAAGTTAATATTTTATTTTATATTCATCAATCATCCACTAATTGAGACAGTCCGTAAATTTACTGAAAAGAGCAATCAATGATAACACTTTTCGTAAAATTCCAGGAAGAGAATAATACCCTATATTCTTGCACCATGGGCTCATCCAGTCACAATGAAAGTTTACATCTCCAAAGCGCACTTGGTTCCCGCTTTTATTTATTTTCCTTACACCGGCGATGTTTGCTCCAAATATTCGCTTCAGTAGCTGTTTGCCTTGGCTTTATGTTCTAACGTATTTGCTAAATAAGCCTGACTAACTCCTGTATGGATGGCATATTCTATCTGAATTACTTTGTGCGGCAGGTAGTTAGTACTGATGGATCGTATTATAAAAGGCGGACTAACCAAGTACTTAACTTGGTTTTAAATTAAATGTTGCGTAAGCACCAAAGGGGCGGGGTCTTTGATTTTATTTTTGATGACATAGGAGGGGGGGGTGTCTGGACTTTAGACTTTATATATTACTTTTTATATTTTTGGCAATGTTTTGTAATATTTATTTGAAATTAAACAAACAGTGCAATAACAGCTACAAACAATAAACTTGCTCATGAAAACAATAAAGAGCTTGTAGATTTTATAAAAAATATGTCAGTGCTTACGTAAGCATATATGAGGGGGAGATAAGAGATTTGCTTACTTTTGCTGACAAAGGGGACGGAGGGTATTAAAAATGGCTCAATTTTTGCTTACGTAATACTTAAACGATCCCATGGGCAAGGAGTCATGTTTGTTGTCATTGTTTAACCTTTTTTGTAAAAATACTTTTTGCTCTGTAAAGTAAGGTTATTTATATTTGTATAATAATATTTGTTTTGTATTTATGAAGAAACTAAACAAGATATGTAATATACATTTATCCTGCAAGCAAGCCGGGAGCAACAGCTAATAATGTACATATTTTTGAAATGTGTCGGGTAAAAGTGTAAATCCGTTATTGGCTGTCAGTACTGAACTTACAAAGATTAATATTGTAAATCATATAAGAGCTGTGGATTTTGAGACAGTAAATAAATCAATTCAAATTTGAATCAATATCCGCCGAAAAAAAGACGACCCCGCAATATGTCACCTTCTCTTTTGTCACTGTCAACTTCATTTTGGTGAATTATGATTTAAAGTTTATAAATACGACAGAACAGGTCGCCGAGCGATGCAACCCGTCACATAGAAAACTATAGATCTACAAACTATGTCGTGTGACGTATGTATCATATTTTTTTATTATTTTAGAATAAATATTATTGAAGATAATTAAGCAATAGATTTTTGACCATTTTCGGAGATAAGGGAGGGCCCTTAACTCTGAAAACATAAAAATTTTAGGACCAGTAAGGGGCCTAAAATTTTGTGAAAAAATACAGTAAATAGTTCTTATCTTACCCAGTAATATATACAAAGTGCCTTTCTGAGCCAACTAAAAATCTTTTAGTTGGCTCAGAAAGGGCTAAAGAAAATGTTCCCAGTTGACCTTGAAAGTAAGCCGGAACCACGGTGAACGGCCGGATGCCATTCAGGCCAAGTCTACAAGTTATGACTCCGAAGCCTCTTTCGCAATTTGCAAGATTCGAGGTTCTCCAAATAAAATCTACATCTCGGGCGTATGAAATTCAGGGTTTTACCGTCAAATTTTGTGGCAGACAATTTTACCATCTGTAAGTTACAAATTGTAAAATTATTTGGTTCTTTACCAAATAAGAGTATTTTGTTAAGTAGAGAATTTTTTCGAAAGACATGTTCTATTCTATCCATCACATTAGATGTGATGTAGTTCTAATACCCAAGGCAAATAACTTTTATAAATTATTTTGTAGTTTTTTTAAGTTCTAGCTTTTAACCCCTTAGGAAAAAGAGAGGTGTTATAAGCTTAACGTGTCCGTGCGTCTGTATACCTGTGTATTTGTGGCATTCTGGGTTCGATCCCCAGCCAGGGCAAGTTGGAAAATGGCTTTTTTCAAATTGACCTGGGTCTTGGGTGTATATCTATATATGTATTTATCTTAAAATATAGTATCGTTAAGTTAGTATCCCATAACACAATTTTAAAAACTTACTTTGGGGCTAGCTTAATGAGTGTGATTTGTCCCTATATATTTATTTATTTATTTATTCTAGCTCCTAAACGAATTGACCGATTTAGATGCGTTTTTTTAAAATCGAAAGCCTTGTCTGTCGAGATAGTTCTCAGCTACGTTTGATTAATATTGGTTCAGCCGTTCAAAGTTATTATACAGGGTGACTTTTTATCCACCTGCAAAATTTTTGGAGCAAGTTCAGTCCATGATACTGAACTACTTTCTATAAAAAAAGTTATTAAAAAACGATAAAAAAATTTTGTGCTCCCATACAAAATCTGTTTGGCTGAGCGCTGTTTTGTATGGGAGGACGAAACATTTTTATCAATTTTTAATAACTTTTTTTATAGAAACTAGTTCAGTATCATAGACCGAACTTGCTCCAATAATTTAGCAGGTGGGTAAAAAGTATTATACATATATTTAATAGATAACGGACCTAGAGCTCTGAGGTAATGCAGTTTTCACAGTCAAATATGAATTTAAAAGATAAAGTGTATTGAAGTTTTCCATACTGATGGTCAAATATAATATGATACACTATATTCTCTTTCAACTTCATATTTTGACTGTAACAAGATTTACGTTTAAAAAACTAATGGCCGACTACGGAAATTAGGTATTTGGTAATATAATTTGGCGCAATATTTTTATTATATTGTATTGTATCCAATTCAGCAGCCATTTATGGCTAACAATGTATATATTTTTAAAATGTGCTAATTAAGACCTTTGTTTGATACCCCCACACAATATCGAAACAAAAAAGATTTTTTTTTTACTTGCACTTTTTTGTATGTAACATTCGTTATATGATTTTTTTGCATACAAAATATAGCCTATGTCACCCAGACGATAACGACGAATCGATTGACATCTCTTTTGTAAAAATTGTATTAGTGGTTTGGATGCTACGGTGGAACACACATAGATACATACATAGACTGCTAAAATCATTACCCTTCCTCCTACCGTAGTCGGGTAAAAACCAGTTAGGTATTTGTCTAGGTACCCATTTGCAATTTTTTTGTCGTTTTTAGGGTTCCGTGCCCGAAGGTTGCAAACGGGACCCTATTACTGACACTCCGCTGTCTGTCCGTCTGTCTGTCTGTCTGTCCGTCTGTCTGTCCGTCAGTCACAGGGCTCTATCTCTTGAACTTATAGCTAGACACTTGAAATTTTCACCGATTATGTATTACTGTGGCGAATATAACAACAAATACTAAAAATAAAAAAAAAGTTAAAAATTAAAGGGGGTCGTCATACAAGAAACGTGTTTTTTTCAGCGTTTTTAACTTGATCTTCATAATGGCATTAACTAGATACTTGAAATTTTCACCAATTATGTATTACTATGACCACAATAACAACAAATACTAAAAATAAAATAAAGTTAAAAATTAAGGGGGTCGTCATACAAGAAACGTGTTTCTTCAGCGTTTTTAAAACATTGTACGGTGTTACAGAACCCTTCATGTACGAGTCCGACTCGCACTTGCCCGTTTTTTTAAATAAAAACAAGATTATCGTATGGGAAACTCTAATTATATCTAGGGTAAAGGGACTTTTAAATCAGATATAATATAACGCTACTAATTTAAGAATCACAATTTTGTGTGTCAGTTGCCTAATATTTATGAATATTAGGCAAATTATTAATTTATGAATAAATATAAATATATATACGAAACAAACATTTTGGTACAGTAATAACGTCACGGTCAGCAAAATGTTTCTAACAGCTACTTATAACGCATTAGTGCACTCGTAAATGTAGCAATAAAATGTGCTATTGTTTCTGGAAATAATTACGTTTATAAATAGTTTACAACTAGTTTGGTGCTCGCTAAAGTATAACATAAACTTTGCAAATATGCCACAATAATGTTTAATATGTTTCAATTGTTATTACAAACTTTATGTACTCGTAATACATCCTCTTAGCGCATTAGCTCAGAGCTCGAGGTAAATTATCTATAAAATATATAATATAATAACTTTTGAACGGCTGAACCAATATTAATCCAACGTAGCTGAGAACTATCTCGACAGAAAAGGCTTTCGATAAAAAAAAACGTATCTAAATCGGTCAATTTGTTAGGGAGCTAGAATGACACTGACACACAGATACACAGACACACAGGTATATAGACGCACATACACGACAAAAATACATAAATCTGAAAATATTTTTCTAATAGAGCGTGTAAAGGAACATTATGTCGTGTAAACGTGGCCTTTGAGTCCTGATTGTGATCTTTTGCTCAGCATAGACGTAAAGACCAAAGTAAAAACATGAATACGTATATGTATGTGTAATTAACTGCTTAATGTATTTTTTAAAGAAGTAAATACAAATGCAGATATTTTTTTACGAATATAGATTGAAACAGAACGAAAAATAATAATCTAAGGTACTGTACTCTTAACAAAATTCGAGCAATTTATTTTTGATCAAAGTGACATTCGCGTCTATGCCCACTGCATTTTGAGCAAATAACAGTAGTCATTTCAAAAGTTATTAACATAAATAGGAACGTGTTAATACGTTTTCCTAGTAACTATTACGTTTCACGGTGGAACAGGTATGATTCCTAGAATTCTAGGTACAGGCGCCGTTTACTAATAGTGATTTTCCTAAGTACGAATTAAAGAAAGCACTAGAAGTATCACGTAAATGTTACATTTATGCGATTCAACGAACGTGTACTGCCTGTCCACTGAAGCGGAGCTGTGCAAAAAAATAATTCGGAGCGGAGCTGCGCGTACATATAGAGAGATGCAGAGCAAGGCAGCGGAGCGGAGTTGCGGACTTTTTCCAAATACGGAGCTAGGCCGCGGGCACGCGATGAGTTAGGTATTTGAGCTGAAATAATTTCGCTCTGCTTCCCCGCTTTGCTCCCTCACTCCACTTTCTTGCTCCACTTCCCCCCCCGCTCTACGTTTTATACATATATGTATTTTAAAACTAGTTTTATTTCCACCGAAGCAGAGCCGATATTTTTGCAAATCGATTAGTTAATTTTGGCACAGCTCCGCTCCTTTTTTCTTCTCTCCGCTCCAGTAGACAGGCAGCCCTAAACAGCTATTTCATACCGCTATCATCTTTACTCATATTTATTTATTTGGTATAAGTCTTCATACCATACGAGTGTGGTACGTACCATATTCGATTTTTAAAACTATTACAATTTTTTATCACACCGCAGAAACAGGTTTCAAGCTTGGCATCGTTTCAAGCAATATTTTTATCATACGCTTATAATAAATAAAAAAAACTTTTTTCTGCGTTTCCCGGGAAATGTGATTTGACAACCTGCAAAATAGGAGTAAATTTAAATTATGAGGGTAGGTTTTCATGTATCTCTACATCAGCATAGTAAATTTGGTATCTTCAGTAAAGTAGACTAAAAAAACATTATTAGCTCATCGGGAATAGATTTTTTTAAAAAATGTCTAAGTATTTTTTCTTTTTTTCTGACTAGCAAGTAATAACGAAGATACAGCGCATTTAAATTTGCATGAAGTCATTACCAATGGGAATTGTTAATTTTTTTAACCCCTAATTTTCGACTTTGACGCGCTGTATCTTTGTTTGTTTGTTTGTTTGTTTAATTTCTTTATTGCACAAAAATTACATTTAAATGTACATTATTTAATATCTATCTTATTATTTATATTGTTTATATTTTATATTTACCTTTGTGAATTTACACTAGTTTAATAAACTGAAAAATATGGGTCCATTAGTTTTGGATAATGTAACTGACGGACAAATAAAAGACAATTTTCCGAACCCAGTCCACAATATTCCACGAAGTGCTTACTTATGCGTTTTTCATCGACTCCATATTTTCATGACCAACCAGCTGTACTGAAATCGTATACGTTGTTTGTGTGCGGATCTGTTATTTACTTTAATTTGCATACACACATGCACACAATTAAGACAAGTAGGTGGGTAGCAACTAACAAGGTATCGCCATGTATATTGTGTATACATGATCAAAGTTTACTAATATTATCAATTAACATACTTCGCAGAACTGGAGAAGGTAGTGTCAGGGTCTCAGGTTTGGTCTTATAATACAGGGTCTCTCAAAATATACTGAAACCATCGACATATAATTTCGACAGACAAGACAAGACACCGCTTCGATTCTGATTCCATTTACGCAAACAAACGAACAGCAATTACAACGAAACACTCGAAAGCACACATATACAAAGATGCATGCGATTGGTCGCGACAAGGTCACGTACGCGTCATGTCGGTCAAGCAGTAAGCTCCCCGAAGCCGGCTGCTCAACCGACACGGCCGCGGTCAACGCCACGAGCGGTGAGGTACAATATTAAAATGTTTATTTACTTACATATGAAAGGTGAGTCCTGTGTTTGTCATGCCTGTATAGCTTTTACACCACTTTACGGCACATGACGGCATTTTTAATGAATCGATTATCGCAAACACACAGCAATATTTTCAAAGGAAACTGCACTGCACGACTCGAGTGTCACGGCGAACTGTCGCGCCGCGCTGTTCATATTTTAAGCCCCGCCCGCCGCGGTACATATCGCGTGGAATGATTTTTGGGAATTATTTACGATTCTAGAGAATTATTGTTTGTAGACTGAAACTATTTTAAAAGTGAGTAGATTCAGTCCATAATACTAACTGAACAACTTTCCCCAAGAGTTTTTGGCGGGAAGTCAAGGTTGGTTGGGGTTTTCTTTAAATTATTTTGCAAATTGATTTTAGTGGACCTTATAATATGAAATTGGTGTTGTTTGGTGTTATAAATGCTCATGCTCATGAACAATATGTGAAATAGTTAAAGTGGACAGTCATAGTACGGCTGTAGTGATATTTGTTTCGCGGACTGTGTGGGCGTCTTTGGGCGTCGTCCGCCACTCAATCGGCTATGAAAACCAGTGGACTCGTATAGATTTGTCGCCAGAAGCTCCCATAAAGCAATTAAAGGCCTACACCAACCTTTGTAATTTGTTAGGAAAAAAGAATTTCCCACGATTTATTAACTTGTTCCTGGCTTAATACGCAGTAGCGTCAAACCATAAATTGAAAAAAAAAAAAAAAACTTTCCCCAAGGACATACTCGTAGGTATATTGAAATATGAAAAATATATTTTGGTCTCCAATACAAGTTGATCGATCAGCTGATCCTAATTTGTATGAGAAGCCACGAATTATTGCTCACATTTCGATATATGTTCCTTGGGGAAAGTTGTTTAGTATCATGGACTGAATTCATCCTTAGTTACAGTATATTTTGTTAGCCGTTATATAATTCCCACTCAAGTAATTTCCAGGTCGAAAGATTAATGAAAATGATTGCACATGAGTAGATTTTATTACATTTCGGGCCGAGCGGGGATAGAACCAAGTACGGGGGGTACTCTTATATCACTAGACCACTACAGCTTCAAACCCTCTTAGGGTTGGGACACATCTGTTAGCACGGAACAGCACTTTCCTATGCTGCTATCCTTTTCTGTCGCTCAGAACAGTCATTTGCTAGAGCGAGAGAGAGCGACGGAACGCTTCGGCACCGGCAGTCCTGAAGCGTTCCATCGCTTTCTCTTCCTCTAGCAAATGACGTAAGCTCCATATAAAATACTTAGCAAGACTAGTTATTATAAAATTAAGTCCCACGGCGCGTATATCTGTCTGTCCATCTGTACGCGATTAACTCAAAAGCGACTAGGCTGGTTTTGATTCGGTTTTCACTACAATGTAGAGCATTAATCTGAAAAGGTTTAGGCGGTGAACCTAGAGCGCGGTTCAACACACTGATGCTCCCGCGCGTTGACGCGTTTTCAGTGTGTTGGACTAGGCGTGTTTTCTATACAAATTGAGAGACTTGCATACAATGTTAAAACCTGCCGCCCTGCACTCCGCGTCGGTGCGCGGTACAGTGGGATCACCCGTGCGAAGACGGGGCGGGCCGCTAGTCGCAAATAAAACTAAGTCAAAAGTAGTCAAAACCAGGTCAGCACAGCTCAAGGGCCACAAAACCCTAAGCACCAGTTGCATTCTCAATGTGCAAGCTCTAGCAACTTTACGATGTCATGAAGGTTTACGGACCTTTTCAGCTTTTTGGAGGACTTTAGTCTGGGTGAGGTAGTCTAACAACTATGTATGTTTTATTCTGTAAGTCAACTGTTATATTTCTCTTGAGAGCAGGTTTGCCAACTTCAAAATACTTACCAATTTGTGGGAAATTATGATTTTAAATCCGGGAAGTAGGTACTTTGTCCATCTTTTGTGCCATTGCCTTAGTTATAATATTATTAATATCGCTAATGTAAAATAAAGTTTTTTAAATAAATAAAGTAAGAAATAAAAGCGGAATATTTAGCGTCCCGCACACACCCTGAGCGGGACGTATCGTCAAAAGTCTCAGAAACGGGACGTCCCAACCCTACTTGAGAGAGACACAGATACTTAGCAGAAATTCGCAAGTGAACATTTTTACTTCCGAATTTCTCATACATAGCCGTTAATTTGAAAAAAGTCAATTTTGACGTAAAATTAATAGTTCTGCTTATTCTACTTGCTCTCATCACACAAACATAAGTTACCTATATTCTTAGAAAGTATTTTATAGAAAAGTAAAAATTGTCTACATAAACATTTTCAAGGGAGTTTTTGGCAGGAAGTCAAGGAGTTCGGTTGGGGTTTGCTTTAAATCATTTTGCAAATTGATTTTAGTGGACTTTATAATATGAAATTGGTGTTGTTTGGTGTTATTAATGCTCATGAACAATGTGTAAAATAGTTGAAGTTGACAGTCATACATAATACGGCTGTAGTGATATTTGTTTTGCGGACTGTGTGGGCGTCTTCGGGCGTCGTCCGTCACTCAGTTGTCTATTAAAAACCAGTGGACTCGTACAGATTTGTCGCCAGAAGCTCCCTTGAAGCAGTCAAAGGCCTACACCACCCTTTGATTGTAACTTGTTAGGATTAGGTTAGGTTAGGATTAGGAATATAGAACAAAATTAAAGAAAGTCTCTAAAGGACTTGTATCTAGAGCCGTAAAATTATTTAATAAAAAAAATAAACATTTTCAAATGTCAATTTACTAGTTATTTAAAATTTGTCTTCTTTTGTTTCAGGTATGTCAACTATCAACCTTGTTCAGATCGTCTGATCACCTAATAGGTGGGTATCCTACGATGTGCTTGCCAGTGCAACGCGAGCGCCATTTAAGAACTGTTCTACCCCATTTTGCCTATTTAGTTTTATAAAAAAAGTGAAGCTAAACTCGACAAATTTCTGCCTTCTTCTCTAACCTAAATATCCTAAAAGACGGAAACCAATAGACGCCGCCTATACACAGCATCTTTACGACTCATAAAACAAGTACATTACTGTATCAGAGCGTGGGCTCGTTGTGAATCACTTTGACATGCATTGGAAGTAAAGTAACATGGAGATTTCATTATAGTATTATTTTTAAGAAGCCCAAAACTTAGGAATTACAAGTTAAACAAAGCTTAGAAACATCTGTGAGACCTCTCCAACCTGTCTGGCCAGCGTGGAGAGTGTAGGCTAAATCTTCGAATATAAAATATATAGAAGAAGCTCTACGGCCCAGCAGGCCAGCATTGACCAGATGGCCAGCATTAGCAAAATATCTCGAGGCCTTCCATGCTTCGGAACGGCTGTTGGTCCCATCTGCTTCTTCTTGCCTCTTCCCATTCTGCTTGTTTCTCAGATTAGAAAAAGAAGAGTTTTTCAAATCTTAGATTATTTCAGCTTTACATATTTTTTCATATTTTTATTTTTTATCATTTAGATTGCCGTGTTTGTTGTTGTTTATTGGTATGGTTGACTGGGAGAGAACGCTTTTAGCGTTAAGTCCGCCAATTGTAACACAATTTCATTGTTAAGCAATAAAGTTTAAAAATAAATAAATAAATAAAATCTTGCAGTTAAATTTGAGCCATTTCCCGGTTTCTAATTGAGATGTTAAATTAGTAAATTGAGAAGCTCGGTGGCCCGTTGGGAGTACGCATTGCTAGCGTTTTCACAAGTTAAGCAACCCCGGGCGTGATCAGTACTTGGATGGGTGACCACAAGTGGTACAAAAATTTCTCGAGCTCCTCCGTGCTTCGGAAGACACGTAAAAGCCGTTGGTTCCGGCTGTCATTGTATGGCAGTCGTCAAAAATCTGACACCAGTGTTGGCCACTTACATACACGAAAACAACAACATAATTAGTAAACCGGACTTTTCCTACCGTTAAAAACCCAATCAAATTGATTCAACAATGCCCTAGCCTTTTATTTCGTTATAAAAAGTGATAGAACCACTCAGATCTCTCCGATTCTCAGACTATGGGGGTAATGGGGGGTAGAGGGGTAACTTTACGAGAGTCATAAAAACGGATAATGTACTTAGTTGAAGTACCCCTACGCGTGATCGGGGTACCTGAGCGTAGGATGCTATTTATTTGGGCACCAATTGATCATTTGTAATTTTATGCGTGTACTATCAACATAAAAATTTTATTATGTTTCAGTAGAATATTTGTTTTCGTGCAATTTCTGTGAATTCCTTTCTTTATAAAACAGACATCAATTTAGCCTAAAGAAGTCTCATACACATTACTCGACATACGCTTCTCGCAAGGATTTTCAAAATTATCAGCACCACAATGTCTTGCAGTTTTTCATGTCATCTGACTGACTTTTAGGAGGATATTCTACCCTTCGTATGATCATCTTTACCCATTCATAAATACATAAATAATAGTCAAACAATTAATTTGTTCATATATGATTTCATAGGACAGATTTGGCCTTGCGTTTTTCTTTGTAGCAATTTTGAAAGCGACTTTCTCTTCGCTGGGCCATTTTGCCTTAAAACAATATAACCGATTCATAAATTAAAAACAATTAAACAATTATTATCGGAAAGTAAGTTAATTCTAAGAATAAAAAAGTTAAGGGGTCCAACATTTTAGCCTTGCATTTTTTGTAATCTTGAGAGCGAACCTTCAAATTTTGCCATGTGACAATAGCAAAGCCGTAAGAAATATTGAAAGTTCACAATCATCTCAAATTAAAAGAAAAACGTGTTCAAATTTCAAAATTGACCTTCAAAATGGCGACAATCGGACTACATTCAACCTTGTCGCTGCTCGCTTATAAAACTTGCTCTCAAACACAATAGTAGGATCAAAAAGACCGTCGCGAAATTGCCGTATTCATCGTTTGAATGGGCCAAATCAGGACGCTAAAAATACTTATTTACGAAGATACGCGAAAATCTAGTAACCTTGCGTTCTCGTGTCCTCGAATAAATAAAATGTTACTCTGTTATCGGATTATGGGAGTTATAACATAATTAGCTTACGCTCATGTTTTTATTGTGCGCAATTTTGGTCGTAATCTCGTTATTTGGTTGTCTTTCGGCAGATGTGTTGTTTTGTTGGGATGTTTGTATTTCCTACGTCTATTTGTTATTTGGGCTTATTATGTTGAATAGGGGTAACGTGATTTCCCTTAATGATATTGTTATACTGAGAAGATTGTCCTCATGATAAGATAAACCACACTTTTTTTTATTATTTATTGTAATTATGTAAAGGTTGTACGCATTTTGAAGAAGAATAATAATTAATTTGTTCCAAAGCTTATCAATTTAATGACATTAACATTTTATTTATCTATTAAATGGTTTACGTATTGTTTATTGAATAATTCATAGGACTAATAGGCTTATAGACGAAGAAAATGTTAAATCTTTTTGCAAACACTGTCTTTGCAAAAACATACATAGATTAATAATATATTGAGACACGATAGCACTAATTTTTTGCCGATAACACATAATAAAACATCGCAACAGGCTCACGAAGTCGAAAGTTGATTTATCGTTTCACCGAAGCTCTCGGATTTCATTATTGATATTGATTGATACTGGAAACGCAGGGGAAGGCGCTGAGTAGACGGTTGAGGGGATTTCTTATAGATGATTAAGTGTTAGGTGACAGCGGGTTAAGAATTTAAACTTCAAATGCTTGAAAAAGTAATTTTTATAAACAGAGGGCTACGAATAAGGATAAACACAGGGTAAGGCGCTATGTAGACGGTTTAGGAGATTTCTTATGGATAAGATAAAGCGACAGCGAGTTGAGAGTTTAGACTTTAAATGTGTATAAAATTTTAAAAAATTATAACACAAGTTCTACGGCAATTTCCAGGGGACAGTGATACATATTCCTTAATTAACGACTGCCCCAAAAAAGAAGGGTAATGATTTTTAGGGTTCATGTTCATGTATGTTTGTGAGTTATATATTTCGCCATACTAAATGCATGAACAGTTTTGCTTATAATCCTTACATCATACCAAGGGACAAATGTATATTTTTTATGCATTCCGAAACAGACAAGACCGAGAGATAGGACGAAGGGTGCAAAATGCATGGAAAAGGTTCTAGTCTAAAGGTTCTAGCAATATATAAAGGGTGATCTCCCGCTTACCCTGAAACGCCAACTACTTGACATGTGTATGTATAGCGCAGACCTGGTCTCTGACCTTATCACAAAAATCCAAACTCGGGTTGGTCAGCGGTCTCGAAGTATACTGGGCATTACGTACCTACTATCTATCTGCGTATGATTAGAACTAGCAAACTGTTGCCACTGACTAAGAAAATAGGGAAGGGAAGTTAATTTTAAAAACGATTGAATTTTTTTCTGTAGTTAGGAATAACCTTCCTCATTACCATAAAAAGTATCAGATTTTTATGACCAGTCAATTAATTATTAAAAAAAAAAATTTTAATCATAATTTTCAGTTTCATTATCAGCCTTACGCCGCCATTTCTTTTGCCCAGACCGTCTGACGTATTAAAAAAATGTCATATAACACTTGACTGCAGTCAAATGTAGACTAGACCTGTGACTAGACTACAAAATAATGTCATATGAGACTTGAATACGTCAGACGGTCCGGGGACAAAAGAAATGGTGGCGTAAGGCTGTTATAGGTTTAAATTGGGATTAAAAATATTTTAACTTTTTGTGAAAAATGTGATAGGTATTTTTATGGTAACGAGGAAAGCTGTTCCTAACCACAGAAAAATATTCAAGCGTTTTCAAAGTTTTCATCCCTTCCCCATTGGAAGAATGGAGGAGGCGTTACAGATGCGAAGCCTTTTAACGATATTAAGCAAGCGGTTAAAAATGCATTTTTTTGTTATTAACGGTTAATTAACCGCATTTTATGATTATTACGGTTAAATACTACCGCTAGATGTCGCTAGCGGCTTAAAATGCGTATCGCGAGTTGCGCGATGATGGCAGCTTTATATTTTTGAGTTCATTACTTTTTGGCCTATAGATGGCGCCATGTTGAATTAAGCATGACGTCACATAGCCTTATAACCAGCGGTCAGCCAAGACGCTTTCAACGATACCTCATCTGCCAATATAATATAAAATAAAAAAATAAAGATACGAGGGAATAGAAGGACATACAAACATAACATACATAGCGGCAAAACACATAACCCTCGTTTTGACTACGTCGTAGTCGGGTAATACATTCATACATACATACATACAAACATAGCGACGAAACATAACCCTCCTTTTGACAACGTCATAGTCGGGTAATACATTGATACTCACATACATACTTACATAGCGGGAAAACACATAACCCACCTTTTGACAACGTCGTAGTCGTGTAATAAATTCATACTTACATACATACAAACATAGCGGCGAAACACATAACCCACCTTCGCCGCAATCCGATAAATAACCGTTAATAACCGCATTTTATTGGTAGCTAACCAGAAATTTGTTTAAATAACGGTAGCTAACGGGTTTTTTACAAGGTGACTTTCCGCAACACTGGGACACAATAGGCTAGTAAGTATATATATTTTTTTACTTTAAATTACTTATTTTCATTATCAACTTTCTCTACCAACTCTAATACGTCATATTGAATATTCCATAATTAATCAGGATAAAATGGCAGCTGTGATACATTCGGAAATCTGATACGTCCTGTGCACCTTTAAACGTGACGGAAACTTACCAATGTGGTATCCACACCACAGCGACCAAGGTTTTGGAAATCAATACTTGTATAACTACGCATTTACAAAGCAAACGCTCTGTTTTTTTTTTTATATATTCCTTGTTTTAAACCGTCAAAAAAGAAGGAGGTTTCCAATGCGTCAGAATAATTTTTTTTTATACAACGTGGAAGGGACATACCCGTAATAAATCGAACCACGGGCTATACTAGATCACTAAAGTATGATGAAATTAAAATAACAGTCAAATCGCCCGGGCGGCCGAACACTTTTGTATGGAAGGACCAAAATTTTTTTTTGTTATTTGGCTATTATTTAATTTTATTATACTATAATGATCTAGTATAGACCGTGGTTCGCTTTATTACGGGTATGTACCTTCCACTTTGTATTTTTATTTTTTATGTATAGTTCTTCGAGTCGAAGAACTTGAAATATTTTGATATACTTCTCAGGTGGGCCCATAGAAATGTTATCAAAATAATTGTTTCTTCCATACTAGACTGTAAATAGAATGTACCAGCTGCTTCTCTTCCCGCGCAGATCTTAAAAGCCGATCCAGGGAATGGGCGAGAATCTAAATCGTTGTAATAGGCGATGCGGCTAGCAACTTATCACTATTTTGATTTCTTTTGTCCATCTTAACGGTACCGCTAGCCACCATTACGCTAAAAGTGGCCTTTGGGTGTTACAACCTTGAGCTATGTCCACCCCGTTAGCAATAAAGACGTGATAATGTAACTTTAACTGAACAATATGATGAAACAACAAAACATTTTCGCTTGAACATTGTAACTCAGTTAACAAAACTTATCTAACCCTCCATCAGTATATCGGGCATTTCTGATCAACTCTCACATAGGGGGTCGTACTGACCACTAACTTTATATTACACGTAGATAGCGCATGCAGTTCATTAAATTTAACAAGTCCAGCTAATTTGGACTTTACGGCGGAATATACGTGCCCATGGCCATCCATGGAGAATGATAACGTTTAATGTTCTGATATGAGTTTACAATGGTTGAGTTTTTATTGCAGCTTGACATGTGGTTTAACCATTTTTAGATTATGGATGCCTATAAAAGCAAACCTATTGCAATTTTTTTCAGTACAGTTTCCCGCTCAATGTAAAATTACGTCGTTTCTAATGCGGGAAAGGCTGTGGGACCTCGACCTGTCCCTGCGCTCTAGGCGAGTTCCCACATAGAAGATAGTAAGAGACTAGTAGAGTAGGAGATAGAGGTGGAAGATATAGACTCACATAACAGAATATATTAAATTTATAACTATGCTTTGAATAAAAATATAAAGGTACAGCAGATAAGATCAAGTGATCAGCGTAAGAGATAATGGTGGAATGAGTCAAAATGGGGAAAGGTGAAACTAGGAGGGATGCGTAAATGATTTGAAAATGGAATGAAAGGAAAATTGGAATGAATAAATAAACGGGCAAGTGCGAGTCGGACTCGTACATGAAGGGTTCCGTACCACCGTACAATGTTTTGAAACGCTGAAGAAACACGATTCTTGTATGATGACCCCCTTTAATTTTCAACTTTATTTTATTTTTAGTATTTGTTGTTATTGTGGTCATAGTAATACATAATTGGTGAAAATTTCAAGTATCTAGTCAATGCCATTATAAAGGTCAAGTTAAAAACACTGAAAAAAACACGTTTCTTGTATGACGACCCCCTTTAATTTTAAACTTTTTTTTATTTTAAGTATTTGTTGTTATAGCGGCCACAGTAATACATAATCGGTGAAAATTTCAAGTGTCTAGCTATTACGGTTCAAGAGATAGAGCCCTATGACAGACGGACAGACAGCGGAGTCTCAGTAATAGGGTCCCGTTTGCACCCTTTGGGTACGGAACCCTAAAAACGGACAGGATGAGATGAAGAAATGGGAAGGTTAGGAAAGATGCAGAATGCAGGTAGCATTCAACATCGTTACAGGGCCTTGCTTAAGCATGTCAAGCTATTGTAATTGAAGTATAAAAATCCTTCGAGAATAAAGATTTATTTGAATTAGACCTCTTCTTCTTCTTCCTCACCGTGCCCTTTTTTACGTTGGGTCGGGACATCATCATGTGTGTCTTTTCCATTTCCCTTTATCTTTTGTCAAGGCACTAGTTACATTCTTTTTATCCATATCAACCTTAACGCATTCCATCCACCTTTTTTAGGCCTTCCTGTTTCTATATCCAGAAACCTTAAAATTTAGCACCTTTTTAGTAACGTGGCTCTCCTCCTTCTTCATCAATCACATGACCATACCATCATAGTCTATTGCTTCTCAACTTTTTTAGTTATTTTTATAACTGTCGTCGGCCGGCCATATTCATCAATTCATGCACATCGAACGATCAAAACATGTTATATGCCTAGATGTTTACAATTTCTTTGAAATATCAAAATAGACTACGTTTGTATGTAAGTATTATTCTACATTATTAAGTTTAATTTGCTATATAAAGTTTACTCATGTATTTTAAAAAATCTATCATTCAAAAAAATCCTAACTGTTATTCATGAAAAATTAAATAAAAATGTCCTTAGTCAAGCTTTAAATACTGTCTCAAGTGCTAAGCAGCACTTAAAAATGGATTGCCAACTAAAAGGTCTTATTATCATTTAAATTTGTTAGTTTTATTATATAAATTGCTTTCGTCGCCCTATGAACTGATATATTTTTCAAAGATTGAAAAGGAGAGAAGGCTCGTAACATATTGTAGATTTTTGGCTTAGTAAAGTTTTAAATGAATGTAATAAGGGTTCCGTTGCCAAATGGCAAAAAACGGAACCCTTATGGATTCGTCATGTCTGTCTGTCTGTCCGTCCGTATGTCATAGTCATTTTTTTCCGAAACTATAAGAACTATACTGTTTTAACTTGGTAAGTAGATGTATTCTGTGCAAAACCGCATTAAGATTTTCACACAAAAATAGAAAAAAAACAATAAATTTTGGGGGTACTTAGAACTAAAACTTAATTTTTTTTTATTAAACCCGTACGTGTCGGGTTTCGATGGATAGGTCTTCAAAAATGATATTAAGGTTTCTAATATATATTTTTTCTAAACTGAATAGATTGCGCGAGAGACACTTCCAAAGTGGTAAAATGTGTCAATTTACCTTTAGAACTTTTATATTATGTTACTTGCTGCTACGGAACCCTTCATGAGCGAGTCCGACTCGCACTTGGCCGCTTTTTTATATTGATTTTAATTGTAAAAACTTCTTTTAGAAAATGTACCAGATGTTAAAATTAAATTTATGTTACGTTTTAAAACCCATTCGCAAATTTACAACTGCGTGTTTAAAACGTCCATTTGCATCAGAGGAGTTAATAGTCCATTATTGCAAACCGGTAATTTATATAAAATGGTACCTAACTAATTATTGAGTACTAATTAAAGGTTTGATACATGTAACAGAATTAATTTATCTAACTTTATTACAAACTAGCGGCCCGCCCCAGCGTCGCACGGGTATTTAAGCTCCGTAAGAACCATCCTCGTACTTCAAGGAATATTTTAAAAAAAGAATTACCGAAATTGGTTCAGCTGCTCTCGAGATTTGCGCTTAGCAACACATTCAGCAATTAATTTTTATATTATAGATGTATTAGGCGAACTAAATAGTCCCGTACCATAGAATTTTCCATACCTACTATAATTTACCTACCTCCTACTTTTTAGAATCAAAGCATTTCACAATGAAATTTTCTTTCAAGTTCATATTTTGATTGTGAAAACCAGTTATATGCCTAAATATATGCAATTTCTTTGATTATCCGTGTGGTTCCGAGATAGAATAATACCACTCCATCTCTTCCTGTGGATGTCGTAAGAGGCGACTAAAGGAATAAGCACAAACATTTCGTGCTACAATTGCCTTCCCAAGGAGGGTTAACGTCGGGCGGCGGCCGGTTGTAAAACATTTAGCACAAATACATTCCCAAAGAGGGTTGCAGGCGGCCGGTTGTAAAACTATAGCCGAATCATTGAAAGTGTTCCAGCTATTTCCATTTTACAAGGTCTTTGGCATCCTTGGGTGACCATTGACATGCATATTATATTTAGAGAAGAAAAAGCGGGAAAGCGCACCCCGGGCTCCGAAGAAGCACAGTTGAGGATACAACCGGGAATGCGCTTAGACGAAGAATATATGCAATTTCTTTGATATTACAAACTTTTGCCGAAATCTGACATGTTTCAAAATAAAAGCTAAACTACGTTTGCATGGGAAAGTCGGATTCTGTCTGACTTGATTGTTAGATAAATCCCATAGGCTTTAAATTATATATTAGAAGCGTAAATAATCCCGAAAAATCCACGCGATATGTACCGCGGCGGGCGGGGCTTAAAATATGAACCGCGCGGCGCGACAGTTCGCCACGATACTCGAGTTGTGCGGTTGCGTCGCAAAAAGTTTCCTTTGGGAATATTGCTGTGTTTTTACGATAATCGATTCATTAAAAATTCCGTCATGTGCCGTGAAGTGGTGTAGAAGCCATACATACATGAAAAACACAGGACTCGCCTTTCATATGTAAGTAAATAAACATTTTAATAATCGGCCGAGGCGGCTGCTTGACCGACAGGGCGATGACGCGTCCGTGACCTTGTCGCGACTAATCGCATGCATCTTTGTCTATGTGTGTGTTATGTGTTTCGTTGTAATAACTGTTAGTTTGTTTGCGTAAATGGAATCAGAATCGAAGCGGTGAATGTAGGAGCGTTAGATTTCTACAGATTATATTTCGATGTATATAGGCTAGGCATAGGCTTTTTAATGAAAGAAAAGAAAACTTTAGGATTAATGGGGATGTTTTTCAATGTAAATGGTGGTGGCGGATTTAAGGTCTATATGATTGTGTTTGGGATGTAGTTTTGTACATATATACATACATACATACCTATACATAATATAACGTACAAACAATTTAAGATAATGATTTGTTCTGCTTAAATGTTTTTACCTTTCGTTACAATTGACATAAATTCTCTCGAGTTTCAGAAGGCACGTGAAGCTGTTGGTCCTTACTATCACTATTAGATGGTAGATGTCAAACTATGTCTTTAGCCAACTTGAAATCTGACACCAGTGTTGGCCATTACACACACAAAAAACAAACAAAAAATATACTTAAATGTACATTATTACTAAGTACACACAAGATTTTATATAGCTATTTTTATCACAGTCCAAAAAATTTCAGTCCATCCAAAAGCCACAGTATATCAATCAAAAGGCTCATAAACGTCAGTGACGTGTCCAATAGCCTTTCCCCTCGGACCAGCATGGCGGCTGAGTGGCATGGAACTATTAATGTGATTACGTGCGTATTGATTGCATTGTGTCTTCTACTGTATTCAAGGGAAACCCGACATAATTCATTTTTAGGGTTCCATATCCAAATGGCCAAAAACGGAACCCTTATGGATTCGTCATGTCTGTCTGTCCGTCCAATTAAGATTTTCACACAATAGAAAAAGAAACTATAAATTTTGGGGGTTCCCCATACTTAGACCTGAAAGTCAAAAATTTTTTTCATCAAACCCATACTTGTGGGGTATCTAAGGATAGATCTTCAAAAATGATATTAAGGTTTTTAGTATCATTTTTTTCTAAACTGAATAGTTTGCGCGAGAAACACTTCCAAAGTGGTAAACTGTGTGTCACCACACCCCACCCCCCTGTAACTTCTAAAATAAAAAAACATATGATGTATATAACCATGCAAACTTCCACCGGAAATTGGTTTAAACGAGATCTAGTTAGTAGTTTTTTTTTAATACGTCATTAATCGTATAATGTTACTTGCTGCTACGGTAGTTAAGCTCTGGAACGCCCTTCTCGAAGATGTCTTACTATGTATATGTAGTGCGCGTCTACTATCTATATGGACTGTCATGTCATGGAGTGGCCCGGCAAGTGGCGTGGAACTAATAACGTGATTACGAGTATGTGTGTATTGATTGCATTGAGTTTAACTGCCTCCGTGGTCCAGTGCTCAAGGCGTTTGCCTTGTGATCCGGAGGTCATGGGTTCAAATCCCACTGGGAAGCATACTTTGTGAAAAGTTGTTTTCAGTCTGGTTAGGATATTGCAGGTTTGAATCACCTGATTATCCGAAAAGAATGATGATTCCGTACTTCGGAAGGCACGTAAAGCTGTTGGTCCCGAACGCCATCTAGCGTTTGTACCTATCCTAGGACTCGTTCTGGTCTACCCTTTGGGTTGCAGAGGTCAGACGGCATTCGCTCTGTGTAAAAACCAGTAACCTCGTCGAATTACCTAGGTTAGGTAGCGGACCCCGGGCTCTGAAGCGTAACCGCTGACGATGCAACCGGGAATATGTTTGGATGATGATGATGATGATGATTGCATTGAGTCTTCTTCTATACTCAAGGGATACCCGTCATAATTAATTTTTTTATAGAACTCATTTGTCATCTTCGCGGAGTGGGTTCTTCAAGAATTAGCAGTGAAGCTCTGGAACGCCCTTCCCGAAGTTGTCTTGTCTAAAATGTAGTGCGATTTACTGTCATGTCATGGAGTGGCCCGGCGAATGGCGTGGAACTATTAACGTGATAATGTGCGTATTGATTGCATTGAGTTCCTCTGCACTCAAGGGAAACCGCCCTAATTATACCTTAAAGGCTGCTCGCATGGATGACCCATTGACATGCACAATAGCACAACATCTTCGTCTAGTTAAGCATAGGTTGACTGGGCTTTAAGTCCGCCACTGGTAAACAATGTTTACTGTGGAACAATAGAGTTTAAATAAACAATGTGCTTTAACTAGGAAGGTTGAAGTCAGGCAAGCAAGTAAGTGATATTTATTATTACAGACATTAAAATGTACAATGAGTGGTCTTATCCCTAAAAGCGATGTAACTAAAACTACGACAAAATCGTTCTAAAGATTCCGGAATTTTCTTCTCGACTCAAGTCTTCGGAATCCAGGAGCGACCATTGCTTGACGTGCATTTATTTGGAGAAGCAACAGCCAGAAAGCGATTCCGGATCCGTACCAGCTCATAAGTAAAGATGCAACCAGAAAAATCTTAGATTTTTCATATACTGAAGCTGCAGTAAAAAAATGCGCATAATATAAAACTACATGTACAGTACTTTAAATATGGCTTTTACACCTTTTTGGATATATATTATGTTCTTGACCCTTTTTGAATAAGGAATAGATAAGAATGGAACGCGATGGACATTCCTCGAATAACTGAAATTGCTGACCTTGCGTTCTGCGCATAGCATCAGTGATGTAGGTACGAGTATTATCGGCTCTATGCGGGCTTACTAGCAACTCGAGAAATTATATTGTTATGTTATTTCATTATTGTTTTATATTCAGACATTATTATTATACAGGGTCTAACTAAATATACTGAAACTATTTTAAGGGTGGATTCAGTCCATGATACTGAACAACTTTCCCTAAGGAACATATATCGAAATATAAAAAATAATTTTTAGCCTCCCATATAAGTTGACCGATCAGCTGATCTGAGTTTGTATGGAAAGCGAAAAAATATTTTTCATATTTCGATATATGTTCCTTGGGGAAAGTTGTTCAGTATCATGGGCTGAATTCACCCTTAAAATAGTTTCAGTATATTTTGTAAGACGTTATATATATAACGTCTAACGAAATATACTAAAAAACCGTTGGAAGGGTAGATTTAGTCCATGATACTTGAAAGCAAATAAATGGTTTTGCTTGCAAGTGAAACGCGTCAAAAATTGTTTTGGGTGGAATTTGACCACCGGAATATCGCAATGCGGACCAGACCAAATTACCCTCTTATTCTTGGAATGCTTTTAATTAAATTTGTGCCTTAACAATAATTCCTAGTTCAAACTTTGGTAGATGGGCCATAGACCCAACTAAGACAGATAAGGGTTTAAACCCAGAATGTTTATTAGACATAAATTAACTAACTTAACCTAGATTATTTATGACTAAATGAATAATCGTCTTAGTGCGTTCCCGGTTGCAACCTAGGCTGTGCTGCTTCGGAGCCAGAAATATATTTTAACGATTATTCAAAACATTACCAATTCTCCAAGTAACTAAATCACGTTTCTGTTGCATTTTTACAAGCTATTGTTTAGCTTAGAAACAGGGCTGTTTGTTGTTTTGTGGGTCAAATCTTGCAAGTTAAATTTGAGCCAGTTCTCGGTTTTGATCGAGATAAAATTTTGTATGTTAATGTAAATCAGTTGACAATGCAATATTATGCGGACAAGAAGCTGATCTGATCATAAAGCTGGAAGGTGGCTATAGGAACCCTGTAATAAAACGACGCAACCCCATCGAGTTTGGGCTTATAACATTTGTCTTAATATATTATTCTTCTTCTTAAATAAGAAGAAGAAGAAGAAGTTCTTAGGCCTCACAATAAAAGGTTGTAGGAAAAAAAAATTTTTCATAAAAAAATTATTTTTAATAGTTTTGATTGTAAGTAGGTATACCAAAACCTAGTAATATATAAGTCAATGACCAAAACGTAATAAGTACACGAAAACACTAATTCCGTTCTTTTACCCACTGCTGCCTCTTTCAATAGATATAGAGGGGGGATTTTTCCATAATCACAACGCTGGGCAGACGCATTGATAATCGCAGTTTGATCTTTGCACAGAGAATACTGATGCCCATTCTCTGTTAAGCAGTTTTTTTTAACGAAGAATTACGCTGTATGCTGAAGGCATTATACAGGGTTTAGGCGAAAATGGCAAAAGATGTTGTCCACACCGTAAAGTGACAGCGCAAAGGGTCAGGTGGGAACGAACCTCGGCTGGGCGGCACTGCGATCGGCTTTGACTTAGTGTCAAGCGCCTAAAGGGCCGACTAGCGAAAAGCATCCGCGTACGGTTCGGTACCTCGTTCACGAGGCACCAGTTAGAGTCAGAATTCATTCCAAAACGCAAAAGGTTACAAGCAACATGTTAAACAGCAATAACCTTACATATAATAGAAGCAATAAACATAGCTTTGTATACGTCGCCGTCGGTCACGCGCCTCGATTTAGGATGCAATTTAGTGTGATCACTAGCTAACTATTTAGGAACCTATCTGTTCCTAGTTACATACATACATACATGCATACTATTACGCCTGTTTCCCACAGGGGTAGGCAGAGACCTCCACTTGCTATGATACTGACAGACCTCTTTCGCTTCATCTACACTCATAAACCTCTTCTTCATACATGCCCTTCGGTTAAGGGTACTTCTTATCTCCTTTTTTTAGAACGTCTGCAATCTGATCGCAGAACGTTCGCCGAGGTCGACCCTGTCCCGCTCTTCCTTTCACATTTGCCTCATAAATATTTTATGGTAATCTCTTTTCATCCATCCTTTCTACATGCCCAAATCATCTTAACATCCCTTACAGTTCTTACAAATTGTATAGTATAATAACCGCTTTACCTTTACCTATGCCTTAATCACCGCTTATACCGCGGTAAAAATCGTAATCTGCTCTGCCGTCACCACATGATAATTTCTGGAATATACATTAATTAGGCAAAGTTCTTCAATGGTTAACCCTTCTATCCTGAGCTTTTAGCGTAATATTACTCGTACCTTACATAATTTACTTTGTAAAAACATTTTCCTTTGAACATATTACGTCTCAATACTAATATATCGGAGTTAATACTCAAAGTTCACCAGTATGTTAACTCCAAAACTTTTAAGATACCAACCTCGTCGGAGCGTGTTTTCTAACTTGTGTATAACAAACGGGATTTTGTGGTATGTTCCCTGTAAAGCTGTTGAATAACTCTTAAATCATACTTTTTAGTGGCCTGTTGGTTATGTACGCTGGTCAAAGGCCTCTCCCTTTATTCTCCACTTATCTCTGTATGCTTCAAGCTTTACCCATTCAGACAAAAACTTATCTAGAAAATCTCGCTATCTAGTTCTAGGTCTACTCCTACAGCCTACTCCAGCAGTCCCCAGATAACCAAAATGTATTTTTTTTTGCTCAATTTGTATGGTAAATTGAAAATGTTTTTTTATCCAAATCTAACAAAACAATGTAAATCTAAGAATTAACTAAATAAAAACAAAGTTGAAACAATATGTTAAAAATTTTAAATTACAAATAAAATTGACGATCTTTCTGGCCGCATTTGACTGACAGTTCCATTTTAGTTTGGCATTTTGTACGAGCGTAGCTCTGTATTACGCACCCTGTCAATAAGACGCAGACAAGCTTCGCCCTGGCCACATTTAATTTGAAAAAAATATATTGTATGGTAAAAACAATTTTGAGATAAAGGTAGAATTTAGGTAATAAAGGTAGTCATCGTTGTATGGCAATCGTCAAGCTATGTCAGATGCCTTTAAGCAGCTATAAAATATGAAATCAATGTTGGCCACTTACCTACGAAAAACAAACAATGTGTCCTGTCCTTTCCATACTGACTTACGGTGCTGAAACATGGATGGTTACAAAGCAGCACATATCCACATAATTAACGTTGCACCAAGTGCGATGGAGCTTGCCATGCTCGGCATCACGTTGCTGGATCGTGACTAAACGTATAAATTCGTCGTAAAACAGAAGTCGAAGACGTAGGTGGACGAATCACGCAGCTAAAGTGGGAATGAGGACTACACTTGGCTAGAAGAGACAGTCGGTGAACCAAAGCAGTAACGGAGTGGTGGCGGAGACAGGGGAACAGGCCAGTAGGGAAACCACCGGCCCGTTGATCAGACAATATTGTGAGGTCGGCGGCAAAGCAGTGGATGAGACTAGCACAGGACCGTAGATAATGGCGCAAAAAAAGGAAGGCTTATGCCCAACAGTAGTGTTGGGCATAGGCCTTCCTTTTTTGCGCCATTGATGTATGCTAAAAAATATGGCGATGATGAGGTATACATGAAATAAGATATTATTTGTAATCAGCATAACCAAATCAATCACCACAAAGTATAAGTTCTACAAGTATTACCTGTGTTCACTCAGAAGGGCTTAAAGGGAATGCACCGATTTAGTTCATAAGCGCGTTACATAAGTGGTGTAGTTAGGCAACAGGCAGCACCTAGATTACGGCCCTACCTTAACGTGGTTATATAACCTGTGATAACACAAGTTATACAGCCTTTGACTTTGGACAGTAAAATAATCAAAATTTTTCATTTTAAGTACACATTATCTCATATACATTTCTGGTTGTGGGTTGTCATTTGTGGTTGCTGGTGTGGGAGAAAAGAAAAAACTTAGAATGTACCAGCTGCTTCTCTTCCCGTGCATAAGCGCATTTTAGATTTTGCTGCTCTAAGAAGACAGAGCCTCTGAGACGCAAGATCCAAAGGCTACTTTTAGTGTTATGGTGGGCGAGAACATGGAAAAAGGAATCAAAATAGTGATAGTTGCTAGCCGCATCGTCTATTAAGGGGCTATATGAATTTTCCGGGGTCCGGTACTGCCCCCATTTGAATTAAATTATTTCAAACGGAGATATCATTTAAAATGTTGTTTGATATTGTTGTTAATGAATTTTTAATGATATCTCCGTTTCCTTTCAAATAATTTAACTTGATTAGCATTTTCACCCATCCCCTCGATCGGCTTTTACGATATGCGTGGGAAGAGAAGCTGCTAGTGCATTGTACGGTTTTTTTTAGATCAGAATGGAAGAAGAATATGAACAATAAAAGCTCGTAAAAGGTGCTACGAACTGTATATCTGTGTGTCAGCATCATATAAGCTCAGGATAAGCTAAATGTAAGCTCGGTCAACCTATAGATTCAGTAACACAACGGCCGCGATAACAGAATCGCTCTTTTGTATAGAACAAATGTTTGTACAAAACGCCACCCCGCTTAAATTTGGTCCAACAAAATAGTTTCAGAAGTAACATCACCTTTTTATATGTTGGGAATACCTTTGTGAATTTCGAGGAAATCTCAGTAAAGTAAATGGTTAATATATGGCGGGAGTAAGTTTAGCATTTACACATTTTTATTTTTTAACACCCGACAAAAAAGAGGGATGTTTTAAGTTTGACGTATCTGTTTCTATGGACCTCCAGTGGAGGTTTAGAGTGTCAGGATCGTAGCAAGTGGAGTTTCTCCACTCGCTACGATCCTGACAGACCTCTTTCGCTTCATCTACACTCATCAACCTCTTCATACATGCCCTTCGGTTACGGGTACTTCTTACCTCTCCTTTTTTGAACGTCTGCAATCTGATCGCAGAACGTTCGCCGAGGTCGACACTGTCCCGCTCTTCCTTTCACACTTGCCTTATAAATATTTTTGTTAATCTCTTTTCATCCATCCTTTCTACATGCCCAAACATGTAGTCTCTACCTCCCCTATGGGAAACAAGCGTGAGAGTATGTATGTATCTGTTTCTGTGTGTCTGTGTGAATGTCAGTGGCATCGTAGCTCCTAAATGAATAGCCTGATTTCGATATGGCTTTTTTTATTCGAACGCCTTATCTGTCAAGATGGTTTTTAGTTTGATGAAAATCGGTTCAGTTGTTCAAAAGTGATTGGGGGTGAACGCTTGAAAGTTGGGTTTTTTTTATTTGTGTGGCAAAGAAACTTGTGTTTTGTGGGACTTAATTATCAAAATTTAAATGAAATCACTACATGAGTACTTACCCCCTTTCTCCTACTTTATGAGGCATATGAGTTTCTAGTAACAGGATCATAAGCTGGATGCTGGTTGTAAAAAAAATCTCTAATGGAAAATAAAAATAAAATTATGAAAGGGCTTGTTGTAAGAATATTCCCCTGACCAGTTTCTCACATTAAATAGTCATTCAAAATGCGAGTCTTCACTTTAAATTATAATATTTTTTTTATTATTAATGTAGTTTAATCCTGGATTAAACGTTGATACTACTCGTATGTTAGGAAGATAGAAAACTGAAAAAAAATCATATTAATCGTGTGTAGTATTTTTATGAAAACAACCCTTATAATTTATTACCTCGTTGTTCTACAGCAAATGTGAAAATATTTTACAGAAAAAAGGTACAGCGCACAAAAAATACCCTTATCAAATTTATTAATGCCATTTGAATAACCATCTTCATTCTCGCACAATCCGCGTAAATCTGCCGCGAAAGCCTTATCTGCGACACCAGACTTCCTTCATTATACCTTCCGAATTCCCAGTTATTATTGTAGAGGAAAAGAATGCAATAAACCGAGGAAAAAATGTAGACTTTGCTTTACACTCGGGTGACGTTGAAAAGACTCTCGCATCCGCTTGTGTCCGACCCTTTATGTCTTTTACCAAATTTCCCTTGCCATTCATTTAAAAAAGAAAATCTTTATTGCTCTGTACACAACATTTAAAATCCAATGACTCGAAATTTTGAAAATGGAATACATCGTCCATACAATAGAAAAAGAAAAAGAGTTTTTCCGATTTGAATTTAGAATTTCTTTAATAGCGTCGGTGTAAAGGACAAATTCGAATAATTTATCCATTGGCGGACCGCAAACTTGGTTTGTTTCGCGTATTCTCATTGGTATATTTTTCTTTATGGCCAGCAATTTAGCAAGGACCGTTTTCAAATGGTTGAGTTAATGTTACTTTTGTTATGTATGACACGCAGTTTTCAATTTTAGTTGAGTTTTTAAAACTGTGACCTTTAATAATTTTATATGGCCTTTGTTTCTGATGATACATGGAGTGCTGCCCCCATTTGAAATAAACTATTTGAAAGGAAACAGAGACATCATTTAAAATTTTGTTCTAGTAAAACCTAGATAACCCGTCAAACTTTTAGTTTGCATTTTTGCCAAAAGTGGCCCTTTTCTGCTATGACTGTGCAGCGTCAGAACGCTGCACAGTTTATCGCACTACCATTCCTTCGTACATTCATTAATCGTACAAGTAATCTGTCGACCAACAGTTTATCGTAACTACGTTATTTTGAACCACAATTCTTCGCAAGTTTGTATTTCGAAGTTCAGTTAAGCACTCGTATTATTTACTTTAGCTGCATAAAAGCATAATGCCA
The DNA here is from genome assembly GCA_963576875.1 of Acrobasis repandana. Lineage (NCBI taxonomy): Eukaryota > Metazoa > Arthropoda > Insecta > Lepidoptera > Pyralidae > Acrobasis > Acrobasis repandana. The sequence continues at coordinate 10,263,619 of OY756233.1, read as the reverse complement.
TAGCTTGACATACGAGTTCATAGCTCGGCTACCTTACCTCCTGAAGTATGGTGGAGCTCGAGAAATCTCATGACACTTGCACATGATTTCGTTCACCAATCCAAGTATGAACCAGTATGAGGTTGCTTAACGCGCCATAAGCGCTAATAATGCATACACCAGTGGTTTCATTGGTTTTTTTTCTGTTTTGGTTCTAAAACTAAGGCGGTGATCCCACTGCACCGCGCACCGTCGTGAAGCGCGGGGCGGCAGATTTGAACATAGTCGATGCGGCTAGCAACCTATCACTACTTTGATTCATTTTCCATCATTACGCTAAAAGTGGCCTTTGGGTCTGACGGCCCTGGGCTCTGTCTGCTTGGCGCCGCAAGACCCAACACACTCTGTCTGCCCCGTTAGAGATAAAGATGTGATAGTGTATCTGTATAACTTACAGTTACTCTATATTAGTATAAGCTTTGTAATGCTCATAATACTATAAACCATTGAATTGTTTTGTTTTTTTGTATTTCGTCATCATCATCATCATCAGGTCTTGTTTAGTATTCACTGCAGGATCACGACCCTCTCTATACTACAAAGCCATGACATACTTGGCTAGAGCAGTCAGAGGATTTGGCCTGTACTCTTCATGCTGGCCAGACGGGTTGGAGAGGTCTCATTGATGCTTGTTTATAAGCTTTGTTTAGCTTCTATTTCCTAAGTCGCCTTCTACGACATCCACGGGAAGACTTTGAGTGGTCCTATTCTACTTTGCCGGGAACCGCACGGCTTTTTGTGTTTAAGTGGCCAAAACTAGCTGTTGTCAAATTTGTATGCCTCTTGTGCGGAGGCATAAAAAATCATCAAAGTGCGGACCACACCAGGGGTTATTTGCAAAAACGCTAGCAATGCCTACGCAACTTTTATCAGGTTTCTCCTCGTTGATTGAAAGTTATTTTAATTAGCAATACAATGGTAACCCTATCTATCTCCCAGGATTAACAGGCACAGAAACCAAATTGAACTGTAAACAATCTAAATCCTTGTTATTATATGGGAACCCAGCCCGTTTTGCCGGCTTCTTCTGTTTTGATCCTAACAATTAGAATCTAATATGAAGTTTGTCTTAGTTTATGGTTTCATAATTCAAACAATACGGTATTTAACAATTTTTTTATTATATCAAGAACATAATGCGAAACGGAAAACAAAAATGATTATTTTAATCCCCTCATAAATTATAAGCTTTAAAATCTGGTGGAAAGGGAGGCTCTTACAGAAAAAGAATGCTCATATTACGCTTGTGACGACACTGTCTTCTTATCAATATTTGAAATGCTAAATGCCGCTTAAATAAATATCAAATTTGCTGTTTTCGGAAAAGGATTTATTTTTAGTGTTTTTCGTGGATTCGTATACAATATTGTCCAAAAAAACATGATATAGGACATCTATAGATAAACACCCAGCATTGGCTGGGCACTGGCTGCAATCGAACCAAGAACCCAGCACTGGCTGCAATCGAACCCCGAACCTCCGAATTGAATATTATGTTCTAGTCTTATGGAAAAACCATGGTATGGGAGTTTGCTCAACAACTTTTACGTAAACGCATTATGCCTAACCTACATAATGTATATGCACTTCTCTAAATTAAATTTGCAATTACAGACAGCCCAGGGTAAACAAAGAGCTATCATGTAAAACTAGAGGTAGCTCCTCATATCACTGTTTTGTCCCGTTCAAGTAGCTATCTCCATAAACTTCACTCAGTCGCTTGCTAGCTCCTATACGCCTAGTACTTTTGACAGTTTATAAGCAAAAACCATAGGGAAACAACCAACACAACAACCATAAAAATGTCCAATAAGATTATTCTATTAAGATTATTATAGAATTCAAGGAACACGGCAAAGTATAAAGAAATAATTTTCCATCAGTAAGTAACCAGATTTCATTGTTTGAAAATTAAATCATCGTCAACAATCTATCCGAGTCAACAATCTACTAGAGTCATACTTGGCCAGAGCAGCCGGCCAGACGGATTGGATAGGTCTCATTGATGTTTATAAGCTTTGCTTACACTGTTAAAAATTATGTAATTTTACATGCAAAAAAATTACATAGACCTGTAAATATCCCGAAAAATCTGGGAAATTTATGGAAAGATGAAATTTTACATAATTTTTGTCATTTTTACATATTCTTCGGTAATTTTTACATATTTTTCCGTAAATTACCCAGATTGTTCGAGAATTTGACAGGTTTATGTAATTTTATGCATGTAAAATTAAATATTTTTTTAACAGTGTAGCTTTTATTTTGTAACTCACCTTCTACAATATCTATATGTATAATACATACCCGTGCGAAGCCGGGGCGGGCCGCTAGTAAATTATAAAACAGGTGCCAATGTTTGAGATATATATTCTATGACAATGAGGGGAACTAATCAACGAGCCCATAGGGAATAACTGTTTTACAATATCAATTTGGAAAGGATCAACCAGCATTTACGTGGGTAACGTAAATACAGATATGGGATAGCAGGCTACGACGAACTACTGAATTAATTTTGATAAGTTTGAACAGAGATGATAGTTTCATGATTATTCCTGAAAAATTACATTACAAACATACATACTCTCTCTCTCTCATCTCAGCGTATTTTCAGTTACATCCTCAGCTGCAATGCTGTGAATCCCGGGGTCCACTTTCCGACTTTTCCTTCTACACCTCGCACGGTCTTGAGCATCCTTAGTTGTAAGACCATTGGCACGCATATTATCCTTGAGGACGTCAAGCCAGCACCACAGAATACAAGAGTCAAACCAGCACTTCTTGGGTCTACCACGTCTGCCAGGCCCCGGCGGAGGCGGCATGGCTATACATTTGTTACCCAAGTAACTTGCCGGTTTCCGCAAGACTCGTATCTTGCGGACATACGGTCTGTTCCAGCGAAGGCGACGTTCTACCACGTCATACATACATACACTTATTCTGCCCTATCCTTATCCCACTCTTTATGTGGGGTCGGCACAGCATGTCAGTTTTTTCCATTTTGCTCTATCTCCAGTTAATTTGTCATACGTACAACATACATACATACACACACACGCACACACATGCATACATACATATGCTATCACTTCTTTATCCCTAACGGGGCAGACAGAGCATTTTGGGTCTTACGGCTCTAAGCAGACAGAACCCAGAGCAGTGAGTAGGTGGAAAAGGAATCAAAATAGTCTATGATAAGTTGCTAGCCACATCGCCTATTACCATGATTTGCATTTTGCCCCATTCCCTCGATCGTCTTCTACGATCTCGTAGATTTTTCAGCTGATTCTTTTATAGGCAGCTGGTATATTTTATATTTTTTTTTCTGCTACGCCAGCATGGAATATACTTAAAATATTTGTACTTAGTTTAAAAACATCTTGTACAATATTTGGCTATAATTTTGCTGATAATGATTTATGAAGTTTCATACCAAATTTTGACTTTAAAATAATTAATAATCAAAATGTTATAATAGTTCATCGAATTAAATTATTAAAATCAACATTAATTAACGCGAACAACCTACATTCTTGGTATCACGATGTTTACGCATCTCAGGACTAAGGATGGAAACCCTGTTTTTAATTTATGTTTTAACCGTTTTTTTTCTATAAAGCGGTCTTACGTTAAATTTATTATCTATAGATAAATAAGATAAATAACTAAGGACAAAACACACTGATTGAGCTAGCCCTAAAGTAAATTTTAAACTTGTATTATTGGATATTAACTCAACGATACTATATTTTATAGTAAATACATATATACATAAACACCCAAGATCCAGGGCAATTTGAAAAAGGCATGAAAAATGTCATTTTCCAACTTGCACTGGCTGAGGGTTGAATCCGGAGTGGCGGTCTAGCGTGTTGACCATTACACCTCGGATGTCTTCAAGCTGAAATATATATAATATATAAATAATAGATGAATATAGAGATATATAATAGGTGAATCTTCTTATTAAATCCGAACATCATGAATAACCTACTGGATGGGGACTTCAGTGCATCTAATATGTACTACATATTACCTTCCCATTTGTTTATAAGTACGAGTAAATAAATTCAGTTTTAGTCGGCTTTATACTAGGAAACTACGTATTCAAAAAAATGGCATATAAATTACCAAAAACATAACTATATGCAATAAAAATATTATACTTTCAACAGGTTTCCAGTCCCTATCTGGGACCAATTAAAGCGTTTGAAATTTGTATAATCTTTGTTAACTGAACAAATAACTAATTAAAACAGTAACACAACCGAACTTTAACTCTAAAGTTATCGTAAATATAAACAGCAGATTTCCAATTGTTAATTTATTCAAAATAATTGTAAATGCTAAATTGAAACCTCTATTACGGTATTAATGCAAATTGCCCCGCTGTTTAATGAGATTAATGGTGTGTCAGATAACAATAGTACGGTGCTTTCAGTAGCGTAGATAATTTGTTTATGTGTGCGTTGGGACACAGGCTTATTTTTCGTGTGTGTTACACAACACTGGTGTCAGATTTGACAATAACTTTGGTCTCTACAGCTACAGCTACAGCTCAGCTAAATGCTACCCACTAGGAGTAACAGCTGATTTTCAGGTGGCGCCCTTGAGAATGCGCGAACGAGATTCCAATAAAGATTATTTTTTTTATTGTTTTTTTATGTCATAGGACGGCAAACGAGCAAGCGCAACACCAGGGGTGTAACAAAAGCGTTACCGGCCTTTTGGGGGGGAGGGGGAGGGGTGATGGGGGGTGGCCCCTCCCACCCCCTATCACCCCTCCCCCTCTAGCTCCGGCTCTCTCACTTACCGAACGAAGCATAGAATCGGTGAAGCTACTACTCAGACGTCGATTTTCTGTGAGAGTGTGGTACTTCCGCGGACGAGCCGGCCCATTCATGCTACTAGCAAAACTGAGTTTTGCCGGTAGCGTGGCTCTACCACAACTAAATATCATAAGATAGACAAGATTATTGCAAAATTGTAAACGTTCAACCGAAAACTGGTGCAGAGACAAGTGTAAAAGACGATCGAGGGAAAATAGGTGATCATATTAAAAGGCGATGCGCATTATTTTGATTCTTAAGGCCTTTGGTTCTGCGTTTCTGGGCTCTCTCTGCTTAGAGCCGCAAAATGCTCTTTCTACCCCGTTAGGTGTAAAGACATGATAATGTATCTGTAATTATACTTACAGTTAGATAAGTTTAATTAGTTTTTAGGGTGCCGTATAAAAAATGAAAAAAACGGAACCCTTATAGGATCACTCGTGCGTCTGTCTGTCCGTCCGTCTGTCACAGCCAATTTTCTCCGAATCTACTGAACCAAATCAGGTGAAATTTGGTAGGATGGTGTAATCCTATGATTCAAACACAGATGTGCAAAGTAAATTTTTTTTTAAATAGGTGTCATTTTTTGGGGATAAATTAAGAAGTGGAAAATTGCCCATTCCCCCCCCCCTGATCTCCGAAACTACTGAGCCTAAAATTTTTAAAAAATATAGTTCATTGCTTGTAGATTACAGGAAAACCTATATGAATTCAATCAATTGTACGGAACCCTCTCCACGCGAGTTTAACTCGCACTTGGCCGGTTTTATTAGTAAGATATATTGATAATTAATTTTTACTTATGATCTTATTTTTCTAAAACAACAAAGTCACCTCTAACTAGACTAAGACTCTTAGATATAATTGTCTTGAATAAAGAGATGTTTGAAGAGAGCGCCAGAACAAGAGGTTGTATTGGATAAAAAGGTTCAGAAACTTTTAATGGAGGAAAAACTATTAACGAACAGCACAGGATCAGAATCAGAAACTCCCAACTTAACTTTCAAAGAAGTCGTGAGTACAATGGGCTTAGACAAATCAGAGGAACTACATACATACACAAGGTCTTTTTAATTAATACGTACATGTCTCGTTTTTATCCTTAATGGAGCAGACAAATCGTTTTGGTCTTGGGGCTTAGAAGCTCAGGCACAGAGATTGGTTAGAGAAGAGGTGGTCACACTCAAAGTAACATCTTACCTATGTAAGGCCTGTGTCACCCCCCGTTTAGGTATCGAAAATGTACCTACATTATTACTATGCGCGCAGGCGGCCCCTCCGGGTGGTAAATTCAGTTATACGAATCTTTTGTCCAGAGTAATAAGAATTAAATTGGCTTGCAATGGATGTCTAGGTATCTATACGAAAAGGTGCTTAGTTCTGACGTGAGCTAAATTAAACCATATCGAGTAGATATTTATTTGAATTTCTTTGCTGAGTGGGACTTCTGTACGTTAGTTTTGTTTATTCTGTGCCTATGTTTCATTTAAATAAGCTCTAAGCAGAAATACGCAGTGTTTTAAGTAGGTACTTAATTAAATTAAATCTTGATTTCTTTTTCCAACTGCTCGCCCACCATCACCCTTAAAGTGGCATTTGGGTCTTCCAGCCCTGGGCTCTGTTTGAGTCGCAAAACCCGAAATGCTCTGTCTAACCCATCAAGGAAAAAGAGGAATATTTTAACATCTTCATATGTACTGTCAGCTACCGAACCCACCAACCGGAGAGCAAACTATCTGCGAGATACAGATTGGCGTCTAGTTCGCAGATGGGCTGTTGCTGGATGAAATAAGGAGCTTTATTTTAATAACAGTTCTTTTTTTTTATAAACTGTTATTGATTGTTTATTATGGCTTAGTCATCATCATTATCATCGTCATCTGGTATTTTTAGTCTCCACTGCAGGAGCAATGGAAACTAAAAAAAAAAATTAACAATCTTCATTATTATGTACTCGACTCGACTTCGCTAACTCGTTCAGACATTTACCTTTACTTTTGTTTTTGTTTTAAATATTTTAGCAATATTTTGTATATCACAAACGCACAATCTTGCAGCTATGTAATGCAAGTAAGTGGCATCAGTATAAAATATTGGTGTGCCACCCGACCAGCGAATACGGGATAAAGCACTCCCGAACATCTGGCCGGGACTCGAAGCATACAAGTGGGATCGATTGGAATTCAATAAAATTAAAGATTCAGGAAGCGTGCTCGGGTAAAGCTTGGTAAATGTTTGCGATGCAAGGCATAAGCGAAAGCCCATAACACATAAACTAGTGGTTCTGTGAATATAGTACACCTCACGAGCTTTTAAACCTTTCAATAACCGACACTTTTCTCTTTCTCCTGGCTTAGCAAAGCCTGTTTCCCACAGGGGTAGGCAGAGACTATAAACCTCTACGTGCTACGATCCTGACAGACCTCTTTCGCTTCACCTACACTCATTAATCTCTTCATACATGCCCTTCGGTTACGGGTGATAGTATGTAGCAAAGCCAATTTCAGTGAAAGTAATAAATAATGCTACAGCAAACTTCCCCAATTTTTCCCCCTCCACTCCGGGGCCTTTTAAAATTTCTTTTTGAAACATCTTGTGTATAATGAAGCCCTTAGAGTGCCTCTCAGATTTAATTGACATCCGTCAATAAATATCGCTACAACCAAGTTCCCCCTATTTCTCCCCCATTCAAAAATCACGATCGATTTAAATAAATCAAGGAATTTATATGCCAATTTTTGTCAAAATCTGTAGGCGAGAACAGACAGATGGACAAAAGCATTTTTGGCTAATCTCTGACTGAGGCGCTTCGCTCGCTCGGAAAATTACCTATAATGATTTTGACCTTAGCTTTTGATTTGATTTGACCTTAGCTATGCTGATTTGGAGCGCGAAATTTACTTATTTCTCTTCTATGAATGTTAAATCTATAGCAAGAATTAAAGGGGGCTTCATAAAAGTTTAAAAAGGTCAAAATTGACGACCTTCGTGCCGTAATGGTTAACACGCTAGACCGCTAATCCGGAGGTTCTGGGTTCGATCCCCAGCCAGGACAAGTTGGAAAATGGCCTTTTTAAAATAGTTCTGGGTCTTGGGTGTTTATCTATATATGTATTTATTATAAAATGTAGTATCGTTGAGTTAGTATCCCCTAACACAAGTTTAAAAAAAACTTACTTTGGGGCTAGCTTAATCAGTGTGATTTGACCTTATATATTTATATAAAATAAAGGAGTTAAGTACGAATGTAAAGCGCTGGTACTAGGGTTTTAAGAAGAACTCTTTAGTATCTTTTTTAGGGTTCCGTACAAAAAATGAAAAAACGGAACCCTCATAAGATCACTCGTGCGACTGTCTGTCCATCCGTCTGTCACAGCCAATTTGCTCCGAATCTACTGGACCGAATCAGGTGAAATTTGGTAGAATGTTGTAATCCTATGACCCAAACACATATGTGCAAAGTAAATAAATATTTTTTTAAAATAAGGGTCATTTTCGGGGGACAAATTAAGAAATTATACTATAGTTTACTATAGGAAATATAGTTCATTGCTTGTAGATTACAGGAAAAACTATAAGAATTCAATCAATTGTACGGAACCCTCTCCACGCGAGTTTAACTCGCACTTGGCCGGATTTTTTAGGGATGTACTTAGGACGTTTTAAGACGTGTAATAGAAGAATTATAAGGACTGGCTTTTATAAAGATATACCCGGGACCTTCTAAAAACAGCTATTAAATATATAATCAAATAACGGATATTAAAAAATCTTCAGCTGTACAGCTGTATATTGAGACCGTTGCAGATTGGTCTGCAATGGTCTCAATATAAACCGAACACACAACCCTTATTCTAATGGAGGAAAGAACAGACTTGCACAACTGTTAATGAAAAGAGATCCGGCACTAACAGTGACTTTTATGAAAATAAACGGGCAAGTGCGAGTCGGACTAGTACATGAAGGGTTCCGTAACACCATACAATGTTTTAAAACGCTAAAGAAACACGTTTCTTGTATGACGACCCCCTTTAATTTTTTACTTTTTTTATTTTTAGTATTTGTTGTTATAGTGGCCATAGTAATACATAATCTGTGAAAATTTCAAGTATCTAGTTAATGCCATTATAAAGATCTGGTTAAAAACGCTGAATAAAATAATTTTTTTTTTGTATGACGACTCCCTTTAATTTTCAACTTTTTTTTATTTTTCGTATTTGTTGTTATGGCGGCCGCAGTAATACATAATCGGTGAAAATTTCAGGTGTCTAGCTATTACGGTTCAAGAGATAGAGCCCTGTGACAGACGGACAGACAGACAGACGGACAGACGGACAGATGGACAGACAGCGGAGTCTCAGTAATAGGGTCCCGTTTGCACCCTTCGGGTACGAAGCCCTAAAAAAAAAGTAGTCATCCGTTTATAACTTGAACCCCATCCTAAGTAAAATCCAGCGGCCGCATTCCCACTTACGGCTAATATGTTTATTTACCTAGTACTCGTGCAGGCCGAAACTGTCCTATATCTATACATTCGTTTCTTCACACCCGTATCTTGTTTAGACTACCCTCACTTTGTATTCCTATGCCAAATGTTTACTTGGTCCAGTAATTTTATTTTTACCGATTTCAAAACACGGAGGTACTCAATTCGTCAGAATCTTTTATTGTTTTTAAGCGACTTCAAAAGAGGAAGAGCTACCTGCTGATTTGAATGTATTAATTTATTATTATTTTTATTTTTGTGCATGTTCCCTGATTATTGATACAAACACGCCTGAACCGATTTGGAAAATTCCTTTTTTATTTGAAAGGGTATACTTGTCAGGTGGTCCCATAGAATTTTTATCAAAATCGGTGGTGTAATTTGGGTTCGAAATCGGTTATTAATTTTGAAAAATTAGGGTAATATCGACTCCGAGGAGTGTTTTGCCTCACTGAATCTTACTCCGCATCCGGTACCGACTCATCTTAATGATTCCTACTCCCTTATCGGCTCCAGCTCCGAGGTCCGCTAAGTTTCGCTATTGCATCTACAGAATACAGATGTCCTTTCTGGTACCGGTTTCAATACAGAATAATATTGACTCCCGGCTCCCGATTCCTCCCGAGACCCGGTAGAGCCCAAACGCGGCTCACGGCTCGCGACCCGACAGGCGGCGCCGGTTCCCCACGGGACCAAGATCGGTGCGGACTCTATAACTCGCGGGAGCCGATAACGATTACCGGGATTCAGTATGGGTATCGGCTCCTGTTGATGAATCGGCTCATTTAAATATTCGAATCCGGAGTTACCCATGTCTACTCCGGTCTATTACGTTTTATTATTCTAAAAAAAATATTGTAAAAAAAACATCGAAGAGGCTTGGTTTCGTTTGAATTTTTTTAGTTTGAAGTACTTACTTAAAATAAATAAAATCTTGTAATTTCGGGGGAACTACAATATTGTAGTGAGCCCCGAAATTACAATTTTTTTTTTAATTTATTTATACTTTATTGTTCCTTAATACACATTGTCTACAATCTAAAAGCGTTCTATTCCAGTCAAATATGGGGATAAATGGAGATTTTTTTGCTTTGCAAAATAAATTAAATACTGATATCATACCAAACAACTAAATTTATATAACAACGTACACACATAAATATAACATATACATATAAAAATAAAGTGTAAACTGTGCCTGTGAATGTTTTTGCCAACCCTTATAATAAAAAAAAATTAAAATAAAATCTATAAGTTTCATCTAATCGCCTATAAAATAACATGAAGTTTCAATTAAAGATGTAACAGTTTTTATCAAACATACATACAAACACCAGATTATCCAATTGAACGCAGTGAACTTTGCTTTAGCAGTGACCGCAGGAGGAAATTAATTCCGCCTATGTACAGCTAAGTAAAGGGGAGATTCATTAAGGGATGCTTCAGCAGTTCGGTAAAATCGATAGTTGAAATGTATCACAGGATTTATAGAATTTATATGTTCAGATTAAACTGTTAAAAACTAGATAGTATTTACAGCTTTCTCTAATCTGATTATACAATCTGTTGTTAGTCATAATCATCATCCCAGCGCATTCCCGGTTGCATCCTCAGCGGTAACGCTTCAGAGCCCGGGGTCCGCTACCTGAACTAGGTGGTTTGACGAGGTAACTGGTATTTACAAAGAGCGACTGTCTTCTGGTGGACCACCATAACCCAAAGGGTGACCAGAACCAATCCTAGGACAAACGCTAGATGGCGTTCGGGACCCACACCTTTGCGTGCCTTTTGAAGCACGGAATCATCTTTCTTTTCAGATAATCAGGTGATTCAAGCCTTTTTTTTGACGCGGAGAAAATCCCTTCGGATACCTTACCGGTTACTCGACACCGGTAAGGTTATGTGGTGACCACTAAAAACTCCGCGGTGTCACCTCTCAGCCGCTATCGGCCGGGACCGTGTTCTTCTCCATGCTCCAATGTGATTCAAGCCTGCAATATCCTAACCAGACTAAAAACACTTTTCACAAAGTATGCTATAGAAGTTGCGACTAAGGGCATTTACAGACGAACAGTCACGAACTGTAGCTCGACGGTCGCCGACTGTCGCTCTTGTCACTCCGGTCACGCGACGGTTGGCGACTGTCGCTCCTGTCACTCCGGTCACGCGACGGTCGGCGACTGTCGCTCCTGTCACTCCGGTCACTCAACGGTCGCCGACTGTCGCTCCTGTCACTCCGGTCACGCGACGGTTGGCGACTGTCGCTCCTGTCACTCCGGTCACGCAACGGTCGGCGACTGTCGCTCCTGTCACTCCGGTCACGCGACGGTCGGCGACTGTCGCTCCTGTCACTCCTGTCACGCAACGGTCGGCGACTGACGCTCCTGTCACTCCAGTCACGCGACGGTCGGCGACTGTTGCTCCTATCACTCCGGTCACGCGACGGTCGGCGACTGTCGCGGGCATATTGTCACTCATTTATGAGAGCCCTAAGTTTAGGATGAAGTTCTACAGACAAAGTTATCTCTAATACTCGAAATATTACTGTATTTCGAGTATTAGAGATAACTTTGACTGTGGTACATCTGTCTCATATATAATGCAGTGAATATTCAACAAACTGTCTTCACCTAGAGCGCTGATTACCAAGCCATAATCCACAGTATTAAAGTTTTACAAGCCAAGTTGAGTGTGCACGGCAAACTTGAGCCAAGTTAGTGCGTCTTGTTTGATGTTCACACTAATGGATTCTATCCGATGCGGTGCGGCGATGACCGCAGAAGGAAATTAATTCCGCCTATGTACAGCTACTCGTAAGTAACGCAGGGATTCATTAATGGATGCTTCAGCAGATACCTAAATGAAATCAATCGTGAAATGTTTCTGAGGATTTATAGGTTCGAGATAAAATAATATAATAATAATCTTTATTGAAATAATTTAGAGGTATATACATTTAACAATACATATAAGGGAATATAAGATAACTATTACGTATTTCTGCAGACAGAGCATTTTGGGTTTTGCGGATCTTAAGAGGCTTACATAGGCCGGAAATGTACATATACAATAAAACCGTTTATTTCACTCATGTTTTTTCATTACAGTAAGGGAGAGCGAGACGTCCATATAGCATCAGGCCTCGGCCGGTACAATAGACACACAGGCGATGTATACGTTTTATGCTCTCAATGATATTTTAGCTATTTTCTTACAATATACATAAAATGTACATACTGTAGTTATAAATAATGTCATACAAAAAAATCCATAGTGTAACCATACATTTTATTACAGTTCTACTCGTTGAAAATAAAAATAAGACGTATATAAGTGTTTTTTTTATCAAATTAAATTAATACTATCATGTTTTGAGTACACAGTTTTGAAAGCATAAATCCTGAAGAATATCACAAAAATATTTTTTATTGTTTCAATGTAGTGGAGTAGTTTTGCGCGAAATAAAACTGTGGGTATAGTAATTTCCTTATGAGGAATTCGTTTGGGCCGCATTTCCATATAAACGTAGTCCCCTGACTCCTCGTTATATCGCCTCGCGTTAAAATTACTGTCCTTGAATATATATAATTACGTTACGAGGTTTAAAATCACCTTACACACACACATACAATTATATAATTTAAATTATTTTAGTTTTATTTAAGTATAATTCTAAAATGTTATTTGATAATATTGTTTAATAATTTCTGTCATATCTTAATATTATTAAGTTACTAAATGGACGAAAGAGTGGAGAATCCTGCCATAGGCATATAAATGCTTAAGGCCGTACCTGAATTTTCCGGGGTCCAGTGCTGCCCCCATTTAAAATAAATCATTTCAAACAAAACGGAGACATCATTTAAAATTTTGCTACTACTCGTACCAAGTCCTAGATAACCTTTCTATCTATCTATCTAGGTTATCTAGGACTTGGTAGTAGCAAAATTTTAAATAATGTCTCCGTGTTCTTTGAAATGATTTATTTAAAATGGGGGCAGCACTGGACCCCGGAAAATTCAGGTACGGCCTTAATAGGATAAATATTTTTCATTTTTCATCATTTAAACTGTTCCGGCTATTTCTTCTCCATTTTGCAAGGTCTTTGGCATCCTTGGGTGACCATTGACATGCATGCTATATTTAGAGAAGAAAAAGCGGGAAAGCGCACCCCGGGCTCGGACCAACACACGTTTTTATTTATTCCGAACGGAATTAAACCTAATGTTCAGTCTAAAATAAAAAACCGGACGTTTCGCTAGTCTCACGGGATTCCGAATCTGAATTCCTAAATCGAATTCTGAAACCGTATGTGTGCGGCAGGCCTTATTGTTGTCACCGCGTCCGTTCTCACTTTTTTCAAAGAAGCATATCATTATGTAACCATAGTAACGTTAAATGGAGGTAATGTTCACGAAACAAAATACTCCTTTTATTCCTAACATTTTTGCGACGGCATAATTGTAATCGTGAAAACGTACGTATGTTATGCGAGTGTAACAATTTAATGGCTCATAATACTGAAATCGATCGTGTTTTTATTGCATAGCCTTTTACATATGTCTTCAGTAGGTGATGTATGTGCGTCTCTTTCTTTCATAGTACTTTTGTTTTTCTCATGAATGCAAGAAGTGATTGAAAGAAATTATTGCTTCTTTATTTTTTATTTTTAGAACCTTTTATTTAGTTTCACCTGTCCCGTTGTATGTGTCTGTAAATCTTGCAAGCTAAATTAGACCCACTTCCCATTATTCGATTGAGCTGAAACTTGACATACGTTATGTAAGTTGGGTGACAATGCAATATTGTGGTACCAAAGACCTGATCTCAAGATAAAGCCGGAAGGTGGCGTCTCTGTAATAAAATTATAATAATAATCATAATATATAATAATAATCATAATAATCCCACCAAGTTTGGGCTTGATCAATTTTAGGTAAAAGCTTGTTTTTAGGGTTCCGTACCTCAAAAGGAAAAAACGGAACCCTTATAGGATCACTTTGTTGTCCGTCTGTCCGTCCGTCCGTCCGTCTGTCAAGACCCTTTTTCTCAGGAACGCGTGGAGGTATGAAGCTGAAATTTATATCAATTACTCAGGTCTACTGTCCCTTGAAGCTGTGAAAAAATCAAACTTCTAAGCCAACGCAATCAAAAGATACAGCCGTTTATGCCGCAAATTTTCGACACTTGCAAGGGAATCAAAACCTACAGGGTGCTTCCCGTGAACTCAGAATCTTGAAATTTGGTACGAAGCAACGTCTTATAGCATAGATAAAGGAAAAATTACGAAAACCATAAATTTTTAGTTACATCACATAATATATTTTTTTTTAATAATTTTAAACTTACTACCCATTTCCTCATAAACGCGTAGAGGTATTAAATTGAAATTCATACCAAATACTAAACCTTGCAGGTTTGTACGGAACCCTCGGTGCGCGAGTCCGACACGCACTTGGCCGCTTTTTTTTTTTTTTTAAATCATTATCAGGTCTTTTTAAGCCTCCACTGTAAGGAGCACGACCCTCTCTCTACTACCAGAGCCATACTTGGCCAGAGCAGTCAAAGGATTTGGCCTTCACTCTCCACGCTGGCCAGACGGGTTGGAGAGGTCTCATTGATGTTTATTAGCTTTGTTTAGCTTGTATTTTCTAAGTCGACATCCACGGCAAGATTTGGAGTGGTCTTATTCTACTCTGCAGGGAACCACACAGCAGAAGTAATTGAAAGAAAGAATTAATTCTTTTTTTTTCTTTTTAAAATCTTTTATTTAGATTTACCTGTCCCGTTGCCTGTGTCCGTAATCAAAAATCTTGCAAGCTAAATTAGACCTACTTCTTATAATTCGATTATGCTGAAACTTGACATACTTATGAAAGTTGGGTGACAATTCAATATTTATCATGAGCTCGATGATAAAGCTCTGATGATAAAACCAGAAGGTGGCCACGGCATCTCTGTCTTAAAACATCATAACCCTACCGAGTTTGGGCTCGATTGATTCATCTTGAGGAGCATTTTAAACTTTCACTGTTTTAGATAAATGCTTGTTTTTTAAAGTATTACTTTTTATTACTACCCTTTTCTTTGGGAACTGGAGGCATATTAATCTTGTTAAATAAGTAGACTGATTTATTAAGATAAACTAGCTGGCGCCTGCGACATCTTACGCGTAAAATTCAGAAATGACGATAACTTTTCTTTCTTACTCCAGATTTAATGAAACAAATCCTAAATGTTGTTTCAAGCTGAGCTTAATCTATTGTTGAAAACCACGTTAATATCCATCCAGTAGTTTAATAAATAATACTGTTTTGTGTTCTGTTACTTGCTTATTACTTACAGCTATTTTTGAAAAATGTTAATTTTTTTATTTATGTTTTATTATATGTATGATGATAAAATTTTGAGGCCACAGTTTTAAGCAGCAGTGAGGAGTAAATATATCGATTAAATTTTTAATATTCATCAAATAAAGGTAAATATATACGAGTTCATTACTAAATGCTAACGCAAGTTCAAGTCCCATTATTAAAGCGCTTGTTTTAACTTCAAGATAATAATTATAATACCGGTCAAGTGCAAGTCGGACACGTACTGGAAGGGTTCTGTACCTCCGTACAATTATTTAAAATACTGAAAAAACATGTTTCATGTATGACGACCCCCTTTAATTTTTAACTTACCTTATTTTTAGTAAGTATTTGTTGTTAT
Source organism: Acrobasis repandana (assembly GCA_963576875.1). Lineage (NCBI taxonomy): Eukaryota > Metazoa > Arthropoda > Insecta > Lepidoptera > Pyralidae > Acrobasis > Acrobasis repandana. The sequence continues at coordinate 10,247,548 of OY756233.1, read as the reverse complement.
AGCGTTGTTGTTGTAGTGGTGAACATTTCAAGTATCTAGCTATTACGGTTCAAGGGATAGAGCCCTATGACAGACAGACGGACAGACAGATAGTGGAGTCTCAGTAATAGGTTCCCGTTGGCACCTCTTGGGTACGGAACCCTAAAAATTATTTAAATGTATAACTTATTTAAGAATAATGGAGACCTCACCGTATCGTAAAAACTTAATATAATCTCGGTGATTTCTGTAAAAAAACAAGTTTTAATTCCGAGCAGCCTTTACTCTAAAGTCGATAGCCGAAACATCCTATAGAATGTTTCACTTGATTTTACTCTATTGCAACAAATTAAAAATAGAAACCTTAAAGCCTTCAAAATGAAAGTTTGAGTGGAAAACGAGGCAAGTTTAATTTCCAAAAACCTTTCGTTAAATATTAGCGGTGCACTCGAGGCGCATAAAGGAATTCCCTTTCACGGCTGCTTGCATCTTGTTGAAATATTGAAGTCGCCAACAACGGCGTGGTTCCACTGATAGCGATTTTAATTATTTTTTTTAGGAAAAAACTTCTATGTGCGCGTTGGGCATTTTTAAGATGGGAAAAAACCATTGAACTCGCGACACTGTTACCGAAACCACCTTGTTCAAGTTTTCACTTTTATCGGCACTCCCGAAGTGCCACTTTTTAGGGTTCCGTACCCAAAAGGTGCAAACGGGACCCTATTACTGAAACTGTCTGTCCGTCTGTCCGTCTGTCCGTCTGTCCGTCTGTCCGTCTGTCCGTCTGTCCGTCTGTCCGTCTGTCCGTCTGTCCGTCTGTCCGTCTGTCCGTCTGTCCGTCTGTCCGTCTGTCCGTCTGTCCGTCTGTCCGTCTGTCCGTCTGTCCGTCTGTCCGTCTGTCCGTCTGTCCGTCTGTCCGTCTGTCCGTCTGTCCGTCTGTCCGTCTGTCCGTCTGTCCGTCTGTCCGTCTGTCCGTCTGTCCGTCTGTCCGTCTGTCCGTCTGTCCGTCTGTCCGTCTGTCCGTCTGTCCGTCTGTCCGTCTGTCCGTCTGTCCGTCTGTCCGTCTGTCCGTCTGTCCGTCTGTCCGTCTGTCCGTCTGTCCGTCTGTCCGTCTGTCCGTCTGTCCGTCTGTCCGTCTGTCCGTCTGTCCGTCTGTCCGTCTGTCCGTCTGTCCGTCTGTCCGTCTGTCCGTCTGTCCGTCTGTCCGTCTGTCCGTCTGTCCGTCTGTCCGTCTGTCCGTCTGTCCGTCTGTCCGTCTGTCCGTCTGTCCGTCTGTCCGTCTGTCCGTCTGTCCGTCTGTCCGTCTGTCCGTCTGTCCGTCTGTCCGTCTGTCCGTCTGTCCGTCTGTCCGTCTGTCCGTCTGTCCGTCTGTCCGTCTGTCCGTCTGTCCGTCTGTCCGTCTGTCCGTCTGTCCGTCTGTCCGTCTGTCCGTCTGTCCGTCTGTCCGTCTGTCCGTCTGTCCGTCTGTCCGTCTGTCCGTCTGTCCGTCTGTCCGTCTGTCCGTCTGTCCGTCTGTCCGTCTGTCCGTCTGTCCGTCTGTCCGTCTGTCCGTCTGTCCGTCTGTCCGTCTGTCCGTCTGTCCGTCTGTCCGTCTGTCCGTCTGTCCGTCTGTCCGTCTGTCCGTCTGTCCGTCTGTCCGTCTGTCCGTCTGTCCGTCTGTCCGTCTGTCCGTCTGTCCGTCTGTCCGTCTGTCCGTCTGTCCGTCTGTCCGTCTGTCCGTCTGTCCGTCTGTCCGTCTGTCCGTCTGTCCGTCTGTCCGTCTGTCCGTCTGTCCGTCTGTCCGTCTGTCCGTCTGTCCGTCTGTCCGTCTGTCCGTCTGTCCGTCTGTCCGTCTGTCCGTCTGTCCGTCTGTCCGTCTGTCCGTCTGTCCGTCTGTCCGTCTGTCCGTCTGTCCGTCTGTCCGTCTGTCCGTCTGTCCGTCTGTCCGTCTGTCCGTCTGTCCGTCTGTCCGTCTGTCCGTCTGTCCGTCTGTCCGTCTGTCCGTCTGTCCGTCTGTCCGTCTGTCCGTCTGTCCGTCTGTCCGTCTGTCCGTCTGTCCGTCTGTCCGTCTGTCCGTCTGTCCGTCTGTCCGTCTGTCCGTCTGTCCGTCTGTCCGTCTGTCCGTCTGTCCGTCTGTCCGTCTGTCCGTCTGTCCGTCTGTCCGTCTGTCCGTCTGTCCGTCTGTCCGTCTGTCCGTCTGTCCGTCTGTCCGTCTGTCCGTCTGTCCGTCTGTCCGTCTGTCCGTCTGTCCGTCTGTCCGTCTGTCCGTCTGTCCGTCTGTCCGTCTGTCCGTCTGTCCGTCTGTCCGTCTGTCCGTCTGTCCGTCTGTCCGTCTGTCCGTCTGTCCGTCTGTCCGTCTGTCCGTCTGTCCGTCTGTCCGTCTGTCCGTCTGTCCGTCTGTCCGTCTGTCCGTCTGTCTGTCCGTCTGTCACAGGGCTCTATCTCTTGGACCGTAATAGCTAGATACTTGAAATGTTCACCGATTATGTTTTACTGTAGCCGCTATAACAGCAAATACTAAAAATAAAAAATTGTTAAAAATTAAAGGGCGACCCCCTTTAATTTTTCATACAAAAAACGTGTTTTTTCAGCGTTTTTAACTAGATTTTTACAATGGCATTAACTAGGTACTTGAAATTTTCACAGATTATGTATTACTATGACCACTATAACAAAAAATACTAAAAATAAGATAAAGATAAAAATTAAGGGGGTCGTCATACAAGAAACGTGTTTCTTCAGCGTTTTAAAACATTGTACGGTGGTACGGAACCCCTCATGTACAGAGGAAAGATGAGATACCTGTGCCACCTCACGTTGGGTGCTTGGTGGCACAGGTATCTCATCTTTCCTCTGTACGAGTCTGACTCGCACTTGCCCGTTTATTTTTGATAAAGAAGATGAGAAGCTTGAGAATTTGTATGCTACTTTTGGTTACCCATGCAAGTGCGGCCCACGCCCAGTGTCACTTAACTTGCGAAATAGGTAGAAATACGTACTCCCACCGGCCCACCGAACTCCTCATATCTACACATGCTTCTTGATAAGCATGGTCAAACGTTTGTTTGTGTTTGCATAAAAAAAAATAAGCAAAACAGTTTTGAATAGTTCAGAATTATTGGAATCTAGAACTGATAAGTATTTCAAGGATTTCCATTAATTTTATACAAGAAACCTTTCGTTAAATATATATATCGCGATACATAACACTATGTACATTATACGTATTACTTAATTTTAGATTTGTTTCCGCAAATCAGAATCTAAATTCATATCATACTGAATACATGTTAGTCACGTAAGGATATCAACAGATCTTGTAAATAACAAGACTTGCAATTAGTGGGAAGAAGGCGAGACCAAAAATATTTGTATAAAAATGTATAAAAAAAAATTACATGTTGTAAGTATTCGGATAATATCTGAAATTATATTATTATTACATCGCTGACACTAACGCTGCACCTTTATCAGTCGTTAGAGCTGAACCTCTCATTGGACGGAGGCTTATTGCAGCTCCGAACTTATTAAATTAAGGTATATTGTCTTCAGCTATTTTGTAGAATCTTGTGACAGCCACCGCTTCACAAACAATTTCATTATGACATAGAATAGAACGGATTTTATTACACGTTTTAGTTTCCAGTTCCCAAGATTCAAAATTCAAATGTTTATTCAATAATTAGGCCTTTGCAGACACTTTTATACACAATAAGTTTTGTATACATTACGTGTATAATTAATTACTCAATACTCAATAATTTATTGCTTCCTTAAATGACGAATGAATACATGCAAACTAGATAGCAAGTTGATACATAGATGATTCCACAATCACTTAAGGACCCTGCAATAGGAGAGAGGAGGAATCGTGTCACTGTTAGTACCTTGAAGTAAATTAATGAACATTCAGTTTTTATCTGTATAACTATCATTTAATTATAAATGTACGTATTTTATGTCCGTCATTTAATAATGTATTTAGATTGTATTGTATTATAGGTATTTGTACTTTAAGATATACGTATTTAAATTTTGTTTTAATATATGTATAAGCATATTCATTAATGTACCGTAATTTATATATATTATTATTTATCATTTTTAATTTCCAAATATATTTAAATATAATTAACTAAAACTTAAAAAGCGCTTTCACAAGTTCAGCGATCTCGGGCGTGCGCACTTGGATTTATGACCACAAGTTAAAATTTCCCGAGCTCCTCCGTCCTTCGGAAGGCACGTTAAGCCATTGGTCTTGGCTGTCATCGTTGTATGTCAGTCGACAAGCTAAGATAGACGCAACATTATAACTTCTTGACATTAGTTAGATGAGACCAATTCAAATCAAATCGGTCAAATAAATAAATATATAGGGAAAAATCCTGATTGAGCTAGCCCCAAAGTAAGTTTAAACTTGTGTTATGGAATAACTCAACGATATTGTATTTTATAATTAATACATACATATATACACATTGAAATTATCCTGGGTTATTATCATATATATATATATATTTTTGATTTCAATAAAGCCATTTTCCAACTTGCCCTGGCTGAGGATCGAATCCAGAACTAACCATTACGCCACGAGGTCAAAAGGTTCCTAAGATATGGGGTTGCAGGAGGGGTCGCGAGGGTTGAGAGTGAACTGCCAACACAGTGGAAGTTCTGGCATAATTACAAAAGCAAACGGAGTCAGCTTTAAGTTCCAATACTAACACGGAACTTGCATAATGTATGCAACAATTAACCAGATGTCCAGGATCTGGACTTCTCAGATTATGAAATTTTATTGGCGAATAAAGATTTCTGATTTAGTTTTATAAAAAACCTTCTTATACTTGTAATATAAGAGCTTGTTCTTGTAGGTGGAGTTAAGGTGAAGGGATAGGCAAATGGCCTTGAAGTGGCGCCCTCATTTGAAATAAATTGTTAACTCGTAAATATGGAGATGAGTTAGTGGTGAGATGGAGTTAAGTAGAGATGCCTCCATTCCTCTCTTTTAAAAACTATTGAAAATAGAAGAGGGAAGATGATTGATTGGACATCTAATTAGACATAACAATCTATTCAAAATAATAGTAGAAGGAAAAATAAAAGGGAGACTGTAATCTACAAGCAATGAACTATATTTTGTATTTTTTTCAAAATTTTAGGCTCAGTAGTTTCGGAGATCAGGGGGGGAAAGGTTAATTTTCGTCTTCTTTCATGAATAAAATCATCTCGCCCATAAAGGGTTCCGTAGCAGCAAGTAACATAATATAAAAGTTGTAAAGGTTATTGCGGTTTACGATTTATGACGTATTATATTAAAAAATAACTATCTATGATACCGAGACCGCTATAGTTTTAATTGAAAGTACATACTTTGAGATATATACCACATTTTTTTCAGAATTATTTTAGTAATATTTTAAAAGTTACGGTGGGGGGACACCTTAAATTTTAACTTTGTATTAGATTATCTCAAGACTGGGGGGTTTGATCTACATAGTTTTAAAGCAGTTTAACGATAACACGTTGGGGTTAGTCTAATTTAATTATTTAAATTCACTTTTCATTGTATGGGAGGGCTGAAAAAAAATATTTTTTCATAATTTTAAAAACCAACTTTAGGAACTTCAATATCTATCTCTCCACCAATTTTCGTCACAATCGGTGCAGTAACTGCGGAGTACGAGCCCGGACGGACAGACAGACGGACGGACGGACATGACGAAACTATAAGGGTTCCTTGTGGACTACGGAACCCTAAAAAGTATCTAATTTGACTTATTGTCATCTAGCGGATTGTCGAAAATGACAATTATACGTTGTATAGCAGAATGGAAAGGGTTAATTTTCAAAGAAACACTAATAGTTCGGGTCAAGTCACATGACGCGACCTACTAAAAGTACATCAAATTGCACTACCAAAGTTCTAGTAATTACACAAACAAACAAACTTCAAGTTGCAGTACCAACTTTCATTTTTAATGTACAATGGACTTGGAAAATTTTCCCTCATATGTGTTGATGTCGAGAACACTGCGCAGAACGCGACAGGTTGATAAACGACCACCGAGTTTAAGGAAGAGAAATCTTCTACACGTAAATTGTATTTTCATAGTTTGGGCTGATGAAAACTGAGCGCTTGGCGAGTGTGATACGAGTATAAGTTTTTAAGACGTTGCCTTGAAGGTTCTTTTCGAATCCAGATTTCTTTTTGGTTAGTTACTTATTTTGCAAGCCAATTTAGAGAGTTACTGGCAAGCCAATTTAGACTTTAAGCGTAACTGGCATGCTTGCATATAAATAAGGTAAGCACTAACTACTTTCAGTTTACTCGTAGCAAGTTCAGTCCATGGTACTGTACTACTTTCTATAAAATTATAACTGATAATCAACAAAAAATCTCCCATACAAGATTCGTTTAGCTGATTTGTATAGAGAAAGGCGAAATGGTTTTTATTTATTATTTGTCTATTTCATACACACCTACTGCCTTTTTCTTCCCTATGAAATAAGCATTATCTATGTACCTACATCATTTTCTTACTATGGCTGGTTGTGTGTTTATCTCTGTGTGTACTTACATTTATTAAATAAATAAATTGTCTGAAATTTCGAAATAGCTGCGACATATTCGGAAACTTACAAGTTTATTCGTACTCACCTCGGCATATTAACTACTTGTTTACGACATAATATAGCAGAAACTAGAACTCGACATAACAAGCGGAGGTTCAAAGTATTGTTAGCAATAAACTTTATGCACGCTTTAAGGCTTAGCCAGGCCATACAACGTGGAAATGCCGCCAGCCTCTTGGGGACCTTGCCTGCTGACGGTGGCGATCTGGGTTAAATTTTTTATATAAATAATTTTTTGTTGTTTTTAATATTAGTTTTAGATTTAATTTATTGTTGTTGAATTACGTTTTAATTATATTAATAAATAATTTCGATTTTAAACATTATTGATTAAACAAGTAGATTTTTAATTACTTTTAATCATGGTTGTTGTTTTTTATTATTAATCATTAAATACGTATTAATCATACCGTATTAATCATTAAATAGTTTGGAAAATCCAAAAGTGCACGCCTCATAATCTCATTTTTCACAATTAAATTGATTTTGATTGTTTTATTGCTAACTTAAAACGAAAAAAAGTATGTGTCGGCTTTAACGCACGACTGGAGATTATTTTTAACTTTTATTATTTTTAACTTCCCGCTGAGAAAATTGAAAATTTTTAAAATTCGGGACTTTATTAGATTCTCAGGAATCTTCCCTGACCACTCACGAGCAAGTGTCATGCACCCTATCCGTATGTGTGTGTGGGTGTGTATGTGACCCGCTTATAACTCTTGAACAACTAAACCGATCGGAACCAAACAAGTAGCTTTCCAAAGAGTTCTATACAACTCAGATTTCCTGTGAATTTAAACCGATTCGGACCGGTAGATTTTGAGAAATCTCAAAAAAACTAAGCAAAAACAAGAAAAAGACACAAGACTACGTCACGAATGTCAAGAAAAGTGTTACCACTGATTGTTCTTTTCATTCTCAATTAGTTAATGCAAATTAAATAAAATATTAACTAACTTATCGCTTCTTTTACATTTATTCGTCTTTCATATTTAATAAAACAAACAAAATCACAACATTCGTTATTCAAAATTCTTTTTACTTCTTTTCTTACTTGCCAGTTACACATTCGTACTCATCATACATAGGTATAACTCTTTCAACAAACCTCACATCCAAAATTATTTTTAATATGTCACCTGTATTTTTATAATAATAATTACGATTAAACTACATTTAGTTAGACCGTGATCTTCGAAAGGACTTAGTTTTGGATAATACTGAAGCGTATAAAAAAAAATGGACTTGATCAGATAAGTTTTTCGGGAGTTATCGTGACCACGCCAGTTTCCATACATACAGACACACGGACGTCCAGAAAATGATTTTATTAAACATTGTTTTTATTTATTTAAAAGGCAAAATGTCTTTTAAAAATGTCATAAGTGTTGAAACCAGTGTTTTTCCTTGACATTTATGTGTAAATATTTTTGTACAAGTGCGATAGAAAATAAATAGAGACACATTTAGTTAAAAAAATCACTTGATTTTTGTAAGGCGAGAGTAGAGCACTACCTCATGCGCTTCGCTTATGAGGCGTGCAATACGGTATTGTATGGGTGTGAAGCTTGGACACTAACCTCAAAGGAAGAGAAGCTGCATGTTTTAAATAAAACGCTGAAAAAAAAACACGTTTCTTGTATAACGACCCCTTTGTTTTTGAATTTTATCTTATTTTCAATATTTGTTGTTATAGCGGCTACAAAATAAATAAATAAAATAAAAAGCCTTTATTCCTCCATATCCCTTTTTTTTTACTTTTGTTTATTTGTTTTAATTTTTATTTTAAATAATAATTAGGTTATTTATCACTTCCACTAACGTCGTTCATATTGCAATTTGTTCTATGTCAAAACTGACAAGTTTACAGGAGAGTAAAAAAATACTGAAAAAAAATTTGTAAGACACCAAAATGTTTTTTAAATAATGTTTCCTAATCAGTTTGTTCTTTTTGAGGTGAATATTAAAATCTCCATAAATAATTTATGTTTTGTAATAAAAAAAATAGTTTTTTTAAATTGAACAACTTGCAATATGAGCGACATAATGTCTTTTAGGTGGGTATTTATTACTTTATACTTAGCTTAAGAGGGCGCCTGATGTTGATAATCTAAATTTTGCTCCCGCTTCCACGCACACAAATTTACTCTAGCCGAAGCGAGACAGCTAGGAATGCGGGGCGTAGGGAATTGCGGCGGGTCAATGAGGTTGGTTTACGCGTTTCTGGTTTTTGAGGTTTTTTCGTTTTTACAAAAAATATTTAAGAGTTATTTAAAAAGTAAGACATATTATGACTGTTTTGTGTTTAATACAATTATAATCCAAAGTTACGGCGGGAGTGCGCATTACTAGCGCTTTCGCAAGTAAACAACAACAAAACAGCTTGAAAAAATCTGACACTAGTGTTGGCCACTTACACACACGATAAACAACAAACAAACAAACAGGGCTAATTTAGTGTATTTCCCGAATACTTTCCATTTATTTTCTATCGAGAAAATTTTAAGCAATCGTGTTTTCGAAACATATTATGTTAGTTAGTCGTGTACTTTGCTGTGTTTTTATTTCAAAGTAGGTATTTCGTTAATATTGATAATATTTTTGATCGCTCTAAGTACTATCAGGGTCATACGGGCTCTTAAACAGTAATACATAATCGGTAAAAATTTAAAGTGTATCGCTAATAGGTTCAAGAGATGACGGACGGACAGACGGATAGACATCGGAGTCTCAGTAATAGGGTCCCGTTGGCACTCTTTGGGCACGGAATCCTAAAAATTGTGCACATTAATGTCAGGAGGTTATATTCAATGAGCTGGAACACTCAATCAGCTCGTAGCCGTGGAGAAAACTAATACAGATTTTACAAAAGAAACGTACATTCACCATTTCAAACCTACATTCAACATTCCTGAGTCTAGTTCATACCACGGTATTGAGTAACTAATCGGGTAGCGCCAATTGTTTGTAAACCATTCGATATCCAAACGTGTGCGAGCTCGATAATGATCACGTGGTTTGACCTAGGGTTGAACCAAATATAACAAAAACTAGACGCTGTATTAATAAAATAAGCTGCAGCCCTTTTTTCCATGCTGGTCGGGAAGAAAAAAAACTTAAAATGTACCAGCTGCTTCTTTACTCACGCAGATTGTAAAAGCCGATCGAGGGTATGGGCGAGCATCTGAATCATTGTAATAGGCGATGCAGCTAGCAACCCATCACTATTGTGAATTACTTTTTCCACCTTCTTGCCCACCATGACGCTAGAAGTTCCCTGGGCCTTACCGCCCTACGCTCTGTCTGCCCCGTTTGGAAAAAGACGTGATAGTGTATCTGTATCTATAATAAATCTATGTATATGAAATTAAAATGACAGCTAAAAACAAAACAAAAGCGGCCAAGTGCGAGTCGGACTCGCCCATGAAGGGTTCCGTAGCAGCAAGTAACATAATATAAAAGTTCTAAAGGTAAATTGCGGTTTACGATTTATGACGTATTAAAAAATAACTATCTATGATACCGAGACCGCTATAGTTTTAATTGAAAGTACATACTTTGAGGTATATACCACATTTTTTTCAGAATTATTTTAGTAATATTTCAAAAGTTTGTATTAGATTATCTCAAGACTGGGGGGTTTGATCTACATAAATTGAAAGCAGTTTTTATTGCATTTTAAAAGACCTTTTCAACGATTCCCCACACGTTGGGGTTAGTCCAATTTAATTTTTAAATTCACTTTTCGTTGTATGGGCTGAAACAAAAACATTTTTTCATATTTTTAAAAACCAACTTTTGGAACTTCAATATCTATCTCTCCACCAATTTTCGTGATAATCGGTGCAGTAACGGCGGAGTACGAGCCCGGACGGACAGACAGACGGACGGACGGACATGACGAAACTTTATGGGTCCCTTGTGGACTACGGAACCCTAAAAAAGGCATTTCCATAAAAAATGTGTGCAGCCGTCCGGGCATTTTTTTAGGGAATATGGATTTTTTTAAATAAAATAAAACAAGTAATAAGCATGGTTAAAACAAACGGGAGATGATGACATGTGGTAAATGAAATGGTTGCCCATATAGATATTGGGTTCCCTGTTAAATACATACATAACAAAACAATTAGCGTAGTGTTTAAATGTGGCAAAAAGTGTTGAGTGTTTTGGTAGTTACCCTAGAGAAGCTTTCAGGGCCATATGATGTCATAAGCCATTACACAGATATGCAATTACACGACATCGGATTTTGCCTGCAGTTCAATGCACTGCTGCACTGTGATTATCCCATAGTAAATAGATTGGGACTGTCAAAGTTGTATAATACTAAAAACTATACACTATTACATCTATGGCTGGGGATCCACACGCTTTTAACAAATTTTATATTTGACGACACCCGTGGTGCAATGGTTAACACGCTAGACCACTAATCCGGATGTTCTGGGTTCGATTCCCAGCCAGAGCCAGTTGGAAAATGGCCTTTTTCAAATTTTCCTGGGTGTTGGGTGTTTATCTATATATGTATTTATCATAAAATATAGTGTCGCTGAGTTAGTATCCCAAAACACAAGTTTAAAACTTTCTTTCGGGCTAACTTAATCAGTGTGATTTGTCCTTGTATATTTATTTATTTTATTTTTCTTTTATATTCATGTAAAAATTTAAAAAAAAACATTGCTTTTTACAAAAAATATACATTCAATATTGAATCAGTTTATTTATATTAATTTATTAGTTTTTACTACTGATGATAGGAAATATTACATACACATACATAAAATATCACGTATTTATAATAATCTTGCGGCCCTGGGCTCTGTCTGGACAGAGCCCTGGGCCGCGAGACCAAGAGGCTACTTTTAGCGTGATGGAAGGCGATAAGGCATAGGATTAAAAATTGAGATGCTAGCCGCATTACATATCATCACTATTCGCATCTTTATATAGAAAATATTATAAATTATAATTATAGACATGCGTAACTCGAAATATAAATTAATATTGTATTAATTATATATATATATATATATAATATTTAGAATAAATATATATAATAATCCTGGAGCATTCTCTATTAAACTGTATATTGAACCATATGACCGCAACGGCTTCAACAGAAACCAGTAATACTCCAAGACGCTTACCTCTGTCTCCAAACTTCTCACAATTTGGCAAACTGGGATAGGTGCATGAAACTTGTCTATTCTGTCCAAGTGTTCTTAATTAGTTGTCCGCCTCGATAGGCTAGACCTGCCTCAGCTACTTTATTACTAGGTCAATATTCAGAGCATCGAAATTCGATATACGTTATGATACTGGCAGGTAGGTTTTTTATTTATGAATATTTTACATACTTATCGGAAACATCGACTAGATTCTGTCGATTTATACAACTATATATCATCTAAGTGTGGGTAAGGAGTGGCGTTATGACATCAGAAAATATAATCAATATATCTTACGTTAGGTAGTTTTTAATAAAATTTATATTTATTTATTAATTTAATCTTTATTGTCCATCAAATACAAATTGTACAGAACAATAGGCGAATTTAACGCTATAAGCGTTGTCTACCAGTCAATCTTTGGGTTATACAAAGAATCTAAATGTGAATTGCAAGATATAGCATTATTGTAGTATACATAAAATACATAATGTACATTGATAAATACATTAATAATCATACTTAATACATATACACTACATACCTATACCATACTTACATATGTACAGTTAATATACAGTATGTATACGATATATACAAATAAATAAATGCAGCAATTTCTAAAATCTACTGTTATAGCTCGGCCAAGAAATGCGCTTTCTTGGGCTAATAAAGACTGGTGGTAAACACCAGTAGGTGGTAAAACGTTATCAGTTTGGTAGTATTGCCACTGCGTGATACTGAATAACCCGAGAAAACTGCATTTTTTTTATTATGAACTTACAATACGCTACTGTAAAGTCTTGTATGTAAATAGAGGTTTAGAATTGGAGCAGCAATATTCATCACCATCAATCTCCTAACGTTTGTCCCGGTTGTCCACTCTATTGACAGAGTTCGCTCTTCTCACAAATCGCTTCGATTTCGCTCTATCCACATAGAAGTAAGTGCTTTTAAAGTGCGTTCAATGTGACACTTACTATAGGACTCTCTTACGAGAAGACACTTTAAACTGTAGAGGTATTAAAATAGCAAGTAAAACATCGTCTTGTAATTGGGATACTATTTTCAACAGCAATTTATTGGATTTTATAATACGGTTAAGTGCGTGTCGGGCTAAGCGCAATTTAGGGTTCCGTAGAATACTGATTTTACATAACTAACAACTGTGTAACTAATTTTCAATTTAATTTGTATGAAATTTTCCTTTTCCGGGTACATTTTTTAAGTTGGTCGACTATAACTATTTAATTTATAAACCCTACTTAGCTGTGATACTTTTCCTTTTTATTTCGTTATATATAGGTACTACTATTGTGAATTTTTTCACGTGTTCATCAACCGTTCAGCTGACAGAGGGGGGGAGGAAACTTAACTCTAAAAAAAATATTACACAAACGGATCCCTAAATCAAAAAATGTTATTCACACAAACAATATTTTTTAAATTCCTATTTAACGACACACCAGCACCACCCCATGGGTTAGTCGAGAAAAATGTTTCCTACTTTACATGTATGGGTGCTATCCTAAAAAAATTTTTTTTAAACGCTTAATTCCATCTTTCTAGTACTATTAGCCTCTGAGTAAAACCGTGGACAGACAGACAGACATGGCGAAACAAGGGTTCCTTGTTAAGGCCGTACCTAAATTTTCCGGGGTCCAGTGCTGCCCCCATTTAAAACAAATCATTTCAAAGAAAACGGAAACATTATTTAAAATTTTGCTACTACCAAGTCCTAGATAAACCTTCAAAGTATTTTATGAACTACTGTTTACAGTTTATAATGAGAACGTTAAGCTTTGCTACGCACATTTGCCAAAACTAGCCGTTTTTCGCAAATGTGCGTAGTAAAGCTTAACGTTCTCACTTTTAATGTAAACAGTAGTTCATAAAATACTTTGAAGGGTTAACTAGGATTTGGTAGTAGCAAAATTTTTAATGATGTCTCCGTTTTCTTTTAAATAATTTATATTAAATGGGGGCAGCACTGGACCCCGGAAAATTCAGGTACGGCCTTAACTACAGAATGCTAAAAACACGCGTAACACAATTTCCAAAAAGAAAATTACTCGTTCATGTAAAGATGCTCCAAACAACATGTGTTTTCTTATAAATTCACGATATTCCGTATCTAGAAATGTAGAAATATTTCTCAGAAGTCCAGCACAAAGCAACTGCCGATACGGTATCGATGTCAAATTACTCTCCCCTCGGCTTTGGATATTTCCAATGTGTATTTTTAAACTATGGCTCTTCAGCTGACGCGGCGTAATATTTTTATTTTGACATATTTTGTTGGTACTTTGTATTTGTTGAAGTTCGCATGACTAGACTATTCGAATTGAAGAAAATGTCGAACAAATCCCATAGAAAATGATTGTGACGTCTAGAAATAAACAGGCAAGTGCAAGTCGAACTCGTACATGAAGGGTTCCGTACCACCGTACAATGTATTAAAACGCTGAAGAAACACGTTTCTTGTATGACGACTCCCTTTTATTATTAACTTTATCTTATTTTTAGTATTTGTTGTTATAGTGGTCATAGTAATACATAATTGGTGAAAATTTCAGGTGTCTAGCTATTACGGTTCAAGAGATAGAGCCCGGTGACAGATCGAGTTAAAAACGCTAAAAAAACACGTTTTTTGTATGACGATTTAATTTTCAACTATTTTTATTTTTAGTATTTGTTGTTATAGCGGCCACAGTAATACATAATCGGTGAAAATATCAGGTGTCTAGCTATTACGGTTCAAGAGATAGAGTCCTGTGACAGACGGACAGACGTCAGACGGCCAGACGGACAGACAGCGGAGTCTCAGTAATAGGGTCCCGTTTGCAATTTTCGGGTACGGAACCCTAAAAAGTATATATTTGACTTGTTACCTCCATGGCGTAATTGGTAACACTTAGAGCTAGGATAACATGATATTCAACACTTCATTGGTTTTGGGTTCCAACACGCCAGACTTGTTCCAGCCAGGACAACTTGGAAAATTACCTTTTTTAATGTTTTGGGCGTTTTTTATCAATTCATCATCATCCGTAACGATTTGACGTCAGCATTTGTGCAAAACAAATCAAAGTGACTATTATCAAGAGATATAATAAATATCCTATGATAATAAAGATATATATTTTTTTAATGGCTTCCTTGTATAAATTGCAAATTCATAACCAAGAGTAAGTTAATCAATTAGGATTTCTTTAAATTTAATACTTTCATGCAAAAAATTACCTTATACACAGTTTGAGATCGCCTATTAACCTAATTAATCAACTTGTCAACTGTTACCTCTTTTCATGATAGCAGCTTTATTAATGTAAAGTTAATACTCCATTTTTCACGGATTATGATGAACTAATTTGCGAAAGAGTCGTCGAGGAGAAAAGATTATTTTACGGCCTTTAAAATTGAGGTCCGTCATATCACATTAAAAGCCGGAGTTGTAAGTTTAATTAGTGTTTTCATACACCCTTTATGTATTAATTTTAACACTTTCCGGAATACTTCATTTTATTTTTATTTTTTATTCATGGCCATGTACATATGTAAACGGTTTATATTAAAGATCTAACCAGTAGTAAAGTAAATATTAAAACAATAACGCACCTTAAAAAGAATGTACTGTAACAGACATGAATGAATATAAAGTTTTACAACCGGCCGCCGCCGCCGCCTGACGTTAACCATTTTTGGGCAATTGTAGCACAATATGTTTGTGCTCAGTCCTTTAGTCTCCTCTTACGACATCCACAGGAAGAGATGGAGTGGTCCTATCCTTACCCGGAACCACACGGGGAACTATATAACTTATAACAACTCTTGAAATAAATTCAATTATTTCCCGAAACGTATCAAAAAGCTCTATTAAACGATTAAATCCGTTTAATTTGTAAGGGTACTGTTAAATATTCAGCGGGCGGCTACAGCTTTATCGACGTATTTATTTCCGACTTTTTTCCATGCCGATTAACTTGGTGCTTACAATTGTTTGACCAATTTCATTTTGGATGCGGTATACGAGCAGGCAGTGGCGTAGCTAGCATGGGTGGCATCCGGTGCCATGATACAATATCCAACACTACCAGATGTAGACTTTTTTTAGGAGGGGCAAAATCTAAATATGGTCGAAATATGGCAAAATCTGGACGTGGGGCGGCCCCATGTCCAGTTATTTCTAGAGATGGGGGGGGGGCAAATAGGAGACTTTGGACTAAAGGCCTGTCCCCCCCTCACTAGTTATGCCACTGCAAGTAGGTACTGAAAGTTCTGACAGTGTTATGTCTTTCTTCGGTCAAGTTGGTCTACGCAAAAGATATTGATTTGTCTCAAATTGTACCACAAACTTATCCCGATTTGTAGACCTCTTACTGCTTTATAATTATAACTTAGTAAATCTAGTATTAAATTCACATATAACATAAAATTCTAATGGGTTTTCCTGTAATCTACAAGCAATTAACAATATTTTTTATTTCTTTCAAATTTTTTGCCACAGTAGTCTCGGAGATCAAGGGCAATGGTTAATTTTCTTCTTTCATGAATAAAATAAACTATTTATTTTAAAATAATAACAAAACGAAGAGCCCTTTCATGTATATGTGACACAGTAAGGTTTGCAAAACTTTTTTTTTTAATTTCCTAATTTGTCCCCCGAAAAAAAAAATTATTTACTTTGCACATCTGTGTTTGAGTAATAGGATTACACCATCCTACCAAGTTTCACCTGATTTGGTCCAGTAGCTTCGGAGCAAATTGGCTGTGACTGACGGACGGACACACAGACAGACGCACGAGTGATCCCATATAAGGGCTCCGATTTTTCATTTCTTGTACGAAACCCTTAAAAATATATCTCTTAAACTTAGTGGTACCATTACAAGCAGTTTGTATGTGTTTTGCACACATACATCATCCGACGTTATGCTACTGAAGACCAAAGTTTACAGTGCCACTGAATTTATGTACTTTCTTTCGCCGTGAAATTTACAGCTCTTGTGGAAACTTATAATTTATATTTATTGTGTACTCTGATAGTTTACTAAGGCTATATACGTATAGTATAGATAGAACTTTTGACTTTTGTTTTTACAAACTTTTTCAAATAATGTTTCAAATGTTCTTACGCTAAAGAAGTTAGTTATATACAACATTTATTAAAAATTATTATACATAATATCATTTATTTAGCGATCATTCTTGCTTCTATGTTTTGTACAAGAACAACATGCATAAAATAATTACAAAAATGCAAAAAATAAAATTTTATGATATGTTTTATACAGATTTTTATAGAAATAATGAAATTTCATTTATTAATTCATTGTGAAGGCCAGAGACGAAATAAGATATACTTCTTCTGAAAGTGCCTCTCTCTGAAAGATTTCTGTCTCCTCCAAATCTTTCTCTTTCTCGCCACTTAAAGCGTAGAACATGCCTCAGGTAGTAAATTTTACTAATTTTTACTATAAGTATAGAATAGCATTAATGTACGAGTATACGTGATTTTTTGAAAGAACGAATGTTAACTGTACTTACAAGGTACGAATACGTGAGTTTTTGAAATAACTAATGAATTTTCTCTGTATGAAGTTCCCTTCGCCTGTAAATTACCGCATCCACATTCAAATTCGAACGCCATCCATGATTCGTTAGCTTCGAATCGACCATGCAAGAATTCATTTCCGGACTGTAATGGTTTGCTGATTGCTCCCAATCTTCTTTTTCCCGCGACTTATGTCCTAGAACATGGTTCAGATAGTAGATTTCACAATTTTTTACTGTGCTAACAAGGTACGAATAAACGTGAGTTTTTGAAAGAACTAATGAATTTTCTCCGTATGAGTGTCCCTTTACCTGTAAATTGCTCGAATCGACTATGCAAGAATTCATTTCCGGACTGTAATGGTTTGCTGATTACTTCCAATCTTCTTTTTCCCGCGACTTACGCATAGGAGATTTTACAATTTTTTACTTTGCTAACAAGGTTCAAGTATACGTGTGTTTTTGAAAGAAATAAGGAAAATTCTTTCTACGAAGTTACCTTTATTTATCTATAAATTGCCGCATCTACATTTAAATTCGTACACCATCCATGACTCGTTAGCTTCGAATCGACCATGCAAGAATTCATTTCCGGACTGTAATGGTTTGCTGATTGCTCGCCCATTTCACCGTTTTGTCGTCCAGTTTAACTTCATATCATCATTTTTCGGCATTTAATAACCTTCATAGTTAACTATCAAAAGGTTCATTATTTAACGTCATTTTCGCCAGTTTCATCAACATTAATTAAAAGTGGACAGCCTATTTATGCGACCTTAATAAAACTTTAGTCACAAAATTTTAATTTAAAAATGTTACTAAATGACGACCACGTAAGGTTAAGCGTATGTACCTTCAAGGTGGTCAGACGACCACCACCCTCTCTGAAAAACGTAGGTTGTTTCATTCATATTTAATTTTTCAGTGTATCTGTAAAATCATCAATATTCGAATCTGACCGTAATGGAAACATTTAAAGCGGAAGTCCAAGGTTAATTTATTATTTACTGGAAAAATTTACTTTTAATTCTTTGTTTCAGGTTGGTATTCGATTCCTGAGTAAGCAGTTCGTATGTATTTCCGATAATATTTATTTTTAATATGCGTTTTATTCTTTTAAACGGGATTATTTAGCTTGCCCTGTTTATTTGTTTGGGTTCAATTTAGTAGGTCGTTAAAATTTGACCCCCTACCTGTTAACAGGTTTGTTTACAGGTAGGTTACAAATTGATCTGATATATAGTAGACACCTTTAGTTCTGATGACAATACAATTTTATATATATTCCATACTTAGGTACCTATAGCGCACAGACCTGGTCTCTGACTGAGAGTCAAAAGTTTGCGTGCCTTCCGTAGCACAGAATCATCATTCTTTTGATTTTGATTTCTCCTGATTATCCTCAGGTGATTCAAGCCTGCAATATAACCAGAGTAGAAACAACTTTTCACAAAGTATGCTTCCCAGTGGGATTTGAACCCACGACCTCCGGATCACAAGGCAAACGCCTTGACCATTGGACTACGGAGGCAGTCACAATAAGAAGTGAAACTATCATACGCTATTTGAACTTTAATATTTATAGTAGCTCATGTTTACAAATCAGCCCATCTCCAAATCGCCTTACTTGATCCATATCTAAAGAGGTTTCAGATAAACCCACTGTTCAATATTACTTAGTTGACATAAGCCTTGTAATCCATTGCCTTTCACTTTTCATGACCCGCTTCTACCATCTGCCCAGTCTGTAGAAGCCACTTGAACACTCGTTTACATGTCACAATCACCCCTATTACAGCGTGGTAGAGTTTAAAATATAATGGGAGATTCTCTGAAATACATTGCTGGGGAAGTTGCGAAAGAATAAATGAATGTGAATTTTATGTCAAGAAAGATAAAGAGTGAATTGGATTAGCTAATCTAAAAACAGCATCATAGATAATGCGTTGGAGGTTTTGGATCTTATTACACATATCAATATTTAGACATATTCTAATACCAATGCAAGAAAAATAAACTTTTAGAAATACCGAGTCAGTAAATTTTTGTTTTTATCATAAGACTCATAAAAATAGGCCCTTGATATAATATTTCCGACGCAAGTCCAAGCTGAAAAAACGTTTTGCCTACTTTATAAAAATGTCGATAGGAAAGTGCAAACATAGGCTTTATACATCTATGGAAAAGTGCCTATTTATACTTTTATTTTTAACTTCTATCTGGCAATTTAAACAAGCTAGATTTAAGACAACGTTCTAGAACCTCCCTACTGTTGGTGAACCAGTATCTACTAATGGATAAAATGCCTTGTATCCAAGATATGTAACTATTATCTATGGTTTTATCTTATGTGTATTGCCAAATTGACAATGTGTGTCAACTTTTGTATTAACATCGCTAACGAATACACGTGTAAAAGTTTATCAGCTGCTTTTAAATAGATTGGCCCTACCAAACTACAACAAGTGATTCTGTGGGAACAGTAGATCTCGCGAGCTCTTATATTCATATTCATTTATTCACACAAATTTGTAATAATACACATGCACATAACATTGTCATTAAAGGTCTTAATATTTTACAAATTTTACCTTTATAAGGCATTGTGAATTCTAATAAATTAGCCATAAGGGAACACAAAAAAATATTAATTATAATTAGTCTAAACACAATTCAAAGTCCAAAAAAAATTAAATTGTCTATAGGTATTTACATGTCAATCAATAAAATAAAATTATATAATGAATAATAATAAAGTAAAATGTCGGTCCTATAATTTATCATTCCAGTACTCTGCTAATGTATAATACTTTTTATTGGTCAAAAGAGTCTTTAATTCTTTGTCAAATTTAGGTCCCTTGAATTCTTTTCAATGCTTTGGAAGGTGGTAGTAGACCGAGACAGCCATGACATAAACGACACTTTCCCCTTTCCCTCTGGCTTAGCAAAGCCATTTCAGTGAATTCCGTCCATATATAACGCTACAGCAAACTTAACCCCTTTTCCCCCCTCCAATCCCCCCTTTTGGTATTTTTTTTGCAACATCTTGTGTAGAATGAAGACTCTCAAAGATTAAAATCCGTTTATAAACAACGCTACAGTAAAGTTCCCCCCTTTTCCCCTCTATTTCTCACCTAATCAATAATCATGATCTACTAAAGAAATTAAATAAATCAAGGAACTTGTGTGCCAATTTTTGTAAAATCAATTACAAACCAGCATTTGTGGGCAATCTCAAAACTGAGACCCTTCACTTGCTCGGTCAATAACTACAGTCCACTACACTGCGGACATAAAGAAACCAAATTCCTACACCTACTTCAAAGCTATTGGTTCTTTACCATGTATTGCCACCCACTGGTCATATTTTATCCACTTAATCCGATGAGTTATGCCAGTGACCTTTATTTTAACCGGTATTAATGAAAACAAATACGTTTTTATGAAACCATAGTATACGCAAAATTTAACAGAGAGTCGAGTTCTCGCGGTTTTCTCACGAACGACCGCCATATGGCTCGGCATTCTACTTGAACGATTATGTTAAGGGACTACAGAAACGCCAGGGCCCTCTTTAAAAATATTTTGTAGTCAAAGAAGATGAAAATTAGTTTCTTTTTTTTGTTTTGTTTCGTTAACTATTCAAATAACAACATTATATTTTATTTAATTAAAATTATAAATAAATATAATAGATACGGACAATTTACACTAATTGAGCTAGCCCCAAACTAAGTTTAAACTTTAATTATGGGATATTAACACAACGATACACATTTTTATAGTAAATACATATATAGATAAACACCCAAGACCTAGGACAATTTAAAAAGGCCATTTTCAAACTTGTTCTGGCTGGGGATCAAACCCAGAACTTCCGGAGTGGGACTTGCGTTTTAACCACTGCGCCACCAAGGTCATCATACTAGTCGTTACTAGACGACTACCTCACTATATTAAACTTTCCAAAGACAGTAATAAAGTTACATAAAGGGTTATTAAAACGTTTTACGTTCAAAAGGAAATTATTTTTTTATATCTCGATTTCCGAGAAAATAATTTATTTACAGTGAGAGCAGCACTGGCATTTGTATACAGCCTTAAGATAATGTTAATTCAAAGAGATAATTGTTACAACACGCACGGTTTGCGAATATTATGTGCATTAATAAATT
Organism: Acrobasis repandana; assembly: GCA_963576875.1. Taxonomy (NCBI): domain Eukaryota; kingdom Metazoa; phylum Arthropoda; class Insecta; order Lepidoptera; family Pyralidae; genus Acrobasis; species Acrobasis repandana. The sequence goes on along the minus strand of OY756233.1, from coordinate 10,226,058 downwards.
GAGGACAGAACATTATTCAGAACAACAGGACATAATATTCGTGCAATTTTTTTTTCTTACAAAGTGTACTAGGTATGAAAAGACTGAACAGAGTCCCAGGAGTACTATTTTTCATTGAGGGTGTCAGCAAAACACGAAACGTGTAGTTTTCCAACTCACCGCTCGTGTTATATTTGACCCTGTCGTGTCAGCGAAAAGTAATATTGAACACAGAAAGTATTATAAATTTGTCAATGGTTTTCTAATAATTTTAACATAACTTTAAAAAGCAACGTGAAACGGAACGGATTCTCCATGATGTTTCTTTGACATTTGTATTCTACAAATGTCAAAATTACGAGTGGTCAAGATCACTGGGCTACAGGATAATTCCTTGGATACCCGAAAACGGTTGGCGTAGCAGCGTTTCCAGTTTGATTGGTCAGAAGCAGCTATAGATAGGGGAAAATGGAAGTTAATAGGAGAGACCTTTGCCCAACAGTGTGACAGTTCTTCTTAATAATCGTATCCTCATGTCTAAGGGTCGTGACCATCGTGAGCAGCTCTCCTCACAATGGTTTTCCAGTGCACGGGCTTGCGCCAGGTGTATGTCCCGTTGAGTGTTTGTGCGCGTCACCCTACGGACGACATCAGTCCATCTTGTGGGCGGTTTTCCTTGACTTCTGCGCCCTGGGATATGGCCCAACAGTGACGTATTTTCGAGACTGTCAGGTGCGCTTTGCGATATGTGGCGGAAGGAATTAAGGAGTCTTTGGAAGCACATAGTAGATAGTTGGGTCCGAATTCCTAGTTCTTTCAAAATAGACACATTTGTGCGGTGTACAGTCCGGGGAATTCTTAGCATTTTATGCCAGCACCACATTCTTCATGCACCACACTCAAATGCAAAGTGTGACACTATAAGTTAACTATCAATTTTTTTTCCTTAGATATCTTGATAATGATGATTAAAATAACTCTTCCATAAGCTATGATAACCACCTTATCATTAGACGGGCTGCGATACCTACTTGTACAATAAAACAAAGAGATTCTTACTTCCGTTTTAATTTCCTAAAATTTTTGCTTTCATAAGACAAAAAACAATATGAAATATCGCCTAAAATAAATTGGACCATGTAAAATAAAAAAACAAGTTCACAGATTGTGATAAAAATATTCCAAATTCACAATCCAGATCGGGGATTGAAACGTCATCCGTACTACGTTGCATAACGTTGTCGTGACGTCGCACAGTTATACAACACATGTCCTTTTAGGGTTCCGTATCAAAATACTTATTTATTTATTTCATCATCATCAGGTCTTTTTTAGTCTCAACTGCAGGAGCACCTCTCTGTACTACCTGAGCCATATATTTACCACAGCAGCCAGAGGATTCAGCCTCTCCACGCTGGCTAGACGGGTTGGAGAGGTCTCATTGATGTGTATGAGCTTTATTTAGCTTGTGTTTCTTAAGGTGGTACTGGAGGCGCGGGCGAACTTCACAGCGAGTTGCCTACCGACGCACTTCGTCGTGTTGCTATTTCGTCGAGAAAGAGAAAGGGCGCTAAAAAATGTAGCTCCGTCCCGACCCCCGCATGTGAGAGCTACACCCCCGCGTACGACAAAGAGAGTGCACTGAACGCCAGCGAAACGGGCCGTTATAGGCCATGAATCGTAGTTTTCGTAGTTTTCGTTTATTTCGATAAATACGATACATACCCAAATAAAACTAAATTATTTGGAATTTAGAGTCTTCACTCTAGTCGTATAATTAGTTTCCATAAGGATCGAAAATATAATTATAAGTGTAATAGGCGTCTAAATATTACTCGATTTCGTCGATAAAAAAGGCAAATTTTAAGTTGCTATAACTTTTTTTTTGTTTATCATTTTTGAACCAAAACTAATTACAGATCTAGATATTTATCATCTTAATGCTTGTAAAAAATTGAATACGATGAGTTTTATGGTTTCGAAATTAAAACGAAAGTACGTTTGTATGGGATTTCGTCCCTCCAGTTAACCCTTAAGTCGCCTTCTACGACATCCACGGTAAGACTTGGAGTGCTCCGGGCCTATTTTAATCTGCCGGGAACCACACGGCTTTATTTATTTACATATGACTAAAGCTTTCATAGATGAATTTTACCAATACTGTCATCATAGAAAACTTAATGTTAGCGCGTTCCCGCGGTTGCATCCTCAGCTGTGCTACTTCAGAGCCCGGTGTGCGTTTTCCAGCTTCTTCTTCTCCAATTATAATATGCATGTCAACGGTCACCCAAGGATGTCGGTGTCAAATTTATCGAGCTGCCTAAAAACTCTGAGATACAAGTCGGCCGAGCCGGGATCAAAGCAACGGCCTTTCGGTTATAGGTTGTGCATTTAATTTAAACCTACACCACAGAATACATAAGAGTCAAACAGAATGGTATCTCACAGCGTCTCCCGCAAATTGGCGTCCCCGCACCTCTCCCCCGCACTTTGTGAGCTTTGACGGCTCCAAACCAGGGTTTAATTACTAGCCGCACGCAATACGCGACGTGTGTTGTCTTGAGAACTGTCAACCAATAGTAACCATCATGGTGAGAAGGTGCGCGTATAATAATTGTTTATCTCCCCAATACTCTAAAGAACGTATATTTCATACATTTCCAAATGATGAAAACAGGTAAGCAAAGCAACAATATAATTTCACGTTATTACCCAGCAACCATCTTGATATATATACCCTTCTCGCTTCTCGCATTGGCGGGAGATACACAAGAGCGAGATTGTAACATTACCGGATTGCTAATAAGCAATCCGGTAATGTTACATAGGTTCCTCGCTCACAGGTAATCACATACACGCAGATGCCAACTAGATTTCCGCGGGTTATAATGCTAAATGCCATTGTTGACAATGACAACTTGACATGCTGTGTGTAAGCGTGAATCGTTATAAACATTTGTTTATTTTTATTGAATTTATTCATATAATTACCGTATAGTTTTGCGCCGAATATGCAAATTACTATATTACAATAGTGAATTAGTGAAATTAGTGCGTTACAATATAAATGACTCAATAATAATCAGTAAAGTGAACTTTAGGTGAAATGGACAATGGACATAATGAAAAATATTTGTGAAGTGATATTACGTAGCTGTTGCCGACTTTTCTGTAACATTTAATACATATAAAATAGAATATTTTTTACGTCATAGTGTTCGCAAATCTTCCGGTATGTAAAAATATAATCGTAAATATGTCGAACTCGTTAGTAGGTAAGTATTAAAATAATTATGCGGTGCGACCCTAAGTATAAAACTCACACATCGACGTGTGTACAGATAAATTGTTTCGTTTGTAGTAGTAGTAGGTATATATGTTACTCTGAATCAATGGAGAGTCATACCAGTGCCTACACTTAGACCATTACCGTTTCAAATTGGATGCGATAGAGAGCGGGCTCTGTCAATAAACAGGACAACCGCTAACAAATAATTAATTAATTTTACACGTAATGTATACAAAACTTATTGCCTTGTAAAAGTGTCTGGAAAGGCTTACTGAAATTAGAATTTTGATTTTTGTTGATTGTATGTAATATCTATCAACTAGTGATACAGAACCTTTAAAGTTCGAGCCTGACGCACTTAGCCAGTTATTTTATTTTGCCGTAAATGATTGAATGTCTCTATCCAGCCAGTATCCGGGAAATGTAACTGAATTTTAAATTTCGAATTGAAACATGGCTATAATTACCGTCATTAATATTTAAGCCGCTGTTACCGGCGATTGTAATTTATTTACCGGGTCTAGGGAAAAGCCTAGCTGATTAAAATGGAATAATATTTTGGAGATATTGATATTTTCGGTCGAATGGGCCGAGTACGGTTTTTCGGATCATGGATTTGTGTTAATTATTGAAATGATACTAAATATTTTAATGTCATGTCGTATGTACTTATCATATTCAATCAAAGATACGTGTGTAATGTAAGTATCCATATATAAAACGTGTTGTATCAAATAATTATTTAAATATCTAACAACTTTTTGTTCTTTCTTTCCTGAAAAAAGCTCATATTTCCTCATTTGACTTGATTGATTTATTTGTTAGTAGTAGTTCTATCTAATTTGTACAGCAGGTTACTAAGGTAACATTGATTTTACGAGTAAATCAAGCAAATGTTAAAGGTAATTTAAGTGTCCCAATAATTGAAAGCCAAAGCGAAGGTACTCCTAAAGTCCTAACTTCAGTACAGTCAATAGACTGTGCTCGCAGTAAGTGACCACTTAAACACTTACCGGTGCTCTGTGGACACCCACTACTAGCTGGACATGTCTGCTTGTCACTATAATAGCCTAACTTCCCGGCTTTGCTCAGGTGTGGTCTTTTATAAACAAAATTCTTTCTGGAAGAAATACCTTCATATGTAGCACTAGAAGTGATGTGAAGCGATGGTAGCCAAGAGTTCGATCTTCACTCAGCGCGACTTTTACCTGGATCCGTGAATTTCGTCGTGAATGGTAATGACGATGTAAAAATGGTAATGATTGCACGTCCTATGGTAATGATAACAGGTAATGGTGATGATATTAATATTAATAATCCTATATTACATCATCACCATTTGACTGTTATAATTACCATAGGACATGCAATCATTACCATTCACCCGGATTCACCCACCTCAAAGTTTGTTCTCATGTGCGGTCTTTTTTAACTACCACCGCTTGCTTCCAGTGAAGGAAACCATCGTGAGGAAACCTGCACACTAGTTCATCATCCGAACGTACTCCCAGTTGCATCCTTAGCAGTAACGCTTATCATCCCGGGGTCCGCTAATTCCCTAGGTGATTTGAGGAGGTTACTGATTTTGACACAGAGCGACTGCCATCTGACCTCTGCAACCCAAAGGGTAGACCAGAACTAATCTTAGGATAGATTTAAACAAACGCTAGATGGCGTTCGAGACCCACAGCTTTATGTGCCTTCCAAAACCTGCACACTAGTTGACTGGTGTTTAAAAATGTCTGTTGTCACTATATTATATAACAGTCATTGAGCAACGTCAGAAGCCTTAAGGCAGCTCGACAAATCTTACACTAGCGATGAGAAAGAGACTAGAAAAGTGTGATAAAACTTAGTAGTTTTCTGTTGCATAATGAAGGGTATTAAAACACGAGTTTATGTTTAAAAAACAAGCTGTAGGCACAGAAGACAGTAAGAGTATTACATACAGAACGGAATCGCCGCTAGAGGGCGCAACTCGACTGTTTCTTGTTCATTTCGGTCTGATAAGTTTTAATATTTAAAAATAGTAATTCTCTTCAATTTAATCGAAAAGTGCATTTAATTGAAAGATAAACAAGTGAAGTTTAGTTATTTACTGGTAGAGGATCGGTCCTGCTCTATTCAGATCAACTGAGTCTCCGTGAACATTATTCTCCAGTTGCGACTCTGCACCGTGAAAATACTGTGATCCTGCAATTAATTTCTTCCCCAGTGACAAAACTTAGTGCATACAGTGTCCAAAAAGTGCAATTATCAGCTTTGAGTGTTAATTTGACTTTATTCGCAAAACCTTATTTGCTATCAATTACGCATAGTCACTGCTACCACACTTTTTTTCCATTGCAACGCCATCTCTCGACTTCTGTTCATACTACTAGGTCCATAAACGGCTATTGGTTTATGCTTCACGCCTGCTGCGACGACGCGTGCGCTGCTTGTTATCGCTGCTCGGCGCTCTTGAGTGGTTTTCGTCCACGATCTAGTTTCACATTATTCCGAAAGATGTCGCTGACACAGAATGCTCAGACCAATATGGTATCTTGTAGTGGATGCAGGGATCTTATATCACCTGAAACAAGAAATTTTCTAAAATGCCACTCTTGCAAAGATGTTTATCACAGCGAATGCCTTAATATAAATAAAGAACGTTTCTTAGCGCTTACCGTAGAGTTCATTTCCAGCTGGAGATGTCCTCTTTGCAGTAATGTCACAAGACGAGCTGGATCCAATTTGCATACCCCTGTACGTAGCACTCAAATTCCTGGTTGTAATACGTCTATGGACAATATGGATGTGTCATTCTTCAATCGGGATTCACCAGCCCAATGTTGCGCGGGATCTGAAAATAAGGTTGACTTCGACTCATTCTCACGTTCGCTCTTCAATAAGATGCATGAATGGCAAACAGAAATAAAAAACGATGTAGCTAGCCTGAGTGGTGAGATTAAAATGTCTTTGTCAGAAATCAGAGATGAAATTATGCATCTGAGGGCAGAACAAAACAAAATAAATAAAAACGTGACCAGCTTAACTCAGGATGTTACTCACCTAAAGACCTCCGTCGAATTCTGTTGCAACGAGCATGAGGACATCAAGAAGCGTCTAGCCGATATATCTGGCCGCAGTGGCGAGGTCACCCCGGCCATTACCAGTTTAGAACAGAAGGTGGACTCTCTGGAGCAACAGGCGCGTCAGTGCAATTTGGAGATATGCAACGTGCCTGAAAGGCGCAATGAAATCTTACCAGCAATTATTGAAGCCATGAGTTCTGCTCTTAACACTCCGATACCCCCTAACAACATTGTTTCAGTACACAGAGTGCCCCATGCTCAGGGAGACAGCAGCAGACCCAAGAACATAATCGTCAAATTCACAACTCGTACGTTACGTAACAATATTCTTAGCGCCTATAGAAAGGCAAAGGGGCTCAAGTCCAACCAGATTGGTGTACCTGGTTCTCCGGTTAAAATATATTTGAATGAACATCTTACATTGCAAAGAAAGCACTTATTTCGTCAGTGTCGTGAGGCCGCGAAGAAGAACAACTTTAAGTATTCCTGGGTCAAGAACTCGTCAATCCTTATCCGTGAACGGGATGACACACCAGCCTTTGTTATTAGAACTGAATCTGACCTGGAAAAAATTATGTCAGGCATCAAGTGACGGACACTATCCCGCTGAGTTTATTAATAAGTCGTTTTATGTTTTTAATAATCTGAAATGTTTTTTTAAAATTGTTTTATTGTTTTGTATTTTTTTGCTCATACTTAAACACTCAATCATACACAGCATACTTACGTCTTTGGGAATGGTTTTACTATCATTGATTATCATTGTGAGTGGATTGGCCTGGAAGTATTATCTGTTTACACAAATATTTACTAATTTTGCCGTCGAATTGGCTAGTCTACTCTTACACGGCTTTTACCAATATACACGCACACTTCTCACAACTTACTCACATATAACTTATATTTACGCGATAATAATTTTATTTAACTTTATCATAACACAGCGATACAATCAACACGCACATAAAATATTCGCCACTGATTATGGATAGCAAACTGTCAATTTATTATCAGAACTGTGGCGGTATTAGGACAAAACTCCAGACACTTTATATGAATATACTTTCATCTACCTACGATGTCATTGTACTAACCGAGACTTGGTTGACGCCTGATATCCACAATAATGAGTTTATAGACGAGAGATATGTTGTTTTTAGACGGGATCGGGATCGTCGGGCGACGAGTAAGGATGATGGTGGCGGGGTTCTTGTAGCGGTCTTGAAGGGTTTAAATCCAGTTGAATTCGACTTATCCCACATATCAGACGATCTTATGCCGCCGTCGTGCATTGAACATATATTTGTGGAGATACCCGGCACGGAGCTTAACACTAGGCACATTATTAGCGCCGCTTATATTCCACCTTGGGCTAAAGTAGGGGCCTATGAAAATTACTTTGATTATCTTCTAGAAACCCTAACCAATGCTGATAATATTGACAATATTTACATAGTAGGAGATTATAACTTACCCGAAATTGTATGGTCTTACACCAATAACTCTAATCCTGACGACGGCCTATTACACACCAATACATCTTCTTGTGGCATTCAATTAAATAGGTGTATGTCTGTTCTTAATTGTACACAATATAATTACCTGCTCAATGCAAACGGTCGTATTCTAGACTTAGTAATATGTAACACTCCTTGTGCAATTCAGTCTCAGCCTAACTCATTGGTAGGACCCAATCGAAACCACCCTCCCTTCGTATCCTATTTGTCTGCTTCAGTACCTGAAGAAGCTATGCTGAAAAAACCTGCCGTTAAATATAATTTCTATAAAGCAGACTATGATGCAATAAATAAAGAAATCTCGAATACCCAATGGGACATAGAACTTAGCGGTCTCGGCGCTGCTGAATCTGTTGACTTTTTCTACACCCAAATTAATAGTATTATAAAGAAACACACACCTCTATCTTGCCCTAAGTCAAATAAGTTCCCTATTTGGTTTACACCCTCACTTATTAATTTATTTAAAAAGAAGCAGAAAGCGTGGATTAAATGGAAAAAATATCAAAATATATCTGACTATGAAATTTTTTCTCATTATAGAACTACCTTCAAAGTTAAATGTGACAAATGCTATCGCCAATATATGCAATCGGTTGAAAATGATATCTCGAAAGATGTAAAGTATTTTTGGTCGTACCTGTCTAGTCGTAAAGGAAAATCCAATATACCCGCGGCAATGAAGTATAAAGACAGCACGTCGACTAAGCCTGAGACGATTTGCAATATGTTTTCAGATTACTTTAAATCCGTTTTCGAGCCCTTGTCTGACAACATAGGTAATTGGCAGCCTTCTTCTGATACCGGCAATAGTAATGTATTTATCTCGGATATATATTTAAGTGAGGACAAAATCCACAATGAATTAAAACAAATGAATACATCTAAAGGTGCTGGGCCTGACGGAATACCGCCATTCTTCTTAAAACAAACTGCGGGTAGCTTGTGCAAGCCTCTCCATATCATCTATAATAGATGTCTTGTGCAGGGTTTCTTCCCCGATGTATGGAAATGTGCCTTTATCACCCCTGTACACAAAAAAGGTACCAAACAGAATGTTGAACAATATCGCCCCATTTCCATCCTCTCGGCTCTGGCAAAACTCTTTGAGCGTCTTGTTCATAATGAAATATATCCGGTCTTGCATAATATTATTATACAAGAACAACATGGGTTCGTAAAATCTCGTTCCACCATTTCAAATTTAATAACATTCACAAGTGAACTTTTTGAAAATCTTGATAATCGTGTACAAGTCGACGTCGCTTATACCGATAACGAGAAAGCTTTTGATAAAGTGGACCATGTCATACTTCTAAACAAGCTCGCGTATAATGGTATACGTGGTAACTTACTCCGGTGGTTTCAATCATACATACAAAATAGAACTCAAATTGTAGTTGTTAATGGCTATCAATCTAATGTGGTTAGTGTCACCTCCGGAGTCCCTCAGGGTTCCATACTGGGACCGCTTCTATTTATCTTATTCATCAATGACATCAAATCTTGCTTTCAAAATTCCAAATTTCTAATGTACGCAGATGATCTGAAGGTTTATAAATCTATCACATCGTTTAACGATTGTATTTCTTTCCAACGTGACCTGGATAGGCTCTCAGATTACTGCACTGTTAATAAACTTCATCTTAGCTTAACTAAATGTCACTTCATTCGTTTTACTAAAAATATTAAACAATTTAATTTCAATTACCATCTTTGTAACTCTCCCCTAGCTCAAGTAACTTCCGTAACAGACCTTGGTATCGTCCTCGATGAAAAACTGTGTCTGGATGCGCATGTTCAAAATATTACCAGTAAAGCCTTCAAAATGTTTGGATTTGTCCTTAGGTCCTGCACAGAATTTAAAAAATCTTCTACATACCTCTACTTATTTAAAGCCCTAGTAAGATCACAACTTGAGTATGCTGTTCCGGTATGGAATCCTTTCTACAAAAAATATACTCTAGCCATTGAGAAGGTTCAGCATAAGTTCTTGCGAACGATGCATTACAAATGCCACCGTCATTACCTCACATATCCCCAGCTGCTCACCAGGTACAATCTACTTACTTTGGAATCAAGGCGTAGCTTTCTTGAAGCCGTGGTACTTTATAACATCTTGCACAACAAAATAGACTGCATTTATCTTATTGAAAAGCTGTGTTTCAATGTTCCTAGAACAAGTTTATTGCGCGCAGTGCGCTCTCGTCCACTATTTGCACTACCTTTTTGTCATACTAACTCGGGTCCTCGTTCTCCTATACACCGTATGGTTGAGTCACACAATAAACTGTTTGAGAGTGTTGATATATTTGCGTGTTCAATATATCAATTTAAAAAACTGCTCCACCAGTTACTCTCTGAGCATGATAAGCATTCTGTTTAATTTAATGTGTATGATTATTATTATTCTGTTTACTTTTTATTTTTATTTTCTAAATTTAACTGTTTTTTATTGTAATGTTTTTTTTTTTCTCTCTTTTCTTATATTTGTAAGTAATCAAATTATAACTTTAACATTTGTAAGTAATTCAATAATTCATAATTTATCATTTTACCAGACCAAAATTTGAACATGACAATTATAACTTTGTTTTTAGCTAACCCTCTAGTAGCAACTGACTAGATAACGTGTAGTTAAATAAACTGTGGATAACGTGGTTGGTTGCAAAATTATGTATATATATTTATATAAGCCTATATTGTATAAGATTATATTTTGTAGCTGTTTGTTATTCCTAATAAACAAATAAAAAAAAAAAAAAAAAAAAAAAAAAAAAAATCTTCTAAGGTACGCGCAATATGCGTCCCCGTTCCCCGTTTAGGAGATTCCGTTCTGTATGTAATACTCTTACTGTATTCTGTGCTGTAGGAGACGTACCAACGGCTTAACGTGCATTTAGAAGTACAGAGGAACCCAAGATATGTTATGCCGATTTTGATCACCAATCCAAGTGCGAACCACGCTCGGGTGCACCGACATCCTTCAGGACACCAAATTCCGTTGATGTGAAATCGTTATTAATTTTAAAGTTAATTAAGCAACCTGGACGTGGTCCGTAATGCCCGTTTATCTCATACTATTACCGTCTTATTATAAAAACAGGACTAACTTTGTTACTAGGTTTAAACCATTATCCACCCAAATCAAATTGACATAATTTGGGCGGATAATGGTTTAAACCTAGTAACAAAGTTAGTCTTTTTATAATAAGTCGTTTAATGTCTGTCTCTCGTTATTTTTAAGCAAAATATCTCATCAGTCAATGTCAACTTGATATCGGTGACTAATGTTATTGTTTTATAATAAGACTGATAATATTTTCCAAAGGTGAGCGTTCCAATAATCGTCCCGAGAGTAAAGCGCCGAGTACTCGCCTTCCGTTTTCCGACCATCGCACGAAGTCCACTCAAACACTCGCCGGTCCTCGATGGCTTTAGACATAGTTGACTGACACTAGCTTCTGCTTTTAGTTCACTTAGTCCACTTAGTTGCCGATAACATAATCTAACCTTTAAACAGCTTTTATCGATTTTTAGGGTTCCGTAGCCTAATGACAAAAAACGGAACCCTTATGGATTCGTCATGTCTGTCTGTCCGTCCGTCCGTATGCCACAGCCACTTTTCTCCGAAACTATAAGAACTATTAGTATGAAATAAAACGGGATATTTACCGTGATTATTATTATTGTTGATTATTTATTATTTTGACAACCGTGAAAGTTTAAAATGCTATATAAGAACTATACTATTGAAAATTAGTAAGTAGATGTATTCTGTGAACCGCATTAAGATTTTTACACAAAAATAGAAAAAAAAAACAATAAATCTTGGGGTTCCCCATACTTAGAACTGATACTCAATGTTTTTTTTCATCAAACCCATACCGTTGGGGTATCTTTGGATAGGTCTTCAAAAATGATGTTGAGGCTTCTAATATATTTTTTTTTTCAAACTGACTAGTTTGCTCGAGAGACACTTCCAAAGTGATAAAATGTGTGTGTGTCCCCCTGTAACTTCTAAAATAAAAGAATGATAAAACTAAAAAAAATATATGGTGTACATTACCATGCAAACTTCCACCGAAAATTGGTTTGAACGAGATCTAGTGAGTAGTTTTTTTTGAATACGTCATAAATCGTAAACCGCAATTTACTTTTAGAACTTATTTATTATGTTACTTGCTGCTACGGAACCCTTCATGGGCGAGTCCGACTCGCACGGGGCCAAGTGTTTTTACTTTACGATCATTCCTAATAATCCCGAACGTCATCTAGCATTTAATTTTGTTTAAACCTATCCTAGGACTGGTTCTGGTTTACCCTTTGGGTCTCGGAGGTCCGACGGCAGTCGCTCTGTGTAAAAACCAGTAACCTCGTAAAGCTACTTTTGCTAGAAGTCGATGGGGTTAAAAACACCTTAAGTGGTATTGTACTTAGAAGGAACTGATCTATCACCTTGTCGATGAAGTTAAAAAAATACCTTAAGTGGTGTTATACTTAGAAGAAACTGACCTATTACCTTAGTGAGTCATAGGTAGTCGACAACTATATTTTAGACTAGACGTACGAGTAGTACACTCAAACTACAAATTACGGTGAGTACAGATATGAAGTTGATCATTTTTTTTTTTTTGGCACAAGCAGTCATTATGTAACAATTACAGTTGATGTATGTTTATGTATAGACAAACACAGTGCCGAAACGTAATGAATACGTAATGAAAACGTAATCATTGATATAGTCCGAATGACTTTAAAACTCATTGATACTGGTTGCTGTTGTTCACTGGTAACTATATTTTCGTTCTTATACGTACATTATTTAACTGAAAGCTGTATCAAAATGGTTTTATTTATTTAATATTTATTGCACAATAATCTAACAATTATATAACACAAGATAAAACTTAAACACTGTCTACCAGTTCACCTTAAAAAGGTTGTAAGTGAAAGTAAAGTATTTGTTTAAAAATAGTAAGATACATGATAATACAAATACACATGATATTATAGGCTATACATATAACACTGATCGACAAAATTTGTAATTTTTTTTGTCACTGGTATAAGCCTTATTGTCTCTTATAGATTTTTGTAAAGTGTATATGGACATAATTTACTTTTATTCCTAGGACGTCAGAATTTTGAATAATGTTGTGTCAAAGATCCGATTTTCCCGATTTTCTGATATTTTCAATTATTTATATTAAATAGCTTCTGTGCAGGTTATTTAATTCTGCCAAATTAAATAATGTAATCACTCATCGAAATCAAAACAAAATTTGGTTTACCATTATACCATTTTTATTTAAGGAGTTATACAAAATTTAAGTTACTATAATATTTCCCATACATTGTGTACTGCGTGTATTGTATACCGTTATACCGACTCGCACAAAATCTTTAATAAGTCCATTTTATTAAATAATTTAGAAATGATATAAAAAGTATTGTAAAAAGTAGGGTTTGCACAGTGTAAACTGGTATTTGAAAATTGAAAAGGAGCTAATTGAATGAATGGTATAATTTTAAAATTAACAAAAATTCAAAAAATGCATATTTTTGACGTGATATATTTAAAAACTTAGACGTCCTACACATTTTTTATAACAAGATTCATGTTTTGTGTACTAAATTCTATTAGAAACCGCTGCAAGTATGCTTGTGACAAAATCTTGTTGACCAGTGTAATCCATATATAAATTCCATTTTTTTTTTTTTTTTTTTTTTTTTTTTTTTTTATTTCTTTAACAATTTGGTACATAAAAACTTGTGATTGTGGCCTTCTGTTAAGTGGAATACACCTGTATTAGAAGGGCACACTCTTCCATAGCCATAGTAGAGCAGTACCTATTAAATGATTTACCATTTAACATAACAATTTTAAAATGTAGGTATTTAGGACTTAGGTAATTTAAGGTATGTATATGTATAAGTTGAATATGTGTGTGTGTGTGTGTGTGTGTGTATGTGTATGTGTATGTGTATGTGTGTGTGTGTGTGTGTGTGTGTGTGTGTGTGTGTGTGTGTGTGTGTGTGTGTGTGTGTGTGTGTGTGTGTGTGTGTGTGTGTGAGGGTGCGTGCGCGTGTGTGTGTGTATGAGTACGTGCGTGAGTATATATGAGTATGTTTGTGTGAAAGCATGAGTAGTGTGCAAGTGTAATTCGGAATAATGTTTTGAGTTTACTCATTAGTGTTTGTCCAGTTAATGAGATTTATTCATTTTTATATTCAATAAGGGACTCTGTTTCATCATAATTTAGAGATTTCAGCCAAGTTACTATCTTTTTTTTACAAGCGTACTTAGTTAACATGTAAATGTCTATTTCTTCATTCACTAATTTGTACAAATGTGTTGCTTGTTTATTAAACTGTCGTCTAGCAAAACTACTTTTTACACTTACAGTTTTTGAAGTTTGGATTGCTACCTTTCTACGTTTAGATTTATATAACGGATCAGGGGTTAGTGTTTTATGCACTTTTAGGATTGCATGAAGGATATAAAGTTTTCTTACTGACAACAAGTCACAATCTGAGTATAATTTACAAGTGGAATAAGTCCGTGGTTTAAAGTATGCTACCTTTAGAAGGGCTCTCTGAGATCTTTCCACTTGTAAAAATTTTACTTTAGTTGCACCTCCCCAGACAGGAATGCAGTAGGTAAGAATTGACTGCGCTAAGGCAATATAGATTAAATTAAGTAACGATTTTGATGCAACATACCGAAGTTTAACAAATATCCAAATGAGTTTACGAATTCTACTAGTGATCGTCTCTAAATGTGAATGCCAAGATAAATGCTGATCCACAATGACGCCGAGATATTTGATGGAAGAGGTTTTTTCTATATTAGTACATGTGCAATCACCTTCCTCACTTTTACAGTTTAAATTATGTATTTGTATTTTAAAGTCTGAGGGAGGTTGTGTGGATTTATTTATGGTGAAGCAAATATATTTTGTTTTAAGTGAATTTAGGGTGAGTAAATTGTGCTTTAGCCAAGTGTCAACTTCAGTAAGCCCCGCTTCAGTATCCGCACTAATAGATTGCCATTAAACCATATATGTACATATTTACATACAGAAAATAAACTGACATAAATATGAATACATAGGAATAAAATAAACGTTATTGCAGCAAATGGCACTATACCACATGGATTTTTTAGATAAAATTTGCAGTAGGTAGGTATTAAACTTTTATTTATCTGTAAATATGTAAATTATTTTATCTTCCTTTTTTAAATAAACTTGAATTCTTACAGCAAAGATTTTTCGCAATAGTGACGAATTATTAAATTAATGCATACGGGAATTAATGAGAAACAAACCTTTTTTCATTTATTTTCGCTGATGTTTAGTCCGGGTTGCACGGGTTCAGAACGTCAGGACGTTCGGTGCTACCCAGACGAAGCGTATATTTACGTCTTAAAAAATTGGTTGTCTGTAAAGTCGGTTTACGGACGGTAGTTTGACGTGACAACGTCAAACATTCCGAACTGAGCCGATCGCTCGAGCCGATCATGCCTCTCTCTCGTTCGTGATGCGCTTTCGCTTGCGGAACGCGACAATGAGCGTAACGGGACAATGACGTCATCTTTTTCGTGCACGCAGCCCGTAGTATCGAGTTATTAGACGTTGTCACGTCAAAAACTTTTAATGGCCTTAAGTGGCGTATTCCTTACGCTACGTATTTCTTCTACCATCGTCAATTTGTGCACAAACACTTACCGATGGTAACGCTCTCGTGTTAATAGCTTCGTCAGACATTTCCTAAGTCCATGCGGTGAGATAGACTATTGGATTTAATGGCCCTTGAAGATGATAAATGTACACTACTCTATTGACTTCCGCTTGCAAACGGCCGCTATGGAAATCCATGTTGCTCTACATAACATGATAGATTAGCTGGATGTCAAGAAGCTTGTGTGATAGTTAACTCCTCTCTGTCAGATAATTTAAATTAAGTACTAGATCCTCTGACTGCTCTGGCTAATATATGGCTCTGGTAGTACAGATAGGCTCGTGCTCCTCCAGTGGAGACTAAAAGACTTGATTATGATATGATTAGATCTGGACGTTTGTGGTATGTAATATTATCTTTAATTCCGAGCTTATTTATGCGTATTTTATTATTTATTTCATCATCATCCGAGCATATTCCCGGTTGCATCCTCAGCGGTAACGCCTCAATGCCTAAAATCCAAAAAATCTAACCTAGATGATTTGCGAGGTTACTGGTTTTTACACAGAGCTACTGCCGTCTAACCGCAACCCAAAGGGGAGAACAGAAGCAATCCTAGGATAAATTATCCTATTATTAATTATTTTAATGTTTACCAATTTATGTACACAAAAAATGTATACAGAGAATATCTGAAATAAAAGTTGTACAAAGGCAATACCTGTCTCAAAAGAAATTTCGTCCAGTAGGCCTGTGAGAGGAGATTTTTATACAAGAAAGAGGTGTCCGTGTGGTTCCGGTTTAAAAGAATAGGACCACTCCATCTCTTCCTGTGGATGTCGTAAGAGGCGACTAAAGGACTAAGCACAAACATCTAGTGCTACAATTGAATTCCCAAAGAGGGTTGACGTCAGGCAGGCGGCCGGTTGTAAAACTTTAGCCAAATCATTTGAAGTGTTCCGGCTATTTCTTCTCCATTTTGCAAGGTCTTAGGCATCCTTGGGTGACCATTGACATGCATGTTATATTTGGAGAAGAAAAAGCGGGAAAGCGCACCCCGGGCTCCGAAGCAGCACAACTGAGGATGCAACCGGGAATACGCTTAGACGAAGAATAAGAAAGATATTTAGGCGTGTTCATAGAATAAGGGAAGAAAAAGTTTTTTTTTTTTTTAAAGGGCCAATCACATGGATCACCGCAAACTTTCAGACGTTTGTGTCTAAAGAATAATGAGTATCCAAATCGTACAAAAAAACTTAGTAGTACCATAATTCAATTCAGAAAACCTCTATTCAATATTCACTTATTTTCCCACGGAAACCGAACAGCCAATAGAGTTAATAATAAAATAGATTAACCATTTCAGAGTTCCTTCAACTTACAAGTGTCATGTTTGACCTTACAAGAGCGACGAACTCGCACGTTAGTCGAAAATGGCGGATTGTGTTTGTTTTCTAATGCGTCATTGAAAACTACCTAGATCAGCGAACTATAATAACTATGGAAAAGTAACTTCAAACATTAACTGCCTCCGTGGTTCAGTGGTCAAGGCGTTTTGGCCCGGTGGTTGTTAGTTCAAATTCCACTGGGAAGCATACTTTGTGAAAAGTTGTTTCCAATCTGGTTAGGATATTGCAGGCTTGAATCACCTGATTATCCTAAAAAAAAATGATTCCGTGCTTCGGAAGGCACATAAAGCTGTGGAACCCGAACGCCGTATAGCGTTTGTTTTAACCTATCCTAGGATTGGTTCTGATATACTCTTTGGCTTGCCGAGGTCAGACGGCAGTCGCTCTGTGTAAAAACCAGTAACCTCGTCAAATGACCTAGGTTAGGTAGCGGACCCCGGGCTCTGAAGCGTTACCGCTGAGGATGCAACCGGGAATACGCTTGGATGATGATGATGAGTAACTTCAAACATTATCGACCTCCGTGGCGTAATGGTTAACAAGCTAGCCCGCCACTTCGGAGTTTCTGGGTTCTATCCCCAGCCAGGGCTAGTTAGAAAATGGCTTTTTTCAAATTTTCATTTGACTTGGGTGTTTATCTACACAATGTGGAAGGGACATACCCGTAATAAATCAAACCAAGGTCTATACTATCTCATTAATGTATAATAAAGTTAAAATAACAGACAAAAAACAAAAAAAAAAACGGCATTTCAATGCTTCAATACGGATGTAGATACAAACATATTTTTAGCTCATCAGGTAGATTATTGGTATGAAGCAACATCAGTAACAGTATTGGTAGACAACAAGAAGTACCGCCTTCTTAAGTAATAAAGAGCTGCTTCTCTTCCCGCGCATATTTGATTGTGGTCCTGAGCTCTGTCTTCTTAAAACCGCAAGCCTCGAAAGACTATGTCTGCCCCATTAGGGATCAAGACGTGATGGTGTATAGTATAGTATAGTATACATGTTTCTACTCAATTCTTTAGTTCCTAGGAATCGAGGAGTTTAGGAAAATAATTCTACGCCGGATCATATATATGACTGACTGACTCACACTCTCTTGTTTGTTTGCACGAGCAGGTCGCTTCATACAGGTATATTTTGTACTTGTAAGGTAAGGCTTATAGCACAGAATAAATAATACTAACGTACAGAAGTCTCACTCAGCGAAGAAATTCAAAGAAATAGCTACTCAATGTGGCTAGCGATATGGTTTAATTTAGCTCACGTCAGAACTCAGCACCTTTTCGTATAAATACCTAGACATTCATTGCAAGCCAATTTCATTCTTATTACTCTGGACAAACGATTCGTATAACTGAATTTACCACCCGGAGGGGCCACCTGCGCGAATAGTAATAATGTAGGTACATTTTCGATACCTAAACGGGGAGTGACACAGGCCTGCTTATAGTGACGCCGTGACGTCTGCCGTGTTATTTATTACATACACTTACGCACACACACACGCACGCTCGACTCAAGCACGCACACACGCAATGTCAAGTGTCAATAAAATAAATTAATATTATTCCCATATGGCACCAGTGTTGACATTCATGATAAAAAGTTATCTCGTTGGGCACACCTAGCGTCTCTGGCAGTGCATCGAAGTCACCAGCCTACATACTATGACATAGGGATCGCCGTTGCCACATACTGCTCACAGGTGATTTGAAATTAAAGCTACAGTGTAACCATTTCGACTCGATAAGAAGAAGAACCAGCCTACACCAGTATTAATACTATCATGTTAGTGAACCCGTGTGGTTCCGGGTTAGAATAGGACCACTCACTCCATCTCTTCCTGTGGATGTCGTAAGAGGCGACTAAAGGATTAAGCACATACATCTCGTGCTACAATTGCATTCCCAAGGAGGGTTAACGTCGGGCGGCGGCCGGTCGTAAAACTATAGCCAAATCATTTATAATATTTCCGGCTATTTCTTCTCTATTTTGCAAGGTCTTTGGCATCCTTGGGTGACCATTGACATGCATGTTATATTTGGAGAAGAAAAAGCGGGAACGCGCACCCCGGGCTCCGAAGCAGCACAGCTGAGGATGCAACCGGGAACGCGCTTAGATGAAGATGTAAGTGAAGTGGACAACCTCAGTAATTTTGGCCTTCACATTTTTTTCCACAGTAATCAGTCATACAAACAACATAGTACATTTTTTTCGTTTTAGATAACGTTTGTCGTTAAAACAATAGCTCCATAGTTAATGTTTGTTTCAACTTGAGTAAATCCGGTTTTTTTATACCTGTCATTCGTCACACCATAAAAAAATATGGCATCGACCCGAGCCATTATATTATTAATTACGCCATAATGTCTACAGGTACAATGACCCCACATCAAAGCATGACAACTCATGACCTTGCGAATGATTTTTTTGCTCGCAACCCGTGCGAATTTTCGTATAAACAATTTTCCCTGTCGCCACGAAATAGAGTGCTGTTTGGCGTAAATTACATTTTTGAGGCCAAATGTGATTTTGAACAATAATGGAACTGGCAGGTTATTGTCGTGGATTACGCAACGTTGTAAAAAAAGATAAAGGTTCGTGTCAATAAAATTAGAGATGAAAGGTTCGAAATTTAAATAGAAAAATGCTGTGTGTGCGTTAGTTGGCGTATTTATTTATGAAACAAAGGTATTTGTTACCAACTTATTATGCATTAGATTATTCAACACAATCTGTAGTAGGTATATGATTGGATGGACGTACACGCACTTGAGAAAAAAAAACCTCATACAGTACGCGGTTATATAGAGTGACTTTTACCCACCAGCCAAATTTTTGGAGCAAGTACAAACTAATTTCCATAAAAACAAGTAACAAAAAACGAAAAAAAAATCGCCTTCCAATCATACAAATCGGCACACAGCCAAACGAATTTTATATGGGAGGAAGAAATTTTTTTATCGTATTTGACACTATTTTTTTATTGAAAGTAATTAAGTATGATGGACTGAACTTGCTCAAAAAATTTGACTAGTGACTAAAAAGTCAAACCTGTACAGAGAACATTTTCTCGCGAAAAAATTTGCAACTCTGAACACCAACGCCGCACGCGATTTTTCTTGCATTGCAATTTTTAGTGCGTTTCTGACGCATTATCTTCAGATTGATATAGACTTACAGACAGTTAAGTAATCATAGAGATGCTTTCGTCAGGTTTTTTAAGTGAAAATTTTTTATGCGCGTTGAGCATTTTTTGTGATGGAAAAAAGCGATTGAACTCGCAACACCGTTACCGTAACCGACACTATACCACCTTCTACAAGTTTTCACTTCTGTCAGCACTCCCGGAGTGCCTTTCACACTTTCTTTTTGTGTATAATAGGTACACATTCCAGCATAAATATTGTAGCCTGTAGTGTCCCAAAATTGGATCTCTTGTTTTCCACAAACTTCTAGACGATAGTAATTTGGAAAATGGCCTTTTTCAAATTGTCCTGGGTCTTGGGTATTTATCTATATAAATATTTATTATAAAATATAGTATCGTTGAGTTAGTATCATCTCTTTTCGTATGCCCTTAGTTTATCTGCCCATCGTGTTCTAAGGAAGCCTCTTTTGCGTCACTAGCCTGCTGGACACTCTGATGTTATTCTAAATAAATATAATAACATGAATACATTTAAGAAAATACAACTTTTTCTCTTGGTCAGCTGTAAAAAAACTGCCGTAAATTTATATTCTGGAATTGCTATCTGAAAAGGTGAAGATAATTATTACTGTCATGAAACAATGGGCCTGTCCGAAATATAATAAATCACCTGTACCTTGTATTATTTATTTTCACCTACCCTGACATCGAACAATGGAGATGGGAAAAACTATTATAAGCTTGGGGAAAACAAAGGGCGGGCAGCGGGTCATGCCATGAGATGTAGCGGGAAACGTTGGATAGAATTCTTCTATGCTAGTCTGAGAAAAAGACTGTACCAGCTGTTTCTCTTCTGACGTAAATCGTAGAAGCCATTGATGCGGCTGCCAACCCATCACTATTTTGATTCCTTTTTCTACCACCACGCTAAGAGAGGCTGAAAGTCTTTAAGTCTTACGCCCTGGGCTATGTCTGCTTAGAGCCGCAAGACCTGAAACGCCTTTCTATCCCATTAAGAATAAAGATGTGATATGTATGTAATTATGTAATTTTTATTCAAACGATAAAAAATACTCCTTAACGTCAAAGTAGATAAAAAAGTAGACAAAAGAAATACAAAAAAACCAGCCAAGTGCGAGTCGGACTCGTACATGAAGTATTCCGTACCTCCGTACAATTGGCTATAGCAATTATATTCCGTAAAAATTTCAAATATCTATTAGTTAATGCCTATCGAGATATATAAAATTCGAGTTAAAAACGCTGAAAAAACACGTTTCTTGTATGATGACCCCCTTTAGTTTGTAACTTTATCTTATTTTTAGTAATTTTTGTTATAGCGCCCACAGTAATACATAATCGGTGAACATTTCAAGTGTCTAGTACGGTATTACTATTACGGTTCAAGGGATAGAGCCCTGTGACAGACGGACGGACAGACGGACTTACTAATTTCATAAAATTAAAAATATGGGTCCATTATTTTTTTAATAATCTAACTAACAGACTAAATAGAGTAATACTTTTCTGAACTAGTCCACAGCCCTATTACTTATACACTCTATAACCATCGCTTTTAAAAGAAAATCAAATTATTTCAACTTGCACCACAGCCTTAACACGAGAAAAATAAGTCCCCCGAGTTACTGGGCCTTATCTCATCGTAGGTCATTCGCCATTTCTGTATCCATGATTTGTGGCGTTGTGGGACTCGCAACTTGACGGAAAATCATTAACGGGGAAGTTCTAGGTCGCTTTTATTCCAGAGACAAGTCATTTTTTCTAAAGAATAATTGCTTTTTACGTATACTTTGAAACCTTTCTGGCGTTGTTCGTGTGGGACATGGGACAACTTTACGATTCCACAGCAGCGCCGATTTTTCTACAAATTGATGTGGCGGCGATTTGTGGTTCTGCTAACCAATCTTCGACTAATAGGAATCAGCGACTTGAACTTCTGGTATAATGGCGGTTTCCGGCTTGATATACAGGCTGACTTTTAAAACACTGTCCAAATTTTGGAGCAAGTTCAGTCCATGGTATAAAATCTGCGCTCAGACAGAGGGATTTTGTATGGGAGGACGAAAAATTTTATCGACATTTAATAACTTTTTTTGTAGAAAATAGTTCAGTATTATGAACTGAACTTGCTCCAAAAATTTGGACAGTGTTTTAAAAGTCAACCTGTATATGGCAATAGAAATTTTGTTTTTTACTATTTTATTGCCGATATGCTTGATTGGTGTAATAATTTATGTTTGTCTGTTTGTAAGTGTAAAATACACGTTCGGCGGCTTCAGATGAAGAAGTCGTCGCAGCAACTTGCTCTACTAGGTCACTTCTCACGGTGCAATCACAATTGCATATTACTACATTTCTACTATTACTTCTATACTAGATCTTTGATAAACATTATGTGACTTACTCATGTACCTGTGGCCTTTTAGTGAATAAAGATTTTATCTATCTATCTATCTATCTATCTACGCGCGTGCGTCAAATGGTTAGGGCAAGCGGCTATAAACTATCCTGCATGAATACATACACACTCGCGGCCCCTCACCTTCGAAGGACCATGTTTAAAGTTGCAGTAATAGGACTGATAATAAATAAAATGTCCGAAGGTGTGAACTTGATACGTGTATTCTGCCATGAACAGAACGACGAAATGCGGCAGCATCGCCGATTCCGAGGCGTTCCGTCGCTCTCTCTTGCTCTAGCAAATGACGGTTCTGAGCGACAGAAAAGGATACAAGCATAGGAAAGTGCTGTTCCGTGCTGACAGACGTGTTCCAACCCTAAGCTGTCCAAACATTTTTCCTCTTCTTACATCGATTGTCTTCATTAACGTTCTTTTCTCCTTGACACATCTCAGAACTTCTGTGTTAGTTTTTTTCTCCTTCCAACAAACAAACAATGAACTAAAAGTACGATAAAGTATTATAATAGACCAGAAAAGCAATGAGAACTATGCCTAAATTATTTGACCGAAATTCCGTCACGATATTCAAAAATCGATTGCAATCCTCACGTTCCGTAAATACCTCCCTAAATATTAATCGACGCGCCTTATCTTAATCGATGCAGTTATTCCTTAAATCGAGAACCGATTTCCAGCCCTATTAAGAGGACGGTAACGTCGCTTTCAACGTAGTTAGCGTTATGTAACGACGCACGAAATAGATTAGAGATGTTAACAGATGTCGATAATTTTCTCGATTACGTTTAAGTGTTTGTTATGAATGTTTTGAATGACAGTAACAGTGTGTTCCAAATGGGTGTTTGAAATAATGCATTCGTTTATGGATATTGTCTGTGTTAACGGGGAAATTAAATAAATTGTGTGCCTTCTTCATACTTTCAACTTCTACAACTTGTCTTCTTCATAAAAAGTAAAAAAACATTTTAAAATGTATTAATTCATTAACAAAAATATACAGGGTGTAACAAAATATACTGAAACTATTTTAAGGGTGGATTCAGTCCATGATTCTGAACAACTTTCCCCAAGGAACAAACTCGGATCAGCTGATCGGTCAACTTGTATGGGAGGTCAAAAAATATTTTTCATATTTCGGTATATGTTCCTTGGGGAAAGTTGTTCAATATAATGGACTGAATCCACCCTTAAAATAGTTTCAGTATATTTTGTTAAACCCTGTATAACGTCTAACAAAATATACTGAAACTATTTTAAGGGGTAAACTTAGTCCATGATACTGAACCACTTACCCCACGACACATAATTATATTGAAATATGAAATAAATTGCAAATGTAATGTAATAACTAAGGTATTGTATTACTCGACATAAGCCGACGTGACAGGAAGAAAATCGCCGAGACGCACTGGCCAGCGCGGCGTTTAAGGTGACGTGGGTTCACAATTAGCAAAACTGTGCGTGTTTTTGAAAAATCACTGTTATTAAACTACTTCAGTTTTTTCCTCAAAAATTTACATAAAAGTCTTAAGGATTTTCTACAGACACTCACAATAACCAAAATACGATTGAGCATTTTTGGCTCGATAGAAAAAAATCACAAACATACCTCTAAATTTGCCTAAATTTGCCTTTATAATACGTATTACTATTTTTATATTAGTATAGTATATTAGTAGTATATTATTTTTTGTAGTCAAAACGGATAGATATTTAAATAATACATTCTTTGGTATAAGTTTCATATAAAAAGGTGATTTTATAAAATAGTAATACGTATTATAAAGGCAAATTTAGGCAAATTTAGAGGTATGTTTGTGATTTTTTTCTATCAAGCCAAAAATGCTCAATCGTGTTTTGGCTATTGTGGGTGTCTGTAAAAAATCCTTAAGATTTTTATGTAAATTTTTTTAAAGACTAAACTGTAGTAGTTTAATAACAGTGATTTTTCAAAAACACGCACTGTATTGCAAATTGTGAACCCACGTCGCCTTAACGGCCATATCACTTTTGATAATGATAATGAAAAAAATTTGTTTGGTCCTCATAAAAACTCAGGTCAGCTGATTGGTCTACTTGTATCAGAGGCCAATGTTTTTTTTCATATTTCGGTATATATTCTTTGGGAAAAGTTGTTTAGTATCATGGACTGAATTCGCTCTTAAAATTTTTTCAGTATATTTTGAGGTTTTGTTACAGGGTCCCTGTATTTATATGTTATTCTTATCAGAGACAACAAAAATCTAAAATAATGTTATCCAAAATAAATTATGTCTAATAAGACATAACCATCGACAAATAGGACTTTTTTTTTAGTATGAAAATTAACAACTTACTCAATAGCCCCAAACCCCATTGGAAAACATTTACAGCAACTAAAAGTGGTCACTAATAAAAGCAATAGGCCCACTAAAATTCATAGCAGACGGTCTAAATTGTTTTGACCCGAAATCTTTGGCAGATATTTTTTTCATTCGCCAAAAACCATGACAAAATCTAGTTGTCGCTGTAAAACTGTAAGAGACCTTTTACATTGCACCAATAAATAAAAATATATCATATTTCTTTTGAAACTAGCTATTTGTAAGTTTTGCATAATTAAAGGTTATATAATTAGGTAATTTAGGTCAGTGTTACCAACTTAGGGGTTTTTCCCCTAGATTTAGAGGGTAAATAAGTGAGATGGATTTTTTTAGGGGTCTGAATTTTTTAGGGGGATTTAGGGGGATTTTTTGACTCTCTAATATTTTTGTTTTTTTTTTAGATATTTATGTCCTATTGTTGGGCAAAAGCCTCCCCTTTTATTTCAAATCACTTCTATCTTTTGCTAATAATATTTTGAAATTGATAATATTAATATTTATTTCTTGACCTAGCGACTTATAACGACATCTAGTACGTAATTCTACAACCACTCTGTGGTGACTGGCGGCAATACTGGCGCCGCCACTGGCGGTCATATATTTTTTAGAGGGACAACTAAATAATTAAGACGATTTTATGGGTTTTTGACACAAACTTTAGGGATAAACATTTTTGAGAGTTGGTAACACTGATTTAGGTATACATACATATTTGGATAAGATTTTACAAATTAACTGGTAATATATCAAAGAACTGGCAACAGATTCCTACTAATAAGTAACCAAGGTATCAAACAACTTGCAGCAGATTTCTTTGTGCAACAGCTTTCTCCCACCCAGATCAGGCTGAGACCACGTTCGGTGCAACCCGGACGAAACGTTGGCAAAAATATTTAGAAAAAGTTATGTTTCGCGTTAACTCCCATATTTATAATTTAGTAATTAATGATGAAACGCGATTTAAAGAAGAAGATTTTTGCCAAATCCAAACTTTATTGGGTTACTTTAGTCTAGCCGTACACTGATATAGACTAGTAAAAAAAAAGAAATTCTATAAATAAAAAACCCAGTGTGTAGTAGGTGTACGGTCTCTAAGTTCAACCCTGCCCTATTCACGTCACGTACGAGCGTGATCGCAATACCGGATAGTTACGGATATATTCGTGTATTAGCCCGCCTGGTGCGTTACGCGGCGTTTTGACTGATCTTGCCGAATATCCGGTTGTTTTGGTAGTTTTCCATATATACAAGCATAGCGACAACTAAATAAATAAATATATAAGGACAAATCACACTGATTGAGCTAGCCCCAAAGTAAGTTTTAAACTTGTGTTATGGGATACTAACTCAAGGATACTATATTTTATAATAAATACATATATAAATAAACACCCAAGACCCAGGAAAATTTGAAAAAGGCCATTTTCCAAATTGACCTGGCTGGGGATCGAACTCAGAACCTCCGGATTGGCGGACTAGCGTGTTGACCATTACACCACGGAGGTCGTCACCGTCACTAAGCGGTTACTTTACGAATATTTGCTCCAATAGCGTAGTACTATTTATTTGTTAATTTTTCTTTTATTTTTAATGCTCCTAAATAGTTATTGTCTTTTTGTGAGGACCTGTAATTGGCTTCTATCTGTCTAGGCTTATACTTATGACTGTTGCCTATTTTTAAAATTGATTGCTGTTGGTCTTTCTATTAGGTCCTTACATATGAAATTGCCGATTTTCAATACTGGCAACTTTAAAATCAAATATCTTGCGTTTCATTAGGAATTCCAAATTCAAATTTATTTCGAAATAAAGCCAGAAAAATATTGTTTTAAAATTCGTATTTCATTTGTTTTAACATCATTTGTTTGAGTTTCAACATTGCTATAACAACAACTATGGACAAATTGAAAATTCGCGGTATTTACGAATACGAGTTCCACCATGGCACCAGTGCTGCAGAAACGACTCGAAGAATTAACGACGTGTATGGACCAGGCACCGCTAACGAACGAACGGTGCGTTTTTGGTTTCAACGTTTCCGTTCTGGAAATTTCGATTTACACAATGAGCCTCGTGGACGACCTGATACTCAAGTGAATAACGAAGAATTGAAGGCGATAGTGGAACCGGATCCATCTCAAACCACTTCTGAATTAGCAGCAGCCTTCGGCGTAAGTGACAAAACGATACTTATCCACTTGCGCCAAATCGGAAAAATTAAAAAACTTGAAAAGTGGGTACCGCACGAATTGACTGAAGCAAACCAACAAACACGTTGCTCGCTGCGTTTCTTTGCTTAATCACCACAATAATGAGAGGATTTTGAACCGTATCGTGACTTGTGATGAGAAATGGATCCTGTACGACAATCGGAAGCGATCATCACAATGGCTTGACCCTGGAGAACCGGCAAAACCTTGCCCTAAGCAAAAACTGACCAAAAAGAAGAATTTGGTTAGTGTTTGGTGGACCAGTGCTGGTGTTATCCACTACAGCTTCTTGAGATCAGGCCAGACGGTCACTGCAGACTTGTATTGCCAACAATTGCAAACAATTATGGAAAAGCTCGCCATTAAACAACCGAGACTGATGAATTGCTCTAGCCCACTGCTACTTCAGGATAACGCTAGACCACACACTGCACATCAAACGATCGCCAAGTTAGAGGAGCTGTGACTGGAACCTCTGCGTCACCCACCATACTCTCCAGATCTTGCCCCAACCGATTACCACTTTTTTCAAAATTTGGATAACTTTTTAAAAGAAAAAAATTTCAAATCTGATGAGGCAGTCAAAACCGCCTTCAAACAGTTCATAGACTCTCGCTCCCAGGATTTTTTTTCCAAAGGTATCAATGATCTGCCTATAAAATGGCGGAAGTGTATCGATAAAAACGGCGCATACTTCGATTGTTTAAATAATAATTTCATTAAAAAAAACTTGTTTCACTTTTTTGATACTGAACGGCAATTTCATATGTAAGGACCTAATATATACTAAAATAAAATAAATGACATGACTGCGCACTTACATGCCCGCAAAAAACATTTTATCCTACTAACTACTAATATTAATGACGACCTCTGTGGCCTAGTGGTCATTATGCTAGGCTGACACCGCAGGTCCCGGGTTCGATCCCCGGTCAGGTCAAGATGGAAAATGATCTTTTTCAGATTGACCTGGGTCTTGGATGTTTATCTTTATATGTATTTGTTATATAATATAGAATCGTTGACTTAGTATCCCACAACACAATGCTCGAACTTTGGGTCTAGCTCAATCTGTGTGATTTGTCCGTATATATTTATTCATTTATTAAAGTTAAATATTTAAAAAAAAATTAAGCTACTTTGGATATTTGTAAGTTTATTAGTTACCTACCTAATCAGTAAAAGCGACTGAATGGATTGGAATAATATTATATGGCACATAGATCCTAGACCGACAAGAGCGCAGCTAAGAAGATCCCATATTCACATAGGATAGGTTCTTTTTATCCCGGGTAATTATGAGGTTCCCGTGGTATGGTCAAGTACAAAACTCAGGGTTACTCTCACTTTAACCACATGGGTGCCGCAGGTAACAAGGAAAGGCAGGAAGAAGGCACAAACATCAAATTAGAAATATTATTCTGGCAGTATAAAAATAACCAGAAGGCATTTCGATGGTGTAAAAACACCGTAAAACAAAGAACGGAAACAAACATTGTTTAAATACACTTCCATACTAATGCCCGTGCTAATGTAAATAAATTACTTATTGTTTTAATAATAAATTATAATTTATTTGCTTCACGCATGACACGTTACGAGCATGCGTCAACAATAACTTAACAATGACCTCATAAAGTTATTTACGAGTTCGCAATCCGGTGAGACTGTGTAGGGTCAATGTTCTTGAACACTTCGGATCACTCATTTTTCAAATATATTTAGAAATATTAACATAATGTATTTATTGTATATATGCTTTATGAATATATATTTATTTATGTATTTATGTATTTATTTAAGTATATTTATGTATGTTTATGTAGGTATATATCTTGTCTATTTATTTGTTTAGTTTTGTATTGTGGGTACCAATTACCTCTTTTTTTCCCATTTCCTCTCGCGGGTCTACTGGAAGAAATTTCTTTAGAAATAAGTAGCACCTAAGTACTATGTTTTCCTTATTTTTTTAAGTGTATGTTTGTAAATTTCCAAGTGTACTTGAATAAATAAATTAAATAATAAATAAAGTTTTTGCTATGTCCATACTTAGCGGCGTAAACTTAGCTTTAAGTAACGATTTGACGTCAACATTTGTGCAAAACAAAACAAAGTGACTATTATTAAGAGATATTATAAATATCCTATGATAATAAAGATATTTTGAATTGAATTGAATTGAATTGACTTGTTTATTTTTTAGCACGTTCCCGGTTGCATCTTCAGCTGTGCTGCCTCAGAGCCCGGGGTGCGTTTTCTCGCATTTTCTTCTCCTAATAATATGAATGTTAATGGTAATGCGGAAGTCCTTGCGAAGTAAAGAAAAAGTTGCCGGAACGGTTTAAACTATTTGGCTATAGTTTTACAACCGGCCGCCTGCCTGACGTTAACCCTCCTTGGAAATGCAATTGTAGCAGGAACGCCACACGGCACTCAACTTGATTATTGATTTGATAAGAATTCTTGGAAATAGGTAGTTGATATTATTAGAAAAGAATAATTGCAATTTTTTTAAATGTACAATTTTTTATAGCACTGTTATGTTGCAAATATGTGTATCATATTTTTTAATATAAATAAAACTAAGTCCTGATTGAGTGTTCAGGATAAGAAATGTGTAAAGATTCAAAAATGGAATTAGGAAATGAAATTTAAAATGGTGAAAACCAACATTCAGCATGCAGTATCGTTACAATTTAACTTGCTAAAGTACTAGTAAGGGTTGGGACACATCTGGCAGCATGGAACAGCATTTTCCTATGCTGCTATCCTTTTCTGTCGCTCAGAACCGTCATTTGCTAGAACGAGAGAGCGACGAAATGCGGCAGAATCGCCGATTCCGCGGCGTTACGTCGCACTCTCTGTTCCGTGCTGACATATGTGTCTAAACTCTATGCACACGGGAACCCACCAGACCACCGATCTCCAACTTACAGTAGGTACTTACGTATTTTCAAATAAGAATAAGAAATAGAAACTTTGATTTCTTTAACATAAATAAAGCAGCCTTGTAAAGGCACTGATTACATCCCTAAGGTTAATCCGATAAACCCATATGTACTAAGGTCAATGGCCTTCGGATTAACTCTGGAATACTCCGGATCACTCAATTTTCCAAGTAATCCGCCGCGTGAGTCATTTATCAATATTAAGTGTCGAAGTGAGATTATATGATGAAATTGATTTTGGCAGGTTGTAAGGTGAAAAGATCAATTCATATTACTAAATTATTGCATTATATGAATTGATTTATTTGCCCAGGGAAATAACTTGAAACTATACAAAAACAATACAAGAGGACTAACAATCTTCATACTTTAAAGAGTAATTCGATTTTTGTTGTAAATAGATGGAGTTACTAGTTCAAAAAAAAAAACCGGCCAAGTGCGAGTCGGACTCGCGCACCGAGGGTTCCGTACAAACCTGCAAGGTTTAGTATTTGGTATGAATTTCAATTTAATACCTCTACGCGTTTATGAGGAAATGGGTAGTAAGTTTAAAATTATTAAAAAAAAATATATTATGTGATGTAACTAAAAATTTATGGTTTTCGTAATTTTTCCTTTATCTATGCTATAAGACGTTGCTTCGTACCAAATTTCAAGATTCTGAGTTCACGGGAAGCACCCTGTAGGTTTTGATTCCCTTGCAAGTGTCGAAAATTTGCGGCATAAACGGCTGTATCTTTTGATTGCGTTGGCTTAGAAGTTTGATTTTTTCACAGCTTCAAGGGACAGTAGACCTGAGTAATTGATATAAATTTCAGCTTCATACCTCCACGCGTTCCTGAGAAAAAGGGTCTTGACAGACGGACGGACGGACGGACAGACGGACAACAAAGTGATCCTATAAGGGTTCCGTTTTTTTCCTTTTGAGGTACGGAACCCTAAAAAAGGTAGTTTCGTAGTTGTACCACTTAATTTCGGAAAGATGGCGGTAAAGATGTTCATTTTCTACGAAGAACAAGCGCCATCTCTGATTTTTAGCAGATAGTAGTGACATCTAGAAATAATACAGGATTTTGGCTTTCTAGCAGACAGAATACGTTTTTTTTTATGGAGTTGTAGGTATTTTTCGTCAATGGGGAAACATACCTTTTTAGGGTTCCGAAGTTTAAACTAGGATCCCTAATATGTAGTTATGTTATATCCGTCTGCGGCTTCGCCAAATGAGACGTATCGTATCGGGTTGAACCATAGACTTAGAATATTTTCTATGGATATATAGAATATGGATTCAATAGACCTCAAGGTCTACTTTTTGTCAACATTTCCCCCCTCACATTTGTAATAATGTTAGCTACTGATTTTACTATACGCGCGGCGGTTGCCCTCCCCGCTCACCCGGCCAGCACCTGCCACGGCGGGTGCATGGTGATATTTAAATGGGAGATTTTTGGCTGACAACATTGGTTTTTATCATGATATATATAGATAAATATGTACTTTTACCTTGAACATAGCTACGAGGTTCAAAATGACCGTGTATTCGTAAAGACCACATCGAAATCGGCTCAATAGTTTCTGCTATTTGAATACTTGCAAAATAAGAACTTCAGTTTAAAGATTGCACCCAATAATGATGATTAATATAGAATTAAAATAGTGACGGATTGCTGTCCCCGTTAACTTTTTATTGACTAGGTTCATGCCCATTCCGTCGATCGGTTTTTACTATCTGGGCGGGAAAAGCAGCTGATACATTCTATGTAATATATTATTACTCTGAGATTTTATATTTTATTTTCCCCCAGACCAGCGTGGAATGAAAGGATTACAAATATAAGTAATAAATAAATATTTTCTTAAACCTACTTACCTCTAAAAGGAAATATTGAATTCTCTCTCAGAGTAAGTCCTTTACTGAATCGACTTATAAAGTGTTTGCAAACTCAGGTAAGCGAATGGCTTACCTGCAACGATCAACTAACTTTTAAGCTAACTTGAACACAGGCGACTAAACTAAGCTAAATATTTTAGTTTCTTGGGATTAGTGCAACAAGTGGTGATAATTTTAGAATGCTCTCAATTTGTGGGAATTGAGATAGTTGGGAACTTGTATTTTAGAGGTATTATACTAGTGCCTTGCGTGTATTGCAGGGTTTATTTGCAGATGTACCTGGTCTGGTGTTGATATGTCTATATATGCTACGTTGCGGAACTATGAGTCCTAAAATAATTCATTTGTCTTTAAAGCTTTGGAACTCCTTACCAGTCAGTATCTGGAAAGCTGAATCTAGTCTTGCGTTTAGCCGAGCAGTGTGTGCACATTATCTCCTAAGCCCTTAGCGAATATGACAGTGCATTATTCCTACTCCTATTCGGGGTATCAACACGGTACCTACGTGACCAGAAACCCGATCGAGACAAATTTTACCTCGTAGATGACGTACTTAATTAAAAAGTTTTTATTAAGTTTGCCTTTCCTTGGGGATGATATCAAATTTCGCTATACAGAGCTCGCAATTATGTAAGTATTTATACTCTTATTGCACGGTTACAGAAAATGTTTATTTCGAACCTTAATCCGTGTCCATGTACGTACCGTGAGTACACTTTCATCCAATTGCGCTTCCGTGACTTCAAATCACCCTGACGAATGACACCTAGCTGGCAACCCATTTTTAGGGTTCCGTACCCAAAGGGTGCCAACGAGACCCTATTACTGCGAGTTCGCTGTTTGTCCGACTGTCCGTCCGTCTGTTACAGGGCTCTATCTCTTGAACCGTAAAAGCGAGACACTTATAATTTTTACCGATTATGTAAATATTACTGTGGCCGCTATAACACATTAGATAAAGTTAAAAATTAACGGGGTCGTCATACAAGAAACGTGTTTTTTCATTGTTTTTACATCGATAACTCTACTTAAAATTTTCACCGATTATGTTATACTGTGGCCGCATACGCAAAAAATACTAAAAATAAGATAAAGTTAAAAATTTAAGGGGGTCGTCATCCAAGAAACGTGTTTTTTTTCAACGTTTTAAAACAATGTACGGAGGTACAGAACCCTTGATGTACGAGACTCCAACTAGACAAGTTTTTTTTTTTTTATTTCTGTCGTCAATAAAGTAATATTATCTTCAAAAAAAAAAACTTAATAGAATAATAAATATAAAATGTGAAAAACATAAGATCAATATGATCAATACAATGCTAATTGGCGTAGGCATTATTTCCTACTTTTTGTGCGAGCAAAGAGGATTTAAGTAATGAGATCATTTTTCTTTTGATGTAAACGAAAATGTTTGGACGCTATATATAAGTTTTTCTTATATTACTATGTATTTACTTGCTGTTTAATCTGGCTTTTAGCTTAGGTTTGGACATTGAGGATTAAATTATAAGGATTAGTCCCAAAGCACTCCATTCTTATGTTCTAAAAAGATAAGAATCTCAGGTTATTCCTAAAGTACTCCATTCTTTTGTTCTAAAAAAATAATAATTATCTCATACATTTATTTCAAAGTTACTCCAAAGAACTATTTTTATTTAAAAAGATTAATTTATTTCCATTGTGCTTCATAGGTCTCATTCTCAAATCACTCCACTGATTATTAGTTATCAATTCTCAAACTGCTTCATCACAAAATTTCTTAAACACTATAACAATATCGTTGATTCATTATCTTCATCATCATAAGGTCTATTTTTAGTCTACTTTGCAGGAGCATGACCCTCTCTGTACTACTAGAGCCATACTTGGCCAGAGCAGTCAGAGGATTTGGCCTACACTCTCCACGCTGGCCAGACGGGTTGAAGAGGTCTTATTGATGTTTATAAGCTTTGTTTAGCTTGTGTTTCTTAAGTCGCCTTCTACGACATCCACGGGAAGACTTGGAGTGGTCCTATTCTACTCTGCCGGGAATCACACGGCTAAAATCTAAAATATATTGTTAAATAAAATATCTTT
Organism: Acrobasis repandana; assembly: GCA_963576875.1. Taxonomy (NCBI): domain Eukaryota; kingdom Metazoa; phylum Arthropoda; class Insecta; order Lepidoptera; family Pyralidae; genus Acrobasis; species Acrobasis repandana. The sequence continues at coordinate 10,192,016 of OY756233.1, read as the reverse complement.
GATTGTTTAATTATAATAAATTAGTATTGATTCTTCTTCTTCGTCTAAGCGCATTCCCGGTTGCATCCTCAGCTGTGCTGCTTCGGAGCCCGGGGTGCGCTTTCCCGCTTTTTCTTTTCCAAATATATCATGCATTTCAATGGTCACCCAAGGATGCCAAAGACCTTGCAAAATGGAGAAGAATAGCTATAGTTTTACAACCGGCCGCCTGCCTGACGTCAACCCTCTTTGGGAATGTATTTGTGCGGAAAGTTTTACAACCACCCGCCGCCCGACGTAACCCTCCTTGGGAATGCAATTTTAGCACGAGATGTTTGTGCTTAGTCCTTTATTTGCCTCTTACGACATCCACAGAAGGAGATGGAGTGTTCCTATTCTAACCCGGAACCACACGGGTAAATAAATTAGTATTAATTGTTGAATTATAAAGTCATTTATTTAAAATTTTCTTGAAAATATAGGTTCTTAAAAATATTTTTGCATAGCTGACTCTTTTAGAGTAAATGCAACATAAAGATTTGGTCCTAATTTAAAATAATGTTTTTTGTTTAAAATGGGGTGGAGTACTTTGAGAACATATTAATATTATCATGGAGAAGAATCAAACTTAATTATTATTTTTTTCATGGCGTAGTTTTGGAACTCTTTTGGAGTACTTTGGGAATAACCCAATTTTAAGACTATTTTATCTATGTAAAAAATATAATGTGGGCATTTTGGCCAGTCAGTAAAATGATACTCAAATTAAAATATACATACAATAAGGTTCAATGTTCGGTCAGTTTTTGACTTCGCTTGCAACGCTTGCTCGTTCCGGCTTAGAAGACGGTCATGCTGTGGGCTTTGGCACAAAGTCTTTAGGTGTCTCTTTGAACTAAGACGCTCTGGTTAGTGTTTCAAAGCACGTTCTGCTCCTATAACGCAGAGCCGTGGTCACCGAGAGCGCCGCGTGAATTCAAAATGGTGGTATTAATCCTTGTCTCATTTAGTGTTAGGACTTAACAACCGCAATTTAGAGATATTTTACCATAGTAAAATGTCTTGTTGTAGTGAGTTATTTTGTGACTTAATACAGGATGATTTTAAACCTCACAGCTCACACATATTTCAAGGAAAGTAATCTATAAGCAAAATAAAAAATACTTATTCTATCATACGTATCTTGTTCCTCAATAAAAACTAAATACAATCACGAAACTAAAAATACAAAACTAAATATTTCACCGCTTATGTATTACTGTGACCGCTATAACTAAAAATTAGATTAAGTTAAAAATTAAAGGGAGTCGTCATACAAGAAACGTATTTCTAAGCGTTCTAAAACATTGTACGGGGATACGGAACCCTTCATGTACGAGTTCCACTCGCACTTGACCAGTTTATTGTTGTAATCTATTTAGTGTGTTTTAAAAGCAATAAATATGATATACCTAGTCACAATCTCACAATACACTAAGTCTATAATGACGATTTATAAAATTTATTTTCATCCCTTTCCGCTCAACTTTGAAATAGATTCGAGACAGCAGACTCGCAGAAGGTATAAAATGTAACGATCAAATCATATTTGCTCCCATAACAGTGTATAACGCAGAAAACAGCTCAGCTCCTTAGAGAAATATCAAGAAATATCAAACAAAAGGGAATCTGGCAACGCGCGGATGTGTTTTACTGCCTGTAGAGGTCGCTTCATTAGTTTTTATTGTTACGGCAACCCGCCTAATTATGAAGTTGCGGCGCGAAGACTTAGCGGACTTAGGTAGTTTGCAAATTCTGAGGGTTTTCTGAGAAACACTACACACGGGGAATAAATAATACGATGAAATAGATACGCATAAAAGATGGCTTTGCCTAGGATCAGGTTATGAACAGTTTATCATCATCATATCAGCCACAGGAAGTCCACAGCTGATAATAGGCCTACCCCAAGGATTTCGTAAATGATGGATCGGAAGCGGCCTGTATCCAGCATCTTCCTGCAACCTTGCTCAGGTCATCCGACCACCTAGCAGGTGGGTCCTACGCTGCGCTTGCCCGTACGTGGCCGCCATTCGAGACCTTTCTGACCCATCTACCATATTAACCATTAAATCCAACTTATTTTGCCCAAACGACCCTATGTCTCAGTAATACATACGTACTACTCACGTCTTTATCCCTTACATGACTTACAGAGCCTGAGACCATTAGCGCCAAAGCCCACGTACGGCGTGATAGTGAGGGATAAATTTTGTAGCATCATCGATTTCTTGTTAAGTTAAGCGTCGTTGTATTTTAGGTCCCCCCCTCTAAAAGGTAAACTATCGGGTAGAAAAATTATAAAACATTGTAATATGAGTCTAAAATTTCATACAAAATACATAATCTGCAGAGAACAATTACTACGATACCGTAGTAACTTGTTAAAATTGGGTAGTTACCAATTATGGGAAATAAAGTAAACGTGCAACTTTAGAACTCTACTTTGAGCGTGGCTCGACTCGCACTTGGCCAGTTAATTAATTATAAAATAATTTTAAAACAACAACCTCTATAAAATAAACTTGCGGTAGCAGGTGTATAAATATTAATTTCTTACTGGAGTGCTTTGAAAATGATATAGTTCATGGGCCGTTTTATGGTCGGCCATTATGGTTATTACATTTACGGTACACTGCTGTAAACACTCATGTTGCTTTTTACCCAACTGCGCAAGAGGGAGGATTATGTTAACAGCTTGATGGATTTGGCTTGAGAGATATGGTTAGTTAGATTCGTCTTTTAGTCAGCTCAGCTCACACCGGGACGTGACGCGTCGCGCTTCAAATTGCGGCGCTGCAAGTGGGCATACCGGACGGACAGAGCAGAGACAATAGCAATTAATATAGTCTAGCAAGAAAGAAGAACTGATTTTAATTTATTATTTAAATTATGAGGCCTACTGAAAACAACTGGTTAAAGTTTAAAAAAAAAGTTTTTTTATCTTATCCCAAAAAAACCTTTATATTTGGAAGCGTCACAAGTTGAGTCTAAGTTTTCATTGTAGCACTTCAGAAAATTTTCTACTTGTATGAAATAAAATTTGTGCCGTCTGCCGTAAGCCCCAGATGTTATATTTTATTAGCTTTTCGTGACATATCTGCCTCTTGGAGAAATAGACTGCATTTCGCCTTTTGGATAAACGAAATTACATTCTTTGCGTTTATTTTATTATATTTCGTTGACGATGTGCAACATTTGGAGAAAATATATGGTTAGTTGTTTAAGGTGCAGAGCATTTTTATATCCTAATAATACGAGGTTTATTACTCAATTTGCAAAAAAAATATTAAACGTTTTTTGCGCAACAGCTAATGTAAAATGGGTTTTTTTTTAAACCCGCCTCTAAAATTTGATTGAAATCTGTCTATAAATAACGGTACAGCAAACTTTCCTCTTTTCCCCCTATTTCCCCCCATCAAAAATCGCGATCGATAAAAATAAACAGGCAAGTGCGAGTCGGACTAGTACATGAAGGATTCCGCACCTCCGTACAATGTTTTAAAACGAGCCTCATGTGATGTGATGATGTGACAGAGGAGTCTCAGTAATAGGGTCCCGTTTGCACCCTTTGGGTGCGGAACCCTAAAAATCAAGGGTTGATTGTGTGCCAATTTTCGTCAAAATCGGTTGAAGAATGCGACCTGTAGGGGAGAGCAGACAGAAGACAGAACATACAGCCAAAACCATTTTTAGACAATCTCGACACTGAGACGCTTTGCTCGCAAAAAATAATTTTTAACTTCAAAAGTCTTTATTTAATAACATACATTCGCTTAATCTTTCGCTAGACTGCGCTCCAGTTCATTTTAACATTCCGTTTGTGAATATTGCTACAGTGAAAACAAGATACGGAATGAAAATTAGTTTAATTTTTTCAGCTGTTTCGTACTGCACCTCTGTTTCCTAATAAAATTTCCATTCTGTATAAATTTCGTTATACCAATACGCTTAAATTTATATTTATAAATAAACGCTCAATCAATCCAATCAAGGCAATCCCTTGACCGATTTAGCTTCTGTTCTTTCATTGCAAACTTAAAACATGCTTTTTGCAAATTTCTTGAAATTTTGATTTGATTTCATAAAACGATTCAAAAATCTTAAAAGTGTAAATGGGAATGATGCTATTTTGAAACTGCCTAAAGTGATCTGACGTAGCTTAAGGCACAAACTCTAAGTGTTAAAGAGACGGCATTACGCGACGTATTCTGCTTTCTCTTTTGCACGTAAAGTTTGTGACAGAGATAGACTGAACACGTCGCGTGGTCCCGCTTGACGCAGCAATGTAGCAGTCGGGACCAAAAGCTTTACATAGTACGTACCTTTTGTAGCCCGGGAGAGTTTATTTATTTATTATTTTATTTCTATCATATTACATTTACAGTCTTAACCAATTCATAATATGAGGAAACAGGAGTACATGCTCTAAATATAACTACCATCATTCTAATTCTAATATTATTCTATTAATGTCATATCTTTGTTGTATGTCATGTTTTTGGTTTTCTTCGTCAAATATGTCACAGTTGCTGTTTGGAATTCCGCCAATGTACAATGGAATACATCTATGTCTCGGGACACCTCGTTTATTATTACTATTGCCCGCGTCATTGCTGCACCTTCCAATAAGTTCCAATAAGCAGTGGGGACCGCTAGCACTCTTGTTCTCGGTTCTAGCCGTAGCCTTGGTTTAGGAACCAACAACTTTATTGCTTCCAAGACTGCTGTATTTGTTAACTTCCGTTAGTTGGAGATAAAGAAACACTAGCAAACGCACCCAGTCAGGATCAACAAGCAACCCATTGAACTATTGTGTTTCTTAATTGAAGCATCGAAATTACTGATTAATTTCGAGCTAATGCAAATACATGGGCGTTTTGCTTTACTATTACTGGAACAACTTCAAATGCCTCACTTTAATTTATATCCCTAATTTACTTAACGCCTATACACTTACTTGTAATTATAGGAACTTATCACTGCCGACTTCATTATTCGGATGGGTTACATTAGTTATAAATCATTGAGATATACGACTAGAAGTGACATGTGATTGGTGCGCGAATGAACTATGAATGAACTAACAATCAAGTTGTCTTGCAAATAGAGACGAGTATGACTTCTAAATCAAAACCTTTTGTGTTTGTTACATTAGCTATATTTTGTGCGAGTAATATCAGTCTTTCATACAAAGGTAATGATTTTCTATTGCCATTTGTTATAGAGTAACAGTAGTTTATTTTGCAATTTTAGCAATAAGTATCAGTGTTATACTAATGCTCATATTCTTTGGTTTGTGGGTTTACTTCGATTGTACGTACAGCTGTTTACAACATGTATTGTTCGATATACTTTCCACGTGTGTTGTCCTTTTATAGTAAGTAAACCTAAGGTTCAGTTTCTATATGCATTAGAAGCATAATGAGACTGGTGAAGGCAAGAAGTTTTCAAGAATCGTAGCAAGTGCAGATCTTTTATAGTCCGTCGTGACTGGCATACCCTGTCAATGTTATACACAACTATTTTCAATCCTATCTCTCCTAACTATTTACGAGAATTATTTATATTATTTAGTGAGTCTCAAGGGCGTCTGAAAACCTTCTGTTAAGAATTCCTGCTCACTCCACCGACTTTTACTCGCGGTCTTTCTCTGTTCAAGCCGTACGCCTATGGAACTCACTACCACGTACTATCCGACGCGCCCAAACGCTAGCCAGCTTTAAATCCCAAGTAAAATCGCATTTTCTATCCTTATGAAATCTCCTTCCCTTGTTTCCACTTAGATTCTTCATTTTGTCCTGTTATGTTTTCTTTGTGTAAGTTGTATGTATTTAAGTATTAGGTGTATGTATGTTTGTTATAATTATTGTATATAAGTATGTTTATTATATTGACCACCCCGCACTACCTAATTTCCCATCATTTTTTTTATTTCAACGAGGTTGCCTGGAAGAAATTGCTTAGCGATAAGGCCGCCATTTGCGCATTTCCTAGTTTTTAAGATAATTATTTCCAGTAAGTAAGTAAGTAAGTAATACTTTATTGTACACCAAGAATAAAAAATATACAGTAAGAATAATTTAATTATAAGTCCACCATTGCAAAAAAGATATAAAACAAACAAACAATTTATTTATATCCAGTATTTTTCTTTTGTGCAATAAAGGGTATGGTATTGTATTGTATCGTCTTTGCCTACCCTAATGAAGACAGGCGTGATAATAGATAAGACGCTTAAAGACGTTTTTTTTTTGTTTTCCATCATTTGAACTTTTTTTTTGAACGTCAAAATGATAATCTTGGCACACATTTAATAATAATAATAATTGTTTATTTCATATAACGAGATCCATACATTAAAACACAAAATAAAATTCAATCAAATCAAATTACAAATCAGAATCAAAATAAAGTCAAAATAAATATAAAATAACAAGTCACAATAAAATCAAATAGAAGCAAATAAAATCAAATAAAATTAAAATAAAGTCAAAATAATTTCTAAATAAAATCAACATAAAATTTTAATTATTTACTACATCGATGACATTATTATTAAAACTCACCCTGATTCGGAAGTCGGCCTTTTCCGAGTAAACCGTGTTAATATATTTATATATATAAATCTAAGACGTCTCCATGCAAGTCTATTACGTCAATGTAATGTGTGTACGTACAGTCTAAACTTCTAAACTCATTACCAATGTCGTCAGGGCTTAACGATGGGGTTACACCCCGCTTAAGACTTTTGTCTCGCTCCCATCTTGTTCAAATCAGTCGAGGCGATTGGTCAAGTCAGAGCACAAATTAAGGTTAGTGACTTGAGATAAAAAAACTTTGCGAAAAGCTTTGCATTGGAAGAACCCGTAAGTATGAGATCAGCCACAGACAAAAGTGGTGCCCACTGTGAAAGGCAGCCAGGGCAAGTTGGAAAATGGTCTTTTTTCAAATTGTCCTGTGTCTTGGGTGTTTAACTATATATGTATTTATAATATTATATTATAAAATATAGTATCGTTGAGTAAGTATTCCATTATACAGGTTTAAACTTACTTTGGAGCTAACTCAATCAGTGTGATTTGTCCTTATCTGTTTATTTATCTACGTTACCTATACTCCAACGACAAGAGCGTAGCTCTTAAATGCAAGAGACGACATTAGTAAAACCTTGAAAAAACTTTTAAGGTCTTCTTAAAAATAAGTTCTTTATTAATATTCTATTTTTGAATTCTCATTACAAATTAGCGTCTTTTGGATGATCACTCGACATTCAACTCACATATTTAACTCTACCAATCTCAAACTGCCACATGGTTGTGTCTCTCTCCCGTCTCGTATATGTTAATCATTTATGATTAAGTTAAGCAATTTATGTTATTCAAGAGGCTGGGAATTCGCCTGAACACCACATTTGGTAAGTTACGCTTCATCATACGAATTAAGGGCCCAGTCCTTATTTTTAGTGATTTTTGACTGCTTTTTCGGAGCTGATTAGAGCCAAACTATCTTAGTAACAATATGTTAAGGGTCGGCACCATGTAAACTAGGTTTGCGCGGGCAACAAGTTTGTACAGAAAGCGTTTGATTTAAGTCAAATAATGTATACACATAGATAGAGGAAGAGTTGGGACAGTAGACGAAAAAAAGGATTTTTTAAAATATTTTGTAGTTTTCCTAAAAACAAGCATTGAATTTACCCAAAAACATGCAAAACGCACTTTGCGCGGGCAATAGTTATGGCTTAAGTAGAAAAGACCACTAAGAAAATTACATACCTAGTTATAGGTGAATAGACTAGCCAGTAGACGAAAATCGTATTTTTTTAATTTTCATTCAGAAAAAGTAAGATAATTGTAAAGAAACCTGAAAGAAATATTTTAGAAAATCTTGCTACAAACTGGCTTGTTTTTCTGCGTAAAGAAATATTCTAACAAGGGATTGCATATATTTTATAAAAATAAAGGCTATTTTGAAACATTATTCTTAATATTTGCTTACAATGCAATCACGCAATAAATAAAAAAATAATTTTAAAAATTGGATGTTTTGCAACGTTTTTGACATAAATCTCTGAAATGGCGGCCTTGATTTATTACCTACATTTTTTAATTGGCGATTAGGGTGAAAATCGGATTGGAACTTTCTCGGGTCGCGGAATCATATTAACTGTTTTTGTAATAAAAGGTGCTGTTTAATTAGGGTTTTACAATTATTTTGAGGGGTGATTCAGTCTGAAATTTTGAACAACTTTTCCCCATGAATGTATATCAAAATACGAATTGACATTATGCGTAATATATCGAACCACAGGCTATACTAGATCTATACTTGGCTTGGCAGGCAGGCTATAGTAGGCTATTTATCTACACTTATATTATAAAGAGAAGAGATTTGGTTGTTTGTTTGTTTGCATTACATGGCTCCGAAACTACTGGACCGATTTAAAAAAAACTTTCACCGTTGGAATGGTACACTATTCCCGAGTGACATAGGCTTTGTGTGTACCAAGGGCGAAGCCGGGGTGGACTGCTAGTATAGTATAATGATATTAAAACAACAGTCAAAAACAAAAAAAAAACTGCATTTTTATACAAAAGTGTGCAGCCGCCTGGGAAATTTGTATAGGAACCGATTTTTTCGGTGTTTTTACTGTTTTTAGGGTTTCGCTTGTCTGTCTGTCCGTAAGTTACAGCCAATTTGCTACGAAACTATTAGAATGATTTAGTTGAGATCTAGTACCTACACTTATGTAATTTAGTGACCTAAAGATAGACGTAAAATGTAACAAATGAAATTTAAAAAAGGGGGCCACTTATTGTGGGTAAATTAGACATTAAAAAAAAGTTTTGATAACAAAATCGTGTGACATATCAAATGAAAGAACTTTTTATGACAATTTTAAATATATTTATTTTTTATTATTTCTTAGATCGGTATTTTTAAGTTATTTAAGAAAATGGGCGAAAATTTACCCCCCCCTACTAAACTACTGGACCGATTCAGTTGAAATGTGGTGCACATAATGTAAATTTGTGACCCAAAGACGGAAGTAAAATGTAGGTAAATGAATAAATAAATAAAAAATGGGGCCACTTTATGGGAGATAAATGAGACATTAAAAAAAGGGTTTTGTGAACTATATCGCGTAAAATATCAAATTAAAGAGCATTTTATGATAATATTAAATATATTTTTCTATATTTTTTAAGTTGGTGTTTTTGAAGTTATTTTTGAAAATAAATAATAAAAATACACTTATCTCCGAAACAACTGAACCCAATCTTTTGAAAAATATACAGTTAATAGTTCTTTACCTATAGATTACAGGAAAACCTATTAGAAGATAAAAAATAAAAGGGTGCAATAATGCTAATACGGCTTCATTAATCAACCAATTTTTTTAGCTGTTTTCAGGAAAAGATTTCTTTTTAGTGCTTTTTGTTGATTCGTTAAAAATATTGTACAAAATCAAACAGTCAAGTCATTGATTGAGCACATACAGCTGCTAAGCCGAGACTGTTGATCTGTTCAACGTGCAATCTTTTTTACCCTCCGTACTTACATAATAAGGTGAATAGAAGTGAAAGGTGTTACGATTGCAGATGGTCGCTAAACGTATTGTTTCACAAAGAAAATTCAAATGTGTACATTTCCTGTTAGTGGAACACAAAACATTTAGTTTTCCAAGTCACCGCTCGGGTAAAATACTATTTGATTGTATTTTTGAGAACGTCATGTCAGCGATAAGTAATATTGATTTACACAGAAATATCATAAATTTGTCTATGGTTCCCTAAAATTTCAACTTAACCAAAGTAAACCGGCCACGTGCCGTGACAGGCCACGTGCAGTGTAGGGTTCCGTAGTCAGTACCTACTTGTTTTATGTAACTAACAACTGCTTAACTTTAGATCTGAATTCAGTCCATGATACTGAACAACTTACACCAAGGAACAAACGAAATACAAAAATTATTTTTGATCTCTTACACACAAGATTTGGCAAAATGTAATATTTATGTAATATATGTATGGTAATGTAAGGACAAATCACACTAATTAAGCTAGCCCCAAAGTAAGTTTTAAACTTGTATTATGGGATACTAACTCAATGATACTATATTTTATGATAAATACATACATAGATAAACACCCAAGACCCAGGACAATTTGAAAAATACCATTTTCTAACTTGCCCTGGCTGGGGCTCGAACCCAGAACCTCCGGATTAGCGGTCTAGCGTGTTAACCATTACGCCACGGAGGTCTTCATGAATGTGTTAAGGCCGTACCTGAATTTTCCGAGGTCCATGGCTGCCCCCATTTAAAATAAATCATTTCAAAGAAAACGGAGACATCATTTAAAATTTGGCAACTATCTCCTAGATAACCCTTCAAAGTATTTTATGAACTACTGTTTACAGTTTATAATGAGAAATTTAAGCTTTACTACGCACATTTGCCAAAAGTGGCCGTTTTTCGCAAATGTGCGTAGTAAAGCTTAACGTTCTCACTTCAAACTGTAAACAGTAGTTCATAAAATACTTTGACTACGCCACGGAGGTCGAATGGAAAGCAAACATTTTCTTTTCATATTTAATTATGTGTTCCTTAGGAAAAGTTGTTCAGTATCATGAACTGAATCCACCTTAAATTAGTTTTAGTACAGGGAGACGTTATATACTACTGCCGTTAATTTTTTTAAGTATCCATATATAACCGTTTAACTGACAGAGAGGGAAGACACATAATTCTAACAAAAATTTGCAAACAAAAACCAAATATTTCACAAACGGATTGCTAAAACGAAAAAGGGTGTTCATAATCTTACAATATTTTTGAAAGACCTATTCAACGACGTCTCACACCACACATTTTTTTTTCAAGTTTTTATTACCACATATCCATGCCCATGCCCAATTACAGCTTTCTAGTACTAATAGTCTATGAGTAAAACTGGGGACAGATAGACAGACAGACATGACGAAACTATAAGGTTTTCAAAACCACTTGTGCAAATATTTCGCTCCACTTCGCATACGATAAATTCAAAAATTGATGGATGAATGACCGTGCTTTTACAGGTTAAGCAACTTCTAGCTTGGTCACAGTTAGGATGGGTGACCGTGCTTTCAATCTTAATGTTGTCCAAGTCAAATGTTGAGATTCTTATGAATAAATTTCAGTTTTCTCTACCTACATAACTTGGCAGCTATTTAAATTTCAATTTTTTTGTCGGAATTGGAACTTGGCATTTTTACATTTATGTTTTTGATGGGATAAACATCCAAGAACCAGGACAACTTAAAAAAGGCCATTTACCAACTTGCCCTGGCTGGGAATCGAACCCAGAACCTCCGAGTGACGGACTAGCGTGTTAAGGAATCGCCACGGAGGTCGACTAATAAATTGAAAAAGTAATAAATTTTACGCAAGATTCGAATAACTATAACTTGGATTTTTTAGAAAATGCTATATGAACTTCACATATATTTAAACTCGCTTTTTAAATAAACGTCTTGCATTCACGCACACTACTGTATTTTCGACTTTACTTTTTCTACTGATAGCCTGTCTACTAAAGTGTTAAGTACATTATAATGACGTCTGCCAAGGCCTTAATTCAGAAATAATAATTCAAACAAAATAATTCTTTGATTTGATTGATTTGAAAATTTTAATAAGTATCGCGGAATGGAAGTCTTGACGAAAAGAAACAAGTAAGCTGTATACTAATTCTACGTTACAATTTATGATTACCTACATCTATTGTCCCGTTTACACATTATTAACTCTATGTAACTTCATCTTGACATTTTTATCCCCCTAGCGGGAAAATTTTGCATATTTCAGAGCCAAATCCGACCACGTGGCTTAGTGCATACAGTCCTTAAGATATGTTTAATTGAAGTTTATTTAAGTTTTAAAAAATTTTCATTGTAATAGTTTGTTTAATTCCAAATAACCTGAGACGTTTTTCAATTTTTTGCGGTGCGCGACGTTCATGTCTTTATTGTTTACACGGAATTTAAAACATAAAGTTGTGTATAAATTACAGAGAAATAAAGACAAAGGAAAATCCTAAAAAGTGAATGAAAATGATTTTAGTAAATTTTTTATAATTCATTCAAGAACTTAGTTAAAAAGGTTAAACTTTGAAGAAAATATAAGCGAATACGTCGTCGGATTTCTTGCGCAAACGACTGAGATAAAAAATAAAAAATACACATAAATGAAGATTGATTCATGATTAAACACGTACAATAAATAAATAAAAATAATTTGTCTTTTGCAAAAAGATAGAAAAATTTAATGTTACTAATTACGTTATTGGTACTAGTCCGGCAATCCCACCGGCAACAAACAAACACACAAACAAACCTACGCAGTCTGCTACCACCCTAGATAAGGTCCAGGGAACCTCCTAACCTAATTATAACTTAAACTTAAATCTAATTAAAAGTAATTAAACTAATTACAAATGAGAAACAACTTAGGATAAAACTTACCGCATCCATGCCGTCTTCAGGCAGCCTTGCCTGGCCTTCGCGTCGAGCCCGAAGTCCACCTCGGGGCTGGCGACGACCTTAGGTCCCATCACGGGTCCCAAGTCAGTGGTGAAGAAAATGGGGTCCCTATGCGAACCTACCCATGAGCTCATGTATGTCGCCCCAAACGAATACGTCGTACTTATAGCACCACTTCACCACAGCACAACAAAGTTCATCTTCTTCCTGACACTTCAAGATTAAGTACCTAACCTAACAGCGGAACGTAACATGGGATGTCCCTCGCTCCGATTCAAACATTTATCACTGTTTATACATTTATGGGCATCTACGCCACCAAGATTAGTTCCTTTTATAGTCAATTTACAAATACTTCCGTTCCACACGCAATAGGCAAAAAACCAACAATTTATAATGACACAATGGCACGCGTTTCACATTTGAAACAAATCACTGTTCTTATCCGTACTACGAATTATTCCCGGCTCCACGCCGTTGAAACAAATTGGGCACACACAAACAAACAACAATTAGCGACAATTCTTCACGAAATATTCGCAATATATCAAGGACAAAATGCCGGCCTCGGCTTTTTTCGCGACGGGTCAGCGTACCTGTCATTAATGGCGTCGCTCGAGCGATCGCGCCCTTCCACTTAGCGCTAAATCGATTATCTTGCCCGTGTTTGTGGAGATCACACGCAGATGGCGCTAGTCTCCTAACAAAAAGCACTTTTATTCAAAACATTTAAAGTTCTCCGAAATTCGCAAATAAATATGGGGACGAAAACGCTGATAAGGCAGACCGCTCGCTGCGCTTCTGAATTCGTCTAAATTCGTCTCTAGAGTGCATGTACAATACAGCGCAATGCGTATGTGTAGATAGAAAATATAGATTCGGGTGTTCAATAAAAATTTCCCACGGTCGAAGACTGCAGTCTTAAGTCATCGCTGGTGATGAATGTAGGTAGCAATCAACATGTTTGTCACACAGTTGTAATACGTAAACCAAATGAAACAGAATATAAATATCTAAGCAAACTAAATTCTAGAATTCAAACTTGTGTGTTTGTTAACGTACAAAACAGAGTGACCAAAAAGCATAAAAAAATTCTTTTAAAAGAGACATAGGGGGCAAAATTCAAATCTATTTGTTTCTCCCATCCCTCTCCCCCTATGTGCCTCGTCCGCAGTTAATTCGTAACTCCAGTGAACATAGGGGCAACAAAACAGGCCCCTGCTGCTAGTTGTTTAAACGCCTGCAATGATAGGTAAAACTGAATGATGCTTGTAATATGAAGGTAAAACTACACACTTTATAAAAACAGCCTCAAATAAACACGTCGCTAACCATCCCGATTTACACCTTTCCACTTTTGCCCAAATGCCCAAAAACACAATCGCTTGACCCACTAATAGTGCAGCATCAAGACATTACCACTTAGGGGCCATAACGTCCCCGATTGACCCCAAACCCTAATGGTGGGCGTTTGTGGTCCCATTTACTTTTATGTGATCGTATTTAGCCAGACCTAAACTATCACTTGCGGTATATGAAGTAATACCGAGTATACAAGGAATATGATAAGGGTGATCGGTCAACAAATTTAATAAAATTTCTTGAACAAAAAAATAATGAATGTTAAAAAAAAAAAAAAAAGAAAACAAATCGAAGTAGTCACGTGCTCTTGTTACTATGGGAAGTGAATTTTATTTTCGTATTTTAATATATTTCAATAATATTCGAAAAAGTTGTTTAAAATGATGGACGGAATCACCCCTTAAAATATTTGTACTTAATATAAGAACCTCTTATAGACATTGTATTCTAACTTCACGTTTCCATTATTGCCTCTTTTTTGTAACTTAAATAAAAAAAATAACTAGATTAACTTGTTGACAGATTTCGTTTTTTCTTTTTGGAAAAAAAACATTATTTTCTCGTAGATATTTTTCTTAATTTACGATTCAACCATAATTTTTGTTATCTTAAAAAAAAACTGAAATCATTTTAAGCAGTTTTCAAGATAAAATCTTAAATGATTGTTTTATACATACATCCATGCTGGTCTAGGAGAAAAGAAAAAACTTAGAATGTATTATCTGCTTCTCTTCCTGCGTTAGTCGTAAAAGCCAATTGAGGGAGTGGGCGAAAATAAGAACCATGTTAATAGGCGATGCGGCTAGCAACCCATAAATATTTTGATTCCTTTTTCCACCTCACCCACCATCACGCTAAAAGTGGCCTTTGATTCTTGCGGCTCTGGGTTCTGTCTGCTTAGATCTGCAAGACCCAAAATGCTTAGTCTGCCCCGTTAGGGATAAAGACGTAATAGTACATACATACATACAGAAATCTTCACACCTTTTATCCTTAGTGGTAGAAAGAGGCTATGGACCACAGATTACTAAAAAAATTACGTTCGATAGATATCCAATTGCTATGATCCTGACCTCTTTCGATTTCATTTTTTTTTTATGCAATAATATATGGTCTGAGAATAAACCAAATAAATCCCTTTAATAGCTTATATCAACTTAAATATATAATAAATTACGTACACGACTCTCTTTAATTTGAGAGCGTAAAACTAAACATGCGTATAATTTGAACATAACCCCGCTTCCTTTGTTAGCAGGAGGTTATACGACAGTAGCTCATTAGTTTTTATCGTTGGCAACAAATTTTGTGGAAGTTTTAGTTAAAATTTTATGATAATATGGAAGTATCCAGGGTCAATAATAAATTATTTTGTCCAGATAAGAGAATAAAACGTCACAAAACAAAGTCACTTGTTCACATTTATCTTGGTGATTTTAGGTTTTTTAAATGCAGAGAAACTGATTTTTAGAGCGCTATTTGACTCCAAGTCTTACTTTGAAGTCACGGCTTGCTATTTTATACAAATCCAATAGAAAATTTTTGTTTTAAAGTTTAAAAAATCAACAACAAGAAAACGGGCAAGTGCGAGTCGGACTCGTACATAAAGGGTTTCGTAACACCGTACAATGTTTTAAAACGCTAAAAAAACACGCTTTTTGTATGACGACCCCCTTTAGTTTTTAACTTTTTTTTATTGAAGTAAAAACTTCTTTAGCGGAGTTGTGCACTTTTTTGTAATGGGTAAAAAATGTTAAACAGATCTAGATAATCAGAACGACTTGAGCGTCTAGAGTTCGAATACCACCGGAAGGTGTTCACTTTTTAGTTCAATAAATTTATTTTTATTTTACGACCGGTATTTTGAAGTTTTTGAAGTGAAAACTTCTGTAGCGGCGTTGTGCACATTTTTTGTAATGGATAAAAAATGTTAAACTCGCGTCAGGACACGTGTCCTGATCGAAAATTCGTAAGACGGATGGAGAGTAGACAGCCGGCGCGGCGTAGGAGAGGATGTATCCCCCTCTCTTTCTACGGCGCGGCGAAAATGTATGCCTGCGCCTGCTGTTTCGTTTAGCTGAGAGATAAACTTTTAAATGTAATATAAATTGTCATGTTTGTGTACGATAGCGCAATAAATAAATATTGTATTCTACCACATAAATGATAGTACATTTATCTAGTTATTGCAAGCACAGCAAAATAAATAATTTCAAAGAAAACGGAGACATCATTTAAAATTTTGCTACTACCAAGTCCTAGATAACCCTTCAAAGTATTTTATGAACTACTGTTTACAGTGAATAAGTTAAGCTTTACAACGCAGATTTGCGAAAAACGGCCACTTTTGGCAAATGTGCGTAAAGCTTAACGTTCTCATCATAAACTGTAAACTAGTTCATAAAATACTTTGAAGGGTTATCTAGGACTTGGTAGCAGCAAAATTTTAAATAAAGTCTCCGTTTTCTTTGAAATGATTTATTTTAAATGGGGGCAGCACTGGACCCCGGAAAATTTAGGTACGGCCTTAAGTCCTTTCATTTGGTACCCCACTCGGTATGATTCGATTTATTTTATTTTTAGTTCATTACTTTATGGCCTATGGGCGCCACAGTGGATTTACTGTGACGTCACAAAGTCTGCGAACAGACAACACTATTCCGATGATACCTTATTTGTCAAGGTATCATGGATATCTTTGAAGATACGAGAGAGCAGATCGACGTGCATACATACCTACATAGCGGCTTACACCAGTAACCTCGTCAAATCACATAGGTTAGGTAGCAGACCCCGAGCTCTGAAGGGTTGCCGCTGAGGATGCAACCGGGAACACTCTCGGATGATGGTGATGCGAAGCACATAACCCTAATTTTGGCTCCGTCGTAGTCGGGAAAAATATAAATCCTGTTTACAATATATATATATATATATATATATATATCCAAACGAGTATATACCCTAAGCCTTGTTTAAAAACGACATTGAGTTCCTCACGTACAACTAGGGTTACCATATCTCAGGATTTTTGGACTCTTCTCAGGAATGCAGCCGGATTTTGCAAACCTCAGGAAATCTTAGAATTTTTAGAATTTTTAATAAAATACAGTACATTTAATAAACTACTTAATAACTCTGGTAATAATTGCATAATAAAATCAACACTATTATCCAAACATTTAGTGTGTCAAGATACCGATAGTCGGTTTCTTTCATTAGACCAAAAGGCCCCCCCCCCCCACCCACCCCCCGGATAGAAAAAAACTTTCTACATCTAAATTCTGGGTTGTAATAGTGACGCGTGAGCGAGACCCCGTGGTCCGCAGTGTGTATAAACGATAATAATATGACTTTTTCTAACTGCAACAAAATCTTTAGATTTAACTTTAAACTTTAGATTTTTTCATGTGGTAACCCTACGTACAACAAACAAGAAAATTGCTGCGAATCCCTCGATCGATTCGTTCTAAAAATAGATGTCGCTTTTACGACAGATCCCTTGTATGAGGAGTGGTGTCGCGGCAATGAAACATGTTTTGATCAGGTTTTTATTTAGGATAGTTATTTTGTTTTTGTTCTTTTTCATGTGTGTAAATGGCAACACTGGTGTCAGGATAGGTATTGCAACAACCATTTATTTATTTGTGGTAAGCTAGAATTTAGTCCGTACTTTCCTCGAGGACATTTTTTCCGCAATTTGGTACATTGCGCTTAACCCGTTTTGCGTGGGGAGCTGGCGCCGTTGTCAGTTTAAAAGAATTTAAAGTCACTCGATCGCATAAGAATTTAAAAATAAAACAAATCGTTACTTGTGTCGCTACCATTACCAAGGTCCCCAGAGTGGGTCAAAACAGCGAAAGTACTGTTTTGAGGTCGCAACGAAAGCAAGTTAAGGCCAGTGTGACAAGGTCGGTATTGTAAACAGAATGAGATGGGATGTTTACGAGAAACTCGCCAGATTGGTACTGGGGTTTATTTATAAATGGCTTTCAAAAGAAGGTTACATTACATACAAGTGTACAGAATGTGCCACGCGAAAGTACTCGTATAAGTTTTTGACTTTGATCTTGGATTGTAACAATACGGTATTTGACAAATTTTGAAAAATAATTTTAATACATAGTAAGCACAATACATTAATATATACCGGATATCTATTGTATTATCAATAAAGTAAAATGTTGAATTTGAAATTTCCACAACTGTGCCACAAACGCTATTTCCGTCATGGCAGCGGTTATTGTCAGATGACTTGCATATGACGTCATACAGGTAATACTCGCATACAGAAAGTTCGTCAAATCACCACGTTTACTTACATGTGACGTCATCGAAGAAGATATTTACAGGGCGTTTCCGTCATAGATTAAAAAAAATCGTATATTTCGCAAAAGCCATTATTTATATAATATAATTAAGAATGCCCTTACCCTAGACTTTCCCATACAAACGTAGTCTACGTTTTATTTTGAAACGACATGTCAGATTTCGGTAAAAATTTGTAACTTTAAAGAAACTGCATATATCTAGGGTTATAATTGGTTTTCACAGTTAAAATATAAACTTGAAAGAAAATATAAGGGTGTAAACGTTTTTCATACTGATGGTCAAAAATGATGTAATACACTATATTCTTTTTCAAGTTCATATTTTGACTGTGAAAACCAATTATAACCCTAGATATATGCAATTTCTTTTAAGTTACAAATTTTTACCGAAATCTGATATGTCGTTTCAAAATAAAACGTAGACTACGTTTGTATGGGAAACTCTGATTCTGTCTAGGGTAAGGAGACTCGTTTCTATACACTCTTATCTTATAGGATGACAACAAGTTAGGGGTTATTTTAAATGTTGTCCAACAGACAATTTTTTTTTAGTTATGTGCAATTTCTTTGAAATAACAAAATTTTGCCGAAATCTGACATGACATTTCAAAATAAAACCTAGACTTTGTTTGTATGAAAAAGTCTAGGGTAAGGGGTTACCCTAGACTTTTCCATACAAACATAGAAAAGGTCAATCAGTGGTAACACTTATCGTGACATTCGTGACGTGGTCTTGGGCCATCGCGGGATGAGAATACCTTGTTCGGGTTCAGTAGCCAAATGGCAAAAAACGGAACCCTTATGGATTCGTCATGCCAGTCTCTGTCCATCCGTATGTCACAGCCACTTCTTTCCGAAACTATAAGAACTATACTGTTAAAACTTGGTAAGTAGATGTATTCTGTGAACCACATTAAGATTTACATACAAAAATAGAAAAAAAAACTATACATTTTGGGGGTTCTCCATACTTAGAACTGAAACTCAAAAATGCTTTTTTCATCAAACCCATATGTGTGGGGTATCTATGGATAGGTCTTCAAAAATGATATTGAGGTTTCAAATATTTTTTGTTTCTAAACTGAAAAGTTTGCGCGAGAGACACTTCCAAAGTGGTTTCAAAGTAAAAATATATGATGTACATTACCATGCAAACTTCCACCGAAAATTGGTTTGAATTGAACGAGATCTAGTAAGTAGTTTTTTTTAATAGGTCATAAATTGTAAACCGCAATTTACCTTTAGAACTTTTATATTACGAGTATGTTACTTGCTGCTACGGAACCCTTCATAGACGAATCCGACTCGTACTTGGCTGCTGTTTTTTATTATACCTTGCCAAAGGCCACGTTTACCATGATGGTGAGCGTTAAGATCGAAAAATGAAATCAAAATAGTGATGGGTTGCAAGCCGCATCGCCTATTAACATGATTTAGATACTCGCTCATTACCTCGATCGGCATTTACGATCAGCTGATACATTTTAAGTTCCTTCTTTCTTCCAAGAACAGCATGGAAGTTATTATAAACGAACCAATTATTAAATAAAGAATATAAAACATGTTATTATTTATACTGAAATGTAGATAGTATCAGAAACTGCAATAGCTACAAGGTCAGAAAGAGAAAGGAATAGTCAAGGTCGTGTTATGTCGTTTGAATATTTTTTGCACTTTATGGCTCTGAGTGGAAAGTAGGAACGATACTGACTTTTAAGAGGAAACACTAAGGTCGAGAGAATTGAAAAATAGGTATTTGCAAAATCTATTGCTGTCACGCTGTGCCCGAACAACAACCGAGCTAGTGCGATAGAAACAACTGCAGCTCGGACCGAAAATACGTATGAAAAGTTCACAAAATTAACTTTGCATAGTCGCCTGATTTCTCCTCCAAAATAAAACTGACTGATTTTTTTTAAAGTCGCCTGATTCCTCGCCGAACAGTTGCAGTAGAGCAATTATTCTTTTTTCCAAAAAATATCTTTGGATATATTGGCACGTCCCTATGTTTTGTTTTTTTTTTTCATAATTTAATTAATAAAAGAGATACACACCTTTATAAACTTGATAAAATGGTTAGATTTTCCACTCTGTTCAAACATCTAGCAATTTCTTATAAAAAGAAAATATAGGAACGCAGCTATAGCTTTTCTTTAATTTAGATTTCAGGGGACTACGAAACATTATATTTGTGTACTTTTCACAGGTATTTTCGGTCAGAGCTGCAGTTGTCTCTATCGCATTAGCTCGGTTGTTATTCGGGCACAGCGCGACAGCAATAGATTTTACAAATACCTATTTTTCAAATCTCTCGACCTTAGTGTTTCCTCTTAATAAACTATTATGTCACGACGCGTCAACGATCACATTAAAGTGCATTAGTCCTTCTATACACATGAATATGTATGACTTCCATACTATGTTACACACCATATTACAAAACGTCTATAGTGCAGAAATATAAACACTATACTTCGCTCAGATACTGGTATTCGTAATACAACCTGGAGGTATACAAGTCTTTTATGACGCCGTTTTATTTTTGCGTAAAATATGACAGTTATTTTGTGTAGATACGGAAAATTTGTTATGAAGCGTTTTACGACTGTTTTATTTATTTGAATTATAAAAACATTCCACTCAGCCCAACCATGTATTGCGGAAACTAAGAAAATTTCGGCCGATTTTTGGTAGAAATACATACCTTTACACATTTCTTAAGATTAATGTGACAATACCTACGTAAATTGCACCGCCTTCTAAAATTTTCTTTTTCTCGGTATCACCAGTGGGTTGACTGGTAGATAAAGCCTATGGCTTTAAGTCCGCCTATTACGTTTGTAGTAAACTTAAATAAATAAATAAATACCTTAGCGTCTAACATAACTCGTTTTATGAATAAATTTGAGCAACATGGCTTTCTTGGGGCTATTTAAAGGGATGTGTCTATGCTAACAGGCCAATGAACCATCAACAATTAAAACAAAATATCCGAGACACAGTCACTGAAAAAATTAAAAAAAAATCAAAAAAAGGAAAAATTGAACGTGAAAACATATAAGGAGATTAAGAACTTGGCGGAAAAAAGAGAGACATGAAAAGCACTCTACCGACAAGAGCCCAGCTCTTAAATATAAGAAGAAGTCACTGAAATAACGCAGGAAATGTGTGAAAATGTAATGAGCAACGCAATGAAAACTTCACATCTGCCATACTGCTAAAGGTGGACATTTGTCTGTCATTATTTTCTATAATTAACTGTCAGCTCTAAATACTATATTTAAAAAAAAAAACTTAATGATTTTTATATTCACTTTTATTTGCCCACCCTGTAGTTGTGGATATGAAGCACACAGATGCCATTTTTTGCATAGATGTATACTTTAAATTATTTGTAGCAGCCATGTTGTATAGTACATCTATGTTCATACTACTCGTACTGCCTTATATAGAGAGCCTGTCGCCATTTGAATTCAAAAAGCAGAGACAAAGAGAATTACATTGTTGACGGAAGTACGTTTTTGCTCGTTTATGTAAATGTGGCCTTATCAACCTTCATCAGGCTGCAGAATAAATAGATCTCGCTGGATTTACTTACAATTTGAAGCAGTTAACAATATTGTATGAAATCCCACTGGGAAGCATACTTTGTGAAAAAGTTGTTTCCAATCTGGTTAGGATATTGCAGGCTTGAATCACCTGATTATCCGAAAAAGAAAGATGATTCCGTGCTTCGGAAGGCACGTAAAGCCGTTGGTCCTGAACGCCATTTAGCGTTTGTACCTATCCTAGGATTGGTTCTGGTCTACCCTTCGGGTTGTGGAGGTCAGTCGGCAGTCGCTCTGTGTAGAAACCAGTAACCTCGTCGAATCACCTAGGTTAGGTAGCGGACCTTGGGCTCTGAAGCGTAACTGCTGACGATGCAACCGGGAATACGCTCGGATGATGATGAACAATATTGTATGAAAATCTTTTATTATCCTTTGCTGAGTAACGTGTTTCCGAATGCTTCTTCGAGTCAACACTTGTATAGCGTTGGGGTAAAGAAGCTTTTGGCCAGACAAATTGTACATACGGGCTGTGTATCCTTCTATAGTACCATACACACCGCGTTGTGGCAAAGAAAGGAATGAAAGAATTTTTTATTCCGTATTTCGATTAATGAAAATAAAAGTGGTAGTTAAAAAATCCGGTTAAGTGCGAGTCGGACTCGGGGACCGTGGGTTCAGACAGACGGACAACAAAGTGATCCTTTAAGGGTTCCATTTTTTTCCTTTTGCGGTACGAAACCCTAAAAATGACTGTACATGAGTACAAACTCAGAGGTACAAGTCGCGCCTAGTGAGGATCTAACTCTTGCCTCACAGACGCAAAGCCAGTACCTAAACCGCTTGGCCACCACGACTTCAATCAAACTTGGACGATTCATCATTCTCACGCATTCTTTATTGCATCCTCAGCGGTAACGCTTCAGAGCCCAGGGTACGCTACCTTACCTAGGTGATTTGACGAGGTTACTAATTTTTAGACAGAGCGACTGCCGTCTGACCTCCGCACCCCGAAGGGTAGACCAGAACCAATCCTAGGATAAGTTTAAACAAACACTAGATGGCGTTCTGGAACCACAGCTTTACGTGCCTTCCAAAGTACGGAATCATCTTTCATGTCGGATAATTAGGTGATTCAAGACTGCAACATCCTAACTAGACAGGAAACAACTTTTCACAAAGTATGCTTCCCAGTGGTATTTGAACCCACGACCTCCGGATCACAAGGCAAACGCCTTGACCACTAAACCACGGAGGCATTCAAACTTGGATGATTGCCAAATGTTATATATTTGTAAGAAAAACCTAATGTTAAACAGAGCCCGTCGCTGTCGCCAACATCGCATTCAACCATCGTATTTCGCGAGAAAAACTAATTATTTTCCACTTTCCAGCCATTTGTTTCCTTTCAGAGACCTCCATTGTTTTTCGTCGCGAAGTAAATTAAAAATATTTTTTGTACCCAAGTGTGTAGATGAGTTACTTTGTTCTGTGTGCGGTGAATGAAGTTTAATGTGTTTTTCAATAAAATGGGTGTCGGGATTTTAATTTTAATTCAATTCAATAGGATATTTATATTATCTCTTAATAATAGTTACTTTCTCTCTCTCTCTCTCATCTCAACGTGTTCCCAGTTGCATCCACAGCTGCAATGCTGTGAAGACCGGGGTCCGCTTTCCGGCTTTTCCTTCTCCACTTCGCACGGTCTTGAGCATCCTTCATTGTGAGACCATTGGCACGCATGTCATCCCAGACGACGTCAAGCCAGCATTTCTCGGGTCTACCACGTCTGCCGGGCCCCGGCGGAGGCGGCATGGCTATGCATTTGTTTCCCACGTAACTTGCCGGTTTCCGCAAGACATGACCATGCCAGCGTAGGCGACTTTCTTGCAGTTTATCTGCTATGTCGCGGACATGAAGGCTGCCGCGGATGCGGGTGTTTCTCACGCGATCTCGCCGTGATACTCTGCATATCCAGCGCAACATTTGCATCTCCGTGACACGCAGTTACTGCTTGTGTCGATCAAGCAATGGCCACGCTTCACTGCCATATAAAAGGACAGGTCTAATGATGGATTTGTAGACCTGTCCTTTTAACCTAACCGGCATTTTGGGGTCACAAATGACACCCGTCACCTCCCGCCACTTTGCCCATGCGTCAGATATACGGGCCTTGACGTTGGCATCGATGTATCCGGACGCGCGAAGTACAGATCCCAAGTATTTAAAATAATGGTAACTTTTTTTATTTTAAATTAATATGTACATTTGGAAAAGTTATTACTATATTATATATGTTACACGGGTCACTCACGTGAACAATCAGCTACTGGCCGACATGTTTCGACCTCGAGAGTGTGGTTCGGGGCGTCTTCGTGAGGCGTCGCGCGTCACATTCGCCCTGATAACGACCTCCGGATGAGGTCAAAACATGTCGGCCAGTAGCTGATTTTTTACTGAGTGAGTCGTGTAACATATGGTAATATCTGTGTCCCAAGTTAGTTTTAAGGCCGTACCTGAATTTTCCGATGTCCAGTGCTGCCCCCATTTAAAATAAATCATTTCAAAGAAAACGGAGACATCATTTAATTTAAATGGGGGCAGCACTGGACCCCGGAAAATTTAGGTACGGCCTTAACCAAAAAAAATATGGAACAGTTGATGAATTTAAAACAACATGTCTATTGAAATTATTTTTTCGAAAGCAATCAAAGTGATCTTAAGGTGTTTTTTTTTTTAATTTATTTTCTATTAATCGAAAGGCTTTTGTTACTGAACAATTACATTAAAAATCTAAAATGACGTTAAAAATTGACAGGCTTAATGACAATTGACATTAATTTTCTTAACCGTACCAAATAATTTATTTTGAGTCAGGATACTACCCTATTATTAATCACAAGGCTTACGAAAAATACAATGTTTATTCCTGACTCTGATTTGAAAAACACCATAAACTCTCCTGTGACAAATCGGCTATTCCGCAGCAAAACTCAATTTTCACCGTTCGTTACCATAACAAATGGAGTCGTAATAAAAGGGCTATAAGCCTGTAATTGTAATTAAAATGGGTGAACTGCCATCAAATAGGGCTGGCTCTTACACCATGGTGCTTTAAACATCTATTAATAGTTATATTTTATGTGTGTGTGTGTGTTCGCGTGTTGTAAAGAGAAGATTGAAATAGCATTTAATTTACATCACTACCTACATTATGAGACAGTTTTGAGAAATAATAAAACCGGCCAAGTGCATATCGGTCCACGTGTAGTTTAGGGTTGCGAATGCCGACTTTCACGCCTCACGTTTTAACGACTAAATCCTTCTAAAAACGAGCCCACATAAGACGATGGTAACTGATAGAGTTATTAAATCCCATTTCACAAGAAAAATAGGACTTTTTTTATCTATTCTAGTAACTAACAACTGTCTTTCTAATTTAATTTTCATTTCCCCAGTAAGTACATTTTATAAGTTGGTCGACTATAATTCTTTAATTTGTAAACCCTACTTAGCTCTGATACTTTTCCTTCGTTATACTTTATATACTACTGTCGTAATTCTTTCACATGTTCATATATAACCGGTTAGCTGACAGAGGGGGGAGGGGACATTTGACTCAAAACAAAAATTTAAAACCAAATATTTCACAAATGGATCTTTAAATCGAAAAATGGTGTTGACAAACTCACAATACTTTTGAAAAACCTGTTCAACGACACTCCAAATTGATTAAATTAGACAAGGAAAAAAAATATTTCCACTTTATACTCGTGATTAAATTACATACCTATTCCAAATTAAAGCTTTCTAGTACTAATGGACTCTGAGTAAAACCGCGGACAAACAGACATAACGAAACAGATGCGAAGCAAAACGTATCAAGGCTCACGCTAGAAACAAGTCTAAAAACCAATGATTCTTGTCCGAGGCCGCCGTTGTTAAAACAATAACGAGGACTATACAGAAATTCAAACATACGTGTACATTTAGGACGATAAGCAAAAAGAGCATTTCGGTGTGACATTATCCAAAACACGACACGAATAAACGTAGCAATTATCATGGCTGTTTGATCCCAATGTTTTTACATATGTATGTCGGCAGCCTTATTTTAATTACGGACATACCAACTTCTCTAATCAACAAGTAATGTCGCAGTTGTTATTTATAAACTTTCATTGTTTCAGGTATTGCCGAAGCTTTTGTGGAGGTTTGAACGATCGAATTGTCGAGGTCAGCCATGTGTTCGATCAAATTTTATTTCACCCCATACGGAACACTTCCGTCTAAATATTTTGTTTTGTATTTCGTGTGTAAGTGGCCAACACTGGTGTCAGATTTTTCAAGGTGTCTAAAGGCATCTGACTTAGCTTAACGACTACCACACAATGATGACAGCCGGGACCAAACAGCTTAACGGGCCTTCTGAAGCTCGAGAAATTTTTACGTCAGTCGTGGTCACCCATCCAAGTGCGGACCACGCTCGGTGTCGCTTAACTTGCGAAAGCGCTAGTAATACGTACCCCTGGCTGGCTAGTGATGGGTCGCTAGACGCATCGCCTATTAACATGATTTGCATTCTCGCCCATTCCCTCGATCGGCTTTTATGATCTGCGCGGGAATAAAAGCAGCTAGTTCTGTACCCAAAGGGTGCCAACGGGACGCTATTACTGAGACACCGCTGTCTGTCCGTCTGTCTGTCACAGGGTTGTATCTCTTGTACCGTAATAGCTAGACACTTGAGCAAACACTAAAAAACAAGAAACGTGATTTTTTCAGCGTTTTAAAACATTGTACGAAGGTACGAAACCCTTCATGTACGAGTCCGACTCGCTATTGACCAGTTTTTTTTTTATCCCAGACCATCACGCAGTACCTATGTACTCTATTTTCTTTCCTTCTTTGTTTGTATTTTGTGTACAAGAATTTTGTAAATAAAAATAAATAAATAAATCACGAAAGAATTTGAATAGCTCCATGAAATTATAAAGCTAAAATCCATTAGCAATCTCTACCTATACAGTCTTTGATTTTATATCAAAAGTTAAGTTTCAGTGTCGTAAAAAGAGTAATGAGTTTTAGAAACCAAGGAAACTCGAGTGAAATGATGAAATCTGTAAAATACTAGACTTTAGATTGTCCTACCAAATTGTTTCCAAACTTGAATTCAAAATTCACGTCTATATGTTACACGGAGTAGACAGAAAGGAAGAAAAAAGGAATGAAAATAGTGATGAATCGCCTATTAACATGATTCAGATTCTCGACAATTCTCTCGATCGACTTTTACGATTTGTGCAGGAAGAAAAGCAGCTGGTACATTCTAAGTTTTTTCTTTTCTCCCAGACCAGCATGGCAGTAGATATAAAGTCAGCTGCAATACATTTCCCAAACGTTACCTTCTTTATTTTTGGTATAAAATAACCTTAGTTCATTTTCTAAACTGTATAGATCATTCTAGATCTGACCCTAAGATTCTTTGTTTAGTCTCCCACGAATATTTCATTAGCTAATTACTGACCAAGGTTCATAAAAGTCAGGCAACAGCTCGTTAAAAATTCTGGAGAAAAACATTAATCTACGTTGGTTGTCACTGGATGGGACTGGAAGAAAACTTACTGTCTAGACATCTATTTACTGGATAGAACAGTAGCTTGAAAGCAAATAACCACACATTTTCATAAAACAAGTTTTTTTTCAGGCAAATTAAAAAACCCTGACTTTCAAGCGTTCACCCCCAAAAACTTTTAAATGGCTAAACCGATTTTCATCCAAAATATCTAAGAACCATCTCGACAGACAAGGCTTTCATTTAAAAAAAACCGCATCATATTCTGTCTATTCGTTTAGGAGTACGATGCCACAGACACACTGTTAATGAATAATTATATTCAGGCACAAAAGTCAATCCTTTGGCTACTCACTTACGTGGTTGGTCCTATTCCATTCTGCCGGGGACCACACGGCTAATCATCATTTCAGCCGCATAACGTTCACTGCTGGACATAGGCCTCTCCCGAGGATTTCCAAAATGACCGATCTAGAGCGGCCTGCGTCCTACGCTTTCCAGCTAATATTGCACTATAAATTTAAATAAATAAAAGCATGCTGCTTTAGGTAACTGTATATAATACATCATTCATTGACACGTGTCACATTACTTACATTTGACAACCAACCATCGACAAATTATACATACTCAACACACTAAAACATAAAAACCAGTTCATAAAGTAGTGCGTTAGAGGTCGTTGTTCGCAATTAATATCTGCACGTTAATTCTTATTGACTTGTAAATAGTATCTTGATCATTACTTCGTGTCTTGATAGCAATGCTGATAATTATCTCAGGTGTATATGTCCATATTATACCTACGGGACGGCGTTCTCGTGAGAGCATTATCGGCGTTATAGCACGAAAGGAGTGCAATTAATCAACGAGGGGTCTTACTTACGAGTACTTTCTTCGGCGCTCCAACCCTTTGTGGGTCTTGGCCTCCACAAGGATTTGTCGCCATTTCGGTTTGTCTCTGGCCTGTCTTCTCCATGCTGTGACAACGAGGGAGGGTGATGAGTACAACGAAGGAGTCAGCAAACACAAAACGTGTAGTTTTTTAAGTGGAGGTGCTTTTTACTTTGTCTATTTATAACTCCTTTTTTAGGGAATGTAGTAGGTACGGTGGTTTCCCTATTTGCCGTCCGCAGTGCTTGAGTTTGACAGTCGACTTTCTGTCAATACTGTCACCACTGCTGCCTACTGACATATAATCTGCTAAACGACAAAAAGTCAAATTAGACACTTTATTTAAACGTCAAAACGAACATTTTGTATGAGATTTATATAAATCAAAACCGTGACGTCATAATTATTTCGAAACAAATAGCGCTCTTATATCAGTTTTTCTGCATTAATAAACCTAAAATCATGTTGAAAATGGATATGATCAATGACAAGTGAAACTATTTTGTGACGATGTGTTCTCTTAGCAGTACCAAATAATTTATTTTTGACCCAGTCATATACGAGTAGGACCTAATTTAGTAAAGTTTTAATTTAAAAACTTACTTAATCATAAAATACCTCGCTGTCTTCCCGTAAGCTAAAAACTTTTCCTAAAAATTCTCTCGTAAACTCTACATTGTAAGCTCTCAATTTATACTCGCATATCTTTTAGCCGTTTTCAGCAATTAACTAGTTTAAAGGAACATCCTTACGTTAAGGCGAAATGCCACCCAAAACAGAATTTCGACGCGTTTTACCTACAACCAAAACTATTTATTAATAACATAAGGTTTGCATGATACTGAAAGGTAATATCATCTGTCAGTCGCTGGCGGAAGCGAAAATACGATTAATACAAATTGCCTCGATAGAAAAACAATTGAAAATTACCTCTAATTCTACAAATTGAGATTAAATTCTGTAAAGTGGCTATGGAGAATCAGATTTATTCAGTAATTATGAATGTATTATTATTTAGAAATTAAATAATTTGATTAAATTATTTAATTTCTACATACCTATATATTGAGTATACAAATATAAACTTAATTTTTCTAAAAAAGTTCCCTCACTAAAACATTTTCAAACTCCCATACTGGTCGACCGATCAGCTGATCGTATTTCCAATGAAAAAGAAAAAGCAAAAAAAACTGATACCAAATTGGCCACTTACACACATGAAAAACAAAACAATAATAATAATAATAAATGTTTATTTATTTTTCCCCACAATTTATCTTAAAACTAATTTAAGGCCGTACCTAAATTTCCGGGGTCCAGTGCTGCCCCCATTTAAAATAAATCATTTCAAAGAAAACGGAGACATTTTTTAAAATTTTGCTACTACCAAATCCTAGTTAACCCTTCAAAGTATTTTATGAGCGTTGAGCTTTACTACGCACATTTGCCAAAAGTGGCCGTTTTACGCAAATGTGCGTAGTAAAGCTTAACGTTCTCACTTTAAACTGTAAACAGTAGTTTATAAAATACTTTGAAGGGTTATCTAGGACTTGGTAGTAGCAAATATTTAAATGATGTCTCCGTTTTCTATGAAATGATTTATTTTAAATGGGGGCAGCACTAGACCCCGGAAAATTCAGGTACGGCCTTAAGAACTAAGACAAGGTATAAAAACAATGAAAATCAAATAATAGTTTTTCATATTCCAATCATATGTTTTCTGAAAATAGTTGTTCAGTACCATAATCTGACTCTGCCCTTAAAATAGTTTTAGTATATTTTATTGCAAGTAATATAAACTCGGGTTTAGTCTTATTCTAGCTATTTCCAGCAATGAACTAGTATGTATGCGGCAGTACACGTTAATAAACGTTCATGAGGTCATAATACAGTTTTAGGGGCCCATAATCAGTGGCATGTCTTATAACACGCCATTTGGTCCATATGGCATGGCTCATTCGTAGCCCTATGATGGTAGTTTTGTATGCAAGTCATGGAAAAGATCCCTTAGCTAGTTTAACGTTGTCATAGTTTTTATTACATTTAAATAGAGATTCTTTTTTGGCTTCATGGGTATGAATAACTGCAATATTGATATTATGGAGTAATTGACAGAGCGATATAAGCTTCCATATTGGCCAAAAACCCTTTTGTCCGTTGTTCTCGCCTACAGGTCGCATTTTTCGACCAATTTTGACGAAAATTAACACACAAATTTCTTGATGTATTTAAATTTTTTAGTCTATTGCGATTTTTGAATGAGGAAATATATGGGGGAAAAAGGGGAACTTAGCTGTAGCGTGATTTATGGACGGATTTCAACCAAATTTGAGAGGAACACTAAGGACTCCATTCTACACAAGATGTTGCATTTTTTTTTCTAAAAGAGGGTAGTGGAGGGGGAAAGGGGGAAGTTTGCTGTAGCGTTATATATGGATGGCACTGAAATGTCTTTGCTAAGCCAGGGGAAAGTGTCTTTTATTGCATGGTTAACAGCTTGCGAGGTCTACTATTATCACAGAAACACTAGGTTGAATGTTTTACAGCTGATAAAAAGTCATATCATAAAAAATCGTCATGATGGCTCTAAACTTTGTGTGTTAATAGCTATCAGTGGTGTCAGATCTTTTGACCAGCCTAAAGGCATCTAACGTAGCTTAAGGACTGTCATTGTCAATTTTTAGGTCAATTCAAAACTATCAATTCGAGTAATACGAAAAAGTACGAAATTCACAAAATTTGTCAGGATGAAATTTTTCAAAACAGCCTGAATGGAAAAGGCTTATGAAATAATTCCCATTCAATACAATCATAAAAATATTTACAAGACAAAAGCCCGCCTAAATAAAGACAAAAATAGCACAAACTCTATTGTCTTTGAACTATCCGAGCATTTCATGCAGTCCCGTCCGACTATATGATTGATTATGATTGAACCTCACGACACTTTATTTTCAAGGGGCATTTTTCAAACGGTTTTTTGTCCGCTCAAACAATGCTCAATAAACTGAGATAGATTCACAGACGTGACATGTATAGAACA
The DNA here is from genome assembly GCA_963576875.1 of Acrobasis repandana. Classification (NCBI taxonomy): domain Eukaryota; kingdom Metazoa; phylum Arthropoda; class Insecta; order Lepidoptera; family Pyralidae; genus Acrobasis; species Acrobasis repandana. Next base: position 10,160,723 of record OY756233.1, on the reverse strand, counting down.
GACATTCTACACGTAAAAGTATGTAAGACATCTTTTCTGCAGTGGTTGTTTTGAAATGGTTGTAGTGTACAGTGTTGCATTAGAAAAAAAAACTATTTTTTTTCTTTTTTTTGACAAATCACACAGTAAGCTAGCCCCAAAGTAAGTTCGAGACTTGTGTTATGGGATGCTAACTCAACGATTCTATATTTTATAACAAATACATAGATAAACATTCAAGACCCAGGCCAATTTGAAAAAGATCATTTTCCATCTTGACCTGACCGGGGATCGAACCCGGGTCCTCCGGTGTGGTGGACTGGCGTGTTAACCACTACACTACGGAGGTCGTCATATAAAATATGTTAGGAAAATAGCACTGAGAGCAATAGGTGTGTGTTAGCAGGCCTGTGTCACTCCCCGTTAAGGTATCGAAAATGTACCTACATTATTACTATGCGCGCAGGCGGCCCCTCCGGGTGGTAAATTCAGCTATACGAATCGTTTGTCCAGAGTAATAAGAATGAAATTGGCTTGCAAATTTGCAATGGATGTCTAGGTATCTATACAAAAGGTGCCGAGTTCTGACGTGAGCTAAATTAAACCATATCGCTAGCCACATTGAGTAGATATTTCTTTGAATTTCTTTGCTGAGTGAGACTTCTGTACGTTATCATTATTTATTCTGTGGTGTTAGTTTGAACTAAACGACTAATCAATCTCGACCTTGCCTCCGTGGTCCAGTGATCAAGGCGTTCGCCTTGTGATCCGGAGGTCGAGGGTTCGAATCCCACCAGAAAGCATACTATGTGAAAAGTTTTATTCAGTCTGATTAGATCAGAAAAAGCAATGCATTAGGATAGTTGATATTAATATCTTTCAGTCTTAATCCGTGATTGGCAAAAATAGACAAAAAAAACTCCGAAGATAAAATATTTTTCAACAGCCGATTTTTAGTAAGTAGTTATTAAAAAATTAAAAAAACCGACTGCGTGTAAAATGAGCGAGGATATGTTGTTTTTAAGCATTTCTCATTCCAAATTTCATTTAAAAACATACGTTACATGTATATATTTTTCACTCTCTTTTTAAACTCTCAAACTCTTTGTGCGCGGCAGTAGTGCTGTCTGCTCTATTCGTATTAGTCATTGGATAGATTGCGAATTTTCAGGCGTTGCTTTGTCCGCAGCTATAAATGCGGTAGTGGGTTCTATTTGAACTGCGAAATGAATGTGGCTATCTCTCAAGCCTGACAGCCTTTCCAGTTGTGTCTACACCTCGTAAAAACTGGATAGTTAAAACTGTGAAATTAAAAACACTAAACTAGTGGTTCTGTGAAAACGGTAGACCTCACAAGCTCTTATAACCATACAATAACCGACACTTTCCCCCTCCCCCCCCTCCACTCCCCCTTTTGGTTTTTTTTTTGTTGCAAAATGAAGTGAGCCGCTCAAATTTGATTTCCCCTACCACCATTTGTAATGTGATGATTTCTATATGTACTCGCAATACCTTTGTAGGTGTATAGTCAAAGGTCTGGTCTGGTCACATATCCATATATGACGTACCAATTACTTCAACATTGCTTATTCGTTTTTCAAGATGGCGCCACTTTTGAATTTATGAATGCAATAATATAATAGTAATAATTTAAAATAGACAGAATGATATAACCATTTTTAGGGGTCCGTATCCGAAGGGTGCAAACGGGACCCTATTACTGAGACTCCGCTGTCTGTCCGTCTGTCCGTCTGTCACAGGGCTTTATCTCTTTAACCGTAATAGCTAGACACTTGAAATTTTCACCGATTATGTATTACTGTGGCCGCTATAACAACAAATACTAAAAATAAGAAAAAGTTAAAAATGTAAGGGGTCGTCATACAAGAAACGTGTTTCTTCAGCGTTTTAAAACATTGTACGGTGGTACGGAACCCTTCATGTACGAGTCCAACTCACACTTGCCCGTTTATTAAAAATCAAGGTCTAAATATTTTTGGTCATTCAAGATTTCATTAATTAAATACTTAATTATACTAAGCTCCTCCATGCTGCTGCTTTTCTTTTGGCGCAGATCTTAAAATCCGATCGAGGGAATGGGCGAAAATGATGCGGCTAACAACCCATTAAGGCCGTACCTGAATTTCCCGGGGACCAGTGCTGCCCCCATTTAAAATAAATCATTTCAAAAAAAACGGAAACATCATTTAAAATTTTGCTACTACCAAGTCCTAGATAATTCTTCAAAGTATTTTATGAAACTACTGTTTATAGTTTAAAGTGAGAACGTTAAGCTTTACTACGCACATTTGCGAAAAACGGCAACTTTCGGCTAATGTGCGTAGTAAAGCTTGACGTTCTCATTATAAACTGTAAACTGTAGTTCATAAAATACTTTGAAGAATTATCAAGGACTTGGTAGTAGCAAAATTTTAAATGATGTCTCCATTTTCTTTGAAATTATTTATTTTAAATGGGGGCAGCACTGGACCCCGGAAAATTCAGGTATGGCCTTAAGTACTATTTTGATTCCTTTTTCCACCTTCTTGCCCATCATCACGCTAAAAATGGCAATTAAGTCTCGCGGCTCTGGGTTCTGTCTACCCAGTGCTGCGAGACCCATGGGGCTCTGTCTGCCCTCATTAGCAGAAAATTGGCTCGAATACACGCCCAATAAAGCTTGGGTGATGACTGGGTCAAAAATAATTTATAGTTAAGAAAATGAAACGTCACAAAATAGTGTCATTTGTCATTGATCATATCAATTTTCAACATGATTTTAGTTTTTTTAATGCAGTATTGACTCCAAATATCTATGATGTCACGGTTTTGTATTTTATACAAATCCCATAGAAAGTGTTTGTTTTGACATTTAGAAAAAAGTGTCTGATTTGACTGAGTTTTTGGCGGGAAGTCAAGGGGTTCGGTTGGGGTTTGCTTTAAATTATTTTACAAATTGATTTTAGTGGACTTTATAATATGAAATTGGTGTTTTTTGGTGTTATAAATGCTCATGACATTAACAATGTGTGAAATAGTTAAAGTGGACAGTCATAGCACGGCTGTAGTGATTTTTATTTTGCGGACTGTGGGGCGTCTTCGGGCGTCGTCCGCCACTCAATCGTCTATGTAAACCAGTGGACTCGTATAGATTTGTCGCCAGAAGCTCCTTTGCAGCAGTCAAAGGCCTACACCACCCTTTGATTGTCTTGTTAGGATTAGGTTAGGATTAGGAATAAAGAACAAGTTTAAAGATAGGCTCTAAAGGACTTGTATCCAGAGCCGTAAAATTATTTAATTAATAAAAAAAAATCTGATTTGACTTGTTGTCATCTAGCGGATTGTAAGTTTTAAAGATCCTTATTGCACAAAATACAATAAGAAAAATCTAATACCGGATTACGGTAAAAATTCTTGATAAATAAGTATGTTTATCCACTATCCAGTAAATGCAAACATAACAGAGTGTATGCGTATGAATAATATATAAATATATAAGGACAAATCACACTGATTGAGCTAGCCCCAAAGTAAGTTTTAAACTTGTGTTATGGGATACTAACTCAACGATACAATATTTTATGATAAATATATATATAGATATACATACACCCAAGACCCAGGACAATTTGAAAAAGGCCATTTTCCAACTTGCCCTGGCTAGGAATCGAACCCAGAACCTCCGGATTAGCGGTCTAGCGTGTTAACCATTACGCCACGGAGGTCGTCATGAATGTGTTAAGGCCGTACCTGAATTTTCCGAGGTCCATGGCTGCCCCCATTTAAAATAAATCATTTCAAAGAAAACGGAGACATCATTTAAAATTTGGCAACTATCTCCTAGATAACCCTTCAAAGTATTTTATGAACTACTGTTTACAGTTTATAATGAGAAATTTAAGCTTTACTACGCACATTTGCCAAAAGTGGCCGTTTTTCGCAAATGTGCATAGTAAAGCTTAACGTTCTCACTTCAAACTGTAAACAGTAGTTCATAAAATACTTTGAAAGGTTATCTAGGACTTGGTAGTAGCAAAATTTTAAATGATGTCTCCCTTTTTTTTTTAAATGATTTATTTTAAATGGGGGCAGCACTGGACCCCGGAAAATTCAGGTACGGCCTTAATTAAGCCCTTTCATTTGATACCAAACACGGTATGATTGAATTTTCTTTATTTTTGAGTTTATTATTTTTTGGCCTATAGAGTCCGCCATATTGAATTTACTGTAACACCACATAACTTAAAACCAACGGACAGCCAAGACACTTTCAACATTTTTCAATATACTATGGATATCATGGAAGATACGAAGGAAAAGATGAACTTACATACATACCGGCAAAACACATAACCTACATTTTGGCTTCGCCGCAGTCGGGTAGAAACTGTCCTAAGTACGTGTACTTTTCGCAGAAACGCGGTAAATAAAAAACCCATTTCCTCGTGATCAAAGTCGATTACATTTTCCGGTAAAATCTCTCGGCCTTGCATTCAATTATTATCCATCACGGAGGAAACAGTTCAGTGATAATGACGTTGAGATAATAAGAAAATACTGATTATTCATGCAAAATTTTGTATAAAAAGTACACCGTGACCTTTGGGCTTTATGTCCGTGGGCAGCATATACAGGCTGACTTTTTAACCACCAGCCAAATTTTTGGAGCAATTTCAGTCCATGATACTGAACTACTTTCCTTTAAAACAATTAACTAAAAACTTAAATAAAAATTCGCCTTCCCATACAAATCAGCGCTCAGCCAAACGGATTTTGTATGGAAGGACGAAAAATTTTTATTGATTTGTGATAACTTTTTTAATAGAAAGTAGTTTAGTATCTTGGACTGAACTTGCTCCAAAAATTTGGCTGGTGTTTAAAAAGTCACCCTGTAATATGTATGTGTGTGTATACAGGTTGATGTTACATACCTTAGCTGTAAATAATCAGAATCATTGGTAGAATACTAATAGTAATTAGCTTCCCATCAGGCTAGATAGAGGTCAAACGCACTCAAATTTCTAAAAAAAAAAAAAAATACAAAACCGTAAGAAAAGTATTTATTTAAAAAAAAAAAATCTCCCAAGTTTCTAATAAATGGCTAACCTACTGATTTTACTATACTTGCGGCTGTAGCCCTCCCCTGGTGGTGACATTCAAATGGGAGATTTTTAGTATGCATTGTCGGCTGATATCTTCGCTTTCGTTCACCTCGTAAAACCGATTAATGAAAATGGAGTAAATGGAACATGTGTATGGGGCCCAAGGGGGAGAAACACAGGGTCATAAATGCCCCCTTGCAAAGTGATTAAGTCAGTATTGTATGTAGTATGTAATTGCAGATATGATCACATGTTACAAACACCACATACAGAACACTAATCAAGCTTTGTACATAATTGGGTATTTCACTGTGTTTGTTTTTGGAAAATATTTTATACGAAACCACAAATCATTCTAAAAAAACTTTTTTTAGGGTTCCGTACAAAAAATGAAAGAACGGAACCCTTATAGGATCACTCGTGCGTCTGTCTGTCCGTCCGTCTGTCACAGCCGATTTGCTCCGAATCTACTGGACCGAATCAGGTGAAATTTGGTAGCATGGTGTAATCCTATGACCCAAACACATATGTGCAAAGTAAATAAACATTTTTTTTTAAATAAGTGTCATTTTCGGGGGACAAATTAGGAAATTTAAAAAAAAGTTTTGCAAACCTTACTGTGTCATATATCAAATGAAAGGGCTCGTTATGATGATCTCAAATATATTTTTGTTATTATTGTAAAATGAATAGTTTTGATTTTATTCATGAAAGAAGACGAAAATTTACCATTCCCCCCCCCCCCTGATCTCCGAAACTACTGAGCCTAAAATTTTGATAAAAATACGAAATATAGTTCATTGCTTGTAAATAACAGGAAAACCTATAAGAATTTAATCAATTGTACGGAACCCACTCCACGCGAGTTTAACTCGCACTTGGCCGGTTTATTTTTTAAAACAGCTTGAAAATTGGTTATTTAATGAAGCAGCATTAGCATTTCAAATATTAGTATGAAGAAAAGTGGGATAGTGGTGGGGACATCTCACTATCTCTGTCATACGCGTGATACCTTATGGCATTGACGTTTCATACACAGTATGTGCATCCTTTTTCTGTTCATTCATCATCATTTCAGCCGCATAAGGTCAACTGTTGGACATAGGCCTCTCCCAAGGATTTCCAAAATGACCGATCTAGAGCGGCCTGCGTCCAGCGCTTTCCAGCGACCTTAGTCAGGTCGTCTGACCCCCTTGTGGGTGGGTGTCCAACGCTTCGCTTGCCAGTACGTGGTCGCCATTCGAGAACCTTTCTGCCCCATCGGCCATCGGTTCGTGGCGCTATGTGTCCCGCCCACTGCCACTTCAACGAGCTAATCCGCTGGGCTATATCAGTGGCTTTTGTACTCCTACGAATTTCCTCATTTCTGATTCGATCACTTAGAGAAACACCGAGCATAGCCCTCTCCATAGCGCGTTGAGCGACCTTGAGCCTTCTTATGAGACCCATAGTAAGGGACCACGTTTCAGAGCCGTAAGTCATCACTGGTAACACACATTGATTCTACACTTTAGTCTTGAGGCACTGAGGTATTTTGGACGAGAAGACGCTGCGTAGCTTCCCGAACGCTGCCCAACCGAGTCGGATTAGTCGATTATTTATGAGCGGATCAAAATAATTATTTTTGTTTTAAGTTTCGGATTATGTTATTTTTTTGATATAATTAATAAAAAAAATTGAGTGAAATACCGTATTACACCTTAATTTTTCCCACGTACAATATATATATATATCTATGAATGTATGGGGAATGGAGGCATCTCCACTTAACTCTACCGACAAGAGCGAGCTCTTAAGTTAAAAGAAAGAAAGAAAAATGTATATACATAAAATAAAAATATTCTTGAATAAATTTGAATGTGCTCATCGTTCAAAATTTGCTTTATCAGCACCATCTGGTTGACTGGTAAAAAAGAGGCCCTGGGCCTTAAATCCGCCTGTTACATTTTTGTAATAAAGTTCAATAAATAAATAAATATATGTACCTAAGCGTTTCCTCTTATTTGACCTGCTTTCAAAGCTAAACTTTAAATAAAAGCGCAGAGTTCATCTAAAAAGCTTCATATCCATTACTCAGAAAGCTTTCCCTTCATTAGCTTTTCCACTAAAAGGTTGGAGTACTAAAACACTCATAATAGAAGATTTCTTCCCGGGTTTACGTTATAAAATAAAACGATTTGAAAATGTACTGCAATTTAAGTTGAAAAATGTAAAGCACTAGAAGCCATTAACTAGTTGGTGTTTTATCTTACATCATACATACTTGCACATCTTTATTACTTATGTCCCCTTTAAACTTGCCCATACAAACGTAGCTTTTATTTTAAAATGACATGTCAGATTTCGGCAGTATATATTTTTAATTTCAAAGAAATTGCATGTATGTATGCAATTTCTATGCCTATGCATATAACTGGTTTTCACTTTCAAAATGAACTTAAAAGAAATTATAAGTGTAAAGTTTTCCATACTGATGATCAAACGACATGTCAGATTGAAACGACATGTCAGATTTCGGCAAAATTGCTCTATTTGATATATGTTTTTTTTTAAGTAGGTATGTTCCTCAACAATTTATTCGTTATTTACCGATTTATTTTGCATTCAGAGAGGTTGTTTTGGTGTGGTGGAACAGATGAAGAAGAACACCTTTTTAAAATTATTGTACGGAAAATTCAGCTGAAAATGGTACCTATAAAACTAAAATCATAGTTGATCGTCCTCCAGCTGACTTTTCAACATTTCATAAATCACGCACTATATTACCAGCCAGTTGAGATGTTTTCAGATATTCAGTATGAAATCACATTAATCAAGCTCCTATTTGAGCTGAAATCTGGCCCTGTATATATTTTTCGTGTAATCATTTTTCACGTTGCCTTCGTCTAGACTTGTCATTGTAATTTTTTAAACATTTAGAATTTTTATTACGTTTAAAAAATATATAATAGTAAATAGGTCACTTAGCTAGAAAGCTTGATGTTTTTCATAAATAATAATATAAAGCATGTATTCAAATATAATTAATTTCAATACATTTATTAATCCTTTCTTCGAGGGCTATGCTCGGTGTTTCTATACGTGATCGAATCAAAAATGAGGAAATTCGTAGGAGAACAAACTAAAATAGCCCAGCGGATTAGCTCGTTGAAGAGGCAGTGGGCGGGAAACATAGCGTGACGAACCGATGGCCGATTGGGCTGCTCTAGATCGGTCATTTTGGAAAACCTTGGGAGAGGCCTATGTCCAGCAGTGGACGTTATGCGGCTGAAATGATGATGATGATGATGATGAAAAGATACTAACCTAATTAATTAATAATAGAAAATTTAGGTACGGCCTTAACTTACGTAATATAGTCAGAAAAGGCCGACCAGGTCTCGATCGATTTAGACGATCATCTATTTTTCATAGTATTTCCAACTATATTACGTGACTTAACCGTTTCAAATTATTATTAATGGAGTTATCTCACGTTATTTTTGTATAAAACAACCTAATTAAATTTTATCACGCGCGGCTAACTACTGCCGGTTGAATAGTTAAAGTGGTGTACAGGCTCGTAAAGCCGCGCTGTTGCAGTGACGATGTATAGCTTGTTTGTGAGTTAGTCGGTACCTGACAATTTAGTTGGATATCTAACTAATGTCCTTTGTCAGATATTCAAGTAATATTTGTTATAATACGCTTAAATTAAAAATTTAATACATCCATCTTCTTCTTTAATTTAAGAGGAGTGGAGGCATCTCCACTTAACTCCACTGAAAAGAGCTAGTGTCAGTGGAGTTAAGTGGAGATGCCTCCACTCCTCTCTTCTCTCTGCCATCTCTTTAATGTCTTGGTAGGACCTTACTCTTATTCCTTCTTTAATTTGTTGGAAAAACTTCATCCCTGGTCTTCCCCTTCCTCGTCTCCCTTTTATTTTTCCTTCTACTATTATTCTGAATAGATTGTCATGTCTTATTAGACGTCCAATCATCTTCCCTCTTAAATTTTCAATAGTTTTTAAAATATTTCTTCTCTCTCCCACTCTTTCTAGCACCTTCTCATTATAAAATCAAAATAATTTGCTTACAAATATCATCATCCGAGCGTATTCCCGGTTGCATCCTCAGCAGTAACGCTTCAGAGCACACAAAGGGTAGACCAGAACAATTCCTAAAATAGGTTTAAGGTTTAGTTAGGCCTTCCGAAGCACGGAATCATCTTTCTTTTCGGATAATCACGTGATTCAAGCCTGCAATATCAAAACCAGACTGAAAACGACTTTGCAAAAAGAATGCTTTCCAGTGGGATTTGCACCCACGATCTCCGGATCACACCTTGACCACTGGATCACGAAGGCAGTCTGCAGGAAGCAGTAAATTAAAATATCATACATCCATGTAAAATCAAAATAATTTACTTACCAATATGAAGGGCTTAAATCAAAAATAGTACTTAAGAGTCCCCTTACCCTAGACAGAATCAGTGTTTTCCATACAAACGTAGTCTACGTTTTATTTTGAAACGGCATGTCAGATTTCGTTAAAAATTTCTTTTAAGTTACAATTTTTTACCGATATCTGATATGTCGTTTCATAATAAAAACGTAGAGCTACGTTTGTATGGGAAAGTCTAGGGTAAGGGGATTCTTAACAGGTCACCAGCTCGTGCACATAATCGAATTTACCTTATTGAAGAAGAGAAGAATATGAAAATTTTGAATAAACCACAAAACCGACCGAAGTCAACTTATGCACATATTATTTTAAGGCGACGTGGGTTCACAATTTGCAATACAGTGCATGTTTTTTAAAAATCACTGTTATTAAACTACTACAGTTTATTCCATAAAAAAATTACATAAAAATCTTAAGGATTTTCTACAGACACCCACAATAGCCAAAACACGATTGGAATACAAAAAAAATAATAAATAAAACACTGCAAAATATCGTCGAGCACGGCTCCGGGCCTTTCTTCTCTTTCGAGGAATATTTCAGTTTTTTTTATTTTTACATATTTATATTTTTTTTTTGTAGCGAAAACGGATAGATCTTTAGATAATACATTTTTTAGTATAATTTTCATATAAAAAGGTAATTGTATAAAATAGTTATATGTATTATAAAGGCAAATTTAGAGGTACTCGTATGTTTGTGATTATTTTCTATCGAGCCAAAAATGCTCAATCGTGTTTTAACTATTGTATGTGTCTGTAGAAAATCCTTAAGATTTTTATGTAAATTTTTTGAGGAAATAACTGTAGTATTTTAATAACAGTGATTTTTCAAAAACACGCACGATATTGCAAATTGTGAACCCATGTCACCTTAAATACTTTCGTTTGATAGTAGCACCATTTTCTTGGAACTTAAAAAAATATTTCTAAAATTCAGTCTCGAATTACAAAGTGAATTAAATCCCTAAAGAGATATCATGCACCTAATAATCCCCGCATTAGCACAGCGCCGGTTGCAGGCAGTCCCAACCGGTTCAAACCGGATTTTTCCGCTTATTTGAACGCAAACACGGTCTTATCTCTTGCATTTTTCGCCCTCTGAATTTATTTTACTTACACGACAATTTTGCAGTCTTGTTCGTGCCAAGTATTTTTTTTTTTATTTAAAAACGCAATTCTCTCGTATTCTGTAAGCTATATTTCTTTGAACTTCGTTATTTAAGTGGCCAGTACATTTTAAAATATATTTTGGGTTATCTTATAAACGAAACTGCTAATCTGAAAAAAAATCATCAAGACTTCGATCATATTCGAAGCATCAAGATAAAATAAATAAATAAAACGTTAAGCTTCGTCAGATACCTTGAAGCAGGTTAAAAATTCTAAAATTTTTATTTTTTTATTTAATTGATTAATTTTATTACAAAAAATGTAACAGGCGGACTTCGAAATCAGTAAGTAAGTAACACTTTATTGCACCAAAAACACATTGTACAGTATAGGTATACAATAGGCGGCCTTATCGCCAAGGCAATCTCTTACATGCTACCTTTTGGGTGACAGCAATTGTGCTAAAAATATAAGGTGGTGCGATGTAGAGAGTAATGTAAATTAATAATTTATCAATAATCAGTGTGGGCTGTTTACCCGTGAGGTTCCGGGTTAGAATAGGACCACTCATCTCTTCCTGTGGATGTCGTAAGAGGGATTAAAGGACTACTTTATTTGATCTGATTTGTTACAATTATCTATCACTTTTATATTTACAGCGTACCCTAGCTACTGAATCTATAACTAATTTAGCTTTCAGGCATACTTGTTTTAGGATTGCAGACTAGGTCGGATCTTATATTTTCTCTATTTATTTATTTAATACTCTTTATTGTTCTAAAGTAAAACATACTTTTAACAAATGGCGGACTTATTGCTAAGAGCATTGTCTCCCAGTCAACCATAAGGATAAACAGAAAAGTAATTTATTTGTTCGGCGCAATAAGCAATTTCAATAAATACTTCATATAACATATTAAGAACATATACATAAAACATTACATTACTACATACTATATAATATATATCAGAATAAATATCTACTTACACAATACGTACCATTATATGATACCTACATACTCGTATATAATTACATGTATAAAGTTTTGAGAACTGAATGATGATGACTTTACGGAGGAAGGGAGTTCAAAAGATGAGCGTGAACTTTCCTTTTATAAGATAATTTGGTAGAAATTTCTCTGATGTCAACCGGTAAAGCATTCCAGAGCCATGAAGCTTGGAGAGAAAAGGAGTTAGACGTAAAATTTGTCCGGAAAAGAGGGATAAAGAGTTTAGATATTTGTGTTCTTTTTGTGTTTGTTATCTGTTAAGTGTGCTAATAAATAAATAAATATAATAAATAAATAAACATCTCGTGCTGCATTTGCATTCCCAAGGAGGGTTAATGTCGGGCGGCGACCGGTTGTAAAACTTTTCGCACAAATACATTCCCAAAGAGGGTTGACGTCAGGCAGGCGGCCAGTCGTAAAACTATAGCCAAATCATTTAACTGTTCCGGCTATTTCTTATCCATTTTGCAAGTTCTTTGGCATCCTTGGGTGACCATGACCATTGACAAGCATGTTATATTTGGAGAAGAAAAAGCGGGAAAGCGCATCCCGGGCTCCGAAGCCGCACAGTTGAGGATGCAACCGGGAACGCGCTTACGAAGACGAACAAGAAGAAGAAGAATCAGTGAAGGCTGTTTCTTTCTTTCTTCTTTACTAGCCGGCTTCTTTCTTTCTTGATAATGATGATGTAGGTAGAAGTTGCAGCGTACAAAAAAAACAGTTAAAAGCGGTGCATTCAAAGAATTGCTTTAATTAATTAACTCCTTAGTCACTTAACCCTGCACTGAAGGCTCTCTCAGATTTCTACACGTACAGAGCACTTATTATCCAGGGTTTTAAAATACATTGGACCTGATTTTCGTGACGTATATTATAAGTAACTACGTCTTTATCTTTACGGAATTGACAAAATTCCATAAATAAATTATAGGAATAATTCAAAATAAGAATGAAGGTAGATACCGCGTTAAAATAGGAACGGGCTGCTACCTTTTATCAAATAATCGAAAGGAAAAAGAAAGAAAGGGAAAAATATTTCTGTCTTACATAATTAACTATGATAAAAGATGTTTGGTCATCTTATACGACAACACTAATTTTTTAAAAACATAGAACACAGAAGGAAAAGTAGAAGCAAGAAGAGGGAAGGGAAGACCAAGAACAGCATTTATAGATCAAGAAAAGAAGAAAGTTGACGCTGTGTAGTATAGAGAAGTCAGAAGGATGGCTCAAGAGCCGGAGACATGGAACAGTGGAGTAGGTCCACCGACAAAGAACTTAGTTCTTAAATTATAGATAGATAATAAAATAACGTAAGAATACTTAATCATAATTTGAAAGACAAATAAGTCGCATCCAATCGTGTTTTTAAAATAACTAGAAATTTCGTTAAGTTTTTTGCTCCTATTGGAATTACATATTTTAAACAATCCACGTTGTAATACTGTGTAAAACCTCTTAACATCGAGCTCTTTGTAGTAAGTACTAAAATTTTCTTAACAGTAGCGCAAACGTAGAATGTCCTAAAATACTTTAGTCACTTAACCCTGCAGTGGCGGTCATAATCTCGGGTTTCTACACGTCCGTGGCACTACTCACCCGGGTTTTTAAAATTCACTACACTTTCCAGTTTTTTACTTTCATTGGTCGTGTTTTGCAATTTTGCTTGGAAAAATTGTTTAGCTGTTTCCTATGAACAGTTATTCTTTAAAAATCTAATGCTCCTACATTCACCGCTTCAATTCTGATTCCATTTACGCAAACAAACTAACAGTCATTACAACGAAACACTCAAACACACACATAGACAAAGATGCATGCGATTGATCGCGACAAGGTCACGCAAGCCTCATCGTCGCATGGGTCGAGCAGCCGGCTGCCCCGAGCCGGCTACTCGACCGACGCAACGAGCGGCGAGGTGTCAACACATGTCAAGTATGGATTATTAAAATGTTTATTTACTAACATATGAAAGGCGAGTCCTGTGTTATTCATGTCTGTATGGCTTCTACACCACTTCACGGCACATGACGGCATTTTTAATCGATTATCGCATAAACACAGCAATATTTTCAAAGGAAACTTTTTGCGACGCAACCGCACTACTCGAGTGTCACGGCGAACTGTCGCGCCGTGCGGTTCATATTTTAAACCCCCAACCGCCGCGGTACATATCGCGTGGAATGAGTTTTCGGGATTAGTTAGGCTTCTAGAGAATTATATTTCGATGGCTGTTTCCAAACTAACGCCGTTTGTGATGAAGCCTTGCTTTGAAAATTATTCACTAGTTAGAGTTGGTTCGAGTTATTATTGAGACTTTTTTTTGGTCGAATCAATTCAACGATTTTTGAAAGAAAATATTTTATTAAAACTAGGAAATGTGCAAAAAGGCGGCCCTATCGCTAAGCAATTTGTTCCAGGCAACCTCGCTTAAATTAAAAAAGTAATGGGCAATTAGATAATGCGGGGTGGTCAATATAATAAACTTACAACAATTATAATTTTACTTATATACAACAATTGTAATAATCATAAATATATATCATACCTAAATACATACAACTTACTCAAAGAAAAGAAAACAGGACAAAATGAAGAAACTAAGTGGGCCTTTCATAAGTTGAATTCGTATACCTAAATGCTCTACGCTGTGACAGATATAAAAAAAATATATATACAATGTGGAAGGGACATACCTGTAATAAATCGAACCACAGGCTATACTAGATCAATAATGAAATTAAAATATTAGTCAAAAACCATTAAAATATTCGACATTCCCTTACAAATCGCCCGGGCGGCTGCACACTTTTGTATAGAAACCGTTCCACGTTATATAGTATACATTCGAACTGAGGAGCTCCTTATTTTTTTTAAGACGCTTAAAAAAGCCAAAACACAAGTTAACACGTCAATGATGTAAGTTTAAACACCCATTTTAGGTACTTGGCAAAGGTTTCCGCTTGTTTTCAGGAATCCTAACAATTTCGGAATAGTTCCCTGGCACAAAGAGGTAGCAACGAATGTTTTTTTCTTTGTTTCGAGAAGGCAAAGGGAATTAACTTGGAGTTGTTTTTTGTTAGGGACCGCACTTGGTCAACATAGCGAAAGTTGGACGAAAAATAACTAATTTCAACAACAAAGAAAATGTTTAAGAAAAACATGTGGTGATGCCAACTAAGTTTTATCTTTGTTTAGCTGAATATTTGTTTGTGATCATAGGGTGTACTTTCTTATACAGACAAAAGTTTAACAGATTTCGTTATTTAGAAAATTTTTACAAGATTATCATGTCATAGAATAATCAATATGCAGGTTACTCAGTATAAAGAATTTTTAATAATAGATTTTCGTTGCACAGAAAATCAATAATTAGAATGTTTGTTATGAATAATTTGAAATCATAGAATTTTATTACAAATAACATTTACTTTTGCGATGTTTCTAATATCAGAATATTAAATATTATTATTTTTAATAAGTTTAGTTAATATAATAAATTTATAACCTATAAGTTGGCCCTATTCTAGTAAAATGGATAAAACTTTCCCAGCACTCGCCGGCCGCTGCCGCGGCACGCTCGCTACGCTCGCTCGGCTCGCTCGGCTCGTGTATTGGTCACAGTTCTAACCTAACCTAACCTATAAGTTTGCCCTGTTCTAGTAAAATGGATAAAACTTTCCCAGCTGGTCGCAGTTCTAACCTAACCTAACCTATAAGTTTGCCCTAACCTATATTGTGGTAGCGATTTATAATGTATTCTAACTTATTATATGGTATTTAATTTGATTCAACAATGTTTTCACTTAATACTTCCTTAAATAATAATTTTCAGTAAAATAAAATTCCATGAAAGATTATACCGAACAAACAATAGTCTTTAAAGAAATATTCTACTGTTTGATTAGTTTGTTAAATGAAAATATGAGATTCTAAAATTCATTGAACTGTGTTTCTATAAATTGTGTTTCATTCAAGTAAATAGTCTTTGAAACAATAATATTTGAAATAAAAATATAAGAATTAAATATTCACTTATAATACCACACAAAAAAATAATCCTCGTCAAGTTTTTCAGGAAAAATCACTCGCGCTTCGCGCTCGTGATTTTTTAACCTGAAAAACTTGACTCCTTCATTTGTTTGCAACGAACCTATCGGGAAATACCCGATAATTTTGAAGCTCGTGTGGTATTCGGGGGATTATTTTTCCGTCCCAAATGTCGGCCAATAGAATTGCACCATTCGACGTCACGTGGTACAACCTACATGGTATTATACTGATAATTTTTTGATTATTTTCTCTGTTGTACCACGTGACGTCGAATGGTGCATATTTGGGTCGGAAAAATAATCTATGAAAAATTTTCTGTGAATCGAAATTCTATGAAATTTCAGTCTGTGAAACAAGGGGCACCCGTGATCATAACATAGTTACATCTTACAGAAATTTACAATGTAGTAAAATTGTATCGAAATTAATAGGGACACATATAATATATACATTTACTAGGAATAGTGTACATTTGCTGAATTTAACACATTTCCGGTAACCTATGCACAAAATTATTTACGAATGGACAGGCGTATATTAGAAATTTTTCCTCGCACGAACGCCGCCGGCCAATATTAATATTAGCAAGATAATATTACTGTAGGTACCTACCTAATATTTAGTAATATTGCCGGGCACCCCTGCGACGCCTTATTACGGAGATCAGGGGTATAAAGTGCTGGAAGTTCTTCTGCCATCCCTTATAAATTCCATCCATGATTTATGTTTACGTATTTTAGGCCTTTTCTACTTTTGTTGTTTAATACATTTAAAACATCTCTACGCAAATGGCTGCTAAAAAAAGATTTTATTCAATTAATGAGTTTGTTTGTTTGTTTGTTTATAAAGCTTTATTGTACACAAAAAGAATCAGATACAAAAATGAGTTTTTAGATTATAAATCTAAAGACTGCGCATTCAATCAATAAATTGATGTAATATGTTATAAAAGTATGATTTGCATGCTATTGAATATGGCTAAATGCTAAAAAATTTTTATTGAAAATAAAATATTATTTTATCTTTTCTTTATACTTTTTGTATTTCATTTTTAAAACTTTTGGTTTAGAATTTTTAACGACGGATTAATTTTGTAAGAGCTTTGAAATATAAAATCACTTACGTTGTTTTAATTTTTTTGTTTTTAGATGACTAACAATCTTATGTAGGTACCTAAGAGCCCAAGAGACTGCTGGCATTCCCTAGAATGGACAAGCCTTTGTGTGAAAAATGCACACAAGTGTAAAAATGCAACCAACCGACGTTTGGGTTAGGTGTGTCTCTTACAATTTATGGGCCACCCCAAAGCCTCTAGGTCTTCATGGCGAAAGATACAAATATAATAGTATATGGCTGTATTGATGGCGTAGAATGGAAAGAATAAGATGGGTTGGAAAAATTACTAATGAGGTCCTGAAAAGAGTACGAGAAAATAGGTGCGTAATAATACAGAATAGACGAGGACAGATGTAAGGCCATCGGATAAGACACAACGATTTCATAAAGATTATCATTGAAGGAAAGATGGAAGGGAAAATAGGACCAGGATGACCTAGGTATAGCTACATGAAACAGATAAAGGAGAAATTGGACGTCGTGTCGAACAGCGAAGTAAAACAGCTGGCGGATGAGAGAGACAAATGAAGAAGAACTTATACTCCACCGACAAGAGCATAAGCTCTTAAAAAATATAGATAAGACGATAGATGTCCTTGAACGCGACACACCACTTCTTAAATAAATAGATGAGGACAAGTCATACTGATTGGGCTATATAGCCTCAAAGTAAGTTGAAAGTTGTATTATCGGATACTAACTCAACTATACTATATTTTACAGTAAATATATGTAGGTATGTATATATAGATATACACCCGAAAATCAGGACAATTTAATAAAAGCCATTTTCCAACTTGCTCTGGCTGGGGATCGAACACATAACCTCCACGTAGGTCGTCTTGAGATGACGCATCTAAAAAGTTATCATCAACGCAAGCCAACATAATTAGTATGCAGCCTCAAATATTGCCGGGCGGGTTGCAAGGGGTAAATTGATTCTATGTACCCTCTGCATGTACCATAGTTTGGTAATGACCTCGGTCAGGAATAACTGCCCCCGCTCGAAAATGAAGGCATTTTCCAGCACATTTTCCCATTTTCGAGCTAATTTTCGCATTTAGCACGCTAATATTGAACTAATATTCTGGATTATTAGGTTTTTAATGTTTTAATTATTACTTAGCTGCTAGTTTTTAGTAAGTATTTGAATAAACGAGCGATATAGCTATAGCGAATATAGCTATATTGAATATAAATAACTGAGGTCTGTAAAGTCGGTTTACGGACGGTAGTTTGACGTGACAACGTCAAACATTCCGAACTGAGCCGATCGCTCGAGCCGATCATGCCTCTCTCTCGTTCGTGCCGCGCTCTCGCTTACGGAACGCGACAATGACGTCATCTTTTTTGTGCATGCAGCCCGTAGTATCGAGTTATTAGACGTTGTCACGTCAAAAAATTTACTGACTTTGAAAGTGCAACCGAGAACATGCTCAGATGAAGAAGTCTTACAGTCAAGAAACTATTTTCTACTCGTTTATGAATCTGAAAATAATTAAAATTGGAATCCATTTGCGGTAGAATACAACTAATTGTCGAAGCCTTGTTAACAGCGCAAATTGAATCGCCGCCATTGTTAAAACTTTGTGATGGCGGCATTGACATCGGAAGGATAGAGGAGACGAGCGAGATACAACAAATTAAAAAAAAAACAAGTCTTTTCTGCGACAGCTAGAATTTCCAAACAAAATTACCTGTAAGCGCCTATATGCCTAGGCACTCGGGATGATGTAAGGATTCTAACGATACCCCATTAAAATTTTGTTAAAACCTACGTGAGATAACTCCACAATTAATTAATTTCAACCGGTTGATTTAGGTGATATAGTCGGAAAAGGTTCACCAGGTTTCAATAGATTTAGACAATGATCTTCAGGACGTATGACTGTCAATATTAAGATTATTATTGTCACTTGTAGACTACTTCTTTTTCAAAAAACCTATAAGTATCTGCGTGGGGTGGGAAGCAGAAGGTACATTCTTAATTTATTTCTTCCAGATCAGCATCGAAGTGACGTGAGAAAAATTTACGTGAGATAACTCCATAATTATTAATTCAAACCGGTTGACTTTCGTGATATAGTTGGAAAAGTTTCGAGTCAAACAGAGCGAACGGCAGCGCGGGCGGTGACGCGTGAGGCAGCGCACAGTGCTGAGGGGACAGCGACATCGTCGGGTCGCCGTTTCTGACACTCGCCCTGAAGATGATCTTAATCGATCGTCGGCCTTTTCCGACTTCATCACGTGAGCCAACCGGTTCAAATTAATTAATTATAGAAACTGCATTGTCCACGAAACTCATTAACCTGTACACAATGCAATTAAACTCTAAACTGTGAGAAACTAAGAACAACTCCACAGAATTACAGCCCCTAACGATGTTAAACTAAAAATATCCCATTAATCTCCAGCCACCCCTTTAGTTCATTACTTGAGCGCGCTCTAAAAATTCTTGGAAGAGTTGGGGATAATTTTTGTCTGTGACATTGTAGGCTTTAGTTTTACGTTTGACTAAATAGGACTAAGTTATTTAATTTAAGACAACTAGTAATAAAAATTACTTTAAAACGTCAGACGTAAGTAACATTTTAGGTTCTTACAAATCGAAGTAGTCACATGATCTAGTTACTATGGGAAGTGAAAAAACTTTTATCGTATTTTGATGTACTTTTATTGAGAAAATTTTGTCTAAAATGATGTACTGAATCACTCTTAAATTATTTTGGCGTATGAACGACTTCACATGCTAAGTAAAAAAATATATTTTACATTTTGACCTAACACCTTCGACACGTTTAATATCACGGAAAATTACTTACAATGACACTTTTGATTACAGTTATTTTCAATAAAAACTGTCATAAATATTGTTTTTTTTTAAACTTGATTTTTTTTTTGGGCAATAATTTGTCTTACCTTTTTGCCTTTTATTTTACTGATCTGCGTAGACGGTCGAGCGCCGAGTTGAAAAGAGACCCGTTAAAAAAGTATTGTAATTTGAAAACTATCCCAATATTTTGAAATATTTTAAAACCTAAAAGTAGATTATGAAAGTGTGCGTAATATGATGTTAATATCTTGTCTGAAAACTAAACATTCATTGTTTTATCTTCAGGCGGAAATCGTAAATTTTGACGCCAGCGCGATTTTAACGGATAAACGCCCTTAAAAGCACGTTGTATAAGTAGTCCGATACTGCGCTAAACTTTAACAAAAGACGAAGAAGAAAATAAGTTTAGATAAAACATTTCGGAGAGTGTCTACAGAGCTACGAATGTCTGCCTACGACGTAGACTCGTAGACTTGCTACGCCGTAGATTTACATGCGTAGATACTGTAGCTTGCTAGCTTTTTTTAACATCCAATATAAATACGAGTATGAAAGTAACATGTCAGTTATATATTTTTTTTAACGTTGCGTCCTCTCGTCCTAAAATAAATAAATAGATAAGGACAAATTACATAGATGTAGCCCCAAATTAAGTTTTTAAGTACTTCTACGTAAGTCTTTTTCTTTGTTCATCCACTTCATATAAATATTAAATAATTATTATTTTTCTTTTATTCATAGCAATAACTCGAACAAATCCTTACTTCTTCGAAAAACGACGTAAAGAAAACCCATTACAATCTTTTCAAGTTTAAGGACAGCTGTCAAATAACAAATGTACAGAAAACGCGCTGTTCTCACCCACATGATCAACACGAAATGATTTTAACCAATCATCATCATTTTAGCCGTATGACGTCCACTGCTTGACATAGACCCATCCCAAGGATTTCCAAAATGACTGTACTAGATCGGCCTGCATCGCTTTCCAGCGACCTTGGTCAGGTCGTCTGACTACCTTGTGGGTGATCCTACGCTTTGCTTGGTAGTACGTGATTGCAATTCAAGAATATTTTTGCCCCATCGACCATCGGTTCGAAGCGCTATATGTCCCGACCACTGCCACTTCAACAAGCTAATCCGCTGGGCTATGGCTATGACTTTTATTCTCCTACGAATTTTGTCGTCAAAACCAGTGGACTCGTATATTTGTCACCAGAAGCTCCCTTGAAGCAATCAAAGGCCTACACCAACCTTTGAATGTATCTTGTTAGAAATAAAGAAGTAACAAATCTAAAGATCTGAAGAGGCTCTAAAGGACTTGTATCCAAGGCCGTAAAATTATTCACAAAAAAAAAGAATTTGCTGATTTGATCACGTAGACATTTATTTTAACCAATAAGAAGGCTCTACGTAATTGGTAGACAGAGCGAAGGGTTGCAAAGCCCAAGCTGGCGCTTCTGAAGATAATGCGTAGATGTAGATTTGGGGCAGAAATAGGAAACAGTTATATCCCATCGACTTTTTAAAAGAATTAGCAGTTTAACTAAGTTCACTTAAATATACGAACTGCGTCTCTTCATCGTAGAAGTACCTACAACTTCAGAAGCATAATATGATTTGTTAAATCATTTTCATAAAATATTTTTTTCATAGTAGCGAATTTTCGGGTGTACTTTCTTATACAGACAAAAGTTTAACAGATTTTCGTTATTTAGAAAATTTTTATAAGATTATCATGTCATAGAATAATCAATATGTAGGTTACTCAGTATAAAGAATTTTTAATAAAAGATTTTCGTTGCACAGAAAATCAATAATTAGAATGTTTATTATGAATAATTTGAAATCATAGAATTTTATTACAAATAACATTTACTTTTGCGATGTTTCTAATATCAGAATATCAAATTAAATATTATTATTTTTAATAAGTTTAGTTAATATAATATTTATAACCTATAAGTTTGCCCTATTCTAGTAAAATGGATAAAACTTTCCCAGCAGCAGCAGCAGTTGGTCGCAGTTCTAACCAAACCTAACCTATAAGTTTGCCCTAACCTATATTGTGGTAGCGATTTAGGATGTATTCTAACTTATTACGAGTATATGGTATTTAATTTGATTAAACAATGTTTTCACTAAATACTTCCTTAAATAATAATTTTCAGTAAAATAAAATTCCATGAAAGATTATACCGAACAAACAATATTCTTTAAAGAAATATTCTACTGTTTGATTAGTTTGTTAAATGAATATATGAGATTCTAAAATTCATTGAACTGTGTTTCTATAAATTGTGTTTCATTCAAGTAAATAGTATTTAAAACAATAATATTTGAAATAAAAATATAAAATTAAATATTCTATGAAAAATTTTCTGTGAATCGAAATTCTATGAAATTTCAGTCTGTGAAACAAGGGGCACCCCGAATTTTCACATCGCAGATTTTCACGATCGCAAATTTAATTATTCGTCTCTTTATAGTTTATATTATAGTTGTGATTCAAATATTATAATTGTGTACATGGATTTAAATTATCTAAAATAAAAATCATTTTATTTTTATTTATTTTATGTAGCGATTTCTCATAAAGCATTTAATTTGGTACGACTGTAAACTTCACATACCTTTTCTGTTTATTTTGTGACGGCATATTTTTTTACCGTCATTATTTGAAGAAATGGGGCGTCAAATCCAATATTGGCGAAAGTCTTCAAATATAATTATATTTAAATTAATGTTTTGCGTATTCCAAAAACCTGGCTGTTTTCTATCCGTATTCATGTTTTAAAAGGTTGAGATGGAAAAACCATAATCTTGGATGCTTCTTCAATATAATGTTCTTTTTAGCAAAAATTTACTTCACGCGCCTATTTCTTGTCGCTGTAGGTATTTGATAGGTTTTAGGGCCCTTTCACATAGGGTTGCCATCCGTCCGGGTTTCCCTGGATTTGTCCTAGTTTGTAGGGCGTTTGGGGGCGTCCGGGCGGGGTTATTAAACAGTATCCGGGTAAGACCAGGACACTATTATACCCCCCCCCCCCCCCCGGCTCCGGCGCCCTCCGCCCTCTCGGCCCCGGCGCCCCCCGCAATATTTGGACGCTGTAAGCGCGCGTTTGTATCGCGTTTGTATAGCGCCCCTCTACTGAGGCGCAGTATGTTTTCAATAATCGCAAATGAAACGCGCGTTTGTATTGATACAAACGCGCGTTCCGAATTCGTTTCAGTTGCAGCGCGTTTCATTTGCGACAAAAAACGTGTTCAATCTGCTAAAAGGCGATAAAAACGCACAGAGGACGCGCGCATAAAAAACGCGCGTCGTACGACGAACAAATACGTCGTGTGGAAGGGCCCTTAGGCTTCATACTAAGCTGATTTCTATAGAATGGATCTTTTTTTAATATTAGTATAAAAATACAGAAATTACATTAGAATTGAAGGAAGTTCTTCATACATATTTCTAAAACTATCGTAAGATAAATTCATTATAAAAATAGTAACGTTTTAAACGATCATCATTAGGCCAGAGTGCAGTGAAACCATTAGGTCGCCGTTCCTAACACTCGCCCTGATGATGATCGTCTAAATCGATTGAAACCTGGACGGCCTTTATTTATTTATTTATTTAATTTCATTGAGCCAAAAGCTACAATAGGTAGACTTAATGCTAAAGCATTCTCTCCCTGTCAACCTTTAGGAGAAGAGAAACAGATAGAATAGTTGGCGTCTAAAATAGATAGAAACAATCCAGAAATAATAAGTACTTTTAAATGATCATACATAAATATCGTATAAAATAAATATACTATATTTATACATACAACATACTATATAGATACATATACATACATATATACATATATATATTTGAAGATCAGAAAGAAACGATCCGACTATACTACGTAAATAACCCGCATACAATTCTCCATACTATAAAACTTTGCTTTGCCTAAAAACAATGCAGCTAACTGCGGCTGAATTGTTGTAGAAGTCATAACGACGTTTTTTTCCTGTTTAAGTCCGACACGCACTTGACCCTAAAACTCAATAGACAAAAAAAAATATAATTATCGAATTTGCTCACCAAATTTCACGATAATCAGATTAGAAATGCGACCTGTGGGCGAAAACAGACAGGCACAAACAATTTTTGCCCAATCTCGAAACTGAAACGCTGCCGTTTATTAAGGTGAAGATATGTGCAAATGGCCTTGAAGTGGCGCCCTCATTTGAAATAAATTGTTAACTCGTAAATATGGAGATAATTTCCATATTGCTCTTCGTCATGCACTAGGTAGCCCTTTAAATTATTTTATGAACCACCGTTGAAAGTATTTACATTAGTCCGTCTATCTTTAAAACTTGCCTCCGCCAAAAGTGGCCACGGCAAGTTTTTAAGCTAGACAGATCACCAATAATAGTTTCAACGGCAGTTCATAAAATAATTTAAAGGGCTATCTAGTGCATGACGAAGAGCAATATGGAAATTATCACCACACACCACACACGAGTTAACAATTTATTTCACACTTCAAGATTTGCCTATATCTTCACCTTAAGGGCTCCGCATATTATAACAGCTCGATCAACAGGCTTCAATCGTGTTATACTTTTTTAGCCAATCTAGAAACTGAAACGCTTCGCTCGCTCGAACAATACACTTCAATCGTGTTATACTTTTTTAGCCAATCTAGAAACTGAAACGCTTCGCTCGCTCGATCAATACACTTCAATCGTGTTATACTTTTTTAGCCAATCTAGAAACTGACACGCTTCGCTCGCTCGATCAATACACTTCAATCGTGTTATACTTTTTTAGCCAATCTAGAAACTGACACGCTTCGCTCGCTCGATCAATACACTTCAATCGTGTTATACTTTTTTAGCCAATCTAGAAACTGACACGCTTCGCTCGCTCGATCAATACACTTCAATCGTGTTATACTTTTTTAGCCAATCTAGAAACTGACACGCTTCGCTCGCTCGATCAATACACTTCAATCGTGTTATACTTTTTTAGCCAATCTAGAAACTGACACGCTTCGCTCGCTCGATCAATACACTTCAATCGTGTTATACTTTTTTAGCCAATCTAGAAACTGACACGCTTCGCTCGCTCGATCAATACACTTCAATCGTGTTATACTTTTTTAGCCAATCTAGAAACTGACACGCTTCGCTCGCTCGATCAATACACTTCAATCGTGTTATACTTTTTTAGCCAATCTAGAAACTGACACGCTTCGCTCGCTCGATCAATACACTTCAATCGTGTTATACTTTTTTAGCCAATCTAGAAACTGACACGCTTCGCTCGCTCGATCAATACACTTCAATCGTGTTATACTTTTTTAGCCAATCTAGAAACTGACACGCTTCGCTCGCTCGATCAATACACTTCAATCGTGTTATACTTTTTTAGCCAATCTAGAAACTGAAACGCTTCGCTCGCTCGATCAATACACTTCAATCGTGTTATACTTTTTTAGCCAATCTAGAAACTGAAACGCTTCGCTCGCTCGATCAATACACTTCAATCGTGTTATACTTTTTTAGCCAATCTAGAAACTGACACGCTTCGCTCGCTCGATCAATACACTTCAATCGTGTTATACTTTTTTAGCCAATCTAGAAACTGAAACGCTTCGCTCGCTCGATCAATACACTTCAATCGTGTTATACTTTTTTAGTCAATCTAGAAACTGAAACGCTTCGCTCGCTCGATCAATACACTTCAATCGTGTTATACTTTTTTGGCCAATCTAGAAACTGAAACGCTTCGCTCGCTCGATCAATACACTTCAATCGTGTTATACTTTTTTAGTCAATCTAGAAACTAAAACGCTTCGCTCGCTCGATCAATACACTTCAATCGTGTTATACTTTTTTGGCCAATCTAGAAACTGACACGCTTCGCTCGCTCGATCAATACACTTCAATCGTGTTATACTTTTTTAGCCAATCTAGAAACTGAAACGCTTCGCTCGCTCGATCAATACACTTCAATCGTGTTATACTTTTTTAGCCAATCTAGAAACTGAAACGCTTCGCTCGCTCGATCAATACACTTCAATCGTGTTATACTTTTTTAGCCAATCTAGAAACTGACACGCTTCGCTCGCTCGATCAATACACTTCAATCGTGTTATACTTTTTTAGCCAATCTAGAAACTGAAACGCTTCGCTCGCTCGATCAATACACTTCAATCGTGTTATACTTTTTTAGTCAATCTAGAAACTGAAACGCTTCGCTCGCTCGATCAATACACTTCAATCGTGTTATACTTTTTTGGCCAATCTAGAAACTGAAACGCTTCGCTCGCTCGATCAATACACTTCAATCGTGTTATACTTTTTTAGTCAATCTAGAAACTGAAACGCTTCGCTCGCTCGATCAATACACTTCAATCGTGTTATACTTTTTTGGCCAATCTAGAAACTGAAACGCTTCGCTCGCTCGGTCCATAAGACCTCAATCGTGTTATCTTAATAATGTAATATGCATCTAAATATTGAATAAATGAAATCAAATACTTGACAAATACCTTCAACAAATATTCCATCTGCCCTTGCCTTTAAGGTTGTCGTCTTTCAACATGTTCTGAATGGGAAAACGTATTCCCAGAAATTCGACTGGTACACAGTGAATGCCTACAGAATAAGTTTTCATTGAAATCTGTTGGAAATATTTACCTTGGGTTGAATAGGGAATAATTGTTGGACGTTTAATGTTTTCGGCGCATGGCGCACAAACTCAAAATATATATTACAAGTAGATCCTTATTTACATTATTTTCATTTGTTTCCAGTATTATCTTTCATTATTTCCTTACATTTATTGAGAAAAGCACTATACTATACATGTCTCGGGGCTTGCCGGACTCGTAATATTGGCATCTAGTTTCTAAGTAAATAATAATAATAATAATAAAATTTAATTCAGACCATGTCCATATCGGGTTAGTAACATTGATTACTTAAAAACTATTGTTAGTAACAAGGATTATGGAGATGTATCCATCTGCCCCACATCGGAGTGTCCCATCTATCTATAAACACCTTCAAGAGGCTGTTAGAGCTGCAGCGTAGGCGCGTCATTATGGAAGCACATCTCTTCCTCATAATGGCTGAGAAACCATCAGTGTGCGCTTCCGCAAACATTCTAGACGCACTACACCGCCACGACATCCCTAACAGCGCCCTGAAAGCGTTGTTGTATTGGACTCGCAAGTCGCTGTATGCCCGAGCCGTATAACTGGCCCATAGACTGCACGTGTAAAAAGACTGGCAGTACGCTTTGAAAAGCGTTATTTTAACCGGTACTGTGCAACGTGCAAATCTGCGAGTTATTATATTTACAAGTAGATAACCCCGAAAACTGTTCCAGCTATTTCTTCTCCATATTGCAAGGTCTTTGGCATCCTTGGTTGACCATTAACATGCATGTTATATATTTAGAGAAGAAAAAACGGGAAAGCGCACCCCGAGCTTAGAAGCAACACAGCTGGAGATGCAACTGGGAACGCGCTTAGACGAAGAAGAAAAACCCCGAAACTGATCTGGAAGTAAAGAAAATACTTACAATGTACCAGCTGCTTCCCTTCTCGCTCTTCTCTTCTTCAGATCGTAAAAACCGATCGATGGAATTGGCAAGTTTTAAAGTACTTTTAGTACTATTTTGAAACTAGGGACTAAAGATACATTATGTCGAAATACATATTTCTTTTGCATTCCAAACATTTGGTCATTTGTACCAACATTTGATCGGTCGACTTACGTATGGGAAGCCAAAAATTACTGTCTAAAAAAATGTTTTGGACTGAAAATAATGTAAAGAAACACCTAGCATAGCCCTCCCCCTAGGTGGTCAGACGACCTGAGCAAGGTTGCAGGAAAACGCTGGATGCAGGCCGCTTCCGATCGGTCGTTTTGGAAATCCTTGGGGGAGGCCTATGTCCAGCAGTGGACTTCCTGTGGCTGATATGATGATGATGATGATGATAAAAATAATAATGTCAATAAATTTTGTTAGCTAAGAATTTATTTCTTACTCTGTTTATGAATTTACACGTTGTAAACATGAGACTTACTTGTTATAATATCCGGTGACTTGGCATCTTATCAACTTTAGCCGCGGGCAAGAGCCAATCTCTAGATGGTGTAATCTTACTGAAGACATTCATTTATTTATTCTGATGCTTGGATACCTTTCAAAGGGAGTGGTTCTGAGAAATTACTTTATTCGATTGTAGCCTACTGGCTAACTATATAACGTCTAACAAAATATACTGAAGATATTTTAAGGGTGAATTCAGTGCATGATACTGAACAACTTTCCCCAAGGAACATATATTGAAATGTGAAAAATATTTTTTTGCTTTGTATCAACCTCGGATCAGCTAAGGGATTGAGTGCATTTTTGATATTATGGAATGGTTAGGGAATAATTTTGCACGAATTCCTTTAATTATCAGTATAAAAGTACTATCATTAATGTGGTAAAATACAGTATTTATTTATTACGCTATCGTACACAAACATGACAATTTATATTACATTAAAAAGTTTATCACCCAGCTAAACGAAACAGCAGACGCAGGCATACATTTTCGCCGCGCCGTAGAAAGAGAGGGGGATACTTCCTCTCCTACGACGCGCCGGCTGTCTTCTCTCCATCCGTCTTACGAATTTTCGATCAGGACACGTGTCCTGACGCGAGTTTAACATTTTTAACTCATTACAAAAAAAGTGCACAACGCCGCTAAAGAAGTTTTCACTTCAAAAATTAAGATCTTATACACCATGCCACTCGTAACGCATGACATGTGAACCTGTCAAAACCAGCAAACCAAACATTGGCTTACCGTTCCGTTTCGTGTTGCCATCGCTTCTTTTGCTTTCCACCCTCTAATCACGGAACGTTTTTATTTCGAGCAAACAAACCGAAACTGCGTACGTCGGTACGTCTATTCCATGAATTGCTTGTCCGTTGGAATAATTCCGGGGAATAAAATTGTACGTTCTATTTTCAAATGAAAATGTTTTTGTTTACATGGTTCTATTTTTCCGCTCAAGGGAAAAAGCCAAAGGATGTCAGAAGGTTATGAAAGCGTTTTTTTATTTGTACAATTTGTTGAAGGCACTTTATCACGATTGCAAGGCATTTCATTTGTAAGTAGGTTAGATAAATAGTTAAGTTTAGATAAGTACTTAAGTTTTGGGTCATACGGACCCATGCTCTCAACAGGGTAGACCTCTTAGGAATAAGGACGTGATAGTATATCTGTATCTTTGTTATTTTTTAGCGGGTGTAAATTCGTAAACAAAACTATTTAATCCTTTTATGTTCTTATCTTATGTATTAAATATTTTTTTTGTTAAGAGTTTGAAGTTCGTGTTTTAATACTTAGATAAGTATATTAGATTTCTTGGAAAGATATGGAGAAACCTTTGCCCAGCAGTGGAACAATATAGATTAATAAAAAAAAAATGTGACGTCACGGAATCTCCCACCCCTTGTCACACAATGACACACTTCGTCGACCTTGAGGTATGACGTAATTTATGGATGATCCCTTACCTGTTCCAATTACACAGAATCCGTTATTACTGAAATCTTGATTTAGAAATCAATTTCTATTCAGAATAATGTCTTATTCTAAACATTAAACTAACTGAAATTGACAGAACCAACATTTGCAGATAACTTTATTTAAATAATTTTATAATTAAATTGTTTGCATTGCTGTGAATTACGGTTTGCGGTCATATTTATCAATAAATATCTAAGTAAATGTTTCAGGCCCATTTAAATAATACAATCTTGACGTGCAACGTCAAAGTTGCCAATTTTAAAATTAATACGTATTTATACAAGTATTTGAGGCATCTGCGCTAAAATAATATTAAAGACATATGTGTTGGGGCAATTCAGAATCAGAAACATTAATTCGCATGAAATATATAAAATCAAAATATATCAAAATCAAAGACAAACAATGCAGAGCAGATTGACAAATGATTGTGTCAAAAATGCAAAACATTAACAATATATATACACAAAGGTAGTAAAGTTAGATCTATAAAGTGAACCATACTCGTATGATATCTCCTTCACAAGAGGACTATTACGCGACCCCTGAAGGAAGTCCCCAGAAGAATGCAGAAGGAATACCGCAGTCGGTACCACCACAAACACAAACG
Source organism: Acrobasis repandana (assembly GCA_963576875.1). NCBI lineage: Eukaryota > Metazoa > Arthropoda > Insecta > Lepidoptera > Pyralidae > Acrobasis > Acrobasis repandana. The sequence goes on along the minus strand of OY756233.1, from coordinate 10,130,867 downwards.
GATCAGTGTAGTACGCAGCCGCCGTCGTCAAAAATATATGATTCCCAACAGCCGGTTCCCCAAGATGTGTTTTATAATAGTCGGCCCATTGTTACCCAAGAAAGTAATTTTATAACATGCAATCAGTGTTCCGATGGTCGCCGTTTCAAGGGGCGTCGTGGCCTAAATATACATATAGGCAAATTTCATCGTTTATCAGCCCCTGTTGCTCCTATTACAGACTATCCCTCCATTACTTCTCCACCCATTATTTCGAAATTCCCTTTCGAACATCACCTCAGCAGTCTAAATTCTAACGTTCGAATTATCAAAAGAATCCCTAGGGGAGCAAGAATATGTCTAGCCAAGTCGCTATCTATTGCCTTGAAAAACTGTATAGAAAACCAAGATAAAGATGTCCAATCATGGCAAAATCTATTGACATTTAGTTACCACCATTTCAATGTTCCATCAAATAGCAATAAATCACTCACTACCCTCCTAAAAGCTAATTGTAACTCCATCCTCCAACGTAATAACCTACCCATCAATAGCCCTAAGAAACCTCATAACTTTAAAAAAATTGTAGAAAACAAGGCAATGGATGGTGACTTAAGAAATGCTGCTAAAATTCTTTTTTCAGATGACACACTTGCTCCCAACAGTGCAGAGACGCTGAGAAGCCTACTGGACAAGCACCCCTCGGCCATCACAACCTCTCCACCTCCAAATCCTCCAAATTCAACGCAGTTGGCACTCGAAATTAATATCGAAGACACTTTGGAGGCTATTATGTCGTTCCCCAATGGGTCTGCTGGTGGCATCGACGGACTCACGCCTCAGCATCTCAAAGACCTGATCAGCGTATCCGCCGGTGACGCTGGCAGGACATTGTTGAGCGACATTACAAAATTTTGTAATTTTTTATTTTCAGGTAATGTTGAACAAAATTTTAGAAAAATACTTTTTGGTGCACGCCTCTGCGCATTCAATAAAAAAGATGGAGGCGTGCGCCCTATTGCTATTGGATGCACTCTCCGCAGGCTAGCTTCTAAGCTAGCGTGCAGAAAGAATTCTGCAAATTTACGATCTTTATTTGAACCAATTCAGTTAGGATTTGGCAGTCGTGGAGGTTGTGAAGCAGCAGTACATTCGGTTCGTACTTTTTTATGTAACGACAACGAAGCGGATGTACTACTCAAAATTGACGTGAAAACCTTCAACAGTATTGACAGGTCTACTCTGCTGAATGAAGCTAATATACACACACCAAACATTTATAATTATATTTGGCAATGTTATAGCACCCCTTCAAAATTATTTTTCAACGACAAAGAAATTTCCTCCAAAGTAGGCGTTCAGCAGGGAGATCCCTTGGGACCAGCACTTTTTAGCTTAGGCATGCATCCCATAATAGCGAATCTAAATTCTAAATTAAACGTCTGGTTCCTAGATGACGGGAATTTAGGGGGCAAAGTAGACTCCGTTAAAGATGATTTAACTAAAATAATTAAGAATTTAAATAAAATAGGTTTAGACCTAAATTTAGGTAAGTGTGAGCTTTATGTTTCACCAAAGTTTGATGACAATGATAGGCAATCTATCATTCAAAATTTTAAAAATATAGCACCGGATATCAAAGTTTTAGAAAATAATTCACTTTGCCTCCTAGGTGCTCCACTACTCGAGGAAAGCGTTAGGCCTATCCTAGAAAAAAAATGTGAAACACTTTCGAAAAATATCAGCAGATTGGGCCTTCTAAATTCTCATATCGCGTTTACCATTCTCAAATATTGCCTTTTTGTTCCAAAATTTACATATATATTAAGAGCTTGCCCAATCTGGAAACACTCAGTTCTTTTGGAAAACCTAGATGCCACACTCAAAAACGCGTTAGAAAAAATTCTAAATTTAAAACTCGATGACCGCGTCTGGATTCAAGCCTCTTTACCTATTCGATCTGGTGGCATCGGTATTAGAAAAAATTCTAGCATAGCCCTTCCGGCTTTCCTTTCGTCCGTTCATAGTGTATCACTTTTGTGTGCAAAAATACTTAAAATGCCTTCAGCTGACATACACTGTGCAACGGACGCAATCGATGCCTGGAGGACTCTCTGTCCCAATGAAAACATCCCAGAGGCACCAAACCGTCAAAAACTCTGGGATGTCCCACTGGTACAGAGAGATTATAACTATCTGGTTCAAAATTCTGTCAGTGATCTCGATCGCGCGAGGCTTCTTGCCGTCTCAGAACATGAATCTGGTCAATGGTTACACGCACTCCCCTCCGCCAACCTCGGAACGCTTTTCGACAATGGCAGCTTCCGAATTGTAGTTGGGCTTAGACTGGGTGCCCCTTCTCGCCTTCTTAGGCCACAGTGTGAAGGGCTGGAGCCGCGGCAGCAGCCGCAGAAGACGCCAAGCGGCGCAAATATTCATCCTTATCTAATGAATATATTTTTGTTCCGCTTGGCGTCGAAACTTTTGGTCCGTGGGGTCCAAGCACAAAAAAATTTATTAAAAAAATTACTCCTCGTCTCGTCGACGCCGCTGGTGACAAGAGGGCTGGCTCATATCTCGCGCAGAGAATTGCAATAGCCATTCAGCGCGGGAATGCAGCCAGTGTTCTTGGCACCATGCCACATGATCAACTTTTAGATTTTTAAACACAGTTTTATTTTTTAATTTAGGTTTTAATTTAGTTTTTTAATTTAGATTTTAGTTTAGTTTGATGTAGTTTTAAATAATTAAATTAGGACAAATTTTATGAAATACATTAAAAAAAATTCGCAACATGTTTCGTTAAATTTATTAACCTAAGACCACCCCGTATCGTACCTGGCGTATAGCAATAGAAATTCATTGATCCAGATAAGATAAGGAGCGTCTTTCGATTGCCCTCTATGATATGATAAGGATTTGATGACATTTAAATTTAGTAAAAATCTTTTAAAAAGCAGTTATTTACATAATTTATTCGTAATATTTTTTTTAAATAAAAATATGAAAGAGTAGTTCATAAGAATCATTAGAAGTTATTTTTTAAATCGTATTTCGTTATAAGTTAATTTGGGAAAGTTGTTAAGTATGTATTTATTTTTTATTTTATTTTATTTAATCTTTATTGTCCATCAAATACAAATTGTACAGAACAATAGGCGAACTTAACGCTAAAAGCGTTGTCTACCAGTCAACCTTTGGGTTTATTTTATTTCATTCATTACATTAATGGACTGCGTAAGGGTTGTACAAAATAACTTTATCGTAAAGAAAAACGGAACACATTTAACGAGTGAAGGAACGTAACTGCGTAATTTATTATGTACGGAGCTCTGTTTAAACCCGACATTGACATTACACACACTTGAATATGCACAGCGTTTGTTTTAGCTGTTAGACCGTTTTAGAGTTTACCTTCATTTTCTGTTTGACACAAAATAATAATAATAAAAGCCTGTTAAGTGTCCCATTGTTAAGCAAAGGCTTCCCCTTTCTGCTTCCATAGATCTCGATCTTAGGCAGCTTCCTGCCACCCACTCAGTAAGCGTTCGTAAAATTAAAAAGTAAAATTGACTTTTCAGTATTTTTTTTCTCACGATTTTGTGCTCTAATAATGATTCTGTAGGGTTACTCCAAAATTGGGACGCAAGACGTACCTACGTAACTGCGTATCCGCGTTTCAGTGTCAAGCAACATTGAACGTTAATACATAATGATAAAGTCTAATTTGGTTTGACATAGAAATAGGACGTTACTATCGGACGACTATCGAATTATTTTATGGAGTAACCCCCCAGATTACAAGATTTCAATATGTAGCTAAGGGGTGTAAAATCAACCTGTATAATTTAAGAACCACGTTCTTATCGATGGAGTAGTCTTCTTCTCTTAAATACTATCGAATTATTTTATGGAGTAACCCCCCAGATTACAAGATTTCAATATGTAGCTAAGGGGTGTAAAATCAACCTGTATAATTTAAGAACCACGTTCTTATCGATGGAGTAGTCTTCTTCTCTTGAGCCATCCTTTTTACCTGTTTTAAGTTTATTTGCTAGGCAAATAAAAAGAACCCTCGACTGTCAAGAACGCATCTAGTGACGAGTAGCGGAACTACCGATACGACTTGATATCCGTAGCGCCATCTATTATTTGGTAGAAAAAGCCCTGACTTTAAAGCGCTAACCCCCAATAACTTTTAAACGGCTTAACCGATTTTCATCAAACATAGCTACAACCCGCCTCAAGAGAACTTGCTTTCATGTTAATAAAACCGCATCGAAATCGGTTAATTTGTTCGAGCGCCACGATGCCACAGACTGACAGACATTAGCGCAAACTTATAACACCCCTCTTTTTGTCGGGGGATAAAAATAAAATCAAGTCTTCATAAGCGAATAACCGAATGAAAAATGGAACACATTGTGTACCGTGTGACGGAACGTAACGGCGTAATTTATGATGTACGAAGTTTTGTTTACAATTACCCTACGTTTACATTACACACACTTTTGAATATGCACAGCGTTTGTTTTAGCTGTTAGAACGTTTTAGAGTTTGACTTTACGTTCTGTTTGACTTAAAGGTAAAAATGGTTAATTATTTAAACATTATTTTAAAACAAGTCAATGTATTATACATGCCAATTACCTCTGTCTTCCTATTTCCTCTCGCTGGAATGGAAACTTCCAGTAGACCCGGAAGTTTCCATAGAAATGAGTAGCACCTAAGAAGGAATTATGTTTTTTTTTTTTTAAATCATATCATTGAGTAGTAGTATAAGTAAGTACTGCAGAGCATACATGCTAATACATAGAATGTATATTAATAATAATTACTAGATAATGAACTTAGCTTTGTAAAAAATAAAGTTTTTAATAGGACTGGTGACCGAGCTAGCGCGAAGCGCAAGTGAAGCTTCCATTGAACTTTAGCAAAAATTCTTCCATTTCTTGCTGTTCTCCTCTACAAGTCGAATTTTTAACCGATTCTGATGAAATTTTGTAAGCCGGTTCGATAATGCGGTATTTGACAAATTTTAAAAAATCGCTATAAATAATTCGTTATTACTTAAAAAGCACAATACATTAATATTTCCGCGATATCTATTGTATTATCGTTTAAAATCAATGTTGAAATATAAACGCTATTTCTGTCATGGTGGCGGTTATTTGTCAGATGACTTGCATATAACGTTACACAGGTAATACATAAAGTTCGACAAAACACCGTATTTACTCGGACAAGAAGCCATTCACTATTCACACGGTAATTCCGTCATAGATAAAAAAATTAAGTATTAAATAGATAGGACAAATCAAACTGATTGTAATTTTATTAGTATATTTCGCAATAGGCCGTGTATTGTTTATATAATAATTAAGTGAAATATGTTTCGATACGCTGTTATCTGATAGGATGAAAACAAATTATGTTTTATTTTGTTGTGTTTATTTTTAATATTGTCCAACAGCCTGATTTTTTCGTCGATTCAGATTTCGGTTTTTTTTTTTAAATATTCAATACGTAACGCAACTTTTTTGTTCGAACCGCTTTTTTTAATCTGATAAACTTCAAGGGTTCCGGTGTATGAGGGCGTGAAATGACATATAAGGGTGTAGGTATGTAAATATTTTTCGGTATAAGTACTTCGTTAGGAAAAGTTGTTTTAAATTCACTTAACTATAGTGCAAGTAAAGGATCCTTTTCTCGCCAAATTCCCCGAAGGTACCTTCCATATTATCGTACGTATTCTAAGCGTAAGACAGGTATTCGTAATTCTCCAAGTATTCCAATTAACAGCACAGGGGCGCCTCTGGCGGTGGCGGGGGGAACTCATGATTAATGGCAAACTTCATGTGAACACGCAAATACTTTCGAGTTGTTTTCCTTTACGTATTCAGCCATTTAAGGGTTTATATTCTTGCTCTGAGGGTTTTTGTTATGTTATAAACTGCTTTTGACGGTAATTAATGTATAAATGAAACTCCAAAAGAACACAATATGACGTAATTTATTTTTATTCATAATAAAATTTAATCATCACTTAATTCTTTGCTTCTTTAGATATTTTTCATTCTAACGCCTTTTTTTGAATTCCGAATAATAAATCAATCACATTTCATTCCGACGTTTTACTTTTTTCTTACATGCCAGTAACACATTTGTACTCGACTGACATTCTCCTTTGACAAGCCTTAGTTTATTTACTACATAAATAATTCACTTATTATTTTAAACTATTTTCTTAGATGTAACTAGGTACAATGGAAGGTGATTGACTAGGTACATAACTTACTAAGCTTAGTTATTTATAATATCACTATTACTATTATGTATAATATTATATTATAGTACCCTGACAGATCGTTGCTTTGAATTTGAATGAAAAACAAACAAAAAACAAGAACGTGGGGTAACTCAGCCGGTTAAAAATCCGGTTAAAAATATTTAGTTATAGAAAATACACAAAAAACGAGTGAACGTGGAATATTTGGAGGAAATGTTTGCAATTTCTGGCTGTACAGAAATTACGGTGTCCTCCGCTAGTTCAGGCATGTTCCCTTTGAACTTAATGAATTTATTCCACTTCTGATGTTAGTAAAGACGGATCATAACAATAATTAATATGTATAATTAATGTTTAAATGACTGTTTTTAAAACAGAATAAGATAAAGTGATATGAGCAGTGCATAATAGTATAATATAATAAATAAGGACAAATCACACTACTTGAGCTAGCCCTAAACTAAGTTTAAACTTGTGTTATGGGATACTAACACAACGATACTATATTTTACAATAAATACATATAAAGATAAATACTCAAGATCCAGGACAATTTAAACCTATACCGCGAAGGTCGTAAAATAAATAAGAAGTGTCTATATGAAGACAATTCCAGTGTAGGAAAGCGTGGAGTAAAAAAAAAGTATGGAATAAAAGAAATAAAAGATAAGTAGGTATAGCGAAAACGATAGCGGTGGTATAATTAATTCACAAACATAGTAAATTACCATAATTATCTCACAGAAACATTTCTTGCAATTCGACATCGTCAACTGTCATTTCCACTAAACTTTTTGGAAAAAATTAAAGTCAAATCTAAGAAAAGTTTGTGTAAGTTTACTTGTGTAAACGTCGCCTGCATCATGGTATAATAAAATATGATATTCTCTCCCCGTGACAGCTAGTCATGTGATTAGCCCAAGAATACGTCATCAATTGGGAGTATTGCCACTGTGTGCGATTTAATTACCCAAGCAAAGTGCATCTTTTTACTTGATAAACTAATTATGAACCAAGAATTCAATATATAAATTTATAAAAAATTAAACACATAAATCACACTATATACGAAATAGTTCAGTTAGTTAGTATTTTGTTTTATATTTATTAAATAATTGGGAAAATCCTTAAATTTACTGAAAAGAACAATCAGTGGACACACTTTTCGTGATATTCGTGACGTGATCTATCGTGGGAAGAGAATACTTACCAAATTTTATTATACCATGGCGTACATGTCAAAAGTGGGATTAACCAACCGAGATCCAGGGAGCACATCACTCAACGGCAGGTCCCGACCTCGTTTGATACTCATTAAGTCGCCTCACCGCTTAATTTTTAACTTAAGTGAAAAAAATTTGTAAATTTCCCAGTTCTGCACCGCTCCAAGTAAAAATGTAAGGGTAAATGTTTGCAGCGGCGGCGAGTTGACTTTTGGTAATGAATAAAATGTTTGCACGGTTTTTATGGTTACAAGTTTAATACGGATCTAGACTTAAAAAAATAATTTTAGCTCATCAGGTAGATTTTTTTTATAACCTCTTTGTTAGATTGTTGGGCAAAGGGGTATCCCATCTTCTTCCACTTGTCTCTTTCCCGTGTAAATCTCGACCATTCTTTTTTTGAATGCCAGATCGTCTCGCCAGCGCTTTTTAGGCCTGCCAGGAGTGCCCGGGCGACGGAAACCATCTTTAGGCAACCACTCCGTTGCAATTCTTCTTTTTTTCCGAATAGCAAATAATTTTAAAGATACAGCAAATTTAAATTCCGCATGACGTCACAATCAAGAACCATTTTAACTTGACGGTGACGTCAATCACTCCGAAACTTCAATGCGTTGTATCTTTAAGAATTTTCAATACTTTGATAAACTGAAAAATATGGGTTTTTTGGATAATCTAAATGACGGACTAAATAAAATACAATTTTTCGGACCCAGTCCACATCCTTATTATAACGGTTAGTGTATGGAAGAGCTTCCATGTTGGTTTTTAAAGGCTCGTTTCTTTTTTCGTGTGTTTTGACGACCTCTGTGGCCTAGTGGTCATCATGCCAGGCGGTAACACTGTAGGTCCCGGGTTCGATACCCGGTCAAGTCAAGATGGAAAATAAATAATAACAATAATAAATATATAGGGACAAATCACACTGATTAAGCTAGGCCCAAAGTAAGTTTTAAACTTGTGTTATGGAATACTAACTCAACGATACTATATTTTATGATAAATACATATATATATAAACACCCAAGACCCAGGACAATTTGAGGACAAAGGCCATTTTACATGATCTTTTTCAGATTGACCTGCGTCTTGGATGTTTATTTATATAAGTATTTGTTATTAAATATAGTATCGTTGAGTTAGTATCCCATAACACAAGCCTCGAACTTTGGGGCTAGCTCAATCTGTGTGATTTGACCGAAAAAAAGAAAGAACAAACAGAAAGATCATCACTAGTGTCAGATATTTCAAGCTGCCCAAAGGCATTTGACTTAACTCTCGACTCGACAGTCGGGACCAACACCCTCCCCCCCCCCCCCCCCTTAAGGAATTATTTTTACAACATCTTATGTAGAATGAAGTTCATAGTGTGCTTCTCAAATTTGATTGTAATCCATTGATAAACAACGCTGCAGCAGACATCCGCCTTTCCCCCAAAAATTCAATCAAAAATCGCGATGGACTACAAAATTTAAAAATGTATATCAAGGAACTTGTGTGTCAATTTTCGTCCAAATCGGTTAAAAATGTGACCAGTAGGCGAGAACAGACAGACAGAAAAGCATTTTTTGGCCAATCTTGAAACTGAGACGACATAAACCAATAGCACGAGAAAGATTCAAAATCCTTTAACCCCTGTATAATCACTAGTTGAATAATGGTGTTTGTAAATACAAGTTGTCTTGCATTTTAATTAGTAAGTTGGATTAAGGCCGTACCTGAATTTTCCGGGGTCCAGTGCTGCCCCCATTTAAAATAAATCATTTTAAAAAAAATGGAGACATCATTTAGAATTTTGCTACTACCAAGTCCTAGATAACCCTTCAAAGTATTTTATGAACTACTGTTTACAGTTTCAAGTAAGAAAGTTAAGCTTTACTACGCACATTTTCGAAAAACGGCCACTTTTGGCTAATGTGCGTAGTAAAGCTTAACGTTCTCATTATAAACTGTAAATGAATGTAAAAAACGGCCACTTTTGGCGAATGTGCGTAGTAAAGCTTAACGTTCTCATTATAAACTGTAAACAGTAGTTCATAAAATACTTTGAAGGGATATCCAGGACTTGGTAGTAGCAAAATTTTAAATAACTTCTCCGTTTTCTTTGAAATTATTTATTTTCAATGGGGGCAGCACTGGACCCCGGAAAATTAAGGTACGGCCTTAATAAAGTAACTAATATCTTAAATGAATGACCTCTAAAAAAATAAAACTTACTTTTAAGTTATTGGAAAATCTTTGAAGTAAGTAAATACTAAATTTTGTTTCGCTGAACTGCAATAATAAAAAATTATGTAATTTAGTAAAATCAAAAGGCTACTTGGGATTCCTTCATTGAAAGTAGCTTCATAAAATTGACACATTGGTAGATCAGTGTTAGCCACTAACACATACGAAACGAAGAGCAGAATTATAGCAAGACTGTGTTTGGTCGTACAATATTACAAATGTAATATTTATTTATTTAATAATACTTTATTGGTCCACAATACCAATTGTCAACAATTGGCGGACTTAACGCTAAAAGCGTTCTCTCCCAGTCAACCTAAATTTATATTTTTTAATATTTATTTGTTTTTATTACAGGTACAGTCTTAGGCTGAGAGCTTAAATGCAAAAAAGAAACCATTTCGTCGATAGTAAGTAAAAAAAATGTATTAAGCCTTTGGGCTAGCAAACGTGCTGTCATAATTTGAGTTCTTTTTAAGGATTCCTTACCCAAAAGGTGCCAACGGGCCCCTTTAACTGAGACTCCACTGTCTGTCCGTTTGTCCGTCCCTTCCGTCTGTACAGGGCTCTAAATCTTGAACAGTAATAGCTAGACGCTTGAAATTTTTAACGATTATGTGTTAATGTTGCCGCTATAAAAATAATAAAAAATAAGATAAAATTAAAAGTGTTTTTTCAGCGTTTTAACATTGACGGAGGTTACCTTTTCATAGCGAGTCCGACTCGCACTTGACCGGTTTTTTTAATGAGTCAAAATCTTTCTTTGAAATACGAAACAACAGTTCCTTTATGTGCCAAGTTTATAGTTCCATTCAGCTGCTTTGTTTGCGGCTACAAACTTTTAATTTTGTTTTAAGACTTCTTACTGCGCCGAATACTGCAAGCGTACAGTTTACCTATATTTTGGAGTTAGAGTTACAAACTTCCGGCAAACTATTTTAAATATTGTATGCATTAAACAGCACTTTGGACAAATGTACAACTTTTGTAATATAAATAAGAAAGTATCAAATTGTACCTATTTGTACAAATGTGTTCAAAATAAAAATAAAAATCCTCCTCTCCAACCCGTCTAGCCAGCGTGGAGAGTGTAGGCCAAATCCTCTGACTGCACTTTCTAATATTTGGCACTGGTACAGGTCGTGCTCCTGCAGAGGAGACTGAAATAAGTAATTTAGTAAATAAAAGAATCAACAGTACAGTACCAATCAAAACTTTTAACGAATAGAGTTCGGACTGCAGTTTCGAAGTTTGATAAAAATATGTTTCCCGTTGTTTTGCTGCTGGAACATTTTCACGTCAATAGTTCTGATTTTTTGTGATTTTGCCTTTTTGGTTGATAGTTAGAGTTTATGAAAGCATTTAATTTATTCCTTAAGGCTGTTTTCATATGCCGCCGCCGCCGCCGCATCGTGTGTAAGGCTCCATATAAATCCTAGAGTGATTAGTGCAGCGTGCCGCCGCCGCCGCGGTGTCATGTGAAAACAGCCTTATAGATTGTTTGTTACAATTGTTGTCCTTAGTATTTAGTGGTTTTTAGTCGTCATCTTACGGAATCCAAAGTAAATGCTGAAGTCGTCCACAGCAGATGCTAAAGTTGTCCACAGCAGATGCTAAAGTCGTCCACAGCAGATGCTAAAGTCGTCCACAGCAAATGCTCTATAATAACTAAAACAACTTCATTAACTTCGTGATTAACTTTATCGAATTCAGTAGTCGTCCACAGCAGGTACTAAAGTCGTCCACAGCAGATGCTAAAGTCGTCCACAGCAGATGCTATTCTAGGCCGAAAACCACACGGCACATTTACGTAATTCTACTTTTTCTTCCATTTTATTACACACTTCTTACTTAGATTTAAAACCTTTGCTGTTTAACATTTAAAATAAACCAAAGCATCACCACGATATTGTAGAAAACGTAGGTCATGCCCAAGGTCATACCATAAAACAACTCTTCATAATAAAATACGGGTTTAATTTAACCAAACGCCAACTAAGTCGTAAATTTTGCGGTAAAAGTTCAGTGAAACCACGTCCACTTCTTAAGCCATCGATCTGTGTAATGAATCGTATAATAAAACATTTACACGTAAGGGGCTAACTAATGCTCGTACGGGGTTGACGCAGTTTGTTCCATTCGCAAATGGCCACTTAAATTCACCTTACACTCATACCTTTAGATAAGAACTTTTTTTGAGATATTTAAAGCAATTTAAAACTACTTGACTTTTTTAATATAATAATTTATACGTCATAGCTTAATGATGTCACGGGTTCGTAATACATATACACTATCACGTCTTTATCCCTAATGGGTAGACAGAGCGTTTTGGGTTTTGCGGCTCTAAGCTGACCAAGCCCAGGACTGCAAGACCCAATGGTGATGATGGGCAAAGGGTGGAAAATATTAAAACGTAAATCAGGCTAGTAATTTATTATGTGTGGTATTTAGGAATATCCAGTGATGACGTTTTTCCCGTGTAATTTATCCTATTTATTTGATCCGAGTGACTAAATTAATTGCGAATGCACAATTTTCAAAATCCAAATATCAATGGAACTAACCATTAATGAGACCCTAAATTAAATAATATGTGATGCTTTAAATACGTAAGAAATATGTGATGAGAAAATTTGTTAGGGTGGGGTATTACGGTGGGTCAAAAATAAATGATTTGGTACTGTTATTAGAATAAAACGTCACAAAATAATGGTACTTCTCATTGATCACAACCACTTTGAACGTGATTTTAGATTTATTAATGCAGAAAAACGGATATTAAGAGCGCTAGTTGACTCCAATGAACTATGACGTCATAAATCGATATTTCATACAAATCCCATAGAAAATGTTTGTTTTTGACGTTAAGAAAAAAGTATCTGATTTGATTATGCAAAATACAAAAATCTCTAATAAAAAATATATTAAAAATAAAAGCGTATTGAAAGTGTACTCACAGTACAGATGTGAAATTCAAAAATTTCAAAATTCAAAATATCTTTATTATCATAGGATATTTATAATATCTCTTAATAATAGTCACTTTGTTTTGTTTTGCACAAATGTTGACGTCAAATCGTTACTTAAAGCTAAGTTTACGCCGCTTCCTAGGCGCAAGTGCAGAAGAAGCGGCAACAAACTGCACTGCACGTTTTCTCCAAAGACGTCAACTAACAAACTAAAAACTACAGTAGTACAGTAGTGAGTACAGAAATGTTTATTTGCTCGGTAACAGAGATGGGAAATGTAATCCTGACTTAAATATTAATTTATTACCTATATATAAAAATCATTAAATGCATGGAATCAAGACTTGCCTTTTTAATAAAAGATCACGATGACTAAAGTACTTACTTAATTTAAATTTACATAAATATATATAAGGACAAATCTCATTGATTAAGCTAGCCCCAAAGTAAGTTTTAAACTTGTGTTATGGGAGACGTTTGTTTGTAGTTACTACATTGCAACTTTATCGTAACTTTTATCATCATCATCAGAGCGTATTTCCGGTTTCATCCTCAGCAGTAACGCTTCAGAGCCCGGGGTCCGCTACCTAACCTAGGTGATTCGACGAGGTTACTGGTTTTTACACGGAGCGATTGCCGTCTGACCTCCGCAACCCAAAGGGTAGATCAGAACCAATCCTAGGATAGATACAAACGCTAGATGGCGTTCGGGACCAACTGCTTTACGTGCCTTCCGAAGCACGGAATCATCTTGCTTTTCGGATAATCAGGTGATTCAAGCCTGCAATATCCTAACCAGACTGGAAACAACTTTTTCACAAAGTATGCTACCCAGTGGGATTTGAACCCATGACCTCCGGATCACAAGGCAAACGCCTTGACCGCTGGACCACGGATGCCTCCGTGGTCCAGCGGTCTTTATCGCAACTTTATTTACTATGAAAACACACAATTAGATATAATAATAAAAAGACCGGCCTATTAAAGTGTTTCCACATTACAAAAATAGCATAAGAGTTACAAAACACGTTCAGCCTGATATAAAAATTAACGATAAATTAGCAGAATGTTAACTGATACAATAACAAGATAAAGAGTAAAATGACAACGGTGGACTTATCCCATAATGAAATCTCTTCCGTTCAACCGGCTAATAAGTAGATGGGGCAATTACTCACAAAAAGATTTTTTTTTACGTACTCGTATTACGAAAATTCTTTCCTGTGCCGTTCCATATTACTATATATTACGAACTGAGCCCTCAAAAATAATTTCTCCTTTTTATAATAACAACTTCACACAACACAAGCTATAGATGGATAATGATATATCCAAAATAATTTAACTTATAAGCATATAACTGTCCACTGCTGGACTTAAGGCGTCTCCCAATAAATTGCCCAGAATCAACAAGCTGGGCAGATGGGTTGGTGATCGCAATAGATAGTTGATAATCACTTACCATCAGGTAACTAGCTTGTTCGTTTGCCTCCCTATACCTAACATTAAAAAAAATTGCATCAAGTTGTTACACAGAAAGGTTGTTGCTGCTCGTTCCCAGTTACCTGCAAAATCAAAATCAAAATCAAATGTTTATTCAGTAATTAGGCCTTTACATTACGTGTAATGTTTATTTATATTTAAATTATTATTTTTTTTGTTCAAAACCTACCGATACTAGCGTTTTGCAACGACCACTACTGAGAAGAAACGCCGAAAGAAACTTATTTACATAGTATTGGTCGCCTACGCGCCAGAAGGGCTTTGACAGTTTACAAAGATATTATGCCTAATACAATGTTATCACAACATAATATGTAAAGCTTGCGAACGAGTGCCAAATCCAATTTACAGAAATAAGTTACACTGAGTAGTCTTAAAAAAACGGAGCTGAGCTGACCAGTCCCTACTGGCGGCACCCGTTCACGAGTTGACGCGTGGATCAGCCATCGCTGAACTCAACAATATTAGAGGGAATCCAGCGACCCGACCCACGAGACGCCACCACCAGTCTGAATATGTGAACAAGTGAGCGTGCCAGGCTCGGGCTTACAGGGCTTACTAAGAGGAGATACTAGGTTAATTTGGCTGTCACCCATTGATCGCAGTCCTTAAATATTTTAAATTAAGAAAAACAGTTGAGTTGAGTTTCATGCATGGAGTGAAGTGACAATTTTTTCAATATAAACTTTCCACGCGTTTTTGTCTTTTAAATAATCATTTACCGTATAATACGCATTTTCCATCAAAACTTTTTTAACTGCACCACCTTTAGTAGTCTCTTACGACACCCGTGGGATAGGTAAGGGGTGGTGGCAAATGTATTCTACTCTGCCGTCACCACACGACTAATCCAAAACAATTAAACTTTAATCTGCATTTTGTACTACAGCGTGTAAAAGTTTGAACTAAGTAAGAAGCTTTTTTAATTAGTACAAGCTTCCTTATTAGTACAAGCTTCTGGCAGAAATAGGTGAGGGAGCATTACCTCCGTAGCCTTTGAGTCTCTAGTTATTTCTTCAACTACGAGACTAAAGCCTACAAGCCTTACATTTAAATTAAATCTACGAACGAGATTACGACTAATCTCTGTACAAAGCAGAACTCCTTGCTGCACTTTGACGGTCAGAACAAATTTCATCCGTTTTGCATTTCTCATCAAATGTACTGAATGGGTAAAGGATAGGTCCCTTTGAGGCGACTGCTTTGCGTGGGGTTGAGTGATGGTTGCAGTTATAGCGTATAATCGCAAAAATGATGCAGCAAAACTAATAAAAAAGAATGAAAAAACTTTCAGTAAATAGCTTAGTTCTTGACCTTCCCAGAGCCCTAGGCGAGCTTATATCTGTCGGTAATCATCTATAAAATCTAAAACTACTGGGCTGCTTCTGATGCAATTTTAAATACACGTAAATCATTTTCCGGGAAAGTTTACACGTATAAAAGATAGGTTATACGATTCATTACACACCGAAGCCGGGTCGGTTCCCTAGTATAAACATAGAATATTGTATTTTAATTACAACGTTTCAAAAACTTAAAAAATAAATGAAACCTAAGTTAATTGCCTAATTAAAATAAAATACTGATTTAGCCACATAAAAACAAGACAGAATTAAATATTCATAGTTTACAAACGGTATATTATTCTGCAAAATTGCCTAAATGTTTAACTAATGGTGCTCCAAATGAAATCCTAACTCAAACATTTTGGTAAGTATGTATAAGGATCCTAATTTTGTTTCACGCCCCAGGCCCCACTACAATTGGAGCCACAACTTACTTTGCAATCTCTCCGGTAGGTTAGGCTTATGCCTACAATGCGAGATATAACTTTTGCGGATGGGATGGCTCGCTGACTGAGTTAGACTAAGATGTACTTCTTATTTGATATTACGTTATCTACTCTGCTACTTGTATCATTTTCAACGTATTCACGCTTATTCATGTCCTAATCTGATAACAAATTTTTCAAATTCAAATTGTCCAAATTGTTCAATTAGAAAAAAAATGAGGAATTAACACGTTCTGGTACTTCTAATCAAGTGTTTTAATAAATAACACTGGAGTCAGATTTTTTGAACTGCATAAAAGCCAAAAATAGACGAACCACATTTTGACATTAAGGAAAAGTTTTCTGTGTACCGGGGGTGAGACTGTTGCATTTCTCAAGAAAGTCGATATTATGCCTTTTGCACGTCACAGTTTGTGCGCACGCACCTGAACTGAACCACGTACGCACCCGGTACGCAAACCACAGGAACCATTTTAATGATGAAAAAAAATACCAATAGTTCTACCATGGAACTATTCAATAGAACAGGTGGGAACAAACGTAACTTCTTATTAGACCCGCGTCCGCGACCAAATCATTTCGCGTAGTTTAATGATTAACTGTTCTTTGAACTAAGCATACAGTATGTCAAAGCTTTGTATACGAATCAAAGTCACGCTTTAGATTTAGATGTAAATCTCCTTGTAATTCTAATGAAATCCCAAACTGTCTTGATAGAAGCTACAAGTTTACATTAAGCTAAATAGTAATGCCTTGCAAATTGCGAACTAATAGGACCAAGCGAATCCTGGAATTGGAACTAACGATGTTGAAATCTGATTATTCTTGGTACGTTCTAGTAATTATAGTTCATTGCAATTTGCATCTAGTTTAGGTTAGTTGAAGTGTTAATTGTATCAGTGTATTGGAATTAATTACTCTTGATGGGAATGTCAATGAAACTGAAAATTATGATGGATATATTTTTTGTAAACCTTAAGATTCAGGCTCTTCGGCAGATGAGAATAGATCGAAGGAGATAGAGATGTTGGTTGTTAAAACACAGCACAGCTTAGCTCATCTTAAGTGTAGCTAGAAGCCCATCAGGTTGGCTCATTTGAATGAATTAATTCAAATGAATTTGAAATTTGGAAATGTACGGCAACATCTTACGCGTCACACTGAAACAGCAACATTCCCATAAGTGAAAATCTTCTACAAACACACACTTTCAAATCATAGAAAATAGAAGAGGGAAAATATACGGTCATCTACTACGACACGATCCGTTCTTTAAAACAATAATTGAAGGGTTAGAAGTGAACCGATGAGTAGCAAAAAGATTTTTACATCAAATAAAAGAAAAATTTTATGTGCGATTAAGAGCTTAACGATAGAAAGAGAGAAATGGAAAACAGTCCACCGAAAATAGCGCAGGTCTTAAATACAAGAAGAAAAAGAAGGTGGATCGAGCATCTGTTTGGCCACTTAGTTGTAAGGAACCGGTTTAGTAAAAAGAGACCAGTTTAGTTTCGTTTTGTTTCACAACAAAAACATATTGTAATAAATCTTAATTTTCCCGTCTACCTTTGACAAATGGATATCCAACAAAATATCTAGCATCGAAGCTGAGAAGCAATTACTCATCAAGTAAGGTCTTAGACAGAAGTTCTTTGTGCAACTTGCCTCGTCTCGAAGTTTACTAAGTAAATTCCTTCCTCTATTTACTTTTAACTTTATCATACACGGTCCAAATCCGCTGTTCCGAGGATTATGTGGCTTTGTTGTGAATTGATGTCCTTGATGAAAACTCATCAGTCAAGTTTTTGGGACAGGTTTATCTTATAATCGTCCGTGGTCTGGGAGAAAATAAAAATCTTAGAATGTACCAGCTGCGTTTCTTCTCGGGCCGATAGTAAAAGTCTAAGGGTTAGATCTAATTTCTAGAGCGAGACAGAGCGACGAAACGCTTCAGCACCGGCCGTGCTGCAGAGTTCCGTCGCTCTCTTTCGTTTTAGCAAATTACTGTTCTGAGCGACAGAAAAGGATAGGGGCATAGGAAAGTGCTGTTCCGTGCTGATAGATGAGACCCAACCCTAAAAGCTAGGGTAAGACCCAAAAGCCATGATAAAAAACGTGAAGATTGAAGACGTAGTAGTGTGTCTGTACTATTTATTTACGGTAAGTATTACTGAGTAGGTAGATACTAGACGTTTTTTGAATGTCGATGTTACTTCTAGGGTAATTTGATTTCTTTGGTAAAGTAAAATATTGTCACAAATTTTTCTTTATTTAAATGAGTCATGGAAAAAATACTGAATAGACTGCAGTCTAACTTATGCACGAACTAAGCTCAAACAATGTTCTCACAATTTCTATGAAATTTCATTGCAAAAAGGACTCGGTATTTCGACTCGTTTTTACCGTTGCTAGATAATTCTGAAAATTATGACGTCGCTTTGTCTCTGCTTATATTGTTATTCTTATGAATTTTCTTTATGCTCTTTGCAATTAGGCGGGAAAATTATGATGTCATGAATCATGATACTTAATTGTATGACAAACAATTTATCTCACAATCTAACAAAGTAACACTATCCGAAACACTAGCAGGGTATTGCTCTCTTTTTAAGATTCTGCAGTAAACAAGGAACCTTAAACTGACTAACCTTGAATAGTTTCGCCATCTGTCTGTTTGTCCGCGGTTTTATTCAGAGACTATTAGTACTAGAAAGCTATAATTTGGCATGGCTGTGTATATTAATCACGCCGACAAAGTGGTAAAAAATTCTTGAAAAAAAATTTTTTTTTGGTAGCTCCCGTATATGTAAATTGGATTTTTTTCCCGACTTACCCACAGGCGTGCACCGCACTTGGATGAGTGACAAGTGTCTTGAAATTTCACAAGCACCTTCGTGCTTCGGATGACACGTAAAAGCCGTTCGTCCTGACTGTCATGATTGTATGACAGTCGTCAAACTACGAATACGTCCGGCTTGAAAAATCAGACACCAGTGCTGGCCACTTACGCACACGAAGAACAAAAACTAAACTAGCATAGATTAAACATCCAATAAACTAAAAACTTTAAAAAGGGCAGTGAAATAGGAAAGGACGCATAGGAAGGCGTTCCGTGCGAGTGCGTCTACAATTAATGGAAGACAGCGGGGGAGGAGGAAGTGGAGGGGCATGAGACGGGACTGTCTCGCTTCGGTACCCGACATGTAATGGACTGCGACAATCGAAAGACTATTATGGACATTGTAACTAATACTACAACACAACTAATTTATGGAGTCCTAGCATACCTAGACGAACTAGAGGTTTGACAACCTTCATACTTTGAAGCGTATTTCTATTTTTAGTTTATATGTTGTAGCTAGATAGACCTACTAGTTCGAAAGAAGTTAGTTTCGTAGTTCCGCTTAATTTCGACAAGATGGCGGTATAAGCATTCATTTTCTAGAAACAAGCACCATCTTTGATTTTTCGTGGATACAGTCAGCCTAGGTAAGGGAACGTACCCATACTACGTGACCTATTTATTATTATTTTTCGACCCCTCCCTCCCCTTAGTGACCGCTCGTAGTGTATACTAAGACCCCCCCCCCCCTCCCACCCCTCCCGCTTCTGTGACTTAGCGTAGTATTTAAAAGACCACCCCCCCCCCCCCCCCTTAAATGAGTCACGTAGTATGGGTACGCTCCCTAGGTAGCGGACGATGCTACCGGAAATACGCTGGGATGATGATGACCGTCCGCCGAAGTACCCGGCATCCATTGCATGACTAGCGGGCGAGATACTAGTGGCATCTAGAAATAATACAGGATTTTGGTTTTCTAGAAGAGTAATTTTTTGTATGGGGTTATCAGGCCTTAAGTGTTGTCCGTCCATACTTTTCTCGTAGTAGCCAACTGTAAATAAAGATGTCAAATGTATAAATGTAAATGTAGTACATGTTAGACACATCACAGATAAGGACAGTCCCTTAGGAGCGTGTTGGCGCCGTACTAAGAGAACCACCACTTAGATAAAACAAAGCACGAATCATGAAAGAAACTCAGCA
Source organism: Acrobasis repandana (assembly GCA_963576875.1). NCBI lineage: Eukaryota > Metazoa > Arthropoda > Insecta > Lepidoptera > Pyralidae > Acrobasis > Acrobasis repandana. Next base: position 10,110,835 of record OY756233.1, on the reverse strand, counting down.
CATAATCAAGTTGGAATGAAATAATAAAATTGTCCTTCCCTTGTTTCCACTTAGTTTCTTCATTTTGTCCTGTTATTTTTTCTTTGTATAAGTTATATATATTTAAGTATGATGTATAGGTATGTATGTTAATTATAATTATTGTCTACAGGTTGACTTTTTATCCACCAGCCAAATTTATGGAGCAAGTTCAGTCCATGATACTGAACTACTTTCCATAAAAACAATTAAAGAAAAACTAAAATAAAAATTCACCTTCCCATACAAATCAGCGCTGCAGCGCTCAGCCAAACAGATTTTTTATGGAAGGACGAAAATATTTTATCGATTTTTAATAACTTTTTTTATAGAAAGTAGTTCAGTATCATGGACTGAACTTGCTCCAATTTGGCTGGTATTTAAAAAGTCAACCTGTATATTAATTGTTTATTAATTTCCCATCAGTTTTTCTATATAAGCGAGGTTGCCTGGAAGAAATTAATTAGCGATGAAGCCGCCTTTTGCGGATTTCCTAGTTTTTATGATAATTAGTTATGTCCTATATTTTTACACGTTTGTTATTAGCTTCACTTGTATGTTTGAATGTATGTTTGTAACGAATGCGATATCCACCCACTTAAAAAGTCACATAAATTATGTAATAATACACAACATGTCGACCTTCGACACCTGGCAGACCATACGCTAAGCTAACTAATTATACATTTTGCCAAACAATGTGCACAATAAAACTAAATTTCACGCGGACGAAGGTGCGGGCACCAGGTAGCAATTAATATTACATTTCGTATCGTCATACTGTATGTCGTATCCACACAAATCAAGCACGGCAAAGTGGCTGGAGCGAGTTCTAGTTTCAAGTTCAATGTTGCTCAGTCGTCAGTTCGGATGCCACTTAAACCACTTGGCCTTCAGATTATTGTTTGTTTATATTACAGGACGTGTAAGGGACATATGCGTAATAAAACTACAGGCTATACTAGATCACTATTGTATAATAAAAGTTAAAAAAAATCGGCAATTCCATATAAAAGTAATCAGCCACCCGGGCAATTTGCATGGGAATGTCGAATTTTGTTTGAGATTTGCTTACTATTTGCTGATAAGGGGAACGGGAAGGGGTTAAAATGGATCAAATTCTGGTTTCGTAATACTTGATCAGTCCATCAAACAGCAGCTACCCGTGTTTATCAACCTCTTAACTCAAAATATGGGCCATACAACGTATCTATCGTAGAGGTTTGATCATTAACCAGCATTTTAAAAAGGTGACGCCGCTACGTGACTACGCGGCGCGATGGCAACCTTTTGAAAATGTTCGCCTTATCGTAAATCAAGTTTTATAGTGCTTGGGATAGGTCGGGCACGAAGTATCGGATATTCAAATTTCTGCCGCGTTTTGAACGTTTCAGCTACCCTGATATGTAGGGCTGTCGATGATAGGAAAACGAACTTTGTGATAAGGGAAAAAGATCATGAGTCGTTTTATAAAAAATTACGCTCTTATTTCAGCACTTACTATCGATTTATTAATTTTAAAAAACTTTTCATACATGCTTTTATTGTGAGGCCTAAGAACTTATCAAAGCAACTGTAATAGGCCCAGACTCGGGTTGCGTCGTTTTATTACAGGGTTTCTATAGTCAGCCACCTTCGAAGTCCGTCATCAGATTATCTTCTTGTTACAATAATATTGCATTGTTATCTGATTTACATTTACATACAAAATTTCATCTCATACAAAAACCGGGAAGTGGCTCTTTCAGTAGCATTCGCAACTACGGAACACACCTTGGCTGGTTTTCACCAGTACCTCCAGTACCTCAAAAGTACGGAAACTTCATTATTATAACTCTATATTGATCATTCAACATTCATATTCAATATCAAAGTTATTAGATCAAACACGAGAGGTGTTTGACATTCTTTGTGCGACATTCTAATCGTCTTCCCTTCATTTATTTTATTTATTTAGCTTTATTACAAAACATGTATATGCCTAATTTATGTAATAATAAATTCTATTCAGGGTAGCTTTGCAATAAAATGAATTAAATATACTCGTATATATCTTAACGTTTTCTAAACCTACAGAACTCTAACCCCGAATTTACTATTTTAATAGATCCGCAATCTAATCCTGTCCAAATTAGCCTTTTTGCAGGTGCAACAAGGCTAACAAGTAGGTAGTTGTTTTCCAAATTGTATAGTATAAAAAGATATCCAAAAATATTCAAATTAATTTCAAATTTTGCTGAATGGAACAAAATGTAAGCAACCCTACGCTACCTAGCATTCTGATGATATTGGAATGCAAAAATCCCGATATTTATTTTCTGTGTTTGCGTTTTTAATGGAAATTGAATGGAAAAGTGAAAAATGAAAATCGTGCGCCTTTGAGATCTCCGAGTCGTACACAAATTCTGATATCAAAGTCAAAGGAATCGAGGAGTATCTTAGAAGCGAACAATATTTTCCGCTTTTTGTATCAGCTCTTTTCAATGCATTTTAAATGTTTTACTTTAAACTGTAAGTCGACTAGTTGTACTGTAAAATTGTAGCAGATGTTTATATTTTAATTTCTGTCTGGTAAACATTTTCTATCTTATCACAAAACTTAAGTAGGTTCGATGCACTGCCTTTAAATTTATGCTCTCAAAAACAGTGGGACAATCCTCTTTGTAAAAATATCCAGCAGCGAATGATTGCAGAGTGTTCTCGAGTGGAGGAACGCTCTCGCCTCGTGGCGCTATCGGAGAGAGAGTCTGGATATTGGTTGCAGGCGCTTCCTTCTGCACATGTTGGCACCCTTCTCGATAATTGCACCTTTACTCTTGCTATGGGCCTTCGTCTAGGCGCAAAAATTATTGAACCACATGTTTGCCATTGTGGTGCTAATGTGGATGGGTACGGTCGCCATGGGTTAGCCTGTGTTAAAAGTGCGGGCAGAATCCCCCGACATGCATCTATTAATGATATTATTCATAGAACCTTGGCCACTGTCACATCCATTTTGGAACCGAATGGGATCGTCCGCACTGATGGCAAGCGACCTGATGGCTTGTCCTTGGTCCCATGGAGGCAGGGTAGGTGCCTCGTTTGGGATGCCACATGTGTGGATACTCTTGCACCTTCACATTTGCCTGCAACGTTTAATCTTGGTGGAGCGGCGGCTTGTACTGCAGAGGCTGCCAAAAAGCGGAAATACGCGGGTCTGGGAGACGGGTTTATTTTTCTTCCATTCGCAGTAGAGACGATGGGACCTTGGGGCCCTGATGCTAAGTTATTTTTTTAGGACGTCACAACGCGCCTTATCGAGGCAACTGGTGACCCTAGAGCTGGCGGCTTTTTTGCTCAGAGAATAAGTCTAGCTATACAGCGAGGAAATGCTGCCAGCATATTGGGTACGTTGCCTCGATGTGGCGCGTTGGAAGAGATATTTTATTTGTAAAATTATTTTATTTGTGTAGACAATAAACAAATTAAAAAAAAAAAAAAAAAAAGTAGGTTCTTGGTTTTAAAACATTATCAGCCCAAACAAGACTTTTCGCAATATATCACCTTTCTTTTAAGAATAATTTTACGGCCCTGGATACAAGTCTTTTAGAGCCTATCTTTAGTTTTGTTGCTTCTTTATTCCTAACAAGTCAAAGGCCTAGCCTTTGATTGCTTCAAGGGAGCTATACGAGTCCACTGGTTTTTATAGCCGATTGAGTGGCGGACGACACCTGAAGACTCCCACAATACAAATATATATAATAGTCCGCTAAACAAATATCTCTACAACCAGTGCTATGACTGTCCACTTTATTTATTTTACATATTGTTCATGAGCATGAGCATTTTAATACCAAACAACACCAATTTCAAATTATAGTCTTCAAAAATCTGTTTGCAAAACAATTTAACCCTAGATAACTAAACTATCCTGGGAGTTACACAATAACTAAACATTCGTCTAGCGGACTACGCATTAAAAAATCTTATATTATCAACATCATTTAACGTGAGGAAGAAATTGTTACATGATTCGTATAAAGGGCTCTTGTGAATAGAGACAAGTATAAATAATTTTATACTAATGATGCCACATACCTTTTATACACATCTACATTATGGGTGCCACAAATTGCATTTTTATATCTAAGGCATCAACTTTATGTCTTCCTTAGCAATTTCGACGGGCAAACGTATAATTTTTTTGTAATATTTCATACTTAAGGAAATGGAGCAGATTCTTCATATGATTTCACCAAGGATATCTCCTATCATGACCTTGATGTCACGTCTCAAAGTTACCGTCCGAACAAGTTGCCGCAACCAAGGCTCCATGAGGTGGTTCGTCAATTTCAAAACAAAATCTCGCCGTGTTGCTATTTTTTTATTATTTTTGATGTTATTCGCGACGTATCATAACATAAGTAGGAGTAATCCTAGTGCAGATGACCATTTATGATGAGTTTTACTGGATACAAATCAAAGAGTTGCTAAAGCACATGTCGGATGCTACCTGAAGTACGTTTCTTTTCATGTTCAAATCATCCGAATTAATAATTTGGGTTCTGTTGTCTTTTACTTGGTACTAAAAAATCTCATTCAGAACCCAAATATTGGCACGAGACATCAGTATCAATGCTGATATTGTATTGACTTGCAACCTTCCAATTATTTGTCATCACCACAGAAGTTAAATTATCTTGTTACTTTTATCAGAGTCATCAATCTTAATAAACGTGAATTTGTACTTTCAGCCTAGGACATATGTTTCCATTTATAAATCCATCAATAATATTAGGTATATGAGAAAAAGTTGAAAACAATTAGTAGTATGAATGACATCTTACTATTAAACCCTAGTCATTAAAAAATAACCGTTTTCATGAAGTTCATATTATTTCCTAGTATGCTAATGTATATTATCTAATTATAATACAAACATTTATTATTTTTATTTATTTTAAAATACTAATATAAAATAAAATGCAATTTAGATACCTTTGAAAATCTGCACCTGTTATAACTAAACTTTCGTAATCTAGACGACGCGGTGATTATAAATCACAAATAAAGACAATTGTTTGCGCAAACGCCGCATTTGTGCCACTTTTCACTCTAATTATGAAGGTATACAAAGGCGTGCAAGCAGGGGGTACGCGAAAGTTTGTGAACTAGACTTATGCAAGGGGTCGCGTAGTCTGCCAGACGAATGTTTAGTTATCTAGGGTTAAAGCAAACCCCAACCGAACCCCTTGACTTCCCGTTAAAAACTCCAATATTTATTTTATGATGAAATCGACAAGATATTCAAATTAGTAAGGGTTTTTTTATGTTGATGACAAATCGTTTAGTTACTTATATTATATTACAGAGTATATATAAATAATATACTACTCATATGTATAATTACGAGCTTAGCTAAGTTGAGTAAGGTTTTCTTTTCTCTAGCGAATGCAGAAGAGCGTAAACAAACTGCAACTGAAGGCAAAAATCGTAATTCTAAGTACGCATATTGACTACATGTAAATTTCATTACAGTTAACAGAATTTTTCAACTCTGCCTGTGCCAATAGCATACACGAACAACTGCCCTAGCAACGCGAGTGCTTATGCATGGACGTACTTGGATAGAAGTGCAGCGGTGTATGCAGTAAGGCCTTGGTTACGGACACGCGGGGCGTCAGGCGACGCTACCCGCTGAGCGGGCCGACGGAAATACAAACATATGGCGATCCACAGAGCGTTCAAGGAGAAGCGTTTCTGCACGCGTTTATTTGAATTGGGTAGTTGCTGTGTCAAAAATAAATTATTTGGCACAGAAAATAAAACATCAAAAAAATAGTGGCACTTGTCATTGATCATATCCAATTTTAACATGATTTTAGATTTATTTATGCAGAAAAACTGATATAAAGAGCACTATTTGAATCGAAAAAATTATGACGTCACGGTTGTGTTTTACATACAAATCCCATAGAAAATGTTTATTTTGACGTTTTTAAAAAGGGTCTGATTCGACTTGTTGTCATCTAGCGGATTGTAATGTCGCATGTGGTGGATGAAGCGACGGGCGACGCCGCGAAGGACTTAGCGGGTTTAGTGGCGGGAACCACTTTTCCTTATGCTCTGCTCCTTCATAAACGAAGCGACTTTACAGTTACCATGTGTTTGGTTTGCGCGTGAAATGCGGCGGACAGCGACACGTGCGTGCCACCTCTCCATGAACGGGAAAATCGCTTGACGCGAAGCAGCCCGCCCTGCTCGCCACACCACCTAACGCCCGGCGTTTCCCTTAACGAGGCCTGAGTGTGGTTGACCGACCAGCGCTTACTGACGCCGTATTGTGTATAATAGAGACACACATACATGCACACTCTATTCGGAGCTGTTTTTTAACAATAATACATTACCACATTTTTATCCCTAATGGGGCAGATAGGGCATTTTTGGTCTTGCGGCTCTAAGCAGACACAGCGCAGGGTCGCAAGACCCAAAGGCCACTTTAAGCTTGATGGAACAAAAATAGAATAATAGAAAACGTTACACCTTTTCTATTATTCTAAAGGAATCAAAATAGTGATGGTTGCAAGCCGCCTTGCCTAATAATACGATTTGCGGGAAGAGAGGCAGCTGGTGCATTTAAAGCTATAAGTGGCCTTTGAATGTTTGCATCTCTAGGCTCTGACTGTCCCTTTACGGATAAGGACGTGATAATGTATCTGTTACTGTAGCTCCATGAAAAAATAATATAATATCAATTTTTTAATTTTGTTTTCGCATTCTGCTTCATAAATGGTCCAATTACTACTGACTGGCAGAGAACGCAATAGATCCGCCATTTTTAGAGATCGTCTAATTTTAAACTGCCCGCCCCATTCTTTGGTTTACGCTCACAACTTTCATTTGTAAACAGAGTTATAATAGAAAACTGCTTGTTTGTTTATAATAAACTGTCTCGCCCAGACAAAAAGGAAATAAAATCCCTCCCTTCTAAAAGATGAAGACTCATTAGTACTTATATTTTAGCTGCGTTCTACCATGGACGAACAAATACTAGACTGACAAGCCCATAAAAAAACCTGCATCATTTCTAGAAGTCACTACTATCTCGCTCGCTAGTCATACAATGGATAATTGTATGACTAGCGACTACACCGTACAATGTTTTAAAATATAAGTACTAATTGGAGTCCTCATCTTTTAGAAGGGAGAGATTTTTATTTCCTTTTCGTCTGGGCGAGACAGTTTATTATAAATAAACAAACAGTTCCGTTCGACCACCGCGCCTGTTTAGTGCCTGTAGTTGTATTTTTATGCGGGTAGTCCAATAATGGCGGCATTGTTTAGTTCCACAGACACTAAGTGAATGGGGGAATGTTAATGGCTTCCAGTTACCATACCGATCGACTTAGTGCCGTGACAGTTGATTTATCGATGCCGATATTTTTGAGCGTCGCTGTCGGTCGGTATTCTTGCCTAAAAATATTTTTTCCTAGACGTTCGTTCATATTCCTCTCAATAATTTGCTTAGGAAAATTAAGCTGTAAAGTAAAGATTTCTCACGGTTCTGTTCTTATAGAATAGTTAAGGCTTAATCTTTAGATTCTCAGTAAAATCAAATGTTTATCTTTTTTTATCATCATCCTTAGACATAACATTAAAATTCATAAATTGATGTAGAAGAATTCAAATATTTATATAGTTTACATGTGTAATCATTGTATATTATGTATTAAATTCGTAGTGTATAAGCCTAAATTTTATTTTCTTATTGTACCTATTCTGTTCTTTTGTACATACTCGTAATTCTTTACCTTTAACTGTCCTCTGTTCAACTGGTCGACTGGAAGAGAACCTTTCTGGGATAAGTCCACCTTTTGTACCATTGTTTTTGAAACTGTGTGTAGTAGGTAATTGATGTGTTATATGTACAATTTTTTTTTTATTAAATTAAATAAATAAATAGATAAAATATCAATTTAGATGTCCCAGTGTATCTTTATTTCTAGAAATTTCTGTTCAGAATACTTCATAAACACATCACATTTCACAGCTTCACATAACATCTTCTAAAATTTTCCATATAATGGGGTCAACTCAGCAACCAATGCCTTCAAGCAGCTTATAGCCGTTTGCATCAGCTTAAGTATTTAGCAATAAAAGCGGCCAAGTGCGAGTCGGACTCGCCCATGAAGGGTTCCGTAGCAGCAATTATCATAATATAAAAATTCTAAAGGTAAATTGCGGTTTACGATTTATGACGTATTAAAAAATAACTATCTATGATACCGAGACCGCTATAGTTTTAATTGAAAGTACATACTTCGAGGTATATACCACATTTTTTTCAGAATTATTTTAGTAATATTTAAAAGTTACGGTGGGGGGACACCTCAAATTTAAACTTTGTATTAGATTATCTCAAGACTGGGGGGTTTCATCTACATAATTTCAAAGCAGTTTTTGTTGCATTTTAAAGACCTTTTCAACGATACCCTACACGTTGGGGTTAGTCCAATTTAATTTTTTAAATTCACTTTTCGTTGTATGGGAGGGGCTGAAAAAAAATTTTTTTTCATAATTTTAAAAATCAACTTTTGGAACTTCAATAACTATCTCTTCACCAATTTTCGTGACAATCGGTGCTGTAGCGGCGGAGTACGAGCCCGGACGGATAGACAGACGGACGGACGGACATAACGAAATTATAAGGGTTCCTTCTGGACTACGGAACCCTAAAAATGAGACTGATAGTAAACGTACTAAACCTGCGTTATCGTCCAACACAAAAGTACTTACTTAGAACCCCAAGCGACCTCTTTGATCACAATTTCCACCACATTAGTGATGTGACACGATGTAAGGACGTCGATGAATTCCATTTACGATAAAATAATTTAACATTTTCGGGCTTAATTAAAACCCTCTTTGTGTTTATATTAGGGTTTACATTACACAATTTAATTTTATCGCATTGGTGGACCGTTAATGAACTTATATTGTTTTAGAGATCGTGTTCCGAATTGATATCATGAGGATGGTAAAGCTTGTTGCAGCGTTATGACAAAGCTTTAGAACTGGAATTTTGAAATTTCGCAAACGTGTTTCAGTTTTATTTAATATTTGAAACGTTTGAGGTATGTTAAAGTTAGAAACTGTTTGAGGCATAAATTATGTTAAAATTATTCACGACGAGTGGGTCTGAGTGTGGACTACTGTAGCGTAATTATTTGTCACGCTATACGCGTATAACATGAAAGTCATTTATTAATGCTTCTTTTAGGAGGGATCATTGTACTGGTATAATGGTGACTTTTTATTAACTGGCAACATATTTGGAGCAAGTTCAGTCCATGATACTATATTTAATATTTTTTTTTATAGAAAGTAGTACATTTTTGGAGGAAATTTAGTCTATGATGAACTGAACTGAACAGTAGTTCAGTATCATGGACTAAACTTGCTCCAAAAATGTTATCAGTTAATAAAAAGTCACCCTGTATAATAATATTAATTTGTTTATTTCGGTCATTGTACTACATACTATTTACTTGTTAGTAACAAAACTTACGTAGTAATGAGTGCGTTCAGACAAAATTCATAATAAATATAATTATTACATTGACTAGTGCTAGCAATGAGCGCGTTCATACAAAATAATTCATAATAAGTAAGTGGGTAACACTTTATTCCACCAAGAACACATTTAAATAATATTTTAATAAATTAATTATTAAATTACGATATACTTAAATTTAACAAATGCACTTAAAATTAATTCTATTTTACAATTCTTAAATCTATTTTACAGCATATACACTTAATCTAAAAGACCACCGCGAATCGTACCTGCCGCAAAGGTGCCCATGAAGCTTGCGCCATTCCCCCGTTGAATCGCGAGGGATATGCGTTGCACTGATGACCTCGTTCAGCATGTAGTGTCGAGGAAAACGCCCTGCCGATTTACTACAGCTCAACCCATGGTGACCTTTAGTGTCCACTCTCGTACCACATACGCACGCGTGGGGTTCACCCACATCACAGCCCAGTCAAAGAGCCACGGCTATCCTCAACGACCCGTCATCAAGAGCGGTACCCAAATGGGGTGATGGGAGGACGTGGAGCCAGGCCCCGGATTCTGGACGAGCTGCCGCCCTAAGGCGAGCCAGGTCAGTCCCTTCGGCCGTATCCAACAGCTGTTCGCGCCTGGCCACACACAGTTGGTCATCCCACTGCCGCTGCGCACTTCTGTTCTCGGGTAAGTCACGGGCAGGGCACATTCTGGACCAGGCGATCGTGGCCCCCTCCATATAGGGAATGTTCAGATTATCGCCATGCACTTGGAGTATGTTAGCGACTAATCCACGGACCCCATTTGGGGAAGCCAGAAAAGCTGATACACCTGTATCCGCCATACCCCTGACACCCAGGCCACCGTGGCAGACGGGAAGCGACGCCTGCGTCCATTGAGCCTCTTCAAGATGCACATTGAGGATGGTCTCCAACGTGTCCTTCAAATCTCCATCTAACTGGGAGACCTCATTATTGAAATAGCTACGTTGGAGATGTTCTCATCACATACACCAACTTATGAACAGACAGGCAGCCACGCAAGAAATTGGATTCACAAGAATTAATATTACATTTTTATGTTTAGGGCTAATGTGCAAGAAGAATTCAAATGGAAAAACCATAAAGATGTCTATCTATACCCAGCAATGGATCAACCAGACTGGAAAAGACGTTTATAATATCCATGTCACTAGGTAAAAGATTTAACATTCCATTGATATAAGAAAAATGCATCGCAAACCTAACTTTTTACGTTCTAAAATGCAAGAGCAGTGGTAAATCTAAAAATAGAAAATAATAATATATAACGTGTTAATGAACTAACGCAAAACCTCTCAGATGGTACCTCAGCCTTTTGTTATACAACTTTCAGGAAACCCGAAAAAAAATGAATTTTCATACAAACTGATCAGCTGATCGAGTCAATTTGTATGAAAATCCGAATTTAGCTACGAGATTCAAAATCTATTCCGAACCATATTAACTTAGGGGAACAAACAAATTATATTTCCTTAAAGCCATACAGAAGCGGGAGCATGCGACGCAAAAATGAATTACAATAGAATTCCCAGCTTTCCTGAAGGCACTCTCTTTGTGGCAGCATAATTACAGTTAATAACAAAAGGCAATTGTAAAGTAATAAAAATCTGGTCAAGTCCGATTTGTACTCGCTTACATAAGATTCCGTATATTATTTGATCTACATTGTATGGAAAGATACAACATACAATAAACTACACGTCTTTATCCCTAATGGGGCAGACAGAATAGGCTACCTTTAGCGTGATGGTGGGCATGAAGGTGGAAAAAGGAAATCATAATAATGATGGGTTGCTAACCGAATCGCCTATTGATATGATTTAGATTTTTTATGGAAAGAGACGCACACAATTACTTTTTTGGCAGGGGCAATTAAGAGCCCGTACTACCCGAAAGTTCTTAGAGTGATCTTAAATATTATCAATATTAACGAAATACTCACTTTGAAATAAAAACCCAGCAAAGTTCAGGACTAACTCAATACATAATATGTTTTGAAAACACAATTGCTTAAAACTTTCTCTATAGAAAAAAATTGCGATGTTGTCTCTAAATCACCTCAGAGTTATACTAAAACGAAAAGTATTCAAAAAATACAATAAATAGGGGATCGGACAGGTCTTACCAAAAAATCTTTAACATTGTCATTGACATTGTAATTAAAAATTATGTTAATTAAATAAACTGACCATTCAATGAGTATTTTTGTGAAATAATAATGATTTATATTTTTAAACCATAAAATAAAATGCGTTAATTGCAATATTTTTAATCTGTTTGCCACCTTGAACGAAACACCGATCACAGCGCGTTACGTCATTCGTTTGTAATTGTCATTTTTGACGGCTGGGGTAACCTCAAAATGTCATCCATAGATGTCAACATTACTGTATGAATTTGTGGCCTCCACTACTGCCATCCTTTTCACCACTTGATTGTTTGATGTTTAATCAAAAACAGATGACGTCACGCGGCCAAGGTGACAAATGGGAGCGTTTACGCGGCATTTTTACGTAATTTATGTATATTTACAGCCTTATTTAAATAAAATATTATTTTTTATGGTAATAAATAACCATTCTAATTACTTTCAAACACTTTGTGAAAAGTTGTCCGATCCCCTATTAGCCCTTGTAACTTTGGATTATAATTATACTAAACATAAGGCAGGGATCATTATGTCTTATTTTTAAATTACTCTTAAATATTCTTTGTAAAACGAAAAAAACCTCAAAACCAGATTCATTGACCTACCGCGTTATTTTCACCCCGCATAGTCTCGCTGTCTCGCTTCGGCTAGAGTAAATTTTGTGCGTAAAAGCGGGAGTAAAACTTAGATTATTCACATCAGGAGCAGCCTTAAGTGGTTTGCCTTTTCCATTTCACACACTAGTTAATAATCCCTAGGGTGCAGGTTTCCTCACGATATTTTCCATCACCGTGGTTCCGTGGTTGTTGAATATGACCGTACATGAGAACAAGCTCAGAGGTACAAGCCGCGCCTAGTGAGGATCGAACATGTGCTTCACAGACGCAAAGCCAGATGACTTGGTCAGAAAAGTATTATTGTAATTAGTCCGTTAGTTAGATTATCCAAAAATAATGTACCCGTATTTTTCAATTTATCAAAAAAGTAAAAATTGACAAAGATACAGAGTATTTAAGATCCACAGTGGGGGCTTGTGACGTTGTGACGCTAACGCTGTGTAAAAATCGTACGAATAAATGACGTCATGCGCTATTTAAATGCGCTGTGTCTTCGTCATTTATTGTTTCTTAGAGAAAAGAAAAAATATGTGTAGAATATTATTTAATAATCTAACCGATGGGACCAAAAGCAGATTTTCAGTCATCATGCCTATTATTTATTCATATTACTTCTTTGTTTTTTCCGCTTTTGATAAAGAATGGAGGGAAACAGCCGAAGATAGATGTAATTGAAAACAAAAAGGGGGGGGGGGGCGTTTGCCCAACTATGAGACCTAAATAGATAGAAATAAACGGGCAAATGCGAGTCGGACTCGTACATGAAGGGTTCCGTACAACCGTACAATGTTTTAAAACGCTGAAGAAACACGTTTCTTGTATAACGACCCCCTTTAATTTTTAACTGTTTTTTATTTTTAGTATTTGTTGTAATATCCGCCACAGTAATACATAATCGGTGAAAATTTCAAGTGTCTTGCTATTACGGTTCAAGAGATAGAGCCCTGTGACTGACGGACAGACAGACGGACAGACAGCGGAGTCTCAGTAATAGGGTCCCGTTTGCACCCTTCGGGTACGGAACCCTAAAAAGAAAAATTACTTCTGCATAAAATAAAAAGTATACCAAATGCATGCTGTGTTCGCTCCAAGTAGGTTGGCAACTTATATGCTCTAATTTGTAAGTAAACTTGTGTGTTGCTCAGACAGTTAGCAAACCAAATAAAAAAAACTAGTATTTTTGGCCCCAGGTTATGCCAACCCTGTAAGGAATAAAGACGTGTAGTGTATGTAAATTCTCAATGGTTTTAATTGACAATATTGTGACATTACAGACTGAGACACACTTATCGTTATTTTTAACCGACTTCAATAAATAAGAAGGTTATCAATTCGACTGTATGTTTTTTTTTTATATATGTATGTTTGTTACGCGATTTCTTTACCAATTGTAAACCGATTTTCTAACTCTTTTTTTATTTGAAAGCCTTTACTACCAAGTTGTTCCCATTTTAATTTGGTGAAAATATGATGAAGAACTTTGGAGATATGGAAGAAACTGCTAAAAAATGAAGTCGGTTGTTTTTTTTTTGGTAAAAAATTTATTCTTATTACGAAAGGGACCCTAAAAATACTTAATGTAATTCCGCAAGTTAGCGCACAGTTTAACTTAACAAGTGGGCGAGTAAGTAAGTTAGACAGTTTCCGCAGGTAAGCACTTGCACTTTGCTAAGTTGCATGTTCAACTTACCTAAAATGTATGACCCGTAATTAATTGGACGTTTCTGAGGCAACTTGCCGTTTATAATATAACTAGCTGTGCCCGCGACTTCGTTCGCGTGGTTGTCGAAATGTTATATAGCCTAAAGCCTTCCTCTATAAATGGACTACCCAACAAAAAAAGAATTTTTCAAATCGAACCATTAGTTCCTGAGATTAGCGCGTTTAAACAAACAAACAAACAAACTCTTCCGCTTTATAATATTAGTATAGATTACACACACATGCACCCTACAGATACATGTATCTGTAGAGACCCGGAACCAAACGGGTATGTATCATGCATGATACATACCCGTTTGGTTCCGGATTAGAATAGGACCACTCCATCTCTTCTTGTGGATGTCGTAAGAGGCGACTTCATTACTAAGCACAAACATCTCGTGCTACAATTGCATTCCCAAGTAGGTTTAACGTCGGGCGGCGGCCGTTTGAAAAACTTTTCGCAACAAATACATTCCCAAAGAGGGTTGACGTCAGCCAGGCGGCCGGTCTTAAAACTATAGCCAAATCATTTAAGCTGTTCCGGCATTTCTTCTCCATTTTGCAACGTCTTAGCATCCTTGGGTGACCATTGACATGCATGTTATATTTGGAGAAGAAAAAGCGGGAAAGCGCACTCCCGGGCTCCGAAGCAGCACAGCTTAGGATGCAAACGGGAATGCGCTTAAATGAAGAAGAAGACACCCTACAGATACAGATACACTATCACGTCTTTATCCCTAACGGGGCAGACAGAGCATTTTGGGTCTTACGGCTCTAAGCAGACAGAGCCAAGGGCGTCAAGACCGAAAGACCACTTTAAATTATTTAAATTTTTTACTTTTATTAAGAAAAGGAATGGAGTGTTAGTGAGTAATCAGTATGTGCTGCGAAAAGCACGGTAAGTCGTTGACGGCTTCATCATGACCTACAACCGTCTGAAATTCGAGGTCCTCACTACATTTAGCTTATATGAAATATTGTGGCTTCGCGTTTCGTGATGAAATAGTGTCGCTTCAGTAGGGTACTCCAAAAGCAATACGCAAGACGTACCTACGTTACCGCGTATCCGCGATTCAGTGTCAAGCAACATTGAGCGTTTTTACATAATGATGAAGTCGAATTTGGTTTCACATAGAAATAGGACGTCATTATCGTAAGACTATCGTATTATTTTCATCACTACCAGGCATGTGTCACTCCCCGTTTAGCTATCGAAAATGTACCTACATTATTACTATGCGCGCAGGCGGCCCCTCGGGGTGGTAAATTCAGTTATACGAATCATTTGTCCAGAGTAATAAGAATGAAATTGGCTTGCAATGGATGTCTAGGTATCTTTACGAAAAGGTGCTGAGTTCTGTCGTGGGCTAAATTAAACCATATCGCTAGCCACATTGAGTAGATATTTCTTTGAATTTCTTTACTGAGTGAGACTTCTGTACGTTAGTATTATTTATTCTGTACCACTACGGCCGCTTCTCGTACGAGTCGCCCGTATCACGGCCGAACCGTATGGATCTCCCGTACTTACAAATGGAAATCAGCCCCTCAAAAATGGAGCCCTGATTAGTTCGAAACAATATAGTCAGCAATCTCGAAAACAAAACGTAAGCGACCGTTCATATTATGATGCAGAATAAGCAGTTTAAAAACTAGTTAGTAGTTTAAGTACTTACCTCAAGTCTGATGAAACTTTTAATTATTTACTAGCAAGACAAAAACTTAGAAAAATAACTTTACAACATCCAATTTAATCATCACAGCCATTACCCGAAGCCGTTAATTTCACTCCGCTGCCAAAGCGATTATTAAGCGTCTATAAGAATTTTCTGAAGAAGCGCACTGCGCTTGCTTTTTGTAGAAATAACTTTGGAAATTCCACGAACATTGGCCTTTGATGTAGATATCTTTAGATGTAACCACCGCTCAAATTGTCCACAAACGAGTGCTTTTAGTACGTGGAGGGTATTTGTATGTAATTCAAATAGTTAGCTGGAAAGGTTTTATCAAACCAAAAGGAATCAATATGTATATTAAATACATCTAAAAAGTTTCTATGCCATTATATACCTCTATTACCGCCGTGTGGTTTCCTGCAGAATAGAATAGGGCTGTTCCAAGTCTTCCCGTGGATATCGTAGAAGGCGACTTAGAAATACAAGCTAAACAAAGCTAAGACATCAGTGAGACCTCTTCAACCCGTCTGGCAAGCGTGGAGAGTTTTGGCCTAATTTTCTGGCTGCTCTGGCCAAATACGGCTCTGGCAGTACAGAGAGGGTCGTGCTCCTGCAGTGGAGACTAGAAAGACTGATGGTAAGCCATCATACATCGGAGCAATTTGCTCTAACCAGAATTTATGAATAAAAATCAGCTGTTTCGTGTTTTACATTTTGTAGTAGGTAGGTATTAGGCTCTTACCATTAATAGTATACCTTTCTAACTTGTTGTTATCTACTAGTACTTACTTAATCGTACAGTTTAATTGACTTTTAAAACCCTCAGCTTTGTTATTTACTTATCGACTTTTAGATTTAACATCGGATCTAAACTTAAAAATCTTACGAAAAAATAACATAATTGCCATTGGCTCACTAAAATAGTATGGTATAAAACAAATTGCCACTTAAAAGCCTTGCGTTTGAAGTTTTTAGATTTAACATCGAATCTAAACTTAAAAAGTGAATGTAACGATACATCTTACGAAAAAATAACATCATTGCCATTGACTCACTAGTATGGTATAAAACAAATTGCCACTTAAAAGCCTTGCGTTTGAGGTTTCCCCGAAATAGCGAAAATAAAAATCGACGAATTTTTCATTTTACCTGAAACAAGAGTAAAACTAAAGGTTGTTGCCCTGTGAACCCACGGGAGTCGCACTAGAAATAGTGATGATGCATAGATTTTTATCACCGAGACAAGTGGAGAAAAGAACTGATTTTTTATCAGCTTGATATCGCGCCAAACAGCGAGGAATCGCTGCTGTATTAGGACCGTGAATTTTTAGGGGTCCAGTGCTTTTCTTAGCATTTTTGCCAAAAGAGGCCGTTTTCCGTAAAATGCTAACAAAAGCTTAACGTTCTCACTTTAAACTGTAAACAGTAGTTCATAAATTAGTTTGAAGTGAACGTTAAGCTTTACTACGCACATTTGCGAAAAACGGCCACTTTTGCAAATATGCGTAGTAAAGCTTAACGTTCTCATTATAAACTGTAAATAGTAGTTCACAAAATAGTTTGAAGGGTTATCTAGGACTTGGTAGTAGCAAAATTTTAAATAATGTCTCCGTTTTCTTTAAAATGATTTATTTTAAATGGGGGCAGCACTAGACCCCGGAAAATCACAAAATCTTAACTTCACTTTCACTTAAGGCCTTCAGGTACGGCCTTAAGTTTTGGAGGATAAATCAGGGGACTACGAAACGTTGATTTTGTGTTCTTTTCATAAGTATTTTCGGACCGAGCTGCAGTTGTCTCTATCATACTCAGTTGATTGTTCTTCGGGCACATTGCGACAGCAATAGATTTTACAAATATCTATTTTTCAAATCTCTTGACCATAGTGTTTCCTCTTAAAGGGCTACGTCAAATAAATGGTACAACATTCCAGGGATGCATTAGCATAATTGAGAGTTCGGGTCGATTCCTCCATACTTCATAGTGTGGGCATTCCGTGAATACGTTATGGTCCGTCCTTTTGTATCGAGGTGATTTTTAACAGCGTGTTTGTCTGTGGTTTTAGGAATGTTCGTTTCACAGATCATTTATCAAATGTGACGTTCCACGGGTAAAGTTACCTTATGGACGGTGGCGCTTAGGAGGTTTAGAAAAACAATTCGTACAATCAAGTTAGCTTAAATAAACACAATGTGAGATTTCAGTGAGCGCCCGCTACGTAGCACCACAGAATACAGTAAGAGTAAACAGAACGGAATCTCCTAAGGTACTACATATACAATATGCGTCCCCGTTCCCCGTCCCCGCACCTCTCCCCCGTTTTCGCCTCTATGACTCACGTTGGCCGTCAAGTACCGGGGGAGAGGTGCGGGTGCGGGGAACAGGGACGCATATTGCGCGTTCCTTAGGAGATTCCGGCCTGTGGTAGCACTGCGAAGCGCGGCATAGCGTGCTGTCGCTGAAATTAGTATAGGTATTTTTGTGAAGTAAACAAGTTCTATATTTCTTCCAAAGTGCGAGCTACGTCTCGTCGCGTCGCGTCTCGGTGTGAACTGACCCTTTGGGGTAACGCTAAAGGCAAAGAAGAAAAATATTGCCATAGACATTGTTTATGAGAAAATAGATAAAAAAAATTGCTTCTGATAGGAACTAGTAGACCACAATCTATTTTCATATTTTGCCATAATTATGCTCATTGGAGAAAGTTGATCAATATTACGGGCCGAATACATATACAGATAGGTACACTATCACGTCTTTATACCTTACGGGGTAGATAGAGCCTGGGGCCGTAAGACCGCTAAGAGTGGCCTTTAGCAGGCCTGTGTCACTCCCCGTTTAGGTATCGATAGTGTACCTACATTATTACCGGGTGGTAAATTCAGTTATACGAATCGTATGTCTAGAGTAATAAAGATGAAATTCGCTTGCAATGGATGTCAAGGTAACTATGCCAAAATGTGCTGAGTTCTGACGTGAGCTAAATTAAACCATATCGCTAGCCACATCGAGTACAAATTTCTTTGAATTTCTTTGCTGAGTGAGACTTCTTACTTTACTTCTTACTTTTTTTTCTGTACGTTAGTATTATTTATTCTGTGCCTTTAGCCACTCTTAGCGTGATGGTTGGCGTAAAGCTGGAAAATGGAAATCATAATAGTGATGGGTTGCTATAGCTGCATCGCCTATTTACATGCTTCATATTCTCGTCATCGTTAGCAACCCATCACTTTTATGATTTCCCTTTTCCACCTTCATGCCCACCATTACGCTAAAAGTGGCCTGGGCTTTACCGCCCTCCCTAGGCTCTGTCTACTTCCTACTTAGGGATAAAGACGTGATAGTGTATCTGTATAGTGTATATTCTCGTCCATTCCCTCGATCGGCTTTTACAATCTGCGCAGGAAGAGAAGCAGCTGGTGCACTCTACGTTTTTTATTTCTGCCCGACTCGCATGGGAGAAATTGACCGGGCCGAATTGACTCGTCAAATAGTTTCAGTATGTATTGTCAGACATTACATAGGGTTACTTTTTAAACACCGGCAACGTAAAAAAATTTCGTCCTCTCATACAAAATCCATTTGGCTGAGCGCTGATTTGTATGGAAAACTGAACTTGCTCCAAAAATGTTGCCGGTGTTTTAAAAGTAACCCTGTAGGATATACAGGGTTACTTTTATACTCAAAGGTTTGACACCAGAAGTCAGGAAACCTATAGGTAGATGTGTTTCTCCCTCGTCTGCGCCAGACAAGTTACCAGACGGCGAGACGTCGCGACGGGAGGCAAATATACAAAATTTAAAAGCCGCAAATTTTGGTTGATGTCGAAAAAGGAATGTTGCACAACGGGCTAGGTCATGAACACTTCCCAAAAAATCTAAAAAAATATTAAAAACCGATTAAGACCGTCATATGTTAGTTTTTTCGTGATCTTTATAGTGTACAAAAATACATTTATAAATCGCTTATTATCGTATAATGGCGATACTTACATGGCGCCTATACGTACGCAACCTGATTTAAACGACACTCGCAGTTACTGTCAATGTCAGGTCAGTTGACATAATGGGTGTCGGCCATTTTGGCGGAACTCACCTAACCTTAAATTACGATATTTTGATCCAAATGTACCATAGTGAGGCTACGAATTTATCGGATTTACCTATTAGGCATTGATACCGACCCAAAAATGCAACAACTCCTTTGTGTTTCACAAATTGCAGTGAACAATTATACTTAATAGAGGTATTGTTGAGGAAGATTGTTGGAAAACGCTGGATGCAGGGCGCTACCGATTAGCTATTTTAGAAATCCTTGGGAAGCCCTATGTTCAGCAGTGGATTTCCTGTGGCTGATATGATGATGATGATGAGGGAGGTATTGTATTCTTTTTACGCAAAAACGTCGACGTGTGGTCAAGTCCTTTCTTCTGCCATTGGTGTCGTAGGCTTCGACGCACCCATGGCAGAAGAAAGGACTTGTAAGATTTTTTCTTTTCTGTATACACCACACGTCGACGTTTTTGCGTAAAATTCGTAGGTAAGAGGCTACTAAGGGTAAAGGACTAAAGCTGCTTACACACAACACAATTTATCATACAGTCTGCAGTCACAATCTTCTTTACAGCACCACATTATTACTGCAGATTGTATGCTAAATTTAATGCATCCTAAGTATGTAAAAGTGTAAACAGAGAACTGTCAGTAAAACCCTCTATGCATCGACTTCACACCATACCAAAAGAGTTAACCAGGGTAACAAGCGGTGTTGAGCTATCCCGCTGAGAAACAAAGAGGACTTCAACAAGCTAATCGCCAACCTTCACTAGGAAAGGAAACTTAAGAGGAAACACTAAGGTCGAGAGAATTGAAAATAGGGGTATTTGTAAAATTTATTGCTGTCGCGCTGTGCCCGAACAACAACCGAGGGAGTGCGATAGAGACAACTGCAGCTCGGACCGAAAACACCTACGAAAAGTGCACAAAATCAACGTTTCCTTGTCTAATTTCTTTTTTCATTATAAATTTAAGAAAAGGTATTTTTATTTTTAAGTTTATGGCTGTGTTCCTATGTCTCCTTTTTAGGGTTCCGTAGCCAAATGGCAAAAACCGGAACCCTTATGGATTCGTCATGTCTGTCTGTCTGTCTGCCATATGTCACAGCCACTTTTTTCAGAAACTATAAAAACTATTCTGTTGAAACTTGGTAAGTAGATGTATTCTGTGAACCGCATTAAGATTTTCACACAAAAATAGAAAAAACAACAATTAATTTTGGGGGTTCCCCATACTTAGAACTGAACTCAAATTTTTCTACCCCATAAGCTTTTTGTATCTATGGATAGATCTTCAAAAATTATATAGAGGTTTCTAATATCATTTTTATTAACTGAATAGTTTGCGCAAGAGACACTTCCAAAGTGGTAAAATGTGTCCGTCCCCAACCAACTTCTAAAATAAGAGAATGATAAAACTAAAAAAAATATATGATGTACATTACCATGCAAACTTCCACCGAAAATTAGTTTGAACGAGATCTAGTAAGTAGTTTTTTTTAATACGTTACTTGCTGCTTACGGAACCCTTCATGGGCGAGTCCGAACCACTTGCCCGTTTATTATAATATAATCTCGTCAAATTTGTTTACTAGATGTTTGACTACAGTGGAAAATCTTACCAATTTCTCAGGCTTATGACGCTTCGTGTCTCTTTTAAAATTTAAATTATGAAAAAAAAAAGAAAATATATAAAGATTTTTTTGTAAAATAAGTCATCTACCGGCACTACCCGGCGAGAAATCAAGGGACTACGTTTATACGGCCCAAACGATACCTCTGAAGAAGAAGAAAGATAAATCCCATAGAGCAAAATGCAGAATCAAATCAATGGCTTCTCTACCTATACCTCACATAAGTCGCCACAAAATCTCCGTAGAATATACCAGGACGCAAAACCGATCATCATATAATCACACTATAGGTAAGTTGGGTTGACACAACCTATCTATCCTACAGCTCCCCTTCCTGCCGGGCAGACGGCTAGACGTCGAGACGGGGGGCAGTGCTAAATGAAATCAGTACTATACAAGTACCAGTATAGGACCGTAGCTTTAGTGCAGTTTCATTAGGGGTGAAATATTGTGGCCGATTCAGTACTCAGTACGCATATACATATATACAGTATCTACTTAGATAAATAAATCCTTTGTATCTATCTAGACAGGGTCTACCAAATTATACTGAAACTTTTTAAGGGTTAATTCAGTCCATGATTCTAAAATTTCCAATTCTACACTATCACTGTGTCGACGTCTAATGATTATATGTAATCTATAAGGCATGACAGCTGATCCCTGAAAACATCCTACAGAATCTAAAAAGTTCTAACTACATTTTTACATGCCAAATTGTCATTGCGAATGATTTTCATAAAATACAACAACCACAAAAGGTTCCTATTATCAGTTTTGCTGTAGTGGGGCTATATCTCTTCTCTATATCTCTATTCTAGAATCTTTATAGTTATAAGTTTTATAGCCAAGCTATACGTTCACAAGATACCTAATGATCGCTTATGTTAAAAGAGTCGTGTTGCACGGTGCATTATTATTTTTCCAGCTCAGGGCCTATCGATTTCCCCGACGATTCTTTGTGTTTTGCGATAAAAGAAACATCAAATAAACGAGCAAGTGCGAGTCGGACTCGTACATGAAGGGTTTGTTGTTATAGCGGCTACAGTAATACATAATCGGTAAAAGTTTCAAGTGTCTAGCTATAACGGTTCAAGAGATAGAGCCCTGTGACTGACGGACAGACAGACAGACGGACAGACAGACGGACAGACAGCGGAGCCTCAGTAATAGGGTCCCGTTTGCACCCTTCGGGTACGGAACCCTAAAAAGTAGTAGAATTCATAATACCACCGAGAAAAGTTTTCATAATTAACATATAAAGACATAAACTACGCCAAGCGTGCGAAAGAGATAGCAGAATACATCGCGTGATGCCGTGTCTCTGTCGCGCGTAGAGTTTGTGATAGAGATAGACTGAACACGTCGCGTGGTCCCGCTTGACGCAGTTTACACCGTAAATAATGTTTTTACTGGATAATTACAATCTGGACTTTCGAAAGAGACTTATCCCATTTAGACGGTGATCACACTGCACCGCGCACCGTCGCGGAGCGCGGCGCGGCAGATTTTTAACATTGTATGCAAGTAGCTCAGTTTGTATAGAAAACACGCCTACTCCCACCCACTGAAAACGCGTCACCGCGCGGGAGCGTCAGTATGTAGAAACCGCGTTTCGTGACGGTGCGCGGTGCAGTGGGATAACCGCCTTAGCATCTCTTCCAGTCAACCTGCGATATATTGAGAGAATATACACTTTAATTTATATCGTTTTAAAATTATTAAATTAATTTAATAATTTAAAATTCTATTCTATATTATTTATTTATTTATTTACAAAATTCATGTACACAACATACAAACAAAGGAACGTACAAAGTAAGAAATTAGAGTACATAGGTACTGCATATTTCATAAAAAATCTCTTCCAACAGACCCAGGAGAGGAAAATTAAAGAAAACAGGTAGTAGGCGTGTACAAAAGACTATAGTTACAAATACATATAAGTACTTATCTAAAATGTTAAACATACATACTCGTATACATATATAATGTGTTTTATAAGCACTTATTTACTTTTGTGGGCGAAATAAAAGCGGTATTGCGTTGCTCTGAAAAGAGATTATTTTTATTAAAATACAACTTCTATTTTACATTACAGTGTTTCCAAATATAAAAACAGAACTTACCTGAAAAGAGAAACAACATTTAAGCTTTTAATTCACAGTATTACACTTATTTAGTTTATTTTCACCGGTATCAGTTAAATTCAATTACAATACCAATATAACCTTATTTGACATTTGACAATTCACTCATCCCGAGATGACATTGTTGACGACACAGAAAACGTCAAAGTCCAAGCGCGCCAAATTCAAATCGAGTCAAGCGCGGTAACTTCAAATTTAATAAAGTGTAATAGACTTTATTTACATCTCCCCCCCTAGGAAGTAAATATGTCACCTACTCATGTATAGCTGGGACCAGTTTCGTTATATGAAAGAGATTAGATTCACATTTCTTATGTCCTGTATCTATTTGGTAAATTGTGTTTGACAGTTTTTCAACAACTTTATATGGACCAATTTTTAATTCCTCTAATTTTTTTCTGTTTAAACGATTTCCGTTTTCCACATATACTAAATCTCCTTTTTTTAGTTCACAACTTTTCCTGTTTCTGTCAAAGTATTTTTTGTTATAATTGTGTGATTTCAGAGTATTTTCCAATGCGACTTTTCTATCTTGTACTAAATCATTATATGATTTTTTTGTTTTTAATTCTTCCGGTAAAATATCTATATTTTTTCCTTCCAATAAATATTTTGGAGAAAAGCCTGTAACCGTGTGCTCTGTTTCATTATATTTTTGGGTACATTCGTGAGCAATAGTTGTCCAGGCTAATTTTCCTTTCTTTTCATTTATTTTGCATCTAATTTTATTAACTAATGTTTGGTTTAATCTTTCGTTTAAACCATTCGAAAATGGTGCATTAACTGCAGTGAATATTATAGGTATATTTTCTTTATCTAAAAAGTCTTTGAAATTTTTCGAATTTATACCTGGGTATTGATCGGAGAGAATCATACCAATTTTGTTTCCATTTAATGTAACTTTTTGAATAAGATTTATAAAATCATAAGCATTTTGAGTTTTAGAAGTTAAAATATAAGCATATCTGGTGAAGTGATCTACCAGAAGGTGCAAGTATGTTTTAGTAGATCGTGAACCACCAAATCCACCAATGGTATCTATGGATACTATTTCAAAAGGGCAAGTTGCAGGGCCTAGATGAGACAATAGTCCATATTTATATTTTCCTCTGGATTTGTTTTTTATGCAGATTTCACAGTTTTCACAAATTGTTTTTATATTGTATGCCAAATTTTTTGCTGTGTAGAAAGGTGTTATTTTGTTTTTCAATTGTTGTATTCCTATATGACAGTAATGATAATGTATTTCTTTTATAATTTTTTTACTAAATTCCTCCGTTATTAGGATTTTGACCTTCTTTCCTGCCTTTTTATAATATAAATTATCTTTTAATTCTAATCTTTTATTATTCAGTTTTATATCTTCATTTTTTTCTTGATCAAGTCTGATATCTTCTAGTTTAATTAAGTTTACAGTTTTTAAAATTTCATTTTGATTTTCATGTGGCTCTAATACCGGATTTCTGCTTAAGCTGTCTGCTTCAACATTGTATTTTCCTGGAGAATATATTACTTCGAAATTAAACTGAGATAGATAGTATGTGAGATCTCCTAGTTCTTCGTCCGGTCTAGCTTTTATATTCATTTTTTCTAGTGGTTTATGGTCAGTAAAAAACTGTGAATGTTTTTCCAATGAGCCAGTGTTGCCAATATTTTACTGATTCTTTTATTGCCAAACATTCCAGATATACAGCTTTTTTCTTTTTTTGAGCATTGTTCAATTTTCTTGAGAAATACGCACAAGGCTTTTCTTCTCCATTATGCTGTGGTTGTTTTAAGACCGCACCTATACCCTGTATACTGGCATCTGTATAAATATTTATTGGCAAGTCTGGATCAAATATTGTTAAAATAGGTTTTTGACAAAGTAGTTCTTTTATTGTGTTAAAAGACTCTTGACATTTTTCTGACCAAATAAATTTTTGACCTTTTCTCAACAAGTTATGCAAAGGATCTAATATAATTGATATCTTTGGCACATATTTTCCATAAAAATTTATTTTTCCCAGAAACTGTCTAACGTTTTTTTGTGTTTTTGGCACTGGGAATTCTTTTATTGCAATCAAATTATCCTTCAATGGAGTAATTGTATTATTTTGAATTATGTGTCCTAAATATTTTACTGAATTTTGTGCAAAGTTACATTTCGTAAATTTTAATCTGAACCCTTCTTTTGATATTGCTTCCAATAATAATGATAAGTGTTTCATGTGGTCTGTGAATGTTTCAGAGAAAACCAAAATATCATCAATATAATTAACCGTAAAATCTGATAATTTGTGTTTCCTTATTATGCTACTTAATATTCTCTGGAAAATTGCGGGAGAAGTCTTTAAACCAAACGGTAAACAAGTCCACTGAAAATGTCCTTCTTGGGTAACAAATCCTGTTTTTTTTCTATCTTCAATTTTTAGGGGAATAGCCCAAAAAGCTGAATTTATGTCCAGGGTAGAAAAATACTTACATTTTCTAGTCTTGACCATCAAATCTTCTATTAGTGGAAAAGGTTGTGACTGCGGAACTACAATTTTATTTAATTCACGAAAATCTATACAAAGTCTTGATTTTTTTCCTTCTTCTTTTTTATAGGCTAGTGTTACAGGAGCGGCAAATGGGCTATAAGACTCTTCTATTAAATTTTCCTGTAATAATTTTGATATTTGTTGTTCTATTTCCTTTTTATCTTCAATAGTGCATCTATATGGTCTTTTGCTACAATATTTATCTACCAACAAATCAATATGTGCTTCATAGCCTTTTACAGTACCTATATCATATTTATCTTTAGCAAAAAGAGATTTATATTTGCAAATTAGTTTCTCTATTTGTGTCTGTTTTTGAATGTCTAGATGATTTAGTAACACATTGAAGTTTTTTTCTTCTATGTGTTCATTAAAATTAATTTTATATTCGATACTTTTATTATTACACACACCATATTGTTCTTCATCTTTATTACTTGAGATATCTTTTATTTTTAGATGATCGGTATTTTGTATAACTTTTAATTCATCATTTTGCATTAGATGAAATTTTTCTATACAATCTAAGCCAATCAAAAAGTCATAATCAAAATTTTCTTTATCTATCACAAAGACATTCATACTTTTTTCAATATCAAAAATCTTTATCTTTAATATAACCATTCCTATTGTTTTTTTAACACCATTAATCGTTTTTAAGTTAGCATTGTTTAAGTAATTATTATTACCATCAGAATAATTCTTCAAGGATAACAATCTAGAATTTATAAGAGATACATTTGATCCCGAATCATAAATGCCCGTAATTTCTAAGGTATCGTTTAATAATAATTTAATTTTGATTAATGGTGGAATTTTTTTGGATTCATTTCATTTAACTCTATTTCTAATTCTGAATTATTAACATTCCTTATTTGATCCCTTTTTGGTCGCTCACTCTTATTCTTAAACCAACATAAAGATTCAGGATGATAACGTATTCCTTTTTTCTCTTGTTCACAAATTTTGCATGGTTTGACATTAACATCTTTTTCCTTAATTTTATTCTCAAAACCTTTTATTTTCTTATCAATATTCTTTTTATTTACCAAATGTTCTAAGCCTCTGATGTTATTAAATAAATCTTTAGTTTCTTTTAAGCTATTTCGATCAATCTTATCAATAATAAAATTAGGCAGTCCGGTAGCTATTAGATCAATTAAAGTTGGTGCATCCATAGATTTATTTATCTCTAATAATAATCTCTCTTTTTTTAAAGCGTAGTCTAATAATGATCCCTGTCTATACTTGAATAAAATGGCATACCTGACTGGTGACCACCCTTTATCCGCATACGTTTCACAGAAGTTTTCCTTCCAAATAGTCCATTCTGAATTCACTGAATATTTAATGAGCATAGAACTATACCAATCCAAACAAGTATCCTCTAAAAATAAACGGAGGGCTTCAATTTTCTTAATGTCTTCTTCTATTCCTAAACGACTGCATTCTGTTTCAAAAATATTTATCCATTGGGATACATTTGAGGTTTTTGTAGTGAATTTATCTAGTACAAATTTCTCTGTTAATTTTCTAATATTATTGCACTTCGACTTATCTTTCATCACCTCTGTGAAATTTTCTAAAATTTTAGTTAATGCCTCCTCGGAAACACCTGTTGTTGAAGACTGTTTACAGGCCTCTGGCCTTCTTTCTTCCAAAAAATATCCCTTAAACTGCATATTTCCATCTTCATCAATGTACTTATTATAAATCTCCGGTGTCACTGAAATCCAAATTTGTCTTCTATCATGTCTCTTTTGTAGTGTAGTTTTCACTTTTTGGAAAGCTTGAGTTTGTATTATTACATCATGTAGCTTCGCTGGTTGAAAGTGTTCCGGAATTAAATAGGTATTTTTGTTGGAATCAGTAATGGAGGTTATGCAGATTATATTTGATTTTGGATCTTCACTCGCTTTTACGACAAATTCGAATCTTAATTTTTCCATTGTTGTTTCAATATTTATCTGCAGAAATGTTGTTTTATAATGTGTTTTATAAGCACTTATTTACTTTTGTGGGCGAAATAAAAGCGGTATTGCGTTGCTCTGAAAAGAGATTATTTTTATTAAAATACAACTTCTATTTTACATTACAGTGTTTCCAAATATAAAAACAGAACTTACCTGAAAAGAGAAACAACATTTAAGCTTTTAATTCACAGTATTACACTTATTTAGTTTATTTTCACCGGTATCAGTTAAATTCAATTACAATACCAATATAACCTTATTTGACATTTGACAATTCACTCATCCCGAGATGACATTGTTGACGACACAGAAAACGTCAAAGTCCAAGCGCGCCAAATTCAAATGGAGTCAAGCGCGGTAACTTCAAATTTAATAAAGTGTAATAGACTTTATTTACACATATACAATACATCAATAAACATACACACATATTATACATAAATATATATAAATATAAATACCTAACTATAAACAAATACATATCTATATCTATATCTATATCTATATCTATACTAATATTATAAAGAGGAAAGATTTGTACCTATTTTTGTATGTTTGTATGTTTGTAATGAATAGGCTCAAAAAGTACTGGGCCGATTTAAAAAATTCTTTCACCGTTGGAAAGCTACACTATTCCCGAGTGACATAGGCTATGTGTGTACCACGGGCGAAGCCGGGGTGGACTGCTAGTATAGTATATAGGTATACTATTCATTACGTTAAGGAAAGATAATACTCTTTTACTCTCTTCCTAAAAACACGGAAAGATTTGGAGTCTCGTATAATGCGTGGTAGTGAATTCCATAATTTTACCGCTTGAACAGAAAAAGAGTGGGAATAGCAAGCAGAAGTATGGGCAGGGATTCTAAGTAGGGTTCTAAGGTGGGATCTACAGGGCACATTATATTATAAATCTATTTAAAAAACCTATCTTCCTCTTACAGGTCCACCATCTTGCTAAGATAAAGCTGCACCTTAAGTATTAAAGACTCAATAGAGTATCACGATCCAAATAACTACGTTCTCAAATCATGTCAGCAACATACTCATATACTCCTGACAATCTAACCCACATGTATTACCTCGGGCTGTACCACGTCAATACTTGCATACGTATAGATATAGTATGTGTCGGAACGCTCCCGTACATACTATATATCTATATAACATAGGTATAGTGGCCAGAAGGCTCTTTAAGATTTACCGCCCACTCTTGAGACCTTTCACACTATCCTGTGAGTGGATTCTTCGTATATATATACTACATATATACTATATCCTCGATACGGTCTTAAATCGACTTACAAGTCGCACTAATGAAAAAGCGGTCGGGATAAGGGAATTTTCTTTCAGAAAACAGGGAATTTAAGATGTTTCTGTGTTTTATTTTTCGATACATTTGAGAGTAAGTTTGCAGGAATGTTTTAGTTTAAATCTTTTTAGTATTTATGTTTTCTGAAAGAATGTAATATTCTAAAGAAATTTCTGTTACATAAATTCCAGTTGTTAAGTCTGCTTGACTGAAAACTAGAATTTATGTACCCATAAATACGTTTGTGCATGGTTGACTCAACTCAAGGAACCGATTTTGGTATATCTTTTAATGATTTTGAAATACATCATTTTAAGAATGGATTCTTATATATTAGACTAATGGTATAAGTATTGGTTTTTAAGTTACCGCGCTTTAAAGAAAAAAGATGTAACTTTTATTCGAAACGTTAGACAAAACAATAAAAAAGGCTCGTGCTCAGTCCCGTTATATATACAATAGTATAAGCATTAACTTTATAATACATATTTGATAATACATTCAAGTTATATATTTATTTTAAGTTTCTTCGCTGAAATGGTATGTATACTGGCGGCGCACTACAAAGGCCGCGTCTTTGAAAGAGTCGGTATCGTCTTTATCAGCGCGCCAACACCTACCATTTCAACAAATGAACTATTCAAAATATTCGAATCTTGTGTAAAATTTAAGTATCAACACTCTTTTTACTCGATATCTTTAAAAAAGTTTTTTGTTTTACTTAAAAACCCATCTCTTAAAAATAATTACCCATAATAATCCTTATTGCCTGAAGGCCGATAAACCTTTGATGGTAATTTACCGCCATTTTCCATTTTTTCCATTCAAAAGTAATTTAAGAATGCTCCGTAGCGCTTTTCGTCATCTTTTACGTATTTCAAAGGTAATCATTATGATATTATTAAGAGGATTTAGTAGCGGGATTAAAAGTTATTTTTGCCAGATTTTAAGCGCGATTTGAAAAAGGAATTCTCGTGTCTGATGAATAAATCCTCGAAAATTATAACTACAGAGCGGGTTTATTATTTCTGTAATATCGTTTTGTTAAAAGGTATTTTTCTGTGGAGCAACTAATTTATTCTTTACGCCCACGGGTGCTTAAGCGACCTTTTGGGTATTTTGAAGTTTCTTTACAATACCTGAAAAGTCTCCTTTATAATATATTATCTATATACTTTATATAGATAATTAAACAACCTGCAACTATTTCTGATTTTGATTTTCTCTCCAACTTAGGACCTACGAGTACAATAGCGAATTGAGACTAAAGGTAATGGACCGAGTGGAATGAAAACTAGAGGCTTCGTCGCGTAGTGCTAGTGACGGCAGAGTAGAAAACCATTAGTGACAACTCTTTCACGGGTGTCGTAAGAGGCGACTAAAAGAAGCTAAAGGTAAAGGTAACTGGCAGCAGAGTCCTGATTTAATAACTTCACATCATCTTCTGCTATCGCAGTTGGTTATCATTATCACCAACCCGTGGTTATTATCAGTAAACCAATGGTATATTAAAACAAGGTATTCTCTTCCCGTGACAGCTGAGCCACGTGATTGGCACAAGAAAACGTCATCAGTTGGGAGTGTGCAAAATGCATTTGCTAACATAACAAACCAATTATGAACTTGTAACTTTTTTAAACAAAATTTTATTGTTGTTACTCAATAAAATTAAATTATAAATCCATAATTCAATATATAAATTTATAAAAAATTAAGCAAATGAATCACACAATATAAGAATTGTTAAGTTAGTTAGTATTTTATTTTATATTCATTAACTAATTGAGAAAGTCTTTAAATGTACTGAAAAGAACAATCAGTGGTAACCTTATCGTGACATCCGTGACATTGTCTTGGGCCATCGCGGGTGAGAATAACTTTTTATATAATACCATTCGTAAACCCTTCCTTTTTGTAGTAAAAAAAAGGCTAACATCAAAAATCTAATGATTAATGGAAAATAATCAATCACATGTAAATATCAGGAATATCATTAAGGCATTTCAAATTAAACCGTTTAAATAGATCCCCGACTACGTTGAGGTAGGTCCGATGCACCTAGTACAGTCATTAACAAAATTGGATTCACAGATATTATTACGACAGTGATTGCGCGTGTCGAATTCAACGTAATTGTAAGCTTTGTTGTTTGTTGTTGGTTAGATTTTCATAGTTGGAGCACGTGACTCTGTCCGTCTACATTCGTCGGGTACTCGTAAAGTCCTGAGTAATGAGTGCCTTTGTGCAAATTCTGATGGCTTTATTTATTTATTTTTATTTATTTAACTTTATTACAATAAATGTAACAGGCGGACTTAAGGCCTAGGGCCTTTTCTACCAGTCAACCTACAGGTGGTGCGGATAAAAGCAAATTTTGGACGATTAGTACATTCAAATTAGCTATTTGACCATTATTAAACATTTACCTAAGACACATAATCATATATATACTTTCTTATACATTCATAGACCTACATATAAAAATACATAAATACTTTATAAATTCATAAACCCTACATAAACTACATAAATATTTACAATACTCTATGACAATTTGTGAAGATAATGAGCGCGCACAGCACTCTTAAATGCTTGGCGACTAGGGGCTTTGCGGATATCAACGGGAAGGGCGTTCCATAGCTTCACGGCTTGTCTGGTGAATGAATGTTCGAAAAACCCACTCCTGCAGCGAGGCATATTAAGAAAGAGATTATTGGAAGAACGAAGAACTTTGAGATGGGTATCACCCAGGAAAGTGAAGTTGTTTTTAAGATACATCGGAATTTTTTGGGTCGAAGAGTATAGAAAATAGAGTAGTGAGAATATGCAAATTGCGACGTTGGCGGATGGGTAACCACTTAAGTTTAGACCGGTAAGCCGACACATGGTCGTACTTCCGTAGTCCAAATATAAATCGGAGACAATTGTTTTGAAGTCTATCAAGTTTGTTGAGAAAGTTGCAATTCAGATCTGAGCAACATACATCTGCGTAATCTAAAATGAGGAAAATAAGTGAATACACCAACATAGTCTTAATATTAATAGGGAGAAAGTTTTTTAACCTGTATAAAGAGCGAAGGGCCCCCGTGACCTTACCCGAGAGCTCGGCAATATGAACGTCCCAACGAAGGTTTGTGTCAATGTGGAGCCCGAGATCCTTGACACTAGGGCAACACGGAATTGGGGTATTATTAAAACAAACTGGCTGTAGTGAATTGCTGTCAAGCCGTCCTGTAAGATGTGAACTACCAATTATAATTGCTTGACATTTATTTGGATTAACAGTGACCCCAAAACGTTGCGACCAATCAGCAATTGCCGCTAAATCTGAGTTAATCTGGTCAATAGCCCTATCTACATTGTCAACATCCGTTTGTACATAAAGTTGCAAGTCATCAGCATAGAGGTGATACGTGCACCGAAGTTCTTTGGTGATAAAATCAATGAAAATGGAAAACAGTAAAGGAGAGAGGATGCCGCCTTGTGGAACACCAGTGTCCAACTCACACCAACTTGATGATAAGTTATCGATGCGAACTGACTGCTGCCGTCCACGAAGATATGAAGAAAACCAATCTATAGCCGTATGAGAAACTGAATGACTTTATTATTAGTATTTTTGTTTAATATATTGATTTGTAAGTACAATAAAGAGATTTCACTTAAAATAGTTATCATTCAATCGGGAAAATTGTAATTCACAACTTTTCCCGTTTAGACCATCTTATTATAAAACGCGGACTAACTTTGGTGCTTGGTTTAAACCATTATCAGCCGAAAACAAAAAGACCTGCCACAAATAACTTTAATTATTATTAACTAATTAAAGTAATTAACACAGTTAACGCGTTGGGACACTGTAAGTGCACAGAGTATTTTTAAGGAATTAAAAAATAAGAATAAAGAATTAACTCACATTCTCTTTTATCTAAGTCTTCCCGTGGATGTCTTAGAAGGCGATTAGAAAACACAAGTTAAACAAAGCTTGTAAACATCAGTGGGACCTCTCCAACCAGTCGCCAGCGTGGAGAGTGTAGGCCAAATCCTCTGGCTGCTCTGGCTAATATAAGGCTCTGATAGTACAGAGAGAGTCGCGCTCCTGCAGAGGAGACTAATAAAGACCTTATGATTATGATGATTATCTGTTGTCACTATCAACTTCATTTGGATGAATATTAGTTTAAAACAAGACCTCAACTTAGTCTGAGTTTTATGATAAGATTGCAATTAATTCCATTCAAAAATTTAAAAATATTCGCCTATGACATTTTTAAATTGAAATACTTGACTTTGAATAACTATATGACTACTTCTATGACATAATGTTCGCCTATGACATTTTTAAATTTAAATACTTGACTTTGAATAACTATATACTGATTTGAGTTACTAATACGTTTATTTTCATTGTTTACAGGTACTGATTGCAACTTGTCTACCTAATTAGTAAGTGTAAGTTATAATAAGTTTCTTAAAAACTTTGGGTTCAAAAACTGCTGATTGATCTTTCAGTACACATTTACCCTTCAATGACTTATCAGTCGCTAGTCTATGTACCTACCTGTATAAAATGTTCTAAGTATTCATTATAATATGTTAAATTACGTCACAGCTAGTATCGGTAGCATGTTTATTACACGTATTAAATGTAAATCATGTTAATAGGCGATGTGGCTAGCAACCCATCACTATTTGATTCCTTTATCCACTGTTTGCTTAAAGCCAAAATGCTCTGGCTGCCCCATTAGAGATAAAGACGTGATAATGCATCAGCTTTACACGTTATCTACACTAAACTTATTGAAGTGTATATATAGGTGCCAGCAAATGCTTAATTACTAAATAAATCTTTTATTGTTGATTGATTTCTTGATTCTTGATATAGATCCGAGTTATGATGGCATCAGATCTGCCCTTTAATATTCTAAGATCATCATTACCATTTCATCTATTGCTGGACAAAATTCCAAAATGGGCGGTAGGAAGCGTGTTCCCGCGTTAAGATCAAATCTTCTGACCACCTGGTTGGTTTCCTACTTGCAGTACATGGTCTCCATTCGAAATATCTTGCAATGTTTACTTAAAGCTTAAAGGCATGTCGTCTATAAAGTATGAATTCTCATCTATAATTCTATAATTACACCAATGATCTTTGAGCCCGGACATAAACAATGGTATTTGTTTAGTAATTTCCGAAGACACTTCTGTCAACGACCGTACCCATATTATTATGCATACATGAGCACGTCCATACAAACGAAAAATTCACCTGTGTGCGTTCGTCACGCATATGTGTGACCTTTCCAATGAAAATTATCATTCATCTTAACTCGCACACCATCAAGCATGACTCCACAGGATGTTTGGTCATTGACTATAAAATTTATACCTTTTTGTTGGCCGGCGTGGAAATTTTCGTCAAATAACGCGGTAATAGTTTTAGTGAGGCCATTGTTG
This sequence comes from Acrobasis repandana, assembly GCA_963576875.1. NCBI lineage: Eukaryota > Metazoa > Arthropoda > Insecta > Lepidoptera > Pyralidae > Acrobasis > Acrobasis repandana. Next base: position 10,075,978 of record OY756233.1, on the reverse strand, counting down.
TATTATAAACTAAATTTTGATGAGTAACGCGCTAGTACAATATTGTTGGAAATAGGCGTGCGCGTGGGTTCAAAACACTCAAACCGTTCAAAGTCCATCTTTTGACATCTATCTCGTATGTAATCGTAGAGAGTGTTAGTGACGAGTTTATCTAATGATATCTATGAATTGAATATACAAATGTACAGCTGGTGTCTAAATTAAAAGTAATTTATAAATGCTAGTGGTTTGATCACAATAAAACTACATCTTGTAAAAAAAGATAACACTTTAATGCATAATTTTGAACTTCCGCTAAATTCTTTCAAGTCTATGGTTGGTTTGACAAAATTAATTAATCTGGACGATTGGACATAAGCTAGTACAATATTCAAATACAAACGAACCCAACTCGAATTGGGCTGCGCTTCTACCGAATGTGTCAATTTCCACTAAATCTATCATATCATCACTATTTATTTGTAGAAGCGCTCCTCTTTCCTTTAATCTTCACGGCAGATTGCTTTACCCGTTGATATTAAATAATTTTTATTGTGCTGTATGGTTTCCGGCCTAGAATAGGACCACTCCAACTCTTCCTGTGGATGTCGTAAGAGACGACTAAAGGACTAAGCAAGAACATCTTGTGCTACATCTGTATTCCCAAGGAGGGCTGACGTCAGGTAGGCGGCCGGTCGTAAAACTAATGCCAAATCGTTTAAACTGTTCCGGCTATTTCTTCTCCACTTCTCCAAGGTCTTTGGCATCTTTGGGTGACCATTTGACATGCATATTATATTTGGAAAAGAAAACGCGGGAAAGCGCACCCCGGGCTCCGAAGCAGCACATCAACATGCATGAGGATGTAACCGGGAATGCGCTAGGATGAAGAAGAAGATTACATAATTTTTATAGAGTTTTTCTGCATTCAAAATGCAGTACTAAGTACTCAAATTAAATAATGTAATAAGAAATGGTAAAAAAAAAAAGTGAGAAGGACGTGGTATTTTTTCACCATTTCTTATTTCATTATTCAGTTAGAGAAATTACTACCAAATTCTCTTTTAAGAGGAAAGTTCTCTCTTTCTTCATAAAAAATATATAAATAACTCCATTATTGTGATTTGAAAACAAGGCATAATAGTAGATGTACTACATAGTTGTTAGTAGTCTACAAGGCGTAAAGGATATTTGTAAGGCGAGGGTACTTTGAATCTTGAGCGAAACGAAGGATTCTACGGTTGAATCTTGAGTGAAACGAAGTGAATAGTAAAAATAACCTAAAACTCCCATCATTATTACTATTTGAATCAAAGACAACAATTGCACGTTTTTTATAGCCTAATATATTTTATTAATCCATGTAAACGTGTTGTATTGCAAACTAAAAAAACAACATACGAAATTTAAAATAGACGACGCCTAGCTGCACCTGTAATTTATTGTTTTTAAATCCTTTTTTTTTTGCTAACTGCCAATATTATTTTGGATCTACATTTGTGTTCAGTATTCGAAGTTGTTTTAATCCCATAAGATTTTCTGATTCACTTTTTAGTCTCCAGTGAATTAGCAGTAACTGTAGCTCTATATATTTTGGTTTGAAAACATCGTTTTTCGATTATGTGAGATGAATATTGTTTATCACTTAGCTGTTGTATGCCTATAGGTATATGTCAATGGTACGTATGCCTTTGCTGCTCGAGTAATTGATAGTTCTCTTTACCAACTCATATCAGTAGACATACAAACAGAAGTCTCTTTCACACTTCCCCTTTACTGTTTCAATGTAACTACGAGTAACATCTGTTCCTATAATTACCCATTAATCTACCACAACTGGACAAAGATAAGGTCAAGTCCTTTTATCTTTTCTGATAACAAGGATTTTCAGCCTAAGTAACCTCGAATTTACGCTCACAGTTTAGAAAAACACATAATCTTGTTAACTGCCATTTTTACAGCTTTCTCCACAATTAACGTTGCAAACAAATACCGAAAGATATATTTGGCAATAAAGTGGTGCAAATTTTACACCGAATTCGAACAAAGAAGATATGATTTACGTTGTGAAAATGAAAATGAATGAAAACTCATTTTTTCCCTACAAAGGCGATGTGAATTTAATTTAGATACGCGTGTGGACGATGTCATATTTTTAGTAAAAGTAACACTGATAGGATTGGGCTTTGTGACGTAAAATACATTAACATTTGACAGAGGTGTGAAGCAATTTGAATTGCTACTCGTATGTAGGTAAAGCTGAATAAATTTAATTTTGATACGAAAAGTCATGATTTTTACTAGGTTTAAACCTAACAGAAAAACCTTCTTATGGCGATAATCTGGTTAAAACCCATCTTTTGTCCCTTTCCCATCTTATCGGTATTTACTCATTCTAACCCCCTTTTTCACCATCGGCCATCGGTTCGTCGCGCTATGTGTCTCACCCACTGCCACTTCAGCAAGCTGGCAATCCGCTGGGCTATGTCAGTGACTTGTTCTACGAATTTCCTTATTCCTGATTTGATCACATAGAGAAATCCTGAGCATAGCCCTCTCCATAGCGCGTTGAGCTACCTTGAGTGTTTTTAGGCTTTCTGGCCAGGTGTCCTGCCCATTTCCATTTTAGAGTCGCAACCCTAGAGGCAATGCAAGAACGACTCTACTACATGTATTCGCATTGCAGGTATGTAGATATATCACGGACCGCGCTAGAAAACCCCAGATTAGTCATAGTAACAGTATTGATTGAAAAATGATATCTCGTACATAAGTTCCTAACTTATCATTCACCTGCGCATTACTTCGACGATATCGTCATAAAAATTCAATTAACTATGCTATACAACGTCTAAAGGGACATATGTATGTATGCGTAAATCAACTTCCTGCAGCGGTGTTCCCGAACCGATACGACATTGAAACCCTTAAAAAAACGAGTCTATATCTTCCTGAAAGGCCGGTAACGCTCTTGTTACACCTCTGGTGTAGCAGTTGTCCATGGACAGTGGTGATCACTCACCATCAGGTGACCCGCTTGTTCGTTTGCCACCCAAAACATTTAAAAAAAAAACGCGCTATACGAGATAACTATAGTATACCTAATAAAATTAAAATAACAGTCAGATGGTGGGCGAGGTAGAAGGAATCAAAATAGTGATGGGTAATTAGCCACATCGTCTTATAACATGATTCGAATTTTCGCCCATTCCCTTGATCGGCTTTTATGATCTGCGCGGGAGGAGAAGCAACTGGTAGATATATTCTAAGTTTTATCTTTTATCCTTGACCAGCATAGAAACAGCCTTTCTATTTTCAAATCCCCCTTATATAAATCCCTCGACGCGTATAAACAGCTGTCTGTCTGTAGGTACTCGATTCTCTGAAACTACTGGGCAGAGTTTGATGCGGTTGTCACTAACATGTAGATTATAGGACATTTATCCTGGGAGCTTTATTTGTATTATGTATACTTACCCGTGTGAAGCAGAGGCCGGTTGCTAGTAATACTTATTTACATTCATACTGCCATGGTATAATAAAATAAGGTATTCTCTGGTTCCCATCAGAGTAGAATAGGACCACTCCAAGTCTTACCGTGGATGTCGTAGGAGGCGACTTAGAAAACACAAGCTAAACATAGCTTATAAATATCAATTAGACCTCTCCAACCCGTGGTCTGGTCATCGTGGAGAGTGTAGGCTAAATCCTCTGATTGGTCAGGCTAAAATATGACTCTGGCAGTACAAAGAGGGTCGTGCTTACGGGCAGAATTCATAAATTTGAATCCCTCCCCATTTGAAAACCGATCACTGTACGGTGTGGTACGGTTATGATAATTTTTTTCAGAAAAAATTAAAAGAATGACTTTACATTTATAAAACTGAAAACACGATTTTACCTAAATGACTCAATAAAAAAAATACCGAACATTTTAGGTAAATAGCCGTAGTCGTGCTCCTGCAGTGGATACTAAAAAATAACCTACACCTTAGACCTCATCTTAGCTTCCCATCAGGCTATATAGAGGTCAAACGCACTCAAATCACTAATAAAAAATTAAACAAAAAAAGCGGCCAAGTGCGAGTCGGACTCACCTATGAAGGGTTCCGTAGCAGCAAGTAACATAATATAAAAGTTCTAAAGGTAAATTGCGGTTTACGATTTATGACGTATTAAAAAATAACTATCTATGATACCGAGACCGCTATAGTTTTAATTGAAAGTACATACTTTGAGGTATATACCACATTTTTTCAGAATTATTTTAGTAATATTTCAAAAGTTACGGTGGGGGGACAAATTTTGACTTTGCATTAGATTATCTCAAGAGCGGGGGGTTGGATCTACATAGTTTCAAAGCAGGTTTTGTTGCATTTTAAAAGACCTTTTCAACGATACCCCACACGTTGGGGTTAGTCCAATTTAACTTTTTTTAATTCACTTTTCGTTGTATGGGAAAAAAACATATTTTTCATAATTTTAAAAACCAACTTTTGGAACTTCAATATCTATCTCTACCAATTTTCGTGACAATCGGTGCAGTAGCGGCGGAGTACGAGCCCGGACGGACAGACGGACGGACACGACGAAACTATAAGGGTTCCTTGTGGACTACGGAACCCTAAAAAAGAACCTGATGATGATGATTCTCTTCCCGCGATAGCCCAAGACTACGTCACGAATGTTACGAACAGTGTTACTACTGATTGTTCTCAATAAATGGAAGGACTTTCTCAATTAGTTAATGAAGATAAAATAAAATACTAACTTATATAGTGTAATTCATCTGGTAATTTTTAATAAATGTTTATGTTCCTAATTGATTTGTTGATAAGCCGTATAGTTCCCGGCAGAGTAGAAAATAGAACCAATCCAAGTCTTCCCGTGGCTGTCGTAGAAGGCGACTTAGAAAACACAAGCTAAACATAGCTTATAAACATCAATGAGACCTCTCCAACCCGTCTGGCCAGCGTGGAGAGCGTAGGCCAAATCCTATGACTGCTTTGGCCAAGCATGGCTCTGGTGGTACAGTGATTTTTTTCAGTGCAGCGGAGTCTAAAAAAGACCTGATGATAATGATGAATTAATTTGTTAAGTTAAAAAATGCATTTTGCTCAGGTAATTCACTCCTAACTGATGACGTGTTCTTGGGCCAAACACGTGACCCAGCTGTCAAGGGAAGAGAATACCGTATTTTATTATAGGTACCATGAAAGAGACTTTGAAAACGATATCCTACATTCAAGACATTCCAAGTCGCTGTGCCAACTACTCGTACAAACGCTAAGTGTGTCACTGCCAAGGACGGACAGACGGTCTATTTTTATATAGTGACCCACGCGACGCGATTGTAAAACAAAGAAACATATAAGGCGAGATGGGTTCACAATTTGCAATACTGTGCGTGTTTTTGAAAAATCACTGTAATTTAACAACTACAGTTTATTCCTCATAAATTTTCATAAGAATCTTAAGGCTTCTCTACAGACACCCACAGTATCCATAATAAAACACAGTAAAATATCGTCGAGCACGGGTCCGGGCCTTTCTTCGCTCTCGACGAATATTTCACTGTGTTTTATTCATTATTTTTTTTGTATTATATTTATAATTTTTTTGTAGCGAAATCGACTAGATATTTAGATAAAGTATACATTTTTTGGTATAATTTTTATATCAAAAGGTGATTGTATAAAAAAGTAACATGTCTTATAAAGGTAAATTTAGGCAAATTCAGAGGTATGTTTGTGATTTTTTTTCTATCGATCCTAAAATGCTCAATCGTGTTTTGGATATTGTGGGTGTCTGTAAAAATTGTCACGTAATTTTTTTGCGGAATAAACTGTAGTAGTTTAATTACAGTGATTTTTCAAAAACACTCACAGTTTTCTTGGCTCTGAACTGAAGGAGCCTTAAAGAGTGATTATGAGAACAGTAGGCTCTGTTTGCCCCGTTAGGGATAAGGACGTGATAGTCTATGTATGTATGTATGACTAAAGGACTAAGCACAAACATCATGCACAAACAACAAGTTTAAATGTAATTTCTGTGCAATAAAGAAATTAAACAAACGAACAAACAAACATCTTGTGCAACAGAGGGTTGATGTCAGCAGGCGGCCGGTCGTAACACTATAGCCAAATCGTTTAAACTGTTTCGGCTATTTCTTCTCCACTTCGCAAGGTCTTTGGCATCCTTGGGTGACCATTGACATGTATATTATATTTGAAGAAGAAAAAGCGGGAAAGCGCACCCTGGGCTCCGAAGCAGCACAACTGAGGATGCATCCGGGAATGCGTTAGGACGAAAAAGTGTGTATGTATATGAGAACAAGTTTATTTAAATTAAAACACCCCCGACTTTAAGGCACCACTAATAATTTTTGAACGGCTAATTCGATTTTGATCAAACACACCTAAGAACCATCTCAATAGACAAAGCATTCGATTTTGAAAAACCACATCGAAATCGGTATATTCGTTTAGGAGCTACGATGCCACAGACAGTTGGTTTCTGATTGAAATGAAATCTCGTAAGCCAATGTAAATCAGATGACAATGCAATATTATGATGGCAAGCAGCTTCTTGTCTTGTTCTTGTCTTCTGTAACCTAGCTTGACTTCTTATTCTGAACGCGTTCCCGGTTGCATCCTCAGCTATGCTGCTTCGGAGCCCGGGGTACGCTTTCCCGCTTTTTGTTTTCCAAATAATACGCATATTAATGGTCACCCAAGGATGCTAAAAATCTAGCGAATTGAAGAAGAAATAGCCGGAAATTTTTAAACGATTTGGCTATGACCTAGCTTGACCGGCCATCTAATTATGATAAATGACTAATGGCTTAACGTGCCTTTTAAAGCCCAGATGAGTTCGAGATATGTAGGTATGCCACTTATGGTCTTAGTACTCTCAATGTCACCAAGCAATTTTTTGTTATTTTTAGGTTAGAATATCTATAATAAGTCTACGAGTGTAAATATAAAAAACATAGTACAAAATATAAACATATTCCGTCTTATTATAAAAACAGGACTAACTTTGTTACAAGGTTTAAACCATTATCCGCCCAAATCAAGTTGACATTGACAGGTGAGATAGTGTGATATTACTAGATGTCAACTTGATTTGGGTGGATAATAGTTAAACCTAGTAAAAAGTTAGTCCTGTTTTTATAATAAGACGGATTAGGTATAAATAGTTTTTTAATAATTATTGTTCTACCTACTTTTAAATTAAACGCTAGAATATAAAGTACGAGTATAACATAACACAAGTTTAAAACTTACTTTGGGGCTAGCTTAATCAGTGTGATTTGTCCCTATATATTTATTTATTTATAATAAGTCAAAATGGAAACATTTTCTCATTAATCCCCATTACGTCTTTAACCCTAACTAGCAGCGCGCCCCGACTGCGCACGGGTATGTATTATACATATAAACCTTCCTCATGAATGACTCTATCTATTAAAAAAAACCGCATCAAAATCCGTTGCGTCGTTTTAAAGATTTCATAGGTACATAGGGACAGACAGCGGAAAGTGACTTTGTTTTATACCTAACTACTACTACTATGTAGTTATAGTGATGGGGTAGAATTGAAAACTAAAACAACCTTCGTTTCTGATTTGGGAATTGTATGTACCTAGGTAGGTTTTACTATCTTTCTTATGAAACTTTTCTTTCTAGGTAGGTGATAGGTAGGTACCCAACTATATATTTAGAAATGCTTATAAATGCGTTGGTAGGTACATAACTGACCTACACAACACACGACACGTTTTACCCTTTATCGTAGTTCTTGCCTAGGCACGTAGGTACATTCCAAAAATATGTAAGTAGGTAGGTAGGTACCTACTCATACGATGATTGGTTAAAAGGTACCTAGGTGGCACAAGTACCTACCTAGTTAAGTTAGTCATCTGTTTTTATGCTAAAAGGTGTCTCGTCATCTCGTGTTTCAAAGTTCCAAATACCTAGGTGATAATCAAAAGAACGAAACGTTAATTTGAAAAGAAAATATAAACGTAACAGATTGGTCTGTGTGTGTGTCGTGAATATTTTTATATCGACGCACCGTGGCAATGACCGGCGCGCTGCGCGGTTCACGGCCGTTTAAAAAGACGTTTGCGCTTCAAAACGCTGTATTCATAAGCTATACGACTTTTCCAATCGTAAAAACAACTAGCTATGACATGATGCACTGTTTTATACACCCTATATTCTAAAATAAATAAATGGAAAGGGGCGCAGGGCGGCGGCACCCCCACATCAACATTCGCATCTCACGCACACACTCGCGGGCGGGGCGGATGAGACTTGAGAGGGCGCTACTCGCGTCGCGTCGCGCCGCGACCCGACCCGCTGCGTTCGAACTTCGGTTCGGTCTCGCACTTCGCAGTCTCGCTAGTCTCGCGCGGACCTTCGTAACACGCGGATGTCTCGCCATTTGCGATGCGATCGGAAAAATAAACTAGTTTTGTTCGGACCGATCGCCCTCACTGTGCGTCTCAGACAAATTTTACGTGTATTGTGGACAAAAAAACTGTGTACTGTGTTGTTTCTCGAAACGTGAACGGTGCGTATCCCCTAGGTGTCGGTTATTTTTTTCCACCGCGTTCCACACATGTTCATTGTTTACATCTGTAGTTATATTACTGGTAGACATGTGTTTCTTTATTTTTTTCTCCCTTCGGCATGTGGGGTTTAAATATACGGGTAGGTCCGTGCGCTCGTATGAATCATAAGGCGGTACCCACATTAATATAAGTCGTTTCTATTTCCAGATAAACTGTTGGGATTGATTGGGAGACATTGACTTGTGTGGAACAAAGGTTTACATTATCTAAAGGTGAACGATCGTGCTCCATTCAACGTTCTACAGGTATGTTTGATTTTAAATTTGTCCAATCAAAATCAGGTGGTAGGGTCGTTCAAAATTCAAAATTAATAAATCGGATTGGCTTAATTTTTTAAATGTGGAATACCGCATTATTGCATGCTTAATTACGTATTATAGCACTAGTTGCTATTGCTATGTCGCACGTATGTCCGTTTTTGGGTCAACGCCCTCAATAGGCGCGCATTAGCCGGTAGGTTGCTAATTTTTTTATGCAACTCGACTAAGCATTGCATAACGTCATTCGTCTCGTGTAGGTATGTATGTAATTAAGCGATTGTTGGTTGTTGCATTCGAGACGATCGACCCTGCCTTATATAATTTTGACCTTTTGTCTGGCATTTTATACAGCCTTTCAAATAGCACGAATCGGTTACTTGTTGCTTCTGGCCGTTATTTGGACATGTGTGATATCTGATAGCAAAGTAAACATTGACAAATGTACCTATTTAAGAATATCTAATCTGCATTCTGAACCTTTATCTATCAGTATTGTAGGTAGGTAGGTATCTAGTTAATATTACCATAAACCTGATGGTAGAATTTGCATATCCGTTCTTGAAACATAGCCAAGGTACCTAGTAGGTAGGTAGGTATTTATTGGATATCTTACATACTTAGTTGCTTATGCATATTATAGCTTGTGTAGAAGACGAGGTACCTTATCGGGTAGCGATGGTAAAATAAAAGCTATGATATGTAGGATTTCCGCTTCTACTGTGGGTAGGTACCTACCTATTATTAGTCCTATATTTTGGTTGTTTCATACCACGAGCTGTTCAGGTTCACCCATCGCACAAGAAAGAACCCATATTGAATTGTTTTGCTAGGTTTTTACCAAAATATCTTGTATCCTTATGTTTTTCCTTATTATTAAACATGTCATAGGTAAGTAGGTACCTATATTTATGTAAGAGGTAGGTTACACTATCATTCTGGCCCATCAGTCTGGAATGATGTGACTGACGCCAGAATAATGGATGTTTTTTTACGGTTACACGGTCAATCCAGAATGACAGCAGACTGATATAAAGTACGTGTACGGCAAAGAGCTATAATGAACCTTATTAACATTATTGTACGGTGTATAGTAAAGTAACTAAAGTACGGTGAGTACGATGACTGACGCGAGAATGATACGAGCGGGTTACGCGATCAGTCAACAATTTTAATTTTCATCAGTCAGAACCATCAGTCTGTCATTCAGCGGGTTACACGATCATTCTCCGATCATTCTGATCAGACTGATGGAATTGACTGATGCCAGAATGATTGTATAACCTTGCTCTAAGAATATGTATCTGCCGCAGTTGGCCAAACTGCTAACGGATTTGTCAAACGGCGGATTATACAATTAACCTGCTACATTTCTAGCCGCATCGCCTATTAGTATGATTCAGATTCTTTTAATCCCTCGATCAGCTGTTACGGTAGCTGTACGGTATCAGGTGTCTCTGTGAAAAAAAGAAGCAGCTGGTACATTCTACGTATTTTTATTCCGTATAAATATAATATGTATAATAAATAAACTACCTACATACCTACCTAGATTTTTAATTCACTGCCTCAGCCGGTTGATCTTTGACCCCATCTTTTATTTGTAATGAATGTTCGAAGACAAAGATAAATGAAGTTATGCAACGGAATCTAGAGAAATGCAAATCTAATGTCACATAATGGCTGAACCTATCAGGTAGGTATTATCTTGATTGATTAACTTAATAGGGAAAATTAAGTAGGTTTGAATGGAGGTAGGGTCAAAATAAATAAATATAGGTACCTACCTACTTCCTTGCATATAGTGTGGGAACCTATAACATACATACATAACTTTTTTTCTGTATATAGGTAGGTACAGACATTATTTCCTACAGATTTATACATATTTTTGTACAGATATAATTTCCTGATGTTTTAAATGTACCTAGACCACAGAATAGGATACTACCCAAAGTTCCTAATTCGCCACGATCCTAACTCATCATACCTACTCGTACAAGTGTAACTCAAAAATTACTCGCGTTTCATGGGTCCTCATTTGACATGAAAATAGTCTCCTTATGTCTTATAAGGAGACTATTTTAAAAGCAAGACTTCTTTAAAATTCTGCCGGTTTCCTATACAATAATAGGTATATACTTATATAAATAAAGAATTACGGGAAAAAATAGGACAAATAGGAAGTTTATTTAAAATATCTGATATGTATGTGATAAAATATATATTATTGAACTAAAGTGGAATAGTCACATTTTATTTGTTAACGCATTAGGTAACTGGCTGTTTTGTTTCCTAACTGAACTGGTTTAGGTGCCTAAGAAAGTGAAGCAATAATGTGGACCTACATTTTGATACAAATCTGGTCCTGCGTTGATCTAATTTCTGCTGCTTGGTAGCTCTCAGATACTCGTACAATAAATAATTATTTCAATTTAACATAAATAACTTACCTGGTTAAACATAGTTATGTGACGTCAATACATGCATGTATTTTAAGTACCTACAAGATGCCAAAATATATTTTATGTGGGAATTGTGCGTATGTATGTAAAGGGTTCAAATAATAAACTCATGACATAAGAGAGAGAGGGATGGCTCTTTTTAACACTTCTTGGTAAGATAAGAATTGAGCAAGGAGTTGTAATACATGCACATATCTTTAGATAAATGTATATAGTTACATAAAAGCTGATTGGGGTAAAACGAAAAGATTTTAAAGATATGTACTTAACTACCTAATAGTTAGGTCAGATTTTATCACAAAAATCATGGTAATACCTATTTGTTTGTCAAATGCCCATCCTTTTTAACATAGGTTTCTATTGGTACCTATGTGCTCATAACGTACTGCGCTGGATTGCCATTATCCTCTTAACTAGATCAATGACGCTAGGATTATTCTGTTTACAAACAAATTAGTGGTACTACGTATTTGAATAAGTCAAAGAAAAAGCTCGCGCCAGTTTGAACATTTCAATTTTGGATCAAGTTTTAGTTTATCTTAAAGTGTGATAAACAAAACTGACCTTCCGCAACATTTCTAGTAAAAGTGTGGTCGACACTACGGCGTTATCATTATCACCATTCATATTAATTAATGTCAGAATTATCAATGTTTACATTTTACGAGTATAATAACGTCGTTTTAAATAGATATCAAAACTGTTTATTAAATATATTATAGGACATTGGAAATAGTCGGAAATACAGTCTCCCCATAATTACAGGGTACAAGTATGTGGCCGTTAAACCACATCCCCAGCCTTTTAATAAAAGGTCTGGAGTACTGCAATTAAGGACAATCATTCAATTACCCGGTACATTAGGGTGCGGGAAATTCCATGTAAAAGTCAACTGTTGCCATGACTACGAAATACTTTAAGACACTAGTTTGAATCGGTCAAACTTCCAAAGTCGAAAAAAAAATGTTATTAACGTTATTCGTCTTAATGTATTCCTTCGGCATTACAACCATTTTTATGGAACTTTAGCCTATGATTACTGTTTGAACACAAATTTTCTTTAGTTTCTATACACCATTTTCATATTCATGAGCAAAGCGACTATAATAGCCAATTTAATACGCCATTGCTACCTAAGTCCACGTTATTAGTCGCAAAAATGGAGCTTTTAAATATTTTAGGTCTGAATTGTGGTACTTAAGTCCTGCAATTTCTCTTTATTCGAGTACTGAACTGAACCTAACTGAATGTATATATGTATGTTTAGCAGTTTTATTTCATACCTAGTGTTATTAAGTTTAGAACGTTGTAACAAATTATTTTAATTGTCTGATGTCATAACTTCTGGACGACGGACTGCTTTTATGATGTTAGTAACACATTTCAAGTCATTAAAGCGTTAATGTTCTTACACTGTGCTAGGAACAATTTCCTCGTGTATTGACATTGAAAAAGAAACAAGTCTAATACGACATAGTAATTACTAAGTAATCGCTAAACAGACATGGGAATCGTAGTAATCAGTCACCAATGCTCTTTTTCTACGCACCTTCCCCTTTTGATTTTGTTATATAACGACGACCAATAAACAAAGAACTCCGAACTCACCTTTCGGGCTTCACCTCTCCGTATATTGGAGCGCCACATGCGAGGGAGGGTGAGCCAATTTACAGTGGGCAGACAAATTCTCAGAGACTAGTATAGTCATCGCCCGTGTCGTTACATCCCCTTTTTTCTTTGTTCAAGAAGCGTAACGCCACGCAAGTCGGTTCTCAGGCCTATGCTTCGTTTGGACCGATTTAGTAGTGTTGCGTTGACTCATAAGTTGTGAGTAAAATTAGTCATCCTCGCTCTTTGTTTCATGTTTCACTGGCCTCTGAGTATATTGACCGTTTGCAACTCAACGCTTTTAATTCGTTTAATACCATGACTGAATTCAAAGAAGAGCAGGCCGTTACGATACAAGTATTCTTTACACTCAAAAAAAGTTTAATCACGGGGTATTTGAAAATTATGCGTATTCGAGATTTTATTTACAGTAGGCACCAAAATGGCAATTTTGTTATTATCAGATTATTTTCATGAGCGTCAATCCAGAATCCACTTCAGTTGCCAAGATTTGGTTTTTCCTTGCGCAAACATGACGTGTGAAACCATTTGTATTATTTACAAAAGTATTCCATTTACGAGAAAAGTATGAAAATGACTTTCAAGTCACGTCTGTTTAATTCCGTATCTAGAGACACAGTTGGTACATTTATACTGAATTTTGTACACTGAATTTTGAAGATCGTTGACTCCACGACCTGGCAGGCCCATTGTTTAAGGACCCACCGCGTCGAATACTCATTTATTCATCGTGTCATTAGTAAATATATTAAGCTCGACCCACTCTTTGAGAAACAGTGATAGAGTCGAAACAGAGCTTAGCAATGAGAAATATTTCCTAACCATGCGGTCTACCTTCACTTATAACCTTGCTGGTATTGCAGCGTAGAACAAGGCATATTCCCTTGAAAATACTTCCGTGGAGGGTTTACAGCCTTTCTTAGTAATCTACGGCACAGTATTAGTTGCCAATACCATTCCTTTATAATAAACCCGTTGCTTATGACTAAGTTCACATTTCATATTATAATAATCTTATGGTGAGGTGCAACGCCGTCATTTGAGTATTATATCCAATGTGTTCGTACAGTTCATCAGTACAGTTAAATTTGCAATAAAATTGAAACAAAAGGTATTTAGCTCCGTGTTCGTGTGTTTCGTCTCTGCGCCGACATACATACCTTCCTATATTTCAGGTGGTCCTGAAATGTACAAGTTTAGTAGGTATACTTATAACTGTATTATAACCACACAATACAAACACTTCAGATGTCTAAAATATAGTTTCCATCCCACAGAAACTGTATATTAGATATATATAAAGTTTCTATATCGCAACCATACCTACCTTCCTATATTTCAGGTGGTCCTGAAATGTACATGTTTAGTAGGTATACTTATAACTGTATTATACGAGTACCACACAATACAAACACTTAAAATGTCTAAAATATAGTTTCCATCCCGCAGAAACTTTATATATTAGATATATAAAGTGTATAATGCGAGATAGCAACCATTTTCCTTCCTCTGCATAACAATTCCAACAAATCAAATCAGATACTCGTACTTTTTTCTGAACGTCGAAACAAGCATTTTTATGGGATTTATATGAAATACTAAACCGTGACTTCAACTTTCTTGGAATCTAATAGCGCTCTTAATATCAGTTTTTTTTTTGCATTAATAAATCTAACATCACGTTCAAAATGGAAATCCATTTTGAACGTGATGATTCATGATCAATGATAAGTGATATTATTTTGGGGCGTTTTATTCTTTTACCAGTACAAAATAGTTTATTTTTGACCCAGGACACTACCCTATTCCGAGCAGCATCGTAAATTATTTAAATTCTGACGGATTGATAGACAACGAAATGAGCGGATGTCCGCTAGCGAAACCAATATCTGACTAGGCAGGATGTGCCTGATCTCTCTCTGATCGGATTCTGTTGTTTATTTTTACGTACCACATTATTAATGTCTTCAAATTCTGCTATGACCACAATTTCCTCAAATTATTTCGTCTTATTATTGCCTAGCCTGATAGTATTCGACCAGTCTAGGTATTAATTATATTAATTGGAATAGGTACAATAGTCGAGGTTAGCATAAATAAAGTATTTCTTTATTACCTAAACGTCTCAAGCAAATATTTACCCTCCGACTGTACGTACAAGCCAAGTAAAAAAACTAAAATGATTCTTTATAAGGAGTGTGAACCCGTTTTTTGTTGAAAAAAATGATCTATTGTTTGCTTCGATACAAATTGGTTCGTTTTACATTATAATTGATCTATACATAGATACCACACGTTTCCTGTGCCTCGAATTCCATTTCGTCATCCTAACGACCAAAGTAACCAACCGACTTATATCATCCAATGTAACGACTTCTTTAGTTTTTGTCTTGTGGCAACAGTTTTTTACTGATGTTTTCTTAGGCCAAAAAGGAACCTCTTTGTCTGTTAACATAAGTGTGAGTGAGATACGAGATTCGTTTGGCTAGTGAAAACGCAGCGTAAGGTAATGTACCGACTCACGCGCGGAGTTGATGACCGCGAGGCAAGCCGCGAAGGCCGCACAATCGGTCAGACAACCAAATGTCACGGCCGTACGCAGGGCGACAGGAAAAACTGCGTCACAGATGAAAAAACGTGACTCATTGACACGTAGCACTAGCCATATTACAACATGTTTTAGGTGCCCACGAGAATTAGCCGTTTTATAATTTGTCACACTTACCAGTGTAACTGGGACAAAGAAGACTGGCATTGACATTGGCTCATATTCAACGCGGAAAACGGAAGTTCCTACTGATCCTATTTTAAAATTTATTCTCAAGTCGTTATTGGAAATGATCCTGTTTCATACATAAAACTCGGCATTGTGATATCAAATCGTAAACTGATATAATAACTAGGAGATCGACATTGCTTTATGACTGTCAAAAGCGTATTTCTAATAATAAAATGTCTCAATTTAGAGAGGGCAATGTTTTATCACGGTTGTAAAGATGCGGTATTAACGTTTTTATGTAGGACGGGGTTGGTCTGTTTAACACTTGGATTTTAAGCGTTGAAATGTGAATATAATGATAATATTTTACGTTATCTAACCGGAGGTACGGACGTGGCGAGTCGCCGGCACGGTTTTTTATAAGCATTATAAATAATTCTTTATTTGTAAGCGACGTGCTGTGTGCGTGCCGCATGCCGGTACGTAGCGTTTCCATATTAAAATACGAGTGGTGTGTTTTATAAGAGATAAAAAGTAGTATTCAGAATACTATCATTGATCTCGTTTTAAGTTTCTTATGCTGCATTTTTAACCGACTTCAAAAAAGGAGGAGGTTATCAATTCGACTGTATGTTTTTTTTATGTATGTTTGTTCGCGATATCTTCCCAATTGTGAACCGATTTTGATGATTCTTTTTATATTTGAAAGCCTTTTCTACTACTAAGTTGGTCCCATTTTAATTTGGGGAAGATATGATGAAGAACTTTGGAGATATGGAAGAAACTCCTAAAAAAATTGAAGTCGGTTGTTTTTTTTTGTTAAAACTTTAATTATTGTATGATATAATAATATCCTGTTGCACGGTATTAAGTAAACTATTCTTGAACATAATGTTGTGAAATAGTAACTAAAAACTAATAAAGTAACTGATTATACCTACATATGGATGAAAAATCCATGACTATTATCAGAAATAGACAGATGTCAGAAATTAAAAAAGAATATTTTCGTGTTATAACATCCGGATTCAGAATAGAACAATCACAGAACAACGTACTTAAGGTTTATCGAAATTCTTAAATGTGAAAAAGCGACTGAATCCGTGATATTATATTGATACTACGAGTATTTTTTAAGTGTGTATCAAAGTCCCTGATAATTCCACTTAGGATATTCAAAATAAAATCTCTTAAATCTTACGTTTTTCTTTCGTATTTCCGAGAGTAGTGTTTCTTAGAAAGGTCTTCTGTCTCTTGTTTATTTTTTGTCTATGACGAAATATTCAGATTAAAGTTCAAGGAATCCTTATATGCAAGCCAAAGAGTTGAAAATCGACTGACGACTGGAAATAGAAAAACCCTTTCGATTTTATGCTTGGTCATATTGTACCCACGCTGATAAAATAAGCTTAAAGTTTACTGATCGTTGTGAACAAAAAACGAATATTACTATTCAAAAGAGGTTATTTTATATTCTAAAGCAATAATATAACTGGATGAATTTCGGTGGGTTTTAATAGCGTTGTATTATTTCTTTAAAGATCTTAAATTAATATTTTCAGCAAAATCGTGAACTTGAACTACTCATCATCATCCGAGCGTATTCCCGGTTGCATCCTCAGCGGTAACGCTTCAGAGCCCGGGGTCCGCTACCTAACCTAGGTGATTTGACGAGATTACTGGTTTTTACACAGAGCGACTGCCGTCTGACCTCCACAACCCAGAGGGTAGACCAGAACCAATCCTAGGATAGGTACAAACGCTAGATGGCGTTTGGGACCAACAGCTTAACGTGCCTTCCGAAGCACGGAATCATCTTTCTTTTCGGATAATCAAGTGATTCAAGCCTGCAATATCCTAACCAGACTGAAAACAACTTTTCACAAAGTATGCTTGCCAGTGGGATTTGAACCCATGACCTCCGGATCACAAGGCAGACGCCTTGACCACTGGACCGCGGAGGCAACTTGAACTACTGTATCTTTAAAAGAAATATGAAGACCTCGTTCTTTACGGAATTTGTTAAAGATTAAAGTCCGTTGTTTTCCTATTGAAAATATTCCACTCCCGTAAAGCGTAGCCATAGCCATCTGTTATCTAACCTAGTAGTACAAGTAACTGCGTAGTTTTTCGAAATAAAATTAACAGTAACTTATTAGTTATGCATATCTGTCATCATATGTATTGAAAACGGTCAGTACTCTCGTCTGAACGTCAGTATGTATGACACAATACAGGGGCTAAGTCGGGTTGCTCAGGTTGAGTTCAACGAACTCTGTATCTTTAGTACGGAAATATGGTGTTTATGGAAAGACCGATGATTCATTTCGTTTTAAGTCTTATAGTGTGAGCAATGAGGTTTATTTTTGTAGACTTGTTTGGGATGTAAATAGGTATGTGCGGTGTTGTACTTGTTGATTTTTGTGTAGTTTGTTGCGTAATAAAGGTAATAATTTATAACTAACTAAATTACATTGTTAAATGTTCTTATATAAATTCAAACAGAATCCAGAAACTTCATATTTGTATACTATTCTATATTTACTGTACACAACTCACCTTTAACACCTTTTTGTTCTTTGTGGGTAAGGCTAGCAAGAATTGTATTAAAGGAAATTTTAAAGGAAGCACTACTAATATTATTTAAAGCTTGTTCCCAGCTCAGGACGTTTCGAAAAGTGCATAAATGTTCAATATCGTAAAACCAAAGACGAATCCTATGACGGTAACAGCACTTACTATTTCAGGCAGTAATCTCAGAATGTAAAAAGTACTGTTAGTATGTTAAAATTGATTTATTTCAAAATATATTATATATAAAGATTTCGAATAGAAATAACATCTAAATAAATGTTTAATTATTTTGCATAGGCAAGTGGGAACGTACCGAGTTTGGAATAAGCCGAAAAAAGTACTTCTACCCGAGCTAATACCTACTATTTACGCCTTAGCCCTTACTACCACAAGTACTCACTACTCATAAATTTGTAAGTATACATTCTAAACTGTCACGTGATAAAAGGCTGATTTGGCCGCCTTTGAACTCTGTATTTTGTATTACCGATCACGTGTTATTTTTCGTATTTATCGCAAGTGCGCACCATATTTGAATTAGGTACCTAGGTATTAAACGAGCATGCGATAGTACTAAATAAGAGCTTTGCTCCCAAGTGTTTAGGTACTAACAGAAACTAAAAAGTTTTAATCTTTATCCTCCCATACGAGTTGACCGATCAGCTAATCTGAGTTTGTAATGAAAAGCCAAAAATTTTTTTTCATATTTCGATACGGTAATTAATTTTGTAGGGCAGTTAAGCTTTCGAATCGATCCTTTTAGTGATATTTTTATATGCATTTTTAACAGGCGAGCGGCGTAATAATAATAACCTTCAAAATTATGATAACTATTTATATTTTCCCCTGACATCCGATTTTGATGAAATCTAATCTATTTTTTAATATAAAACCGCGTTAAAATAAGTTCCCTAATTTCGAAGATTAGCGTGAACATACAGACAGACAGACAGACAAAAATGTTTTTTTAATCTTTTTTGTATTCAGTTACTCTTTTCTAATCGCGCACACTCATTTTTTGATAAATTTATTAAATGAACAGACGCGATTTTTACTGTTTTATTATATGTATAGATATGTTCCTTGGAGAAAGTTGTTCAGTAGCATGGACTGAATCCACCCTTAAATAGTTTCAATATATTTTGTTAGACGTTATATAAATGATGGGATTAAAATATTTATTTGATGTGCAATAATATCCCATTTAACTAGATGGCTGCGACATTTAAATGATACAGCCTCGAGCGACATAAACTTTGTCTACGGCTTATCAACAATGCCATGCTAGAGGGCCAGATCCCTATCTAAGTCAAAGCCTCTCCATCCCGAATTTCCCACCAACAAGAATCCGACTGTCATCTAAAACACGCGCCTAGTAAAACAAAGAAAAAAATTCAAGGTAACTTTTTGTTTTTGTTTAATCGTGATATGGCTTAATTTAACGACATGATGGAGCGAGACAGTATCTGTCATCTTACTCGCACGATACCTGCTTTTGGGGTTCTTCACTTAAAGAGTAAAATGTTTAAGGTTCGACCCTATCCGTCTGTGTTATAAAAATATTCACATTATTAAATGCGCCTAATGTCTAAAGTAACCTAAAAATAAATTTAGTGGCGTTCGCGTTTTACGCCCAGAGGTTGTTATGCTTTTATCTGATTGTACGGACAACTGCCATACCGTCAGTGTTAAGAATAAATTAAAAACTAAAAATTCGTCGATGTGGTAAGATTTTAAAAAAAAGTAAGTATAATAAATTTTCCTTAAAGGGATCCTTTCAGAATGATAATACATATAATAGTTTATTAGTTAAAATCTTTATTGCACTAAAACAGTGATACAGGTTATTAGATTATAGAAAACAGATGACAAAAGGCGGCCTTATCGCAACTGCAATCTTTTCCAGGAGTTCCAGGCAACAAGGTACTTGGGAATATTATAATATAAGTTTGTTTGTTGAAACTTTATTGTTTACAAAGAACAAATACAAATTACACGTAACATGAAGACATCAATAGGTACTAGACATGGGTAATCTCGACTCCGAGGAGTGTTTCGGCTCACTGAATCTTACTCCGCATCCGGTACCGACTCATCTTAATGATTCCTACTCCCTTATCGGCTCCAGGTCCGAGGTCCGCTAAGTTTCGCTATTGAATCTACAGAATACAGGTCAATCCTTTCTGGTACCTGTTTCAACACAATAATATTGACTCTCGACTCCCGATTCCTCCCGTGACGCGGTGGAGCCGAAACACGGCTTGCGACCTGATAGGCGCGGGAACAATATCGGTGCGAACTCAATAACTCGCGGGAGCCGATAACGTTTACCGGGATTCAGTACGGGTATCGGCTCCTGTTAATGAATCGGCTCATTTAAATATTCGAAACCGGAGTTGCCCATGTCTAATAGGTACAAAGGCGGTTATGGGTTCGAAACAATTCCCATGAAGTCCAACTCGCACTTGACGGTTTTTTTTAAGCTTACCTGCGTACCATCCCCATGTGTAATCGGGGTGACTCACTACGGTACAGTCATCGAAAAAGGTTTTTTATTTAAGGTTCGGTTTTATTTGGCTATTGTGGTTGGGCATCGTATTATTCGAAATGTTGCAGGTACAATCGAAAAGACACGTAATATTTTTGATAATAATATAAGGCTATAAAGATATAAATTTCAGGATATTTCTTTATGAATGTTCAATATTTTTTTTTATTAAACTTAGGTATTTATATCTGGCCAGCATGGAGAGTGTAGGCTAAATTCTTTGACTGCTCTGGCTAAAATATGGCTCTGGTAGTACAGAGAGGGTCGTGCTCCTGCAGACTGAAAAAAGACTTGATGATGATGATGATTTATATCTAGGTTAATTTAATTTTAGTTTAAATATGTTATTTTTTTTTATTTTTATTATAAATAAATCCAATTTGTACATAAAACTAAAACTTAAAAAGCTATAAATAAAAATACTATTTACAACTTAAATAAGTACCTGAAAATTATAAATAAAACAATATTATTTTCCGCATAATTTGAAACAAGTCTAGTTTTAGGTAAATACTAGCGGTAACACGTGTCCACCCCGTTTTTGTACGCTTTTTTATTATACATGTAAATCTTTCCGGGAAAATCCTATACATATTAATGAAAACCTTATCAAAATAGCGCAAGTTTCAGAGTTAATCAAGTTCAGACAGATATATATATATATAATAGGTATGGATAATGGAGTTACTAGTATTTCAATAAATTTATCAGAGCTTTACCGATGCTTAATCGGATTAAGGCGGATTACTGGCGACGTTGAAAAAAACGCATTAAATAAACATGTGAAGTTACGGGAAAAGCTAGTTGAATTTCGTCGAAACTACCTATGAAGATTAATTATTATTATTTTTGTTTGTAATTGGCATAGTGCACACAGATCCCTATTTCACCTGCATGAAGTTCACTGGTAGATTGGCCTCCCATCTGGGAGGCCTATTCCCATCATCAAGGGTTTCTTCCCTTCTCAAAATTTGCTTATAATATATATTTTTTTTTTTTTCAGGTAATGCATAAAGCAGATACTGAAAGTACTATCTTTTTGGTATGCATTTTCAACCAAATAAAATATGAAATTGACGATTAAAATACGATAAAAATGCACATTTATATTCCTTACGGGGTTTGCAAGACCCTAAAGTCATGCTTAGCAAGTTTGTTTGTTTGTAATATCTTGGTGGGTCTAAGATGGAGGTCATCACCTTCTCAGGATGTTCACCAGCTTTACATCATACTGCTATGAGGCTACGACCTGGAGAAGCAGCCAGTGCATTCTAGATTTTCTTTGCTTCCAGACTAACATAATATAGATAGATTGTACCTATATACTATCACTTATTTATACCTATTAGAGCAGACATACAGATCTGTGGAGCAGACACTGCATTTTGGGTCTTGCGGTTTTAAGCAGAGAGCTCTAAGCTCTCTTACAGCCGCAAGACTAAAAGGCATTAGCATTAGGTTCACCTTTTGTACCATTGTGGTCAATAAAGATTTAAATAAATAAATAAGGGCCACTTTTAGCGTGGTAGGAGGAAAAAGAAGTCAAAATGGTGACAGGTTGGTAGCCGCATCGCCTATTAACATAACTCACATGTTCGCCCATTCCTTTAATCGGCTTGTACGATTTGCCCGGGAAGCGAAGCAGCTGGTACATCATAAGTTTTTTTTCTCCCAGTCCAGCAGGGAAGACCGCATGCATAGAAGAATAGTTTAATTATTGAAAAAAAAAGTTTTGTAGGCCAGCTTTTTATCATTAAAAATGCAGATAAAGAAACGTTAATTTTGCGCTCGTCTGTACATTATTAATGTAACGTAAATGTGGGTGTCTTGACCTCACGGTGGTTGAACGGATAAATTATACTGCATCGATATGAACAAAATAAAATTACTTAGATCGGAGGTCTTGGGGTGACTGACCCGGAAAATTGATCCAGTGGCCTTTAGAGGTTGAAGCTGGTGGCTTTTTCAATATTATTACGAAGGATGGATTGTTTTAAATTTACTTTTAAATATTGCACTCGACGGGACTGATTCCAATCAGTCCCGTCGAGTGAAATATTCAAACATTATGTTTCATATTTCGATGTTATATGTTCATTGGGGAATCCACCCTTAAAATAGTTTCTGTATATTTTGTTGCACCCTGTATATTTCCAGAAACAAACCTACAAAACTCCGGCCAACCCCAAAATCGCCATCAAACGCATGTTACTCCAAACAACCACAGTATACATATACAACATGAATCACCATAGAATGATACACTGCCTCAAATGCTCCGTTCTTCCCAAACTACCCTCCTGTGGCATTTCCATACTCATAATTCTGAATTATGTAAGGTTAGGATCTGAGGGATTAAAGAGTTCCCTGTAGGTCTACGGAGGCATTATCATAAATAGGTATATGTATAAGACGCAAGTTAGTAAAATTATGTAGGGGCACGAAATGTGTTAAGCGTAAGCGCTAAATTGTACGACGTAGTCCGATAAAAAGGAAAGGTGTCCTAATTTGCTACAGTATACAAACATTTTTGGGGGTTTTTAATATATAGTAACGTTGAGTTAGTATCCCATAGTACAAGTTTAAACTTAGTTTGAGGCTAGCTCAATCAGTGTGATTTGTTCTTATCTATTTTTTTATTATTTCTAACATGTTACCGAATTGGTATTTAGGGTTTTGGATCCTGAAAAGTAAAATGTAACCCTTTATTGTAAGTAACGACCGTTTTAGTTAGACCTTGGACCGTTCAAGTATTACATAAGCGCAAAAAGGGGGGTTGCGTGTCTTCGATTTGCTTATTTTTGATGATAATAAGGAGTGGGTCTGGACTTAATATTACGTAAACAATCTGTTTTAGTTACTTTTTAGGGTTCCGTACCCAAAGGGTGCAAACGGGACCTTATTACTGTGACTCCGCTGTCTGTCTGTCTGTCCGTCTGTCACAGGGCTCTATCTCTTGAACCGTAATAGCTAGACACTTGAAATTTTCACCGATTTTATATTACTGTGGCCGCTATAACAACAAATACCAAAAAAAAAATATAGTTAAAAATTAAAGGGGGTCATCATACAAGAAACGTGTTTTTTAAGCGTTTTTAACTTGATCTTTATAATAGCATTAACTAGATACTTGAAATTTTCACCAATTATGTATTACTATGACCACAATAACAACAAATACTAAAAATAAAATAAAATATAAAGGGGGTCGTCATACACGAAACATGTTTCTTCAGCGTTTTAAAACATTGTACGGTGGTACGGAACCCTTCATGTACGAGTCCGACTCGCACTTGCCCGTTTAGTATATTTCTTGTAATATTTTTGTAATTATGATTTCAAATTAAACAGACTAAGAGTCTAAAAGGTTGCTTACTTTTGCTGACAAGGAGAACGGGGAGGTT
The DNA here is from genome assembly GCA_963576875.1 of Acrobasis repandana. Classification (NCBI taxonomy): domain Eukaryota; kingdom Metazoa; phylum Arthropoda; class Insecta; order Lepidoptera; family Pyralidae; genus Acrobasis; species Acrobasis repandana. The sequence continues at coordinate 10,051,762 of OY756233.1, read as the reverse complement.
AAAAATAGCTCAAATAATGTGTACGTAATAATTATTATTTATTTATTTTATTCATAAATCACACTCAGATTGACAGTAATACTTGAACGACCCCTAATCCTCAAATATCATAGTGAACTTCGACTGATGACTTTATTTTCGTCAGAAAATTCAATCATTCATTACATTCAAGTAGTTTTAACCACAATCCGTCCAAAACAGGAAGACCTTCCGCAAATATGTCACCTTCTCTTTTGTCACTGTCAACTTCATTTGGGTGAATAATGGTTTTAACCTTGTCCTAAAGTTATTCTGTTTTAAAATAAGACGTTCTATATTTAAACAAGCACACAATAACCTTTACAAAGAGCAAAAGTGTATGGATAAACAAATCGAATTGTGTGCCTGCTAGTCATGTGTCGCCAATTTTCCTAATCGAGTCGACTCGAGTCTTTTTATGGTATTCGGATCCGTACTCAAGTCCAGGATTCGAATTCCAAAGTGATTCGAGTCCAAGACCCAAGTTCAGACTCGAGTCCTTGAGTTTAATCAGCTAAACTCGAGTCCATCAGACTCCAGTACTGGAATCGAGTCAGCTAGAATCAGACTCGAGTAATTCGAAGTCGGCCAGACTTAAGTCAAAAAAAATAGGGTATTCGAGTCAGCGAGTCCACACTAGAAATCGATCGACTGAGTAACGTCGTACTCGGCGCATCACTAGCTGCCTGCTCCGAGACAGAATAAATCGACGGTCCATTCCACTTTTAAAGCATTATTTTTCGATCGAAAACTGAATTGAGCTGCTCCTTTTTCTGCAGGTAACCGGAGAGGCACCGTGTCGGGTATTACTGCTAATGCAGTTTGAGATCGATTCATTTCGTCGACGCGTTTAATAGTTTTAAATATTACCGTGCTTTAGAATATTTTAAGACACGATTGTTGCCAAAAGCATACCTCTTTGCTCGATGATAATCTCGTTTCTGCTCACGTCTAGATGTAACGTAAACAAGATATAGTTTTAAAAACTAAAACCCGTCTACTAAAATGTGCTTTTAAGCCCTTTCATGTGTTTACCCACACGGTATGTTTCGATCTACTTTATTTTTTAACCGACTTCAAAAAAGGAGGAAGTTATCAATTCGACTGTATGTTTTTATTTTTTTTATGTATGTTTGTTACGCGATATCTTCGCCAATTGTGAACCGATTTTGATAATTCTTTTTTTTATTTGAAAGCCCTTACTACCAAGTTGGTTCCATTTCAATTTAGTGATGATATGATGAAGAACTTTAGAGATATGGAAGAAACTCCTAAAAAAAATTGAAGGCGGTTGTTTTTTTTTGTTAAAAATTTAATTATTAGTTTTTTATTTTATGGCCCATATAAGGCGCCACAGACAGTGGATTTACTTTGACGTCACGTCACCAGCGAACAGCCAAGATGATTCCGACGATACCTCATTTGTCAAGATATCGTGGAATTCATGGATATCTATACTAATATTATAAAGAGGAAGAGTTTGTTTGTTTGTTTGTTTGTTTGTTTGTTTGTTTGTTTGTTTGTTTGTTTGTTTGTTTGTTTGTTTGTTTGTTTGTTTGTTTGAACGCGCTAATCTCAGGAACTAATGGCCCGATTTGAAAAATTCTTTTTTTGTTGGGTAGTCCATTTATAGAGGAAGACTTTAGGCTATATAACATTACGTTCCGACAACCACGCGAACGAAGTCGCGGGCACAGCTAGTCTTTGAATATACAGGCTGATTTTTTATCCACCTGCAAAATTTTTGAAGCAAGTTCAGTCCATGATACTGAACTACTTTCTATAAAAAAGGTTATTAAAAATCGATAAAAAATTTTCGACCTCATACAAATCAGCGCTCAGCCAAACGGATTTTGTATAGGACGAAAAATTTTTATTGATTTTAATAACTTTTTTTTATAGAAAGTAGTTCAGTATCATGGACTGAACTTGCTTCAAAAATTTAGCAGGTGGATAAAAAATCAGCTGTATATTCGAGGGAACAGATAAACATACATAAATACATAGCGACGAAACCCAACATATAACCCTTTTGATTTGATTGCGTCGACATGTGAACTCGCGAGGTCAACGATTTGGCTTAAATTCGAACCTATAAGCTCTATTGGTCTCTTTTACTCGCATACCAAATTTTACGGAGCTCAGATCAAACATACTCGAGTTATCGTCTAACATACATACAAACATCTGATTGACGAGACGAAGCAGTCTTAGATCTTCGGCCGCTCATTTCATGTAATCCATAAATTCAATGAATAAAATGAGAAATAAGTTCGGCGGTATTTGCGATATCCAGTTTTCTCGATAAATGTCAAGTCGACACATAAAACGGACAGGATAAAGATCTAGAAAAATATAAAGACAAAAGGGATTGGTCAAACACGATTCCGGAAGAGGAAATTGTCAATACAACCAAATCCGTGAAAGGGCTTCAAAATTGGACTACCAGTTTCAATCGGGAATGAAGAAAGAAAGAAAAATTATTTATTTGTTTTATAAAACTATTTACGAACTATAGAGGTATTTAAAGAGTGAAAGATACCAATACAGGCTGACTTGTGGAGCAAGTTCAGTCCATGATACTGAACTACTTTCTACAAAAAACTTATTTAAAATCGATAAAAATTTTTCGTCCTCCCATACAAATCAGCGTTCAGGCAGACAGATTTTGTAGTTTAGTATCATGGACTGAACTTGCTCCAAAAATTTGGACAGGGTTTAAAAAGTCACCCTGTATAGTGATTACGAGTACATTGCGGATGATTTCCCTTTCAACCTTGATTTGGCCTTCAGCTTTTGAACTTTTCTAACAAATTGAATATGTTGAATGTTCTTTCATGCTGGTCTGGGAGAAAAGAAAAAACGTAGAATGTCCCAGCTGCTTCTCTTCTCGAGCAGATCGAGAGAAGTAGCGAGAATTTGAATCACGTCAATGGTAGCGACTAACGACCCATCAATATTTTGATTCTCTTTTACCACCTTCACGCTAAGAGTGGCACTTGGGTTTTGTGGCCCTAAGCTCTGTCTGACGTGATGTTACAAGAATCAAAAATTAAATGTTCGATAATTTCAAACTTTAGTTCAATATACTGGATAAATCTTGTATTTTAGATTTGTTTCTAGGATTGGGAATCCGTAGGAATCGTGGAATCGGTAGGATTGGGATCTGTTGAAAAGTCGTTTAAAACATTAGTCATCCGTTTAAACACGTTGATAGCTGAGAGATGCTGATGGCAGAGAAAGTGACTCATTTATAAATGCCGTTTGGTTATAGATTAATAAAGGACGTTTTATACCAAGAACTAACTATTCAGCTGTTTGTATTTAGAATCCCCTTACCCAAGACCTTACAAAAGATGAACTTGAAAGAAAATATAAGGGTGTAAAAGTTTTCGATACTGATGGTCAAAAATGATACTAGTAGTTCGCCGCGAACTTAGACCTCGCGATTTTTTATTAATATTTCAAAAACTACTGAACCGATTTTGATGCCCAACGAACTTAAAAATTCTACTGATATTTCCTGAATGCCTACCAAATTTCGTTAAATTCGGACCATCGATTCGGCAGTTATCGCGGAACAAACATTCATACATACATACAAACAATCATTCATACATACATACATACAAACAATGTGTTTTTGCCCCAACTTGAATTATAGCCCTCGCTCGGTCAACTATATTTTCTTTCAAGTTCATATTTTAACTGTGAAAACCAATTATAACCGTCTATATTATAGTCGTTTCAATCGTCGTGTCACGTACACTACGTTTGTATGGGAAACTCGGATTCTGTCTCGAGTAAGAGGACTCTTAAGACGGATTGTGTGAGTTAGCTGTACGAGAGAAAGATTCTACTAGAAATGAAAATTTACTTGTAATACTTTCAGATGAAGACGAATCATAACGTCTTCACTACACTGTAGCACGCTCGTAAGTCGTAATTCTATAAATAAGCGCAAGTCATTTCAAGTAACTGAATGCCCTTAACCCCCCGTTTAACTGAGCAACGGAAACGGGGCTATTTCAGTTAGTTAAAATAAATTGAACGTTAACTTGAAAGTTTACGCGCCCACATTTTACCGTCTTCCGTTCGGGACAAAGTTTAAATTGTTTATCGAAATTCTACAGTTAAACAGAGATAAGATCTTAATTGATCTATTTTATGGATGTTGCTTGCGTGTTGTCGCTGAAAATGCTGAAAGATACACTGAATGAATATTGATTTAGGGCTTAGATTAGATACCTTTCTTTAATCTGAGGATTTAGGGGTTATAGAGGTGAATCGCACGTTATTTTGCGTCGCAACAAATTATTATTTATTTAAACTTTATTTACCAATAAGAAACGGTACAAAAAGGCGGACTTAATGCTAATGTCATTCTGTACTAGCCAACCGTCGGGATAAATAAAAATCTCAAGTACTCAAGCTGGTATACGACTTTGATGTAACAACAAAACATACAACACACCAAATATACATATATATAATACAATAAGATCTATAGCTACACATGATACCAGTACAATAATTTCTGCTGCATTCAATTAGAGAGTAAACGCGTGTGGACTTTTTTCTTAAACAGATATTTGTTCGAAATGATTTTAAGATCTTTAGGCTGGATTTTTCCAGATTTATCCCTGACTGGCAGACAACGCTGATAGCGTTAGTCGACAATTTGTATTGTGGAACAATATACAATTTAATAAATAAATTCATAAATTTGCACAAAATTTCGTTCGGCGCGCCGTTTTTACCACCTTAGATCTTTCAGGCTTCAGTTCTTTGCACATCTGTCAGTCGCAACTCAATTACGCTCTCCAAAAGATTATACCTCTATATTGAGTTTTTGTGTGCTTCGGAACGCACGTAATGTCGTTCGTTTTTATCATTGGATGATATGATAGTCTTTGGATTGTGTCAGATGTTTATTTATAGACTGCTAAAAAAATGTGACACACATATTGACCACTTCCGCGAAAATGATGCGTAGAATGCTACATAGCTATATATAGTGGAATCACAGATTAGATAATCTCTTGCGTAAGTTGAGAAGTGTACTCTTTATACAGGACATACGTGTCCTTTTCATTTAGAAGAAAGATACTAGCAAAAACTTTTTAGTGTTCCGTACCCAAAGGGTGCCAACAGGACCATTGGTTTGTACTCTTATGTATTCTGTGCCATTGGGTCCGGGGTGACACTAGGACTGGCAGAGTTTTATTCTTAGTCCGTCTGTCACAGGGCTCTATCTCTTGAACCGTAATAGGAAAGTATAGGTACTAGTACTCACGTACAGAAGTCTTACTCAGCAAAGAAACTCTAAGAAATATCTACTCAATGTGGTTAGCGATATGGTTTAATTTAGGTCAAGTCAGAACTCGGCACCTTTTCTTTTAGATACCTAGATATTGCAGGCCAATTTCATTCTTATTACTCTGTACAAACGATTCGTATAACTGAATTTACCACTCCGAGTGGTCCCCGCGCTCTTAGTAATAATGTAGGTATATTTTTGATACCTAAACGGGGAGTAGTGACACAGGCCTGGTAATAGCAAGACACTTGAAATATTCACCGATTATTGTTAAATTAGTTACAGCTATAACATAAAATACTAAAAATAAGATAAAGTTAAAAGTTAATGGGGGTCATACAAGACACGTGCTTTTTTCAGCGTTTTTAACTCGGTCTTTATAATGGCATTAACTAGATACTTGAAAATTTCACCGTTATGTTATGTATTACTATGGCCGCTATAACTACAAATACAAAAAATAAGATAAAGTTAAAAGTTACTCGTAAAGGGGTCGATACAGGCCTGGTAATAGCAAGACACTTGAAATATTCACCGTATATTGTTGAATTAGTCGCAGCTATAACAAAAAATACTAAAAATAAGATAAAGTTAAAAGTTAAAGGGGGTCGTCATACAAGAAACGTGCTTTTTTCAGCGTTTTTAACTCGGTCTTTATAATGGCATTAACTAGATACTTGAAATTTTCACCGTTATGTTATGTATTACTATGGCCGCTATAACTACAAATACTAAAAATAAGATACAGTTAAAAGTTACTCGTAAAGGAGTCGTCATAACAAACGTGAGAAACGTGTTTTTTTTTCAGCGTTTTAAAACATTTTACTTAGGGACGGAACTCTTAGTGTACGTGTCCGACGCATTTGACCGGTTTATTTAATTTTAACATTGGGCACTAAAGAAAGAAAGAAAGAAGTAAAGGTAGAGGACCTTCACTTTGATCTAGAATTCAAATTTAGGGGTCGTTTCGCCTTTCATGTGCCTGATCTAACCTCCCGAAGTTTTATCGCCGCGGTTCCGTCACGATTATCACATCGAGATTTTAAGACCTGCCTCATGTTTATGTTAAGATGCTCGAGATAGTGTGGAAAGTTTACGACTAGTGTTGTATGAAGGGGAGACCCGGAGTCTTATTTTCTTGGACTCCACGAGTAACAAAGTATTGAAGGAAAATTTTTGGACTGTACTATGTCTTCTATTAGAAATGTACTTTGATTTTATTTAATGTATACTAGTGGTACGGTATTATTACAAAGAGATCCAAGACTTGCCTCATGTGTGGATAATTTACGACTAGTGTTGTAAGAAGGGGAGACCCAGCGGGAGCGACAGAATCCGCAGCACGGCCGGTGCAGAAGCGTTCCGTCGCTCTCTCTTGCTCAAGAAAATGACGCTTTTGAGCGACAGAAAAAGATAGCAGCATAAGAAAGTGCTGTTCCATGCTTATAGATGAGATCCAACCCTTAGGCTCCCGGTCTCGAGTACTTTACATCACTACTGCTTACATATTCACGTTCCCCAAAGGGCGCCGTACGTTTCAATTTTTGTTTGAAGAAAAACATGAATTCTGGAAGTTATATACGGTAGGATATGGTTTACGTAGAGCATACTATATGACTTTGGTTTTATTTAGTGTGTATATTCTTTCATGCTGGTCTGGGAGAAAAAAGTTAAATTTGTACCAGCTGCTTCTCGTTCCGCGCAGATGGTTATCAAGGAAGGGATCTATCTATCTATAATTTAAGAACTACGTTTTTGTCGGTGGAGTAGTTTCCATGTCTCCCTCTCTTGAGCCATCCATTGATCAAGGAAGGGATAAGCAGAGGAAATAATGCGGCGCAAAATTCTACATTCTGTTCTTTCTTTTTCCCAGACTAAAATAGAAGGATTTTTGTAATAATAAAGGACTGTATAATGTTATTTACTATCCACAATTGTATTGAATTTGTGGTCTGTAGTGTTATGGAGAGCAATAAATGTTTGAATTGAATTCTATACAGATATAGATTTATATACAGATTCGAATAGAAAGCTGTAGCAGGGAGCGAAACTTGATAATAAATCAATTCCAAAATTTTCTTCTCATATGACGTAAAAGTTGCCATTCTCAGCCTGTCAATAAGGAATGAGATAATCTTTTAATATTATTTGGGTTGAATGGCCACGCCAAGAAAATAGATTTTCCGGCGTCTGACGTTTATAATATTTCGTGCGTTCGTGCCCTTTCAAAAAAATATGTTCCCTTTTGAATGGTAACCAATGTTGGAAATTCAGTTATGTTAGTACAAAAGAACAGACTGGTTTGTTCACTGTTCAATTCTTTCCCTTATAAATTGAGTCTATTTATTTATTAAATCTTTATTACTATAATGGTACAATAGGTGGATCTAATGCTAATGTATTCTCTACCAGTCGAGACTTTTTTTCTACATAGTTGACGAATATACTCACTCCGTGGTCCAGTGGTGAAGGCGTTTGCTTTGTGATCCGGAGGTCGTGAGTTCAAATCCCACTGGAAGGCCGTACCTGAATTTTCCGGGGGCCAGTGCTGCCACCATTTAAAATAAATAATTTCAAAGAAAACGGAGACATTATTTAAAATTTTGCTACTATCAAATCCTAGATAACCCTTCAAAGTATTTTATGAACTACTGTTTACAGTTTAAAGTGAGAACGTTAAGCTTTACTACGCACATTTGCGAAAAACGGCCACTTTTGGCAAAGCTTAACGTTCTCACTTTAAACTGTAAACAGTAGTTCATAAAATACTTTGAAGGGTTATCTAGGATTTGATAGTAGCAAAATTTTAAATAATGTCTCCGTTTTCTTTAAAATGATTTATTTTAAATGGGGGCAGCACTGGACCCCGGAAAATTCAGGTACGGCCTTAAGCAAACTTTTGTATATGATGCTTTAAAGCCTTTAAAGATAACTTTAAGCATTGTTTGCAAATTAAGCATAGTAAATCATTGTTTTAAACTAAGTACTATTATATTTCTATTAACCGTTATAGCCTTACTTTTTTCGTACTACTACAAAGTACACTTCCCTTTGAAGGAGTGTAATACACCTACGAAATAACCCACAATTTCGCGAAATATATTTTCGCGCACCTGTTACATAATGCATTCCATCTTAACCCTAAAACTTCGTTCTAAATTCACTGAAAGACTGCACAATTTAAATCACAATACATCAAGTGTGATATGGGACGGGTGCTTCTGACAGGGTCTGTCCTCTTCTATTTTATCACGCAAGTTTTGATTACTGAATACTCTCGGTCCGTTGGGTCTTTTTGACCGTTTTAAAGTGCGCTTGTTAGTTATCTATAGGGTTAACCCGTATCATATTTGACTTTTGAAATCGGTCGTTTGTGTCGCTACTCGCTACTGTTATCATGGGGAAGATTTTTTTCTTGTAAAGATAGGCTAAGGCTCAAACATCTCATGTGTAACAGATTTGTAATTAGGTTGCGGCGTATGGTCTCCATCCAGCTCCTCACACACAGATTACTATTTGATAAAAGTTAAGTTACTTACATTTGTATTAAAAATATGTATAAGGTTTATGTTGTGATGAGAAATAATTTATTTATTTATTATGGTCAACACGCTATCCGGATGCTCTGGGGTCGATCCCCAGCCAATTGTCCTGGGTCTAGGGTGTTTATCTATAGGTATATGTATCTATTATAAAATATAGTATCGTTGAGTTAGTATTCCATAACACAAGTTTAAACTTACTTTGGGCCTTTGGGGATAGTTCAATCAGTGTGATTTGTCCCTATTTATTTATTAATTTATTGTTATCACGCGATGAACTCGTATGTAGGTATTAATGTATGGCCATTTCTGTCATTCATTGCACTTCACCCGTACGAACCATCACTACATAGTATAAAACAAAGTCGCTTCCCGCTGTCTGTCCCTATGTATGCTTAGATCTTTAAAACTACGCAACGGATTTTGATGCGGTTTTTTTTAATAGATAAAGTGATTCATGAGAAAGGTTTATATGTATAATACATACCCGTGCGAAGCCGGGGCGGGGCGCTAGTTAACATCTGAGAATAGAATTTATTCACCGAACTCTCCTTAAGACTGCAGTCTTCGACCGTGGGAATTTTTGATTGAACACCCGAATCTATATTTTCTATCTACACATACGCATTGCGCTGTATTGTACATGCACCATGGAGACGAATTTAGACGAATTCAGAAGCGCAGCGAGCGGTCTGCCTTATCAGCGTTTTCGTCCCCATATTTATTTGAGAACTTCGGAGAACTTTAAATTTTTCAATCTTTATACAAAAGACAAATTATTTTTATTTATTTATTGTACGTGTTTAAGCATGAATCAATCTTCATACATGTGTATTTTTATTTTTGAACTCAGTCGTATGCGCAAGAAATCCGACGACGTATTCGCTTATATTTTCTTCAAAGTTTAACCTTTCTGCTGAAAAATGCAACGTGTGTGTTTTTTCAAAGAGGAAAACACATACGGTGCGTTTTCAGCAGTGGAAGTGTACTAAGTTTTTGAATGAATATTTTTTTTTTTATTAGAATCTTCTCATTCACTTTTTAGGATTTTCCTTTGTCTTTATTACTCTGTAATTTAAACACAACTTCATGTTTAAATTCCGCGTAAACAACAATGACATAAACTTCGCACACCGCAAAAAATCTAAACACGTCTCAGGTTATTTGGAATTAAATAAACTATTACAATGAAAATCAATAAATTGTCTAATCCACTTTTTTAATATTTAAATAAACTTCAATTTAACATATCTTAACATATTGTTACTAAGATAGTTTGGCTCCAATCAGCTCCGAAAAAGCAGTCAAAATCATTAAACATATGGACTGGGCCCCTAAGATTTGTTTAAAACTAAATTTAAGTCATGCAATTTAATACCCTTATTTCATTTTCATCCGACCTCTAATGTAGTTTTGGGTTGGCACTTCTTAACTGTCATAATAAGTAACTTAAACGTACAGTAAAGTAACTTTTTAAACTATTCCAAATTACCACTTATTTATACAGTTTAAAAGTCTGTACTAATTAATACAACCGTTACACATTCATATTTCAGAAAATAAAATAAACGCACGTGTCCTCTTTGTCAAAATACGAGTTATGACTTGAACAATGAAGCGTATCGCCAAGTTATCCAGTTTAAGACATTGGAATTTAATCCTTATTTCTAAGTAAAATAAGGTTTTAAGGCCTACGTGTGTTAGTTGGTTAAATATAACCTGTTTTTATTCTGTTATGACTAGTGTCGTGCAAGCATCGATAAGTCAATGTTATGTTGACTTGACATTTTATATTACAGGCCGCACCTATTAATGTACTTGATACTTTTTAAAAGCTACTATTCAAATTAAAGTTTTTGCAACATTTCTGAGTGAAGACACTACACGGCCAATAATGAGAAAAGATAAACGGGCAAGTGCGAGTCGGACTCGTACATGAAGGGTTCCGTACCACCGTACAATGTTTTAAAACGCTGAAGAAACACGTTTCTTGTATGACGACCCCCTTTTTTATAACTTTATCTTATTTTTAGTATTTGTTGTTATAGTGGTTATAGTAATATATAATCGGAAAAAATTTCAAGTATCTAGTTAATGCTATTATAAAGATCGGGTTAAAAACGCTGAAAAAAACACTTTTCTTGTATGACGACCCCCTTTAATTTTTAACTTTTTTTTTATTTTTAATATTTGTTGTTATATCGGCCACAGTACCTAATACATAGTCGGTGAAAATTTCAAGTGTATAGCTATTACGGTTCAAGAGATATAGCCCTGTGCCGGACAGACAGCGGAGTCTCAGTAATAGTGTCCCGTTTGCACCCTTTGGGTACGGAACCCTAAAAAACAAACTAAAACAACTGGTACAGTCTACTCAGGAATCTTTGATGGAATGTAGTGGTACATGACTGGTAATGTTTTAGTTTGAACGACCTCACATGAATTAATTAATTATTTTCGGTATAACTTGACTGATTGTACAAGTGTCCCTTACGTTGAAATAAGGTTATGTTAAAATATTCCGGGTCAAGGTTCGGACGTATTGTATAATTCTGTCTGCGAGTCCACGGACCCACGTCATAACATCCAGTGCTGGTATTGACATGCTATTTTCTTTACCGTTTTCCTTTTCTTATATCGTTTCGTCGGATAAGTATCTTTTCTTCGTGTGCGTGTATATCTATCACTAGTCATACGTTTGTCTATATCTAAGACCTTACTTAATTATTTCAGTATTTTGCTTTCCTTTGTTTAATTTGTATCATTGTCATATTCATCAACTTTATTTTACATTTCATCATCTAAACGGAACTAGAAGCAACCGGGAATACCCGGTTGCTTCTGCTCGGTTGTAACGCTTCAGGGCCCGGGGTCCGCTACCAAAACTAGGTGATTTGACGGGTTTACTGCTTTTTACACAGAGCGACTGCCGTCTGACCTCCGCAACCCAAAGGTTACACCAGAACCAATCCTAGCATAGGTTTTTAATCAAATGCTAGATCGTTTCGTTCCTGATCGGAACGCACAGCTTTACGTTCCTTCCGAAACACGGAATCATATTTTTTTTTCGGATAATCAGGTGATTCAAGCCTGCAATGTCCCTAACCAGACTAGAAACAACTTTTCACACAGTATGCTTCCCAGTGGAATGTGAACCCATGACATCGGGATCACAAGGCAAATGCCTACGGAGGCAGTCAACTACAACCTTTTTTTTACATGAGTCTTATCGAATCTATCTCTTATCTATTGCTTTCACTTACCTATATTACATATTCATCATATAATATTTATTTATTTACGTAATCATTCTATAGTACAATGTCTTATTAACGGCAAAGCTACTTTCATTCTTCCCAATGGCATAATATCATATACCCGTATTTATTGGCTACCACTTGGCTTTAAAGTATAATCCATTTACCCGAAAGCATTTATAAAGAGAAAAAGAAAATAATGAAAAGGCCGAGACTCCAATGGAGATAGATGACAATCGTGTTGTGCTTTAACAACCAATTTATTGTTATTGACACACCTAAGCGACAGATATAGGTTATATGTCTAGTGACATTTAAATCCTATTGGTTGTCAAAACACAGCACATCCGTGCCCATCTCCAATGGAGTCTCGGCTAGCCGATGAAGCGAGAGAGTTAAGTGCCGTAACAAGTGCAAAATATAAATGCCAACAAGTATGTATGTCCCTATTGGCCTAATAGGCTGTGTGATTCCCGGCAGAGTAGAATAGGACCACTCCAAGTCTTTCCGTGGATGTCGTAGAAGGCGACGTAGGAAACAAGCTAAACAAAGCTTGTAAACATCAGTGAGACCTTCAACCCGTCTGGCCAGCGTAGAGACTGAAGCTAAATCCTCTGGCTGCTCTGGCCAAGTATGTCTCTGGTAGTACAGAGAGGGTCGTGGTCTTGCAGTGGAGACTAAAAAGACCTGGTGATGATGTCCCTATTGTATATTTTTAAATACTCTGATAAATGACCAGAAATAATGTATGACATTGAATGTACTGCATTGCGTGATTTCGCGGTAGTATACGTTCTTTATGTTTTACCTTAACCTCGTTTTCCTTAATTTAGCAAAATATTTCGCAGCGTTGTAAAATCGACGAATGCTCCGTGTAAAATTAAAATTGAGGACGAGTTTTTTGGAATACTGCATTGGAGTTTGTTTTTATAGCTATGCTTCAGCTTTTAAATATATTTCTAAGAAATGTATAATATTCTATTCTAATTGTATAGTTCATAACGGCTTAGGTATTTGAATTGATTTCTATTACCTTTGATATTAATTACCTTTCGTATAATCTGTGTTTTCACTGAGTTGTGAATAACCTCACAATATATTTTATCTATGGCATTCAAGAGCAGGGTTCTCCCTAAATGCCTATTTAGTTCAGCTAAAGAACGCAAAACCTCTCAAATGGTACCTCAGCCCATGAAACTGAACAACTTTTGTTCAACAACATTCACGTAATCCAAAAAATAATAATTCTGATTTTCATACAATTTGACTTGATCAGCTGATCAGTTTGTATTAAAATTCAATTTTTTTTTAGTTTTGTGAAAGTTGTTAAACAAAAGTTGTTGAGTTAAATGGGCTGAGGTACCATCTGTGAGGTTTTGCGTTCTTAACTTAACACGATGTATATCAACAAGGCAAATCCGAAATATACATCTCCACATATAGCATTATGAGGTTAACAAATTAACAATTCAGATGAAAATTTATTTCAGTTTAATGAATTCCTTAGTTATTCAAGCGTGAATTCCCTGTAATAGGTATGTTAAGTTAAGGCACCTTCTTTATCTTAACGCGTTCTTGGTTGCATCCTCAGCTGTGCCACTTTGGAGTCCGGGGTGCGCTTTCAGCGCTTTCCCGCTTTGTCTTCTCCAAATATAATATGCATGTCAATGGTCACCTAAAGATGCCGAACACCATGTTAAATCGATAAGAAATAGCCGAAACAGTTTAAATTTAAACAGTATGACAAGGCATCAACGTGTTTAAATTTATATAGAATGAAACTTTTAACCCATATTAATTCATTCAAACTACATGCAGGCAGACTGATCCCGGTCTAAAAAAAAACGAGAAATCCGTCGGAGTCGGGATATTTAAATAACGTCTGGCTTAAACAATGGCTGATGACAGTCCAGCCCTGCTCTTTGTTATGCTAAAATTAGGGATGGTCGATGTCGACGATAGTATCGATATCGATAAATCTTTTCCCATTGTGTTAACCCCTTCCTAGGATATAGATTTTATTAGGCTATTTTGAAAAAATCTTTATGAATATAAGTACAGTATGTGGTTTCTAAATGCGAATAGGACCACTCCTCTACATGTGCATACATAAATATAATAAACTAGCAGTCCACCCCGGCTTCGCCCGTGGTACACACATAGCCTATGTCACTCGGGAATAGTGTAGCTTTCCAACGGTGAAAGAATTTTTTAAATCGGCCCAGTACTTTTTGAGACTATTCATTACAAACATACAATCATACAAAAATAGGTACAAATCTTTCCTCTTTATAATATTAGTGTAGAAGTGTAGATAAGGACAAATCACATAGATTGACCTAGTCCCAAATTTTAATTTCGTGTTATGGTAATAAACGACACTATATTTTATGATAAATACACATATAGAAACACCAAAGACCCCGGAAGATTTGTAAAAGGCCATTTTCCAAATTGACCTGACTGGGGATCGAACTTCTATCCGCAACTTCGGAGGTTTTGACCTTCGACTAGCGTGTTCACCGCCACGAAGGTCGTCAGTTAAACTAACATACATACAATATCATAAATTTAATAAATTGTCGATAGCAGTGGCGGTCTTATAAAAAAAAATTAATTGTTTGCTATTCTTCTATTTTGCTGATATGAGGAAAAATCCGAAAAGCAAACCACGGTTTCCGAAGCAGCAGTGCTAAGGATGCATCCGGGGCCGGAAGAAGCATATCCAATCCACACATTTCAGAGTCCTCAATAAAATAGGAATTTTTCGGATAATCTTTTCGGACTCAATCCTGCACATCCTAATCAGACTGGAAACAACCTTTAATAAAATATGCTTCCCAGTGGGATTTGAACCCACGATCTGAGGATCATAAGGCAAACGCCTTAACCACTGGACCACGGAGGCAGTATGGCAATTATCTCGACCTAGTATTTACTCGTGGCTACTCCGGCGCTGGCTAGAGCCACATAAACTATTGAGAGCAAAATGAATTTAATAAAAACCTTCGAACAGAATTACCTACTTTTAAATCTTAGAAATTATGTTTAAACAAATAATTTCCCTATCGCAATATCTTTCAGCAAACTTCAAACAACCAATGTAGCAGGAAACTAGGAAATTCTTCCGAGTAATTAATCACTAACTAATTACTATGCTGCTTCGTTGTATTAGTTTAGAAATAGCTACGAAGTATTTTTAGAATAATGAGATGCGATATCATAGTTAAAACAGTGTTTCTCAAACTGAGCCTTAATTCAACAATTTTGGTGGATGACGGACAGATTTGGCCGCTAAACTAGTAGAGTCGTTTAGGGTTTCGTCCTATAAATTTTTTGTCTCATTAAGGCGAAAAAAGAACACTCAAAAAATTTAAAATAAGTGTTATGCGATTCGTCCCGATATTTTATTATTATATTTTTTAAACGAATTTAGTGCAGACACAAGCTTTACTTTTGAAATCTATATCGGCGACCTCTTGGCCCATTTGGCTCATGTACAAACATAGAAGTTGAATTGGTCAAATCTAATTACATATTAGGTACATACCTACATGAAGTTGCGAATGAAGATACTCGAGCTATTGTCAATCATAAGTACCTACAAACGTCGAATTGTCGAAGTATAATCGGAGAACTTGGCACTTTCAATAAGCTTAATAATCTTGTTTTAGATAATGTGTAAGTAAATATAACAAATCAACTCTTTCTCTTTTATTGAACACAGTCAAATGATACTAAACTTTGGGAACCGCTGAGATAAAAGATCAAGAGGTCGCTGCGTGTTTACTAAAACCATTTGCTAAAAGTGATAGTTACAACCATCCGAGAATTAATGTTATAATGGTGCCTAACAAATAAATTCAAAAATTGCGAATTTATTAATCACTAGCTGACCCGGCAAACGTTGTTTTGCCATATAAATAATTTTTAAGTAAGAAAAATGTTACGGGTGGACAACCCTTATCACTAAGGGGTATGAAAAATAGATGTTGGCCGATTCTCAGACCTACTCAATATGCTCACAAAATTTCATGAGAATCGGTCAAGCCGTTTCGGAGGAGTATGGCAACGAAAACTGTGACACGAGAATTTTATATATTAGATAATACATTAAAGCTGGAGACCCATTTTTGAACGCAGGAGTCATACAACAGATGATTAGCGCGAATATTTCCAACTTTTCTTATTTTTGAATCGCTCAACGGTAAGGATTTGCAAAGAATTTTGGTCATTTCTTCACCACTCGTTTGCGATACTAATGTCAAAGAAACCTTCGTGTTTTTTTATCATGAAGGGAATACGTTCCGTTTCATCTGCTATGTAACGTCTAGCAAAATATACTAAAACTATTTAAAGGGTGAATTCAGTCTGTGATACCGAACAACTTTCCGCAAGAAACATAGGTATATCGAAATATGATAAATATTTTTTTGCTTCCCATACAAACACGGATCAGCTGATCGTTCAAGTTGTATGGGAGACCAATTTTTTTTTTCATATTTCTATGTATATTTCATGGGAAAGTTGTTCAGAATCATAGATTGAATTCACCCTTAAAATAGTTTGAGTATATTTTGTTAAACCCTGTACATATGTATATCACGCTGCTATATATATATCCAGGTCGAATCGGGCCTAAGGCGGACTAATTTTACAAATAACGACAAATTCTAAGTTAGACTTGCTTCTTAGTAACAAATGAATAATTTCACTTTAGTATCATAAGCTTAACGTTACTTTATGTGAGCTTGGCAGATCTTGAACCGGAGTTACAGCGAATAAACCAAGATAAGGTGTTATTTATGTTTTGTGCCTGTATTGTGTATGTTTTGTTGTTCGTATCTCTGGGAACAAGGCTTCTTACTTACTAGTAGTGGACTCTCGACTACTTATTTTTTGTGGACCCCGTTTTATTTAAAGATGTGAAAAGTCCTTCCATGCAGACTCCGCAGCATAGCAACGGCGACAGCGTTTATCGAGCGCTATCTACTATAAGTTACGTATATTATTATCTCCCTCTTCGTAATAGTAAGTAACGAGAGGGATGGCACCAGTCCGTCGCGCAATTTTATGGTTCTGTACCCAAAGGGTGCCAACGGGACCCTATAACTGAGACTACCGCAATCAGTCCGTCTGTATGTCACAGGGCTCTATCTCTTGAATCGTAACAGCTATATAGACACTAGAAATTTTCACCTACTATGTATTACTATGGCGGCTATAACAAAAACACTAAAAATAATATAAAGTTAAAAATAAACGGGCAAGTGCGAGTCGGACTTGTACATGAAGGGTTCCGTACCACCGTACAATGTTTTAAAACGCTGAAGAAACACGTTTCTCGTATGACGACCCACTTTAATTTTTAACTTTATTTTATTTTTAGTATTTGTTGTTATTGTGGTCATAGTAATACATAATTGGTGAAAATTTCAAGTATCGAGTTAATGCCATTATGAAGATCAAGTTAAAAACGCTGAAAAAAACACGTTTCTTGTATGACGACCCCCTTTAATTTTTAATTATTTTTAGTATTTATTATTATATCCGCCACAGTAATACATAATCGGTGAAAATTTCAAGTGTCTAGCTATTACAGTTCAAGAGATAGAGCCCTGTGACTGACGGACAGACAGCGGAGTCTCAGTAATAGGGTCCCGTTTGCACCCTTCGGGTACGGAACCCTAATTAAAGGGGTCCTCATACAAGAAATGTTTTTTCAGCGTTCTGGCTCGCACTTGACCGGTTTGTTTCTTTCTCATGGAAGTTCTTTTATGTCGAGATTAAAATGTTTTGAAAGGAACGTAAAATCAAATTGATTCAGTGCAATCAGTGTGTGCCGTGAAGGAAACAGAAATAGATACAGCAACAGGTTGGTGCTTCCCTCACCTGAATCGTGGATACTTAAAAATAACCGTCTATTTTCATCGGTAAACAGCGAATCTGGTCTATTTCCTTTCCACGGATTGGCAGTTTAAAGCGTTCAATGAAAGTGACTGCCTTTTGCGAAACGGAACGTGGTGATGGTTTATAATATTATATTATAGAGTTGCAACGGATAGTTATTCAGCGGGATACCGGATACCGAATGTTCGGCCTGGTCACTGGCCGGATAGCCGAATGTCCGGCCGCCGAACATTCGGCTGGCAATATTATTTAATCTAAATTTGACTCCTTTATTTTCGATCAACGCGTTATTCTGGTTTCGATGTATTAAATTTTGTAATACATCTGTATTATTTTTAAATAAAACAATAATTTTAAAAAAATATTTGTAAAAGCAAGCTTTTGTCTGAAACAAATTTAAAGTGCTCTTCAAACGAAATTGAGCCCAAACTCAGCAGGGTTATGTTGATTTATCACAGGGATGCCTTGGCCACCTTCATCATGACATCAGGTTATTGGCACCATAATATTGCATTGTCACCCAACTTACTTATAAAAGTATGTAAAGTTTCAGCTCGGTCGAATAATTGGAAGTAGGTCTAATTTAGCTTGCAAGATTTGATCACAAACAACGGGACAGGTAAAGCTAAATAAAAGCTTGTAATAAAAATACAAACATTGCCTGTAAAAGTTAAACAATGTATTTATTTTATGAGGAAAACATCTGATTATAACATTTTTGTTATTTTAAATTAAACCGCCTTTTTCTTGAGGATGGATAAAGCTGCTTAATCTACTTAAATATTTATTCTAGACGTTGTTTATTTACATTTCGTTTGCTTTTTTGTTTAAGCCTACTCTACACCACTAAATCCTTTCTCAAAGGATAATTTTTTTAAAATAAAACTAAAAAAATGTATGGACACCCCTTACTAACCACGTGCCTGTTAAAAAACAGGACGAAAATTGTTTAATCGTCATCATCATTTCATACGCATGACGTCGACTGTTGGACATAGCCCCCAAGGATATCCAAATAAACAGATCTAGAGCGGTCTGCACCCAGCGCTTTCCAGCGACCTTGGACAGGTCGTCTGACCGCCTTGTTAGTGGGTGTCCCATGTTTTGGTTGCTCGTACGTGGTCGCCATTCGAGAACCTTTTAGCCCCATCGGCCATCGGTTCGTCGCGCTGTGTCCCGCCTACTGCCACTTCAACGAACTAATCGGCTGGGCTGAGAGGCTTTGCGTTAATGAAATAACGCAAAACCTCTCAGGTCGTAACTCAGTCTATGAAA
This sequence comes from Acrobasis repandana, assembly GCA_963576875.1. Classification (NCBI taxonomy): domain Eukaryota; kingdom Metazoa; phylum Arthropoda; class Insecta; order Lepidoptera; family Pyralidae; genus Acrobasis; species Acrobasis repandana. The sequence continues at coordinate 10,032,440 of OY756233.1, read as the reverse complement.
CTCACCAACTTAAAGTTCTACAACATTCCCAAAATGACAAAAATAAAATAAGAATTTTCATACAAATTGACTCGATCAGTTTGTATGAAAATTAAATTTTATTTTAGGTTTCGCGAAAGTTGTAGAACAAAAATCGGAGAGTTTTGCATTATTTCATTAACACGTTGTATAAGTATTGCATTAGGTCCCACAATTTGGTAAAAACAAATAAAAGACCACATGACTGTAATTTAACAGTCATGTGGTCTTTTTATAACTTACTAACTTTTATTACGGTAACTTTTATTTGTTTTTTGAAGCTTCCTGGAAGTTTTCTTTTGCCTCATTCTTAAGACCCCGTATGACCCTAATATACTTAGAGCTATCTTAAATATTATCCATAGTAACAAAATACTCACTTTGAAATAAAAACACAGCAAAGTTCAGGACTAACTCTATACATAAAATGTTTCGAAAACACGATTGCTTGAAATTTTCTCGATAAATGCGTCTAAATCACCTCAGAATTATACTAAAACGGAAAGCATTCAAGAAATACTATAAATAAGCCCTCGTAACTTTGGATAATAATTGTACAGTCATAATATGCTTTTTTTTAAATAACTTAAATATTCTTTTTAAAACGAAAAAATCGTTTTCTTTAATCTATTACTCTGTATCATTATGTTTTGGTGCAATAAAGATCTTAACTAACTAACTAACTAAAACCTCAAAACCAAAACCAGCCACATTGAACCGCCGTGTTTCCTTACGCCATGGCTGGCTGTCTCGCTTCGGCTTGAGTAAATTTGTGTGCGTGGAAGCGGGAGCAAAATTAAGATAATAACATTAATAACATCAGGCGCCCTCTTAAACCTTGTCTAATATTATATGTTATTATTATATTATAAGAAGTACTTACCGTTATTTGTCGTTCCAAACTCATAAATGTATTGTATTTACATCTGAGAAGACCTGTCATTGGCTTTTCGTTTCCTACTTTGTAACCTATAATGTAATTGTAGCTGTTGATCATCCGAAAGTATAAAATAAAATTAAAAATAATAGAAAATAAATATAACCTACCCTAGCATTTTCCCTCTCCTAAAACATAAAAAAGGATAATTTATCCATGCCCATGGCTACGACCATAAACAAAGGATTACAGCGAAGACGTGTGCGGTCTGTGTGCTCAGGGCCTTACAGTTGTTAATCTGTGGGTAGGAGGAAATCTCCTACCCGTTTTTGTGACGCTAGGATTAAATTGTTTATGGTTGACAGATGCTGTCTTAAATTGTCGACGGTTTGTTTAAAGCTTCAGTTTGTTCAAATACTTATTATTCATTAGCCACCGTATTCATTTGGCTAGTTCTCGTATGGTGACAGGGAAAGTTCATATTGTATTATCATAAAATTCATATAAACCGACTACCTAGTCGGTTAACTAGTTAGGTACTAAGTATCTCTTAATTTTCTCATGCATGGCCTTGGGGTTTTGTGATCATTTACTGTGTCTTATAGATGGTAATCAAAATTAAATGTATTTGCAAAACTTGATACATTAAGAGGAAATCGATGGGCTGTATTTCCATACAAACATAGTCCCCTGATTGCTTGTGCATGTTAGATGCCTTCAGGCAGCTTGAAAAAGATTAGTACCGTTGACAAAATAATAAACATTTGTTTTTTTTTGCAGGTAAGGATCAATGACTGCGTGTTCTTGCTTCAGTTTTTTTAATGGGTGTAAGTAGAAATAGAAGATAAATACACCAAGGGAGATGTCATAATGACTCAGATTGCAAAATTTGTTATTACATCTATTTGAGTATTATAAGCCAGCCACAGATAAACTCAGATAAAGTTTATATCGCGCGACAGACAAGTTCCATCCCGCTCGTTATCATGACGTAGAGCGAGATAGTGATAGGTAGATGATAGCGTTCGATTAACGCTGTCGCCTGTGACATGCTAAGGGGGCAGGAAGTGACTTTTTACGCATAGCGGGCTTAAAACGCCTATTACGGTTTGGGACCTTTTTAAACTGGTTTGAAAAAAATGAGTACAACAATATTTTTCTTTTCGTAGGCATTTGGGCGTCACAATATTATACGAATATCCGTTGTAACTGGTAACATTTCTGGCACGTGGGGAAGTCCATAAATCTCCCAACACGTGAGGCGAATGCCGGCTAATATGCGGTGTGCCGTGTGACGTCACAAGTGCGGTGTAAGGTCGCTTCCTCATGTTCTATGGCACAGGTGATAAAGTTTATCCAATTCTAAAGCAATTCCACAATTGTTGCTATCTCGCTTTTCGCGCTTAAACAGAAAGTTCTTTCTTATTTACAATAAATCATTTTTCTAAAACAAAAATGAAAATGCCATCCAATTTTTGCTGCCCATATAAACTGATCAGCTGAGTGGTCAATTTGTTTGGAAGCCCAAAAGACTTTTTCGTATTTCAGTTTATGTTCCGTGGAGAAAGTTGTTCAGTATCATGGCCTGAATTCACCCTTAGTTTCTGTATATCACTTAGTTGTGATTACATACTAATACTAGCATTCCTAGAGAAACCATATCATCTAAACCTGTCACGTAATAGTTAAACAAGAACGTTCAACAAGCCTGTTGAACCATAACACTCGTTTCTATAACAACATTATGTAATGCGACTGCTTCTGTTATTGACAAGCGCGTCGTAGGTTTGATTATTGCGTACATTATTATAGCATATTGCGCTAGATATGTGAAAATATATGTCTGAAGTTGGGTTATACAAAGGCTTAGACTTATCATCATGGGCTATACAAAGGCTTAGACTTATCATCATCAGCGGCTTATGTAACGTCTTACAAAATACAATGAAACTATAGTATTTTAAGGGTGAATTCAGTCCGTGATAATGAACAACTTTCCTCAACGAGCATATGTCGAAATATAAAAATTAATTTTTGACTTATCGAAATATCGGATCGGCTGATCGGTCAACTTGTATATTTTTTTATATCTCGATATTATGTTCCTTCGGGAAAGTTGTTCAGTATCATGGGGAAACTTTTATATTTTTGCATATTTCGATATATGTTCCTTCGGGAAAGTTGCTCAGTGTCATGGACTGAATCAAAATAGTTTTAGTATATTTTTTTATGTAGAAATTTTACGAAGAAAAAGAGGGGTGTTGCAACTTGACGTGTCTCTGTGTCTGTCTTTGGCATCGTAGCTCCTAATCATCGACATATAATTCTCTAGATACCTAACGATTTCACCACTTCGATTCTGATTCCATTTACACAAACAAACAAACAGTAATTACAACGAAACACTCGAACGCACACATAGACAAAGATGCATGCGATTGGTCGCGACAAGGTCACGTACGCGTCATGTCAGTCAAGCAGCTAGCTCCCCGAAGCCGGTTGCTCAACCGACACGGCCGCGGTCAACGCCACGAGCGGTGAGGTACAATATTCAGACTTTTTATCGAAAGCCTTGTCTTTCGATAAAAACATAGCCTTGGCTATGTTCGATAAATATCGATTCAGCCATTCAAAACTATGGGGGTGAACGCTTGAAAGTCAGGGTTTTCAACTTGGCAAATAAACTTGTTTTATTTCTTTAATAAGAATGTCGTGTTATACAAAGTATCCTTCCTACAATATCTAGCTAAGATATGGCCTTATAAATATCATCATCATAAGGTCTTTTTTAGTCTTCACTGAAGGAGCACGACCCTCTGTACTACCACAGCCATTTGGCCTACACTCTTCACGCTGGCCAGACAGGTTAGAGAGGTCTCATTGTTGTTTACATATAAGCTTTGTTTAGCTTGTGTTTCCTAAGTCGCCTTCTACGACATCCACGGGAAGACTTGAAGTAGTACTATTCTACTCTGCCAGGAACCACACGGCTCTAATCTGATATGAATAGGCGATGCAGTTAGCAACCCATCACTACTATGATTTGCCTTTTCCACCTTCATGCCCACCATTACGCTAAAAGTGATAGTGTATCTGTATTAAGTCTAATAAAAACCAATGTAGTAAATCGGTTGAATTCGTTCGTGCCACACTTCCGCTGCAAATCGTATTTGCTCTTGCACTTGGTTGCGTCGTGTGCAGCGATGGTAAAGGTGTATGTTACGCAACGTAACATGTATATGACGGCATTGATGGCCTTATTGACAAGCGCCAGCGATTTTAAGTAGGTTGTTATGAAACTTATTTCTTTTTTCAATATATTTTTCTTTTTTGACTGATTTCATTTAAATACATATATATGTATACAGGGTGATTTTGAACCTCGTAGCTATATCCAAGGAAAGTACTTGGAAAGAAACTGTATACAGGGTCTAAGGGTGAATCCGAGAATTTCGTAGTGAATGGTAATGACGATGTAAAAATGGTAATGATTGCACGTCCTATGGTAATGATGATGATATTAATATAAATCCTATATTACATCATTACCATTTGACTGTTATCATTACCATAGGACGTGCAATCATTACCATTTTTACATCGTCATTACCATTCACTCGGATTCACCCTCTAACATAATATACTGAAACTAGTTTAAGGCTGGATTCAGTCCATGATACTGAACAACTTTCCCCAAGGGACATAGGTATTTCGAATGATAAAACAAAATTCGACAAGTTGACCGATCAGCTGATCCGAGTTTGTATGAAGCCAAAAAATATTTTTCATGTTTCGATATATGTTTCTTGAGGAAAGTTGTTCAGTATTATGGGCTGAATATACCCTTAAATAGTTTAAGTAATATATTTTTTGACGTTATATATTTGCAGTGGTTTTCTTTTTAATAATATCTATTTTTTAATGCTCGTGCCTTGTCTATTTTAACATACATAATGCAGTCTACTTTCACCTAGATATCGTTTATACAGACTGGTTAGTACATTTTAGCGGTATAGCATCCCTCAAAAGTAACTTACTTCTTCATATGCAGTCGAAAATGAACTTTACTTATATCATTAACCTAACTTATACTTACTAAAATTTGCCTACGGTGTTCAGCTTGTTGTTTTGTAGTGTTGCTAAAATAATTCGCACTCTCAATGCATTATTAATCGCTGTCGTTTCTCGCTCCGCTTATCACTAATGACGTACTATTATGCATATTAAGTTTAACCTACATATTCTTTAATTACAAAGAGAAGTGAACCTGATAATTTTATTAGTCATAATTCCGCTTTTGCAGCAAGGTTGTGTTTTTTCTCATAACTAGGATGTACATATTTAGATATTATTTATCGTAAGGTTTCTGTATAATTACGTCATTATGGTCGTATGTCATTCGACCCAGTTCCGTTTGTATTCGTAGGTATTGCGGTTTGTTTGTACTCGTAGTACATTTATTCAATATGATTACTACTTTTATAAAATGGCATGTTAGACCAGACGGTCTGGAAGACAAGAAAATTGTAGTATTCACCAGCTGCTGCTCTTTCAATGCAGACAGTAAAAACCGAGAATCCGAACCTTTTTCCACCTTTACACTAAACGTGGTTCATGTGGTTCTAGACTCTGTCTACCCTGTAAAGGATAAAGACGTGATAGTTTATGTATCCGTCTGTCTGCTACTTTTTTTCGAGTCAATCTACATTTATATCAATATAAATGTTATTTGAGAGTTGTGAAAGGCACATTTTTTTAGCGAAGTGCTTCATTTATGTTTCCCACAAGCCGACCCCTTCGGCCTTTCGTAAGTATCTTTAAAACGACCTCATGAAATATTTATCTCAACTCATAAACTTCAACTGCTTGCAGCTAAATTTTGACGAAACATCTTTATTTATTTATTTATTACAGCAAACTTAAACATTCTCATAACAGTTTTCCACCAATGCGACAATATAAAATAAAAACTATTTACTTACAACTAATACATTTCCTGCAATGTTTGCGAATTTTGTCAGCGAAAATGTAAATAAATCTAACTCTGGATACTCTTCGTTCATCTCATTTAACAAACGAAGAGATCTTAGATCGTATTGAATCCGACCGCCCACATCTACGTTTTTATGTCCCGAACGACGCATCCTTTCCTTAGCCGCCATATTGAAATTCCATAATAACACTCCCTAACCTAATTTTAGCTTTAACACCCTTTAATAAAGTCGAAAACACTTTATCAGAGTTAATATAAAAAGGCGCAGGATAAAATGAACTAAACCTCATTTTGATAAAGTCCCTTTTGAATTATCAGCGCTTAAAAGTCCCATTGTGGCACTGAATAGACTGTGATTTGGGGTCGGATGATGTGACGTGTCATTTTTTTTGTATTTTTCAACCTGACAGGAATACACCCTGTGGATTATTAATCAAGAGAGGGCATAAAAAATCCTGTTATAAGGTTCCTGTTATGTTCTTTTTGTGATCAACTAAAAGTTGCGTCACGATTCTGAACAAAAACATACTAGCTTTTTTTTATGTAAACGAAGGTACAAGTTTATTTAAAATTTTGTAACTAGTGGTTCTGTGAGAACAGTAGACCTCGCGAGCTCTTATAACCATGCCATAACCGACACTTAACCCTTTCTTTTCTTTCTTTCTTTCTTTCTTTACCCTGGCTTAGCAAAGCCATTTCAATTAAATACGTCCACATATGAAGCTACAGCAAACAAAAAACCATTTTGTTTCTCCTCCACTCGCCTTTTAAATTTTTTTTGCAACATCTTTTCACGTAATTAATAATAGTATTACATAATCTTGTGCAGAATGAAGTCCTTAGTGTGCCTCTCAAATTTGATTGAAATCCGGCAATAAATAACTAAAATCGCGATAAAACTTAAAACAATTTTATGTCAGTGCTAAGAATAAGAAAATATTTAAAAAAAACTTAATCTAAAAGAATACGTTACGCGTTTCACATCAATCACCGTTCCAAAAGCCGCAACTGAGTTACTTCACTGTCTTCTTGACCTTATCGTTAGTGTGGGATGACTTACCTTCAAAGTGGTTTCTTCATTTTGTTTCTTCCATTTTGCACCATCCAAAACCATATCACAATCACATCTCCTCACCTCGGTAATATTTTACTGACGTGGGAAGTTTAATTTAACTATTAATAGCTAACAATAAAGAAGCACTTACTGATTGTTACCTTTCATGTCACGAAAATCCTCCGAATATCATTGATAAATAATAAACATCGGATAAAAATAAATGTTTAATTGAACCGCTAATTTATTAATGGTTGTACCGACGATGCCTCTGCTACCACAGAAAGCATTAAACCTTTATACAAAAAATACATTGGTTGAGCAGAACTAGCGAGTGAAGTACCGAGTTATCTAGGACATGCGATGTCTACAAATAGCAAAAAAAAAATTATTGCAATCCACCAAAATGCAACCTTGTCGTATCTAGTACGATTACTTGTGAGTTTGTGAGACCATCATCAGCAATCATTGCCCTAAGCAGTCGTGGGTAGAATTGATAATACAGGAAAGAAATTGTTAGAAACATAATAATTAAGCATTTATGCATACAATAATCCTTTCCAAAAACAAAATACACTCCTTCTGTCGTCTTCTCAATGCTGAGCGTCGTGATGTGCTGTGCCCCACCTAACTTCCTTATAATCTCCCTCCATTCGTTGCTGTCCCAGTGCCTTGCAGATTGTTTTTCAGGTCTCTTTTTGACCGAAATCGCCTCTCTCCGCTCAGCATATCTTGCGTCGTGAGCCGCTGTGAATACCTTTTCTTCTTTGCTGGTCTAGGGAAAAGAAGAAACATAGAATGTACAATCTGCTACTCTTCCCGTGCAGATCGTAAAAGCCGATCGAGGGAATGGGCGAGAATCCAAATCATATGAATAAGCGATGCGTTTAGCAAGCCACCACTATTATGATTTTCCTTTTCAATGTTCATGCCCACCATCACGCTTAAAGTGGCATGGGCCTTTCCGCCCTAGACTTTGTCTGCCCCGTTAGGGATAAGGACGTGATGTATCCCAGTCTTTTAATGAAGATACCTGTTCTTTCAACATTATTGCGTTCAGAATTATTAAACCTAGTAATCCAGCATACGCTCTTCGGTTTGCAAGACAATGTGATTATTTACTCGCTATTCGACTCGCCCATTCTACTCGACCAGTTTCGTATACTTTATTTTTGAAACCCAAACGGCTACTGATTTATTATTAAAAGCCTTAAGATTGGAAGTTTCAGTGGTGAAATGTAGAAGTAAAATGATCTTAAATAGGGTTTTAATTATGCAGTCCGAAATCTGAGATAAGATGGGCTTGCAAAAGAAATCGAGTATTGTTTAATAAAAAATTTAGATTTAACAAAATATTGACTTTGCAATCGCAACCACAGGTGTTTCAGTTTGTACGTTTGTGATTTTTGGTATTTTATAAGAATATTTTAAAGTAAAATAAACAACTGCGTAAACAATAGTAATTACTGAATAAAGTTTTAATTGTTAAAATTAATTAGTAATTATTATTTTAGGATATGATTTAGCCTTTGTTGTCTCATCCGTTTTCAAGAACCATTGCTCAAGACAAACCAATTTCCGCCCATTGAATTATCTAAATGTAAATGCCTGGTTTCGATATTTTTCCCGTTCAAGATGGGGCCTCGAATAATAATTAGGTCTCTTCACGAACTTCAATGTAGGTACATATTATATCGATTAGACTTGTGGATATATCCTTCATACGTTATATCCGAAACGCTATGTTGCTATGCACAAATTTAAGGAAAAAAGTGTAGAAGCTTAATAAAATAAACGGGCAAGTGCGAGTCGGACTCGTACATTAAGGGTTCCGTACCTCCGTAAAATGTTTTAAAACGCTGAAATACACGTTTCTTGTATGACAAATTTTTTATTTTTAGTTTTTTAGTAGTTTTAGTATTTATTTGTTGTTGCGGCTATAGTCATTAATAATCTGTGAAAATTTCAAGTATTTAGTTAATGCCATTATAAAGATCTAGTTAAAAACGCTGAAAAACCATGTTTTTTGTAAGACGATCCCTTTTTAATTTTTAACTTTTTTTTTATTTTCAGTATTTGTTGTTATAGCGACCTCAGTAATACATAATCGGTGAAAATTTCAAGTGTCTAGCTATTGCGGTTCAAGAGATAGAGCCCTGTGACAGACGGACAGACGGACGGACAGACAGCGGAGTCTCAGTTATAGGGTCCCGTTTACACCCTTTGGGTACGGAATCCTAATAAAAAGAGACACATGGCACGCTGAAACGATGACTGATATGGCAGGTTCTCGAATGGCGACCACGTATTAGCACAGCTTAGGACGTCCATCTACCAGGTAGTATCTCAACTGTACTGATCTCAACATCGGATAAGATTGCCAGTGGGCGCTGACCGGTGACAATTTTTAAAAATCTTTAAATAAGCTTATACTCCTGTTGACTGAAATATGAAATAATGTGAATAAATTGTTTCAAAGCTTAATTACAATTCGTTTAAATAATATACATAAATTTTACTTTTATAAAAAAAAACCTCCCTTGAATATATAGAATAAAAAAATGTGAATAAATAGAACCGAGAACATGTATGGATGTTGAATGTATGTAAATAACGCAGATCCATATCAACTTGTGATTGATTGTGTATTTGAAATGCATTAAAAAAGCAATAAACAAAATACATACTAGCAATTTATTTGTTTAAAACTATATTTCTGACTATTCAAAAATACTTTAACGATCTCATAAAACTAATTGCATGTGTCTGCGTTAAGTTCAACAATAAAATAACTCATTTGTGTATGGAAATCATGTTTAAATTCAAAACTTTAGTTTAGGCGTAGATAGGAGGAGCAACTGGGCGTTGCCCACCCCCGACGCTCTTTTTCAGCGTTAAAGTAAGACTGTGTGGTTGGCAGAGTAGAATAGGACCACTCCAAGTCTTTCCTGGATGTATTTAAAGGCGACAAAGGAAATACAAGCTTAACAAATCTTATAAACATCAAATATGACTTCTTCAACCCGTCCGGCCAGAGCGTGGAGAGTGTAGGCCCAATCCTCCGACTGCTCGCGCCAAGTGTAGCTCTGGTAGTACAGAGAGGATCGTGCTCCTGCAGTGGAGACGAAAAAAAGTCCTAATGATGATGACTGTTAGTTTAACCCTATCTCCGCGAGACTTTATATCAGTTGTCGTGCTCCCAGCGCGAGGAAATTGTAAATATCCATAGTTTTTGGTCGGATAAATCCGACGCTCGCGAAATGGACACGAAAATGTTTGTCGGATTAATCCGACGTTCGCGGTTAAAGGGTTAAAAGTTACTTGTATTGCCTTGCCCTGTAGAGGTTGTCCAACTGCTTGGCAAAGGACAGGCCTTTCTTTGAAAATAGAAATAGACGAATCCACTTTTACACCTCTACATCTTAGCTATTTATTAAATAGATCCCCAAGCAGGACAAGTTAAAAATGCCGTTTTAAAAATTGTCTTGGGTCATGGGTGCTTATTTAAGCATTTATTTTTTATATATGATTTTTTTTAGCGTTTTAGGTCCCATAGTTGGGCAAAAGCCTCCCCTTTTTACTTCTAATTTGCTTATAGTTATACATAAGCACATGTATAGATAAACGCAATTAAAATGTGGTATCTTTGAGTTAGTATCCTAGAACAAGTTTAAAAAACTTACTTTGGGGCTTATTTTAACAGCAGTATTATTTAGCAATGAATGTCAATTATGATCTTTCGCTAAGCCCGTTTAAAGGATCAAAAAATGCCTTCTCCTTTGAAATAAATTATTATCACGAAAATGTGATGTCAATTTCCTTTTCTGTTGTTTAGGCACGTTAAATTATTATTTATGTGCTGTGTTAGTACTGGAATGTACTAGGGTTGTAAAGTTTTATGTGTAGTCGTTTAGCTAATTAAGTAGATGAAGTTGTTCATAAATAATTTAATGGAAGGAACATTAAAATTTTCCCTTCTGTGTGAATAAGTGAATGTGCCGAGACGGCAGTTTTACGGCACCCCCCTTTAAAAAGTCCCTAGCTACGACGAGAACCATGTTTGGCGCGTTTTTGAATTTCAAATGTATCTCTTGCGGATCCTATGCGGTCTGCATGCTTAATTTTGTTTGGAGCTATCCAGTGATTCTAAGACCACCTATGCTGCTAGATGTGAATTTTAATGCAAGATCTATTCTCCGTTTTAACCTTTAAATAAACTATTTACAAATATATAGCGACAAATCACACTGATTGAGCTAGCCCGAAAATAAGTTGAAACTTGTGTTATGGGATACTAACTCAACGATACTATGTTTTATGGTATGATAAATGAAAAAAAAACAGTACATGATTCTGAACCCCCAAGGAACTGCGGCTCTAAGCAAGCAGGCAGAGCCGCAAAACTTTTAGCATGATGTTGGGAGAGAAGGTGGCATAAAGTTACGTCCGCGGAAGACCAGCGTCGCGGCTCACGCCCGACATATGCTGAGCGGAGACCATTTTGGTAGATAGATTTAAGTTTAGTGTCTAAAGTGTATGTGATATATGTTTACCAAATAAACGAATTTTCTTTCTTTCTTTCTTTCTTTCTTTCAAAGAAAAAAAATATTGACCTGTAGCAAAATGTTATCAAAATGTAATAAACAATAAACGATTTTTGAGTACTTAATACTCAAACATTTCGCAGAGCTAAGTCAGCTTCTTTACGGATCTATAATATGTGGGTTTCATGTGTAATCTAATAGGGATTAGAGTATACGCAACACGATATCTTAATGGAATAGTGCCACTAGTACGAGGTATCTTTATGTGGATCTTACCACACCCCACTTAGTATAGTACTTATAGTAGTAGTATTGGAATACCACTCAAGAATCAGCTGAGCATTGGCAGATAATGTTACGAAGAATATTTTATATTCTTATGTACATTGTACGTTAGTAGATATCATCATCATCTTCGGGATACTTCTATGGTGGGAGTGCAGCCGACATTCAGACTATTTTTATTTTACAAAAAAGAGCAATTCGTGCCATTTACGGTTTAGGATCGAGAGCCTCACAGAGATATTTATTTAAGGCTAAAGGTATACTTACTTTTGCATCACAGTTCATATTTGAAAATATAATGTATGTAAGGAAAAATATTTTCATGATCAATAAAGTAAGTGATTTTACAGATAGAAATTTACGTAATAAGAATGACTTAGTTAGCCCGTATTACAGGCTGAATACAGTCAGTAAGTCTTTTATGGGGAAGTGTATACTTTTTTATAATAAATTGTCAGAATCGGTCCTTGATATGCCAGACAGAAAATTCAAAGCTTATGTAAAGAAAGTACTTTGTGAGAAGGCTTATTATAGGACCGATGACTATCTTAAAGACAAAAAGGTCTGGCTTGAGCTTGGCGCGGGTCCCTCTTAAAGTTTTGTATACTTAGACATGTCATAATTTAGTTACATTGGTACATACTAAATTTACAAATTGTCATTATTTTAAATTTCGTAATTCAATTTAATTATGACATAACAAACAATGTAATCTCAGTCCATCCGTATAACTAATTTTAAGTTTTAAGTTTGTTAGTTGACGTCTTTGGAGAAAACGTGTAGTGCAGTTTGTTGCCGCTTCTTCTGCACTTGCGCCTAGGAAGCGGCATAAACTTTGCTGTAAGTAACGATTTGACGTCAACATTTATTATTAAGAGATATTATAAATATCCTATGATAATAAAGATAATTTGAATTTTGAAATTAAAAAAAATAAAATATGCTAAGGCTTCCTAAGATGATGAAGATATCTACTAATACTACTACGGCCTCGGTTAGGCCTTGTTATGGTAAAAAAATATCTTAGACGATACTGTTTCCAGCATTTTCTTGCTAGCCCTTGCTTGACTCCACAAGCTTGAATTATAGTCGTACTTCACCCAGCTATCCCAGTTTTGATTTGCCAGTTGTCTTTAGTGAGGAAGTGTCAAATGTGAAACCTGTTTTGAAACGTAGTGGCGTATTTTTTAACGCGGTTCGCCAGGACGTGTATGACGCTACTAAATTTAAAAGTTAACCTAAACAGAAGTTCATTTCATTACACAATGTCATTTAAATTTTGTCGTATTAAGCAGAAAACAGACTACATTTTTACTTTTGCCCTTTAGCGAAGTCTCATTCTAGCAGCAGTAAATGCTGATAAGAGGGAAAGAGACAAAAGATTTTGACCAGATTATCTCTATAAGAAGTTTTTGTGTGCTCTTTGGTTTTACCAATAGGAAGGCGCTTAGGAAATCTGTCTTTCTTCATTGTGTGGGGTGACGGGCCTATGGTAGGCGCCATCTGGCAAGTTGGGGAACCTTGATAGTTTTCAGACCTAGATAGTTCAGATTACGATCGACTTCATACATTTTGTATACAAAACCGAGGTAAATGTCATGCACAGAACACATAAGAAATCTCGGTGCATCAACCCAGCAGGTACGAGTATATTCTAATGAAGAGAAAAATATACGGGAAACTAATTGGACGCGAAACTCTGAATAACCTAAGTCCCCTTTGATCACTATGTTGCTACACACGTGTCGCCTTGACACGCTGGCCCCGTGATTAATAAATGAAAGAAGTCAGCACTGCACTCATTATGTTCATTGCAACCTTTTTCAGCGGAATGCTGAGCGCACAATCTAAATTTAATTCTAAGATTGTTTGCGAGTTTGTTTTTGATATTTCTCAAGTAGGTATATATTTCGGTTTGTCTATTTCATTGGCTCTAATCGGGTTTGGATTTTGACACTGTCAGTCAAAACTTTGCAAGCGACATACCGAGAACTAGCCTCAAAAGTTTGGATTATTTATAATTGATATAAAGTCTAAATAAAATAATATAAATGTTGATAAGTATAATCAAACTGATGATGAGTAGCTTGAGGGCCCCGTGGACAAATATCATATTCAAAGTATTCAAAAATATTTCGGAAGGCATGTTAAACCATTGATGTTATCAGTCAGGAAGGTCTAAGCTCTTTGTCTTCAGTTTTTTGGTCAATACGTCAGTCAGTGTGGGTGACACATGACTCAAAGAAAGGACGAATAGGTACTCCAGGTTGAAGCCATATAGGTCACTAGTTTGTTATAAAGAAGCTAATTTAAATAGCTATTGTTAAGACAGCGGATGCAGGTGGCTCGCAGTACAATCGATTGCGGCTTCATGAATCAAGTACGACTCGTGATCGTGACACTCGATTTAAAGGGACTTCTTCGAGGAAATAAAATCAGTGCGACACAAAAGCTAGAAAAATAAATTGAAAATACTTTTTTATTATTTATCTATGTGTTATCCATGGCAAGAGTTGAAGAGTCTCTTTTTACCCGATTGCTAAGTACTAGTAGTTCGCCCAGAAAATCCTTATCCGTTTTGTCTCATGTTTGAACTCCAAAATTCAAATGGCTACATCTACACGCTTACCAAATTTAATAAAGCTTAAACTAAGGATACTCGAGCTATCGTAGAAGAAATACACATGCGATAACATAGAACGTTCTTCGGTGCTACAACTCTTTGGGGGTCTTGGCCTCCACAACGATATGTCGCCATTTCGGCTTGTCTCTGGCCTGTCTTCTTCATGCTGTGTTCTTTCCCATTTTCGTATGTCTTCTTCGACTCCATCTCCAGCGCTTCCGCCCAGGCCGTTTTTGGGTCTTTTTGATGTGGTTTTTTAATTTGTTATTATCTTAAGAACTTTCTCGTAAGATTTGGCGGAACTTGAAATTTGCGAGAACAGTGAATCGCCGGTTTATCAATGAATCCGGAATGCTCTTGAAAACTTCATTCCCGCGTTCTATTATTCAGGTTGATTTTGCAGACCCTAGATATATTGAAATCTTGGAATCAGAATCACTTGACTGGCTTGACTTATGGTCTATGCCCCTATCTGGGGCAGAGGGCGTCCACAAAGACTCCATCTCAACATGTCTTGAGCTACTCGCGTAACTTCACTCCAGGTCTTGCCAGAATCACTTAATAATATTTTTTCTTACGGTTTTGTGTTCTATTGAATACAAAACTCTTAGAAAACGTAAATATTTTTTGTCTATTTTTTTCCTTCCAAATTTCTAATAAATGGCTAACCTAATGACTTTACTATACGCGCGAGGCCGTTGCCCTCCCCGCACGCAGATTTAAGGTATGAATTTGTCAGCTGATATCTTTGGTTTTAGTTTTAATATGTTACATATGACGGAATATATATATATATATAATACAGCTAGGAGATTTAAAATCATTTTGTACACTTATTGGGTTAATTGTAAATTTAGGTAGTGTTTAACGGATACATATGTCAAGTAGTAGTAAAGTCTTCATGTCAACTAGTAAAGTCTTCCTGTTAGTGATTATGAACGTACTATTTTAACCTACATAATATTTTCCTTTCCTTGTCTGATAACAATATTTAATTGTATTATTTAAAATGACCGCTGTTCAAAGGCGTCTACTTTTCCTTTTGGCAAGGTTAAAATTGACTTGATTTCAGACGTAGGCGGTCGGTCGTGGTCAAATATCACTTGCCAATGTCAAATATCTACTTATATGTCGAAATTACGTGTAATTAATACTGTCTTTATGTTTATTCGTAGCTCGTTGGTATGTGAAATTACTTCCTTTGTTATAAACTGGCTAGCATTACCTACGGCTTGGCATTCAGGTGCTTTCGCCCTTGGGTTATTTTCTTATTCTAAAGGTACTTGTTCTTTTTTGTCTTTCTTTACTTTTTGGTTATTATATAGCTGTATGTTTTTTTTAAGTGTTTTTTAAATAGCCTTTTATCGCAGTTTGGGTGCGATAACTTTTATGATTGTACCTTGGGTATCTGAAAAAAAATATCGATATTAAAAGAGTCTACGTCACTAATGTCATGTGTCACACAGTCTATATATATATATAATATATATATATATATATATATATATATATATATATGTAACATTCAATTCATTGCTTATTTTCATTTGATGGAAGGAGCACACTTGTAACAAACACGTCTAACAAAATGTACTGAAACTATACCAAGGGTTGATTCAGTTCATGAAATTGAACAACTAACCCCAATGAACATATATATAATTAAGAAGAAAAAAATTGCTTTCCATACAAACTCGGATCAGCTGGCCGGTCAATTTCTATGGGAGGTCAAAAACTATTTTTCACATTTCGATATATGTTCCATGGGGTAAGAAACTTCCATTTTTTTGTGTGAAAGTGTATATATATGCAAAGATCTGATGATGGGATACTCGAGAAGTCGAGGGAACTCCTCTAATATGTCTCCTCTGATAAGAAATCAAGCATTTGCATTCAGAAAATGAGTTTTGGCAGGCCTGTGTCACTCCCCGTTTAGGCATCGAAAATGTACCTACATTATTACAATGCGCGCTGCGGCCCCTCCGGGTGGTAAATTCAGTTATATGAATCGTTTGTCCAGAGCCATAAGGATGAAATTAGCTTGCAATGGATGTCTAGGTATCGATACAAAAAGGTGCTGAGTTCTGACGTGAGCTAAATTAAACCGTATCACTAACAACATTGAGTAGATATTTCTTTGAATTTCTTTGCTGAGTGAGACTTCTGTACGGAGTATTAGTATCTTTTCTGTGGTTTTGGTAGAGTGGAACTGATGAAGTAGCCCAGACACCAGTCACTTTTTTGTTCAAAATTATATGTTCTATTTTTTATACTTCCATTTTCAGTTAGGACAATTAACATACGTTAAATGCAAATTAGTTGTGAAATCAAATTCATTCTGATCAATTAATCGTGGTTCGCTGATCGAATCGAACCTTGAACTCCAAGAATGTGAACGAATAACGAGCGAACTTTTGGGCTATTATACTATATAATTATGTACTATAATTTTTTTATCGAATGTTAGCTACTGGAATACAAAGCAATGAATTAAAATATTATTGAATATGGCTTTAAAATGAAAATACATAATAAATAATATCATAACAAATGAAGGATTTATGAGTTGCCTATACTAAATTATAGGAATACATGATTCGATTATTTGAAAAGATTTTTTGTATTTATGGGGACACATGGAAAATGATAAGTCAATGCAATGAATTACTTTTTTTTGAAATTATAATATAATACGGAAAATACCAATGTATGCGCTGGGCTCAGAATTTTTACCTATTATTGTTTTACTTATTTATTACATACTTTCACTTTATTTTATATAACTACCTTAAATAACTTATATGTAACATTACCAATATTACAATAGACGTAATAGTAAAACAGTATTATATTGTAACTCTAAAAGCAATTTAAAGAAAAGCAAAACCAAAGCCAACGTTCTCATACGTTAAAAATCACGTCTCAAAACGCCGAAATAATTTCGCCCTTTGAAATGCAAAGGACTTTTCTTAAAACTCAGCCCATTTCCTCTAAATAAATCTCTGGCTTCGTCTTTAGGTTAATTTCGGCGGGATATAAATCCTGTGACGTCAGGTCAGGGTTGCCTCTTGCAGGATAGTTAACGTATGGTTTAATGCCGCTTCCTGGCCGCATTTGTGTGTAAATGGGCCATTTCGAAATGGATTTTAAGTTAAATGTACTAAGACTACTTTTGCATTGAGATTTAACTTGCTTTTGTGTGGGTTTTTAATTTTAGTTTTAATAATACGTGTCTTGTGTCTGACTTCATTCATATTATTATATACATTGTAACCTATAACCACCAGCCATTTTTTGGAGCAAATTAAGTCGATGATACTGAACTACTTGCCACAAATCTCACAATCAATTAACGTAAAACGAAAAATTTTGAATAATTAAATGTTCCGCTTTTTACCTGAACTTCTTCAATCAACCCTACACAGGTAAATTACGTATTTATCAGGACCGAGCCTGGATTTTGGACTCAATGCACACTAAACACTCGTCCGGTTACTTTAAATACCAAAAAGTTTCTATAAGAACGTCAAATTCTTTGATTTTATACGTAAAATGAATGAAGAAATACGCATCTTCCTTCTCCCTTATGAATACATATTCAAACATTATTATAATATGCTTGTAAAGAGTAATGCTTGTTATAGTAGAATTCAGTAGAGATTTTTATTCAGTTCTTCTTCAGACTTTTTTTATTTAGTTCACTCAGAATTTAAGGTACTTACTGATTGACTTGTTTATTAATTGTCTAGGTAATCGTAGTTGGTATTTTTCATTTGTTACTTGATCTTAAACAAGTCAAGTATCTTAAATTCTGAGTGAACTGAATAAAAAAGGTCTGAAGAATAACTGAATAAAAAGTCTACTAAATTCCATAACAGGCATTACTCTTTACAAGCATATAACTATATTTGAATATGAATTCATCGTTATTATATCTGAAGCATCGTAGACTGTAGGTGTTTGTGTATTAGGTATCCGTGAGGATAGATTTTCCTAGAATAATTTCTAGAATGTGTTCGCTTGAAACATCTCTAAATTTGATCGAGGTCTTCGATCACTTCCATGAATTTATGTGTACAAAGCATATACTTGTATGATTATATAATTACTGGTATTTGTCCGTATGCTTTCCTCTAAAGATAAAGTGTCTTTTTCTGTTCTAATTATCATCAGTCTTTATTTTTTATACTTAAGTTATATGACCGACTTTTGTCGGTACCAATATATGCAGTAATATATTGGTCCACTCCACCGATGGACTAAAGACCGGGACCAATTAAGGGAGAATTTGCCCATTATCACTTCGCTGGGCAGGCGGGTTGGTGATCGCAGTAAATGGTGTACAACAAAGTCTATGTCTACTTGTCACGGGATGAAACATGCTTTCAGTCGGTCTTTTGGAACAGGCCTATTTCCAGCTGTGGACTTCCTGTGGCTGATATAAATGACCTATGGTCCAAATCAAAGATCATGAGCGTAAAATTTCAGTTTAATTGTTTCAACCAGTCTATAAAAAGTTAAAAAATCCCGGTAACTAAATTATAGCTTCATTATTTGGGTATTATTTTATAGCCTGTTGTATTAACACTATGTATACTCGTATTCTTTGCATTTTATATTTCTTCTGGCTACACTGTTGCATGAGACATGCAATATATCGTATCCAATAAGCTCTCTTATAATAAGAACTCAAGAACACATAATCTTGTTCCCATAAATCGAGTACAACACTGACGTCATAAGCACCAGGTACTTGCTCTATTCTCGGCGATGGTCACTGACCACAAGGGACCTTTGTGGGGTGACTGTTCTGCCAACCAAGCTAGACCTCTCATCCGTGCCTTGAACCTCGCCTCTTCAAGCTTGCTTTACGAAATCGGAAGCGCGTCAGATACCTTCGTTAACTGGCTGGTTTATCCTACCAATTTACAAAGAACCCAACCGACCCTTTCTGCTCTTATTCTTGAAGTTTAAATAAAGGAAGTCGCCCGGCCGGGTGGGATCAACACACTTTGGTTGTCAGTTGTGAGTTTCTTTTTTAAGCCATATGTTTTCTGGTCGTTTTGTTGGCCTTGAAAGAATGTCTGGTCTCTGCTCCGTGGGTTGATGTCTTGTTATTTATAGGTGTAAGTTTTTCTGTTTTATACTTCGTGTTTAAATTCCATTTACTCAGGTTTATTTGCTTTGGTGTTCATATTCCCCTTTGTTTATAACTCGATACGGTTTGCATGATTTATATGAGTCCCCAATATAAAATAATCTCATTGTAAAATACCCATAATACGTTATTTGACAACATCCTTTTATATTGAAATGAGATTTATTTACAACCTAATTCCACCGAATGGTATTAAATTTACGTGGTCCCTTAGG
The DNA here is from genome assembly GCA_963576875.1 of Acrobasis repandana. NCBI lineage: Eukaryota > Metazoa > Arthropoda > Insecta > Lepidoptera > Pyralidae > Acrobasis > Acrobasis repandana. The sequence continues at coordinate 10,012,673 of OY756233.1, read as the reverse complement.
CCAGGTTCGGGGAAACAATAAGTATCATGAAACAAAATTACTTTTAGGATTTAATAACCGGATGATCCTACCGGATTCTTTTAAAATAACTTGAATCCTATTTTGACACGTAACAGTTCTACCCGAATTCCTAAAGAAATCGAAACTCTTTTAAATCATAGCCCAACATACTACCAAAAATAAACGGTGTTCGCTCCAAACATATCACTAAAATTTGAGTCTTATGGCTTGGAGAAAAGGAGTAGTGGATATTTAATGAGTTGTAATGGCAAATTTGTGGATAAGTGGGATCGGAAAAGTGGTCTGAACTCGCTGAACTGGTACTGGTACCCACAGGCGCGACCTGTTTCATCCCGTTTTGTTTTATTTTTGTTCCGCCGAGGCACTGACCACGACAACAAAGGTCCGTGGGCCGGGCTCGCTCCTTTTTTTGTACGGCGCTGGCTTCAAGGCGTTTTGCCTGTGTCTGTTGCAGGATAGAATTGATGCAACTGGTGTCTCTATGGCTATTCTTTGCACTATGATTTTTCTGCTTTGGTTGATTGCGTTTTAAATTGAAATTTCCTTGGTTTTTCTTTATTTTCGTAAAAAAAAAAAGGTTTATATGATGACAGACAGAAATATAAAATCGGTCAAGTGCGAGTTAAACTCGCGTGAAAGTATCTCATAGGTTTTCCTAAAATATATTTAGTACTATACTTAAATTTTGGTTATTAGTAAGTGTGCTCCGTAGCTTTTACTAGGAACAGCAAGGTGAGACATACCGCTTTTTAGGGTTCTATTACTGAGACTCCGCTGTCTGTCCGTCTGTCTGTTCGTCTGTCACAGGGCTCTATCTCTTGAACCGTAATAGCTAGACACTTGAAATTTTCACCAAGGTTTCACCTATTTACTTAAATCTTTTAAAAATACTTTTAAAAAATAGAAAAAGAAATATATATATATATATTGAAAATTCTCATAAAAAGCTCTTTCATTTTATATGTCACACGACATAGTTCACTGTTAAATTTTTCGTAGTAATTTGGCTGTGACAGACAGACAAGTAAGTTTACCTTTTGAGGTACAAAACTTTAACAAAGTTCAACAAAAACTTCTGACTTTTTCGTGCCCTACAAAGTCTTTAGAAGTATTTATATCAACACAACTAAAGCCTCAAAAAAGTTGCACTTATAATCTTGTCCCCTAATAGGTCATTGTTCCAAAAATCTTATTTACGTTTTGACTCATTCATTTTGAGGTCACAGGTGATTGGGGTTTATGCCCTTAAGCCTAGACTACCGACGAGTCGACCGCCGTCAATGTCAGACATATATAAATATACTTAAATACATACAGAGGTTTACCAATACATAGTATAAAACGTTGCTATTTCTGTCCGTTTGACCGCTTTATGCTTTTAATGGGTTTGAGCTTTATGACTGTTTTCATATGCGTATACATATGTGGGTATACGCGAAAGCGGCTTAAATAAATAAAAAATGTAAGATCAATTAATACAAAATCGATTTTTATTAAAAGCCGTGTGGTGATGGCGCAGTAGAAAACGATTTAAATACTTTCCTCTTCCACTGGTGTCGTAAGAGGCGACACGGCCATTTACTGCGAGCACCAATCCGCCTCGGGTTGTGATTATAGGCAAATCCTTCCTTCATTAAAAGAGGCCTTAAGTCCATCAGTGGAATGATGTAGGCTATATATGTAGATTAAGAATATATTATTTCTATGATTTATCACAAATAGGTAAAGATTTTGAGAAAGTTCGTAGTTCGTGTTAGTAAACTTCATTTGTTTTATAGCTACTTGGAATGTACCTTCTTGTAGAGACAAGCCGACTTAAACCCCATCTTGTGTCTCTTTCCCTCTTACTGGCATTTACTGTTACAAGAATGAGACTTCGCCAAACATCAAAAGTAAAAATGTTATCTATTAATACGACAAAATAATAATTTTGCTGCTTAATACAACAAAATTTAAATGAGATTGTCTAATTGACTTCTTTTTAGGTGACTTTTTCTATTTAATAGCGTCCAACGCGCGAACATAAAATGTGACCACTACGTTTGAAAACAGGCTATGCTACCTCCAAATCTATGAGTGCTAAGTACATAAATTGGAAACTAAAGTTGTTTATGCGTTTGGCGTTTCTCGCGGAAAGGAGGTGAACTGAAATGGAAACAGAACTAGTGCTAGTATACAGCTTTTTACGTCATGATACTTCCACAGAAGGTATATAACGTAACGAGTGAATTGCCTCGGAGGCCCTATACTATATATTAGATTAAAGGCATACATATATTACATATGGTGCACTTGACAGTTACCTTATACTTACTTTCTTCTACTTGTAATTTAAGAGCTTGCTCTTTTCGGTGGAGTTAAGTGGAGATGCCTCCATTCCTCTCTTCTTTCCGTCATCTTTTTAATGTCCTGGTAGGACGTTCGTCCTAACTTTTCTTTGTTGAAAAAACTTTATGCTCGGTTTTCTTATTCTTCGTCTTTTTATTAGGGTTCCGTACCTAAAGGGTAAAAACGGGACCCTATTACTAAGACTTCACTGTCCGTCTGTCTGTCACCAGGCTGTATCTCATGAACCGTGATAGTTAGGCAGTTGAAATTTTCACAGATGATGTATTTCTGTAACAGAATAAAATAAATATTGAAGGGGGGCTCCCATACAGCAAACGTGATTTTTTCGCCGTTTTTTGCTCGATATTAAATAAAGTGTCTACTGTTCTATAGATAATGGTGTGGTACAGAACCCTTCATGCGCGAATCTGACTCGCACTTGGCCGGTTTTTTCTTCTACTTTTATTCTTAAGAGATTGTCATGTCTTATTAGAATTTCAATCATGTGTCTTCTATTTTCAATACTTTTTAAAATATTATTATACTTTATCTTTGTTTACCAACATTACTAAAAATGACCCCGACCAGGCTTGAACTCTAATGATTTTATGAGTAGATTGATTTCGATCGATTAATCAGAATTGATTGATACTACAACGTGAACAAAATCTCATTCTGAACTCATTTCATCAAATAAAAATGCTTTTTTTAGTCTTCAAATGTGTTCGCTTTAGGCACTGCGCATTGCCCTTCTACACTTTGAACGAAGTTCTTTTAAAGAAAGGTAAATAACACATACTAAATGAACAAACATACACGATCCGAGGAATATCAGCTGATTGGATCGGTCTCTTATGTAAAAAACCGTTTGTTTTTATTTATAATATCCGCTTTAATTCAAATGTTTATTCCGTAATTAGGCCTTTGCAGGCACTTTTATTACACGTCAATAAGTTATGTATTAAGATTTTTCAGTTTCAGTATACTTTGCAAGACCCATACAAGAGAACAGAAATGTAATGTAATCAAAACGCAAAATTTACAACTTCTTAGAAATTCTATCATATAAATGCTCACTTATATTTTAAGAAGTAATAAACAGGCTGTATTCCGACATTACAAAACAATCCAATGAATTTGTTGGTATAAAACAAAAGCCTTATTAACTCCTAAAAGCAGTAAAAAGCAGTAGAAACGATTTCATTCGATAGGAAATCGCCGCTTTAGAAGCTTCCACCACCATTTTTATTGTCACCGCTTTTATGGTACTGGAAACACATACGGTTTATGGTTATACGATAGATAACCTAAATATATATCTTTACAACCTCCTTTATTGGATAGGCAAAGTCTATGTAATCTATCATTCCGGAAACCCTTTTTAGCCAACTGCGCCGACCCCAAAAGTTTTATAACACCATTGACTACCTCCGTGGGCTAATGTTTGACAGGCTAGTTCGCCACTCCGGAGGTTTGGGTTCGATCCCCAGCTAAAGCAAGTTGAAATAAATAGAGACACATTTAGTTAAAAAAATCACTTGATTTTTGTAAGGCGAGAGTAGAGCACTACCTCATGCGCTTCGCTTATGAGGCGTGCAAAATGGTCTTTTTCTATTTAACCTGGGTCTTAGATGATTAGCTATATACCTATGTATTTATGATGCAATATAGTATCGCCGAGTTAGTATCCTATAGTTTAAACTTACCTGGGGGCTAGCTCAACTGTAGGGTTTGTCCCTAATATTTTTTTTTTTTATCATATTTAAGTCGATTTTAAGTTGTAGTTTGTAACCATAAAAATTATGGTATTAGGTCCTTACATATGAAATTGCCGTTCAGTATCAAAAAAGTGAAACAAGTTTTTTTTAATGAAATTATTATTTAATCAATCGAAGTATGCGCCGTTGTTATCGATACACTTCCGCCATTTTATAGGCAGATCATTGATACCTTTGGAAAAAAAATCCTGGGAGCGAGAGTCTATGAACTGTTTGAAGGCGGTTTTGACTGCCTCATCAGATTTGAAATTTTTTCCTTGTAAAAAGTTATCCAAATTTTGAAAAAAGTGGTAATCGGTTGGGGCAAGATCTGGAGAGTATGGTGGGTGACGCAGAGGTTCCAGTCGCAGCTCCTCTAACTTGGCGATCGTTTGATGTGCAGTGTGTGGTCTAGCGTTATCTTGAAGGAGCAGTGGGCTAGAGCAATTCATCAGTCTCTGTTGTTTAATGGCGAGCTTTTCCATCATTGTTTGCAATTGTTGGCAATACAAGTCTGCAGTAATCGTCTGGCCTGATCTCAAGAAGCTGTAGTGGATAACACCAGCACTGGTCCACCAAACACTAACCAGAATCTTCTTTTTGGTCAGTTTTCGCTTAGGGCAAGGTTTTGCCGGTTCTCCAGGGTCAAGCCATTGTGATGATCGCTTCCGATTGTCGTACAGGATCCATTTCTCATCACAAGTCACGATACGGTTCAAAATCCCCTCATTATTGTGGCGATTAAGCAAAGAAACGCAGCAAGCAACGCGTATTTGTTGGTTCGCTTCAGTCAATTCGTGCGGTACCCACTTTTCGAGTTTTTTAATTTTTCCGATTTGGCGCAAGTGGATAAGTATCGTTTTGTCACTTACGCCGGAGGCTGCTGCTAATTCAGAAGTGGTTTCAGATGGATCCGCTTCCACTATCGCCTTCAATTCTTCGTTATTCACTTGAGTATCAGGTCGTCCACGAGGCTCATTTTGTAAATCGAAATTTCTAGAACGGAAACTTTGAAACCAAAAACGCACCGTTCGTTCGTTAGCGGTGCCTGGTCCATACACGTCGTTAATTCTTCGAGTCGTTTCTGCAGCACTGGTGCCACGGTGGAACTCGTATTCGTAAATACCGCGAATTTTCAATTTGTCCATAGTTGTTGTTATAGCAATGTTGAAACTCAAACAAATAATGTTAAAACAAATGAAATACGAATTTTAAAACAATATTTTTCTGGCTTTATTTCGAAATAAATTTGAATTTGGAATTCCTAATGAAACGCAAGATATTTGATTTTAAAGTTGCCACTATTGAAAATCGGCAATTTCATATGTAAGGACCTAATAATAACGTTTTACAAGAAACCTAAACCTATGTCTATGTATTGATTAGATAGCTAGCCTACCATAAAGTAGTCTATATAGGTGTACATCAGATAATGATTTATAAGCTTTTCACCTATTAAAATGGTTTTATCAGATTTCAATCACACATTCCCTCGATCGGCTCTAGGACCTACGTGGGAAGATAACCTGGTACCTTCTAAATTTAACTAAACAACAGTTTTGTTTTTTTTCCGAATTTCAGCAACACAAATAGAATGTTCGAAACAAACAAAACTTCCCTTGCCTTAAAAAAAAAGAAACAAAGCGTTCCGCGCAGTTTATTTATCTATTTATAGGTTAGGCCAAGTGTTCGTTTCATTACTTGTGAACATATTGCGATGTTTACATTGAGTATTTTTGGAGCTGGCCGTGTGTTCGGCCACGTGTGGGGTTGCCACTGCACCGCCTGTCTTGGCCTTTGATTTTTAAAAGTAAAACGTCTGCTCTCTGATTGGCTCGATTTGAACGTGGCTTTGACATCATTCCTTTTTGGAATAAGTTTTGTTTACTGACAGTGACATTGCGTGTTCCAGTTTTAAATATGTTTCACGCATTTAAATTAAATGTGTGAATTGACGGCTGATTAAAAAAAAATAACTTGAGGTTACAAAGATACAGGAGGTACATCCTTTCTTGCTCTTTGTAAGGTTAGTAGGTATTTGAAACAGTATGATATTTTATGATTTTTTGACACAACTGACCGGTTTTGGTGTTTCTTTTATGATAGTGTAAGTTGTATTCATCTTGTGTAATATACTTATAATAATTATATAATTTACGGTAGCTATCACCAATTCACCACACTAAACCTTACAGCACCATAGCTAAAGAATACCTGCTAAACCTTTTCTCTGAAGGACTGAATGAACTCCAAAGTTCAACACCGGCAGCCGTAGACTGGCTAAAAAACCTTCCATAACATACCACACGACATGGTGACGATGAGCAAAGACTATAGTTGATAGTGTTTAAACTTATTTTTTTAATATGTAATTACATTACTAGTCAAAAATACCACTTGTCTCTATCATTGCGATTAGACCTCGTTAACAACAGTTTACTATGCACATTATTGTAAATCCAATAAACGAAGACAAACTTAAGGCGAAGATATAGGCAAATGGCCTTGAAGTGTGAAATAAATTGTTAACTCGTAAATATGGTGATAATTTCCATATTTCTCTACGTCATGCACTAGATAGCCCTTTTAATTATTTTATGAACTGCCGTTAAAACTATTATTGGTGATCCGTCTAGCTTTAAAACTTGCCGTGGCCACTTTTGGCGGAGGCAAGTTTTAAAGCTAGACGGACTAATGTAAATACTTTCAACGGTGGTTTATAAAATAATTTAAAGGGCTATCTAGTGCATGACGAAGAGTAATATGGAAATTATCTCCATATTTACGAGTTAACAATTTATTTCAAATGAGGGCGCCACTTCAAGGTCATTTGCCTGTATCTTCACCTTAATGTTTTTGACCTCAAAGGCGTCTAAAAATACGAAACAAGTCTTATTAACCTGCTAACAATAGCTGCACAGAGCATGGATCTGGTCGTCTTCTTGACCTTTTTTTTGTGGCGTAATTTTAGAGATTACTTCATAATACTAGTCGTACATAGATAAAGCTTGGCCGAGACTCAATTCAAGATGTACGAGGATGTGTTGTGTTTTGACAACCAATAGGATTCCGATGTCACTAGACAAATACTCTCTATCTCAAACTCTATTGACGTTTCAATAATACCCCCAGGTCGGCTTCACCGTTGGTAAATTTAGGGCAAGCTTAACTATATGGTTTTCTGGACGTCTCTGCACGTATCCATACCATCTGAGGCGTTTTTAATGAGTTTCTCTGATATAGGGGTAACTTTAAAATTTTCTCTTACTTATGCACTTGTTTCTTTTTTTTTAAATGTTATATGGCGGCAAACGAACAAGCGGGTTACCTGATGGTAAGTGGTCACCGCTGTCCATGGACAACTGCAACACCAGGGGTGTAACAAGAGCGTTACTGGCCTTTCGAAAAGATATGGACTCGTTTTTTGGAGGTTTTAATGTCGTATCGGTTCGGGAACAGGAAGTTGATTCCACAGTTCAGTCGTACGTGGCAGAAAGTTCCTTTTAAGACGTACGGTGGTTGATTGCCAACCATCCAAGTGGTGTGGATGTTTCGGATTTTGTCCAGTAAGGTGACACCCGCTGACCAGCGTAGCATGCGCATTTCCGGTGTGTGTAATTTTGTTATGTATTGTTAATTCGTTGCCCAACATTCTGATCCATACAAAACTGTTGGTCTTATAGCAGTTTTGTATATTTTGCCTTTGATCTTTAGTGTCATCTTTTTATCCAATTGTGGTTCTGCACGAAACGTCGTCATCGATTTTGCCATCATTACTGATTATCGAGCCTAAATATTTAAAGTTGGTAACTCTAGGTAACTGTGCAGTTCCGATGCTGATCTTGATATCATTGGGGTCTATTGTGCCATCAAATACACAGGACATATGCTCTTTGTACTTCGTTATACCACTCGTACTTGGATAAAGCTTTAATATATATATGTCGTAGTTGGATAGTATAAACCGCTAATTCACGAAACCTCTAGTTGTTTGGCATTACAGCTCGGTTTTTGTTAAGCAGCCGAATATCGTTCAGCTGGATTGTCTAAGATTGCGCAACGTGTTACGTTCATTCAAACCGCTAACCACGTTTTCAAATGGCTAGCGGTTTTGTGAAACAGTAGCGGTAATCCGCTGTTTGACGAAACCGTTAAACAATCCAACTGCGACATGCATGAAAAGGTTTTGGTGTAGGGTTACCATAATGAAATATAACTGGGTGTCTATTAGAATACAGATTTTTCGACATCGAATTTCCCAGACAACTATTCCACGATTTTTATTGCTATAGGTTTGCCCTAACCTAGTAAAATGGATAGAACATTCCTAGCACTCGCCGGCCGCTTCCGCGGCACGCACGCTTCGCTCGCTCGCCATTGCCACTTCCTAGGCAATCTACATTGTATATAATTTCTTTAGATAGAATTGTTCAACAACTTCTCTAGCCGCATGGATGAATACAAGTCGATCATTCCATCCCGCGTATTAGGGTTCGCTGTTTTACAAAACCGAGCTGTAATGTAATGCCAAACAGCTAGAGGTTTAGTGAATTAGCGGATTATACCATTCAACTGCGACATATATATATAATAATAATACAACTATAAGTACAAGTAAATATAATACAAAAAAATAATAATAATTAAAACACTGCGAAATATCGTCGAGCACGGCTCCGGGCCTTTCTTCGCTCTCAACGAATATTTGACTGTGTTTTATTTATTATTTTTTTGTATTATATTTATAATTTTTTTTGTAGCAAGAACGGATAGATATTTAGATAATACATTTTTTGGTTAAATGGTAAAAGGTATAACATAGTAATATGTTTTATAAAGACTTTAGGCAAATTTAGAGGTATGATTGTGATTTTTTTCTATCGAGCGAGCCAAGAATGCTTAATCGTGTTTTGGATATTGTAGGTGTCTGTAGAAAAGCCTTAAGGGTTAACTGGAGGGACGAAATCCCATACAAACGTACTTTCGTTTTAATTTCGAAACCATAAAACTCATCGTATTCAAATTTTTTACAAGCATTAAGATGATAAATATCTAGATCTGTAATTAGTTTTGGTTCGAAAATAATAAACAAAAAAAAAGTTATAGCAACTTAAAATTTGCCTTTTTTATCGACGAAATCGAGTAATATTTAGACGCCTATTACACTTATAATTATATTTTCGATCCTTATGGAAACTAATTATACGACTAGAGTGAAGACTCTAAATTCCAAATAATTTAGTTTTATTTGGGTATGTATCGTATTTATCGAAATAAACGAAAACTACGATTCATGGCCTATAACGGCCCGTTTCGCTGGCGTTCAGTGCACTCTCTTTGTCGTACGCGGGGGTGTATGCGGGGGTCGGGACGGAGCTACATTTTTTAGCGCCCTTTCTCTTTCTCGACGAAATAGCAACACGACGAAGCGCGTCGCGTCGGTAGGCAACTCGCTGTGGAGTTCGCCCGCGCCTCCAGTACCACCTTAAGATTCTTATGTAAAATTTTTGAGGAATAAATTGTAGTAGTTTAATTATAGTGATCTTTTAAAAACACTCAGTTTTCTTGGATCTGAACTGGCGGGGCCTTAACATGGAATGCTCGGTGGAGGTCCATACATATCGTTCTCCTTCTTGTCTAGTGAACTGGTTATAATATGGAAGCATAATCAAGCTAGCATAAGCATAATAAATGATCCCAAAAAAGTACATTCAAGAAGACAGTACTAACTACATCTCTATTTTCGGCCAATACCGTTCTTGACGTTAACTCACGCCCAGACCATGACACGCACTAGAAAAATCTTATAGTATTATATAGTATTAATCAATGGCCGATCATCCCTCTTAAGGACTAAGCTTCTTTCTACAGAATTCCAATTAAACGTAACCTTACAGTGGGTGCAGGTTCTCTTCAAAAGCGCCGCACTATGTGCCCCTAACTAGTTTAAGCTGGATTATATTGGTAAAGTATCAAGAATCCAGATTCCAGACCAATAGAGATTTATACTGGAACAGTCGCAATTTGAAAATATTTGTGTCAGATCTTGTCCCTAGCGAAGTAAGGC